>CP054672.1:10432754-11632754 GCA_013348765.1 Carpinus viminea
ATCTCCTTTCAATAATATTCCTTGAAATTAAAATTATTTTTGTTGTGAAAATACAAAAAATAAAATAAAATAGTAAGCTACATTCATAAGAAATCCATTACCAGTGAAAAAGACTACAGCTTTTTAACTCTTAAACAAACAACCCATTTTGAGAAACAAGAATCGGATGCAAAGCATTTTCTTGTTGTAGAATCTCTAGTCCTTGAGCCAAGACTAGAGACCGACATTCTAATTTGGGCATAGAAAATCAATGCTTAATTTGACACCTTACTAGTCTTTAAATGAGACCATTATATAGTATGTTGGGTCTTGGTTGGGACATCATTCAACTCAAAAACTTAAGCATATGAGTTTGCCCACAACTATCTTATAGTAATCACTCAAACTTCTGATATCTTTTAATGTGGGCCTCAATCTTTTTATATACTCATACGTGTATACTCAACATCAAGTATTAACTAATTGACAAACATATATTAAGTATCCAATTACATATAAGACTAACACAAAACAAGCGAAATTTTATCTTTCAAATTTGACACACAATAAATTAAAGTTTATTTGAATTGGTATCCTAAGTGGCTTCACATCATACACAGCAACAAAAGTGGCTTGTGCCTATTTGTGCTTGTTAACATGGCAAGGTTTACCTGGTGAAGTGTCAACCTTTTACTTACATTCCATATCCAAAACATTGTGTTTAGGTACATTGAAGCATATACCTTGTAAACAGGTCCAAAACCACCCTTTCCGAGCTTATTTGCAGCTGAGAAATTATCAATTGCAGCAGAAACACTTGCAAAACTGAATAACATCATTTGAACTTGTACTTTTCTACTATCTCCATCCTCTGATTTAGTAGCCATTTGGGTCGTGCTCAAATCTAACAATAACAAATCCTCCCTTGAATGGTGAACAACACAGCTTTAAGATATGAATGTAGATTGCTAAAATAACATTGTGAACAATTCTTTACTCACCCTTGCTTCTGAGATTTCTTCTCTTCACATAATAAACGAAAAGGCCCAATGTAACAACTACTGCAATAGATGCTGTTGGAATGACAATTTTCCTTAATTGGTTATTCCTTGTATCCTTCAAATTGTTAAATCCTGGAACTCTTACAGTTCCATTGGTTGAGTTGTGTCTGCAAAAGGAAATCAAAGAAATAAATAATGTAGGCATTAGGATTAATATTTATTGTTGAGATATGGCTAGATTCTATTTTCTGGTTTGATGTTGCAGTGGTGTAAGGGTTTCTCGGCATTTGCAAAATCTATTGCTTGATGGGTTGCTGTCTCTTCTGAAGTTTTGTTTTTGATTCGTTGGGTGTCTGGCTAAAAAATTGGGTTGTTCTTTACTGTATAGTTTAGTGTTCAGGACTCAGGAGACTTGTTTTGTTTCCTGGAGTCTGGCTAAAAAAATTGCTAGAGTGCATTGTAGTTAACTGTTGTTATATGAAAGAATTACTCATTCATAAAAAAATTAAAAAATAAAGGGAAATACCTTTGGGAACCAAATCGATACGTGCAAGTTTCAGATAGAAGTCTTTTTTAAATGTATTATTTCTGCTGAGAAATTTTTTAGATTTAACAGAGGACCTTGCCGTACTCGGCAGCCATGCTCTTGATCATAAGCATAACCTGTACACTCGCAGTTTCTCAAGCAAGCTGATTCGCAAGCGTTGCCAACGTGCAAATAAACTTTAGACATTCGAAGAAACCCATCATGGTTCTGACCAACATCGCTGCAGGACAAATCTGTTTTTCTCTTACATTCTTGAGCAGCATTGGGTTTGAATCCCGGCAAACAGTCACATGGCTCAACGGCTGTCTCATTGCATATGCTGAATTCACCACAGAAAGCATATGCCCCACACCTTAATGATCCGGACAAATTGAAAGAATCTTGGAAACTGTCTGACCATGTCTGCAGCAGAAGCTCCCCGTTTGCATTCAACGCCACGCTTCTAAATCCAGGAGGATACTTATTAGTAGAAGTAATGTACTCCCAATCAATCACGAATATATCAGCTAGGCGACCAATGAGTGGACTTGTCCAGTATGGTTCAGACCCGTTCATTATTATTACTTCTTTCTGAGAACCCACATGCATAGAAAAAGACTAGAGCAGGGCCTTCTCCAGTACTTCTCCATGATACTAAGACAGGATGGTCATTAGCATATTTAATTTTCATTCTGGGCAAAAAAGTATCAGTAGGATAGTCAATTCTTTGCCACAAAACATCAAAGGCCTTGTTTGTGAGTATAAGATTACCTGTATCTAATAGCCCGAAATACGTATCTTTGCTACCTGAAGTGTTAGTCAGAACGTGCAACAATTTTCCATCGGATATTACAAGATTCACATCCTGGTTGAAGGTAAGAACGGCAGAGGGATTTGGGAATCGGAATGGAAATGGGTGCTCCCTGTTTGCAACCCAAACTACCTTGAGGTCAGAAACACCATAGTACCATATTCCCACATAATACTCTGTCGCCTTTTATGGAGAAAAGAAACTAAGTTGGTAAATTCCCTTGGCAGATACAATGGTCTCCGAGGTGTATAGTGATTGGCCTGGTCGGATGGTATCAGCACTGATACAGCTAACATTATTGTTGTACTGCAAATCAGTTTTGAATCCTGGCAAACAGTCACACGTAGGATCTGCAGTATCATTGCATATGCTGAAAACACCGCAGACAGGGTAAGCCCCACACGACGATAATTGATACGAGTACCAATAGTTATTGTCTCGACTTCCCAACCTTCCCATCAATCTCTGCAGCAGAAGGTTCCCGTACATATCCAAGAATATTCTTCTGATTTCATTAGTGTAGTCACTACGCCAAGTAATGTACTCCCCATCAATTACCGCTAGAACACCATTGACTGAACTATTCCAGTATGGTTCAGACCCCTCCATTAAGATTAGCTCTTTCCGAGAACCCAGATATTGCAGAGAGAAAAGACCAGGAGCAGGGTCTTCATAACCTTTCCATGATTTTAATGACCATCCTGTCCGAGCATCTTTAATTTTCATTCCGGGCAAAATAGTCTCAGTAGGATAGTCAAAGCTTTGCCAGAAAATGTGTGAGGCCCTGTTTGTGAGTATAAGATTACCTGTAATAGCCTGGATCGTTGCCACCTGAAGTGTTTGTCACCATGTGCAGCAATACGCCATCGGATATTACAAGATTCCCATCCGGGTCCACGGTAAGGACGGCAGAGGAATTTGGGAATGGGTGCTCCCTGTTTGCAACCCAAACAATATTCCTGTACTTAATATTCATATATATAACCGCGTAATGCTTTGTCTAGTTTTCTGTAGAATAGAAACTAAGTCGGAACCCTCCTCCGGCAGATTCAATGTAGTTCGAGAGCGAGGTGGTCGGTGATTGGCCTGGTCGGAGAGTATCAGCGACGGTAGCATTGGTGAAGTGCAGAGCAACGAGTAAGGCAGAATAAGAGCGGCAGGAAAGCAATAAGAGGGGAAATTATAGGGCTCATATTTTATATTATTTGTTATTATTCTTTTATTTTATTTTTTATATGTGAGGGAGGGGGATATATTATTCTTTAATTAATTTATTGATATACACGAATTTTTAGAACAGTTGGAAATAAGCCAGTTGCAAAATAGAAAAAATAGTTGTTGAAAGTTTGTTAGTTCTCAAAAGGACTAGAAACACTTTGATACTTGGATTATTATTTTTATTTTATCCATCAATTTTTTTTTTTATTTTTTTATTTTTATTTTTTTTATGTTAGATTTGGTGGGATTTTGTATTTGATCAATATTTTATAAAAAATGTTTGGTTCCTATCTTTAATTTGTTATTTTCTCACCCATCTGTGTACAAGAGTTTATATTATGGCATCTGACTTCTATCCATCGCTTAGTTGGAAGAGTTGATAATTTTTATTGAACACTCATGTCAGAAGTTTCTAGATACTTGGTAACATTCATTATGTGGTATGCTTGCTATCAAGCCCATCTCCATCATCTAATTTTTGCTTAATAAACTTCCTCTAGTCCATTATCCTTCCCAGAGGTCAATGGAAATAAAAGACAGAAAATGCAATTTACATTTTACAGCTATTTGTCAGCTCCTATAATTTTCCATTACTTTCTCTGCCCTCAAACAGGCAATTTTTGCAGATTTTTTTTTTCTTCCAATTGAGCTGTATGATTGCAAATGAATGGTTCTAAAATCCTACTCTGTTTGGTATAAGTTACTTAAGAGTAAATGCAATGTCATTAGGTATTTGGGCTTATTAGGCTATTTAAAAAGTTTCAACTTCATTTTAAATGGGGATTTGTAGATTGGTAGGGTACATTGCAACTTTCTTGAAGTTTTGGGAGAACATTGCAAATTGAGTGGGGTAGTCTAAGAGGGATAAGTGTAGCTTCCTCTTGATTCTTTTCTCTCTGTTTGATTACCATCTTCTCCTAGAGAGAGTACTTCATTCTCACTAAAACCTTTTGTTTTAATCGATGACTAACCCTTTCTATTTGCATCAATCGACCCTTGATTTCAATTTTGCTTTTGTTATTGCTGCCAGCAAAGGTTAACGGGATGTTGATAATTTATTACAGTTACAAATACATGGTGCTGAAACCAGTATAAGCTGATGCTTAGGAAAGCTGATATATATGTTTCTGTATATTGATAACTTAGTTTTTTCTGTCCTCTGTCCGAGTTCGTACGTATGAACACAATGAAGATGTACCATGGGCTTGTAGCATGTTCTATTTTGCAGTTGGAGCCATGGTCCCATGGTCTTAATTTGCCTGACTTGGCATAAATCAGTAAAGTCCAGACAGTAGAGAAAGAAGATCATTTGTAATAGATGATACGTACACTTCTTTTTTTTTACACTCACGCAAGATGGTCTTTATTTGGATTTTTATCAACTGCGTATTATGTATTATGTTCAGCTCTTGGTTTCATATTTATATGAAATGTGTGTTTGTATGTAAGCTGTTGAAATCTTCGGTGTGAAGGTGAGTTTCATAGAATTTCATGTGGCTTTTAGTGGAAGAACTTTGTCATATCACTATTTTCATATGGATTCTAGATGATTTGTAATTGTTCTAATGTACGTTCTCATTTTAATACGTACTTCCAGGATTCATTTGCTTCCATAATCTTCTCACCCTTTTTTTTTGCCGAGAAAATAGTGTTAATTGAATTCTTTGTGGGTTGTAGTGTGAATTCTTTTACTAAAGCGACTTAAGTGTCTGAATAGTGCTGTTTGAAAAAAAATAGTGATTTCAAAATGCTATCAATGAAAACACAATTTTTTAAAACGCAATTATTTACTAAAAATGCGGATCGATCTTTACAATAATGTGTTTATTAAAGAAGTATAAGCAACTTTTCATGATAAATATCAAACTGTAATACCAATTTATATAGCTAAAGTCTCAAAGATTCAATACACAAATGAATAATGTTATAGACTATAGGCAAAAAGAGTTAATGTTTTCTAACAATATACTCTATGGCTGGACTTGAAAATGTTATCGGCCATTCATAATTGAAAATGTTGCACCATTCACAGAACATATTTCTAACCTGCTTCGATTAATTGGGTTTGCTTTACATATTTCTCACATTCAAGAAAGCAGGTTCATTGGGATAAGGTATAACTGCACTTTCATTGCTTAGCATGGCAACAACGTCAGACATGGTTGGTCTATCATCGGCACTTTCTTGAATACAGAGAAGAGCTATGTGGACATATCTCAAAACCATATGCATAGAGGATATATCATCAAGCAGTGGATCCACCAAGTCCGATCCCCTATCACTTGTCCATAATTCCCATGCCTTAAAATCCCAAAAGAGAAGGAAAAATTAGATGATGTTAGAATAATGGTAAATGATTAAATACATAATTGTCTATTAGCTTAAGCTTTTGAGACCGACAAAATTTCTAGAACATAGGACTAATTTTGTTTTAATAACAGTGAATGCACATTTGTTCAACAACTCCCAACTATGAATTAACAACAAAATATACAAATAAGATACTTACATGTCCAATAAGATGGAGACAATCACGTTGATAAAAACCAGTATTCCTCTTGCCACTCACAATCTCTAGTAATAAGACGCCAAAACTAAAGACATCAGATTTGATTGAGAAGATGCCTTCCAAAGCATATTCAGGGGACATATAACCGCTGTGTATCATCATCAAGTTAAAAATATCAGTAATTCAATGTTTTAAGTTAATGTCTACTCACATTTATAGTATATCATGTTGGTGTTTACAATTCAAAAGTTCCCTTTGTATTACTTACTAAGTGCCAGCAATCCTTTTTGTATTTGCTTGTGACTCATTTCCCCCAAATATTCTTGCCATTCCAAAATCTGATATTTTGGGATTCATATCAATGTCCAACAAGATATTACTAGGCTTCAAGTCCCTATGAATAATCCTTAACCTAGAATACTGATGAAGATAAAGAAGTCCTTGAGCAATTCCTTCAATGATTCCAACACGAGTCCTCCAATCTAACATCTTGCGCTTCTCTGGATCTGCTTTACATATATGAGTAAATTGACAATTAGTAAGTCACATGCAAATGACTATAAAAACCAAACATAACAAAAGAATTATATATATATATATATAAATGTGAGATTTTACAAACCAAAAAGTAAGAAATCCAAGCTTCTATTGGGCATATACTCATAAACTAGTATCTTTTCATCTCCTTCAATGCAGCAGCCCAAAAGTCTAACAAGATTCTTGTGTTGGAGCTTGGCTATGAGCATTGCTTCATTTTTTAGCTCCTCCCAACCTTGCCCAGATCTTTTTGAAAGCCTTTTTATAGCTACTTCACCCCCTTCTAGTAATATTCCCTGAAATTATTTTTTATTAGAGAAAAATACATAAAATAATAAAATAGTAAGCTACATAATAAGAAATCCATTACCAATGATAAAGACTAACCCTTTTAACTCTAAAACAAGCAACTCTTTTTTGAGAAACAAGAAATGGATGCAAAACATTTTGTTGTTGTGGAATCTCTGGTCCTCAAGCCAAGACTTGAGACCGAAATTTTGGATTCAGGTATAGAAAAATCAATGCATTGACACCTTAGGAGTCTTTAAGTGAGACTATAATTTAGCTTGTTGGGACACCACTTAACTCAAAAACTTAAACCTACGAAATTTGAACATAACCATGCTATGTTAATCACTTAAAGTTGTGATATGTTTCCAAGGTGGGTCTCAATCTTTTACACTCAAATACATGTATACTCAACATTAACTATTAATTGATGGACAAACACATGTTACATATCCAATTACATATAAGACTAACAAACGAAGCAAAATCTTATCTTCCAAATCTCACACACAATAAAAGTTTATCTGAGTTTGTATAATGAGTGGCTTCACAACAACAAAAGTAGCGTGTGTCTGATTATGCTTGCTAACAGGGCAAGGTTTAGCTGTTTTTACTTATATTCCATATCCAAAGCATTGTGTTTAGGGACATGGAAGCATACCTTGTAAACAGGTCCAAAACCACCCTCTCCGAGCTTATTTGCAGCTAGGAAACCATATGTTGCAGCAGAAACACTTGCAAAACTAAATAATGGCATTTGGACTTGTCTTTTTCTACCAACTCCATCCTCTGAATTAGTAGCCTTTTGGGTTGTGCCCAAATCTAACCGTAACAAATCCTCCCCTGTATTTTAGAGCAACACATAACTAAGGATATATATATATATATATATATATATATATATATATATAGCATTGCTAAAACAACGTTGTGGAAGATTCTTTACTCACCCTTGCTCCTGAGTTTCTCCTCCCTAACATAATAAACAATAAGGCTCAATGCAACAACCACTGCAATCGGAATGACAATATTCTTTAATCGGTTATCCTTCAATTTCGTTGAGTTTGTGTCTGCAAAAGGAAACCAGAGAAATAAATAATATAGACATTGTTCTTTGCATCACGAATTGATATACAAATTGGCAATGCCTGGAGATATCTCTTCAACAAAATTTCAGTCAGAAAACTTATTAATTAGAGGAAGAAGACACCATAACAGAAATACCTTCCACAGCCAAGTCCGAACGAGCAAGTTTCAAATAGAAGTCTTGTTTATATGTATTATCTTCTGAGAATTGTTTCAGATTTAACAGAGGACCTTCCCATACCAGGCAGCCATGCTCTGGATCATAAGCATAACCTGTACAATTGCAGTTTATCAAGCAAGCTGATTCGCAATCTAAAGCATTGCCAACGTACCGCAACTGCTGGGGATTAGTAGGCAAATAAACTTTAGACATGGGAAGAAACCCATGTTTCTGAACAACATCGCTGCACTGTAAATCTGTTTCTCTCTCACATCCTTGAGTAGAATTGGCTGCATTGGCTTTGAATCCTGACAAACAGTCACATGGCCGATCGGCTGTCTCGTTGCATATGGTGAATTCACCGCAGAGAGCATAAGCCCCACACTTTAATTTATCGGACAAATTTTCAAAATCGGAGGAATTGTCTGCCCATGTCTGCAGTCGAAGCTCCCCGTTTATACTCAACGAAACTCTTCTGAATTGAGAAGGATAATTATTACTAATAGTGTAAGAAATGTTCTCCCCATCAATCACGAATTTCTCATCTAGTTCACCAATGATTGGACTACTCCAGCATGGTTTAGACCCCTCCATTATGATGAGTTCTTTCCGAGAACCCAGATGCAGAGAGTAAATACCAGGAGCAGGGTCGTTATTATTTTTCCATGATGTCAATGACCATCCTGTCTTATTATCTTCAACCTCCATTCCGGGCAAAAGAGTATCTGTAGGATGGTCAAAGCTTTGCCACAGAACTTCTGATGCCCTGTTTTTCAGTACAAGATTGCCTGTATCTAATAGCTTGGCATACGTATCGTTGCCACCTGAAGTGTTTGTCACAACGTACGACAAACTGCCATCGGATATTACAAGATTCCCATCCTGGTTGAGGGTAAGAACGGCAGAGGAATTTGGGAATGGCTTCTCCCTGTTTGCAACCCAAAGTACGTTGCGATCAGAAACATGACGGAACGATATTCCCAGGTGATACTTTGCCGAGTTTTCTTGACTAAAGAAACCAAGTTCGTACATTCCGTTGGCAGATTCAATGGTCTCCAAGGTGTTTAGTGATTGGCCTGCTCGGATAGTATCACCAGTGATGGTAGTAGCGTTGGTGAACTGAAAACCAAGGCAGAACAAAAGCAGCAGCGAAGCAATAAGAGGGGAAATTCTTAGAGGGCTCATATTTGTAGGCAGGCAGCTAATAGCTATGCAATGCAGCACACACGCAAGTATATATAGTGTTCTTGGATCCTGTGTTTTGGATTCCCCCAGGCTGCACTCTCTGGTGAGCTTTTTTTCTCGTGAGATTTTTCCACAAGTCAACGGAAAACCGTCTTGTCTACGCTCTGCAAACTCTATTCCTAGTCAGCAGATTTTATGCTTAAATTTCTTGAATCTCTACAGTTAACATTTATGTTCCATCTCAGCAGGTTTACGACTTGAATTGTTCAGGTCTTAAGTTACATTTGATACACTGAATGACTATTTTACTAAGCCTTTTTCTTAGAACAAATATTCTGACTATTAGACCTTTATCATATGCTCTAACACCAAAGCACCTTTATCATATGCTCTAACACAAAGCTATTCTATTAAACATTATTTCATTCATGATAGAAGCTATTCTTTTTTTCTTCTAATGAACTAGTCATTCCGACCGAAATTATGTTATAAATTACAATATTACAATATAATCAAGATGTAACCTTATTGGAAATTAGTAAATGCTGGGCACTAAGACCAAACTACCTTAACATGAGACTCTGGCTACATGTGTGAGCTACCGTAAGTTGTGTCTGGGGTAGAGTTTGACCACTGACCAACCTGCACTTTCTCATGAGCTTCCTATGAAACATGTTGACCGTATTAATTGTAGCCTTTAGATTTTCCAGTCTAAAATTCGTTTTGTTAACAATCAAATTGCAACCCGTTGTATCATTAATAATAAGCAGTTTATCTGAACGTTTGGATCGTTTTATAAAAAACTTCATTTTGTTAAAATATCTGTATATCTTTTATTGTTTTATATATTTTTATAATTGAACTGTTTACTGTTTCATAGTATTAATTCTGCATAAACTATAATAAACAAGTTTTTGGAGTCAGGCATATCTAGCATTTTTCAGAATCGTTCAAGCCTTAAGTTACGTTTGCTACGCTAAATGATTATTCTATTAAATCTTTTACTTAGAACAACAATTCTGAGTGTAAGCGCCTTACCATATGCTCTAACACCAAAACTATTTTATTGAATTCCTTCTTTCATTTATGATAAAAGCTATTCTCTTTTTCTAATGAAGTTGTCATTCTGCGTGCTAAACGGATTCTTATTGTTCGGAGCTAACAGTCTTGATTGTTATTTGATTTGTTTTCTCAGAAGTTGCAGCCAAGTTTCACTTTTTTCCCAACTTGGTTTTAGAGTCTTGGATTATTGCTATTGTTTTTTATTTTTTATTGCTCGAGCCCCACTGGTCGTCCCTACTTATCCACATGATTTTCATCCATGGAAAAGTCTTGTGGCTCCTGGCTCCTTCAGGATAAGATCTCATTATCGTCCAAGCTCGAATGAAGCAACATGGTGACAAGCATCACATGTCTAGTTGGCTTGGAATCTTTTGTCTTTAGCGTTTTTTTGGACGTGATCAGTAATTTATTAGGAATCCAATTAACAATCAATTACGTGCCTTTCCAGCCTTGCTTCCAAGTTCCAAGTCCCAACAAACACTGCCGGCTTTCGAGAACGTGGAACAGTATTTTTTATAGCAGGTGGCAAGTCTACCTGCTATATTTTATTATTAATTTTTAAATAACTTAAAATCAAAATGAAAATAGAGAAAAGTTAATAAAATTTTTTTAAAAAAATAGAAGGGGTGACTGGTCATAGGGCTGACACAATGTTTAATAGGACTTTAGACGAAACTCTTAAATAGAGTTTTAATCTTTTTAATCAAAACCAAGCCAAAAAAATTGAAAAACCTATACAAAACTTATAAGAAAAATAAAACACAAAAATAAACATTAAATTTATTTATTTATTTATTTTTTATGAATTTTTACCTCATTAATACACCTATTTCAAATAATATTCACCAAACAAATTGTTAAAAAAACCCATAAAAACCCACGCAAGAAAAACGTGGAACCTTATTTTTTGGTTTGGTTTTCAAACAATAAACACAGCCGGCTTTCGAGAACGTGGAACGGTATTTTTTAGTGTTGTAGTCTTTTTTTAGTGTTGTAGTCTTGTAGACCACATCTGCTATTAAAAAAAAATGGAAAATGTTACGATGCGATCGACCGCATTTTGTTTATTAAATGCTTAGGTGATAAGCCCATTTGCTATATTTTATTATTATTTTTAAAATAATTTAAAATCAAAATAAAAATAAAGAAAAGTTAATAAATTAAAAAAATAAAATAAAAAGGGTGGCTGGCCACATCGCCGGCTCAATATTTTATAGGGCCTTAGGTGAAACTCTTAAATGGGATTTTAATTTTTTTAATCAAAACCAAACAAAAAAAAATTGACAAAAACTCATACAAAACTCATAAGAAAAATCAAGCACAAAAATAAACATTACAAATTAAAAAAAATCAATTGATTTTTTTTTTTTATGAATCCTTACCTCATTGATGCACCTATTTCAAACAATATTCACCAAAAATTGTCAAAAACCCATAAAACCCACACAAGAAAAATCTATACACCTTTTTAAGTATAAGGATATTTGTTTTGATGGGTTAATTGGTCTTATTTTATCGTATACTTATTATATTAGGATTTATTAATTAAATTAATTCCTTTTCTAAATTACTTGCTTATCATGATTAGAGGCCTTAAGTTTTATTAAAAAAAATTGGGGCCTTATTAAAAAAAATGGGCCATAAATTAAAAAAATAAAATAAAATTGGGCTTTATTAATCCAGGGGCTCTAGGCGAGCGCTTCACTCGCCTAGTGGTCTAATTGGCCCTAGCTTGCCATCCCCCATGGGGTAACCGGCCACTCAAGTATAGCATAGAATTGGTTTGGTTTTAAAATGGGTTTGGACCTTTGAGGTGGCTTGGCCCCCCCATTGGACGGTTGGGAGTGGCCGAAGCCACCCCCATGGGCCTTGGGGGTGGGTTAGCCACCCCCAAAGGCCAAACCCATTTTCTAAAAAACTTCAATTTTTTGGTCTTGAGGGTGGTTGAACCACCCTCAGGGCCATTGGGTGGCTTCCGCCACTTTATGCTATATTTGGGTGGCTGGCCACCTCTTCTATCTTTTTTAATTTTTTATTAACTTTTCTATATTTTCATTTTGATTTTAAGTTATTTGAAAATAATAATAATAAAATATAGCAAGTTGCGTTTACCAAGACGTTGCCGTTGCCGTTGCGTTTACCATTGGGTGGTCTAAAACGTTGCCGTTGCGTTTACCAAGAAGACGTTCAGATCCTTTATTTGTTGAAACTGTTCTGATTCTTAGAGATAACCCAATTGGGTTAAAGCTTTCCTACAAGTTTTGTCAAGAAGTCCAACGTTGAACATCAAATTAGCTAATATAACATTTCGCTTATGAATAATCTACAATAATTTTGGATATGTGGCTACTGCATCTTGATCATGACATTTTTCTGCAAATTAAGTCTTATTCTGCATTTTCTTGAATATCAAATGCATGCATTCTTCTTTGAATGCCAATTGCGAGTGGATCTTTCCATGGTACATATCAGAACCGTACTACCAGATTACGTGGCTAAAGACCAAAAGATACAATGCCCAGCTGACTCTGTACGTTAAGTGGGTTTTCAGATAAAACAGGAAAAACAAAATGTATGAATAATGCTTTTTGATGGTTTACTAGGATAGTACGGTGCTTATGGCCGGATTTTCAACTATTATCAGCCTTCCTTAATTGAAACAGTTGCACCATTTAGAGAACATATTTGTGCATGGCCTACCGTTTATTGGGTTAGCCATCGCCATACCACTCACATTTAAGAAAGCGGGTTTCTTGGGATAAGGTAAAACTGTATTTTTATTGCTAAGCATTGCGACAACATCAGATATAGTAGGTCTATTCGCTGCACTTGCTTGAAGACAAAGCATAACTATGTTAACATATCTCAATACCATCTGCATAGAGGATGTATCATTAAGTAGTGGATCCACCAAGTCAGACCTCCTATCATTTGTCCATAATTCCCATGCCTTAAAATCCAAAGAAAAGGGAAAATTAGAGGATGTTAGAATGATGGTCACTAATTAAATACATAATTTTCTATTAGCTTAAACTTTTGAGAAAATTTCAAGAACAAATAACTATTTTGCTTTAATAAACGATGAATGCACATTTGTTCAACAACTCCCTCTATGAATCAAAGTAAAGTGTTTTCAATTTGTATAACAAAACATGCAAATAAGATACTCACATATCCAATAAGATGGAGACAGTCAATTTTATAAAATCGGTATTCTTCTTACCACTCACAATCTCTAACAATATGACGCGTCAAAACTAAAGACATCGATTTGATTGAAAATAAGCCTTCAAAGCATATTTGATGAAGCGTAGGATTATGATAAGCAAGAATTTTTTATTTTAAAAGAAATATTTCTAAAATAGGCCTTCCAAAGCATATTTAATTAGTGTTTTCATTAATGTATATATATTTTTATTTAGCCCTTGGGGGTGGCCGGGCACCCCCAATGGGTGGTTCATCGACACCTCTTAATTTTTTATTAATTTATTAATTTTTTTATTATTTTTAAAATATATAAAATATTTTATTATTTGTTTTATTAATAGGACAAATGTCACATTTATAGCTTCAGAATCTCTCTAAAGAGATTGTGGCCATTAACTAGATATTCTTTAGCAAAATTGGTACACATATACCTTTCTTCATATTAAATTGGGATTCTTTAAAATTCTTAGGATATTAAGAATTCAACATTTTTCCCTCAACAATCGTTATCATATTGATTCATATTTCAGATGATTGCGTGACAGAGTTTCTTATCCTTGCAAATTCTTGCCTATGGTTCTCCATTTCGATATGCATCGCTGACATTGTTCTTTGTAAGGCAACACTTGCTTCTGCTGAGGCAACCATTGTTTCTTTTAAGACAGCCATTGTTGGAGAAGGTGGTTCTTTTTGGTATTGTTGATGTGGATAGGAATATGAATGATCATGAAATTGTGAAGTAGGATTTCCAGGAAATTGAGCTTGCCATAAGAGATTTGATTGTTGGCTCCATGTTGGGTTATTGGAATTAGAATCGCGATCGTTCCCCGGTTGATAGAGTGATGTGTTCTTATGCCCAAAAATATCGTTAGAAATTTGTCTTAATACAGGACAATTTCTAACATTGTGATAAGGGTCATAGCAAAATGGGCATGGTCCATAGGGTGTTGGAAGGTTTCCCCACATAAGAACAGAAACACAAAGAAATTAAAATAACAAGAAAAAAATAAAAACCAAAAATAAAAATAAAAACTCACAAAGCATATCTTTGTCTAGTAGGCGCTCGATCGCCTCGGTAAGCGCAAAACAAAAAAACAAAAACATAGCGCTTGATAAGTGCCAAAATATTCATATTTTAGCCCTTAATTTACATTTATTAATTTCTTAGTTTTTTTTTATTTTGTTCCATTTATTCCCTTTTTGTATTTTTCTGTGTTTTGTAGGTCATGGAAGAAAAAGCATTTCTAAGAAATGTTCCAAGCTTAAAGGGCAAGTTGGAAAGACCTAGAAGATGTGGAAATAATTAAATCGGAATTTATCAAATTGGAGTCAAAATCGGATTGCATTTGGATTCTGCACATGTCTCGGTATTTTGGCCATAACTTTCAGTTCAAATATCGAATTGAGGTGATTCTAATGGCATTGGAAATCTAACTCAAAATTATACAAATCATTGTGAAATAGAATTTTCTTAATTCTGACCACCGCAATGCTAAAATCACCCCGCAAGATAGGAACCCAATTTTGGACGAATCCTATTCCGATTTGTAATAGGATTGTCTCCTAATTTGTCTAGGAGATGGAATTCCGAATTTTTTAGGTTTACTAGGGTTTCTAGGACTCTTCTAAGCCTATAAATAGACCTCTAAGCCATATAATTTGATATACAATTTCAGAGAGGAGAATTTGGAGGCTACTTCTAGGAGCGGTTTTCGGTTCTTTCTTTTCCTTTTCTTTTTAAGTTTTTATTTTAATTATGTGTAACTAATTATTTTAGTAGGGCTGGATTGAAACCCTAATTATGTTTATTTAATATTTCAATATTGGCGCCTTTGTGATAATCATATTATTGTGTTGCTTAAATTGATTAATACTTGTTTTATTAAATTCCTCATATGTATGTGATTGGCCTTTATATGCATGTGGTATGGACTTGTTAGTTAGATCAATTTGGATGGAGTCTGGATTTAACATAAGTAACAAAAGTAATCACGTCGGGTTCTTGGGTTAATCAACATAGAAACCGGGAGTATACACCGCCCTAGGTCTCATGTAATTTTCAGTTTTCATAACTCATATGCTTTCTTAGATAACAACTTAGTATACACCATGCTAAATCTTTTAGGAAAGAAAAGAGTTAGAGTATACACCATGCATAATTAATTGCTTAGAAACCAATAGCTTAAGGAGTATACACCATGCCCTTAGATTGGCAACCATTAGGTATTCATAATATGATTAGACCATTAGCATATTGATTTATTAATTGAGCATAATTAGTGGTCGATATCAAAGCTCTACACTTTAATTTATCTTTTTTATTTTTCATAATATCAATTTTGTGACAGTTTGATATTTTAATTTAGTTATTTAATCCTAAGCAAAATTAACAATCTTTGTGGGAATGATCTCGTATTTGCCTGCTATACTATTGTTTTGATCTTGTGCACTTACAAGTTAAAACGTACTAAAATTATCTATTAATTTAGGTAATATTTGGCGCAACAAGTTTTTGGCGGCTATTCGACTTATCGATGATCGCTCGCAATGCCGTTCAATAAAATTCTAAAAAATCAATAGTATGAAAGTTTAAATAAAATAAAATTAACTAATGAGAAAAAAAATTCTAAACAAAATTAGACAATCCTTGGCAACGGCGCCAAAAACTTGTGCCAAATACGACATAAATTAATAGAAAATATTTAAATGCGTTTTAACTCTAAGTGCATAAGATCAAAACAATAGTATAGTAGGCAAATACAAGGTCATTCCCACGAGGATTGTTAATTTTGCTTAGAATTAAATAACTAAATTAAAATATCAAACTGTCACAAAATTGATATTATGAAAAATAAATAAAGATAAATTAAAGTGTAGGGCTTTGATATCCACCACTAATTATGCTCAATTAATAAATTAATATGACAATGCTCTAATCATATTATGAATAGCTAATGGTTGCCAACCTAAGGGCATGATGTATACTCCTTAAGCTATTGGTTTCCCTAAGCAACGAATTAGGCATGGTGTATATTCTAACTCTTTTCTTTCCTAAAGGATTTAGCATGATGTATACTAAGTTGTTCTCTAAGAAAGCATATAAACCGTAAAAACCGACAACCACATGAGACCTAGGGCATGGTGTATACTCTCGGTTTCCCATGTTAATTAACCCAAGAACCCAATGTGGATTACTTTTGTTATTTATGTTAAACTCAGGACTCGGTCATCCAAATTGATCTAACTAACAAGTCCTTACCACATGCATATAATGGCCAATCACATGCATATGAGGAATTCAAAAAAACAAGTATTAATTAAGTTAAGCAACACAATATGATTATCACAAAGGCGCCAATATTGAAATATTAAATAAACATTATTAGGGTTTCAATCCAGCCCTACTAAAATAATTAGTTACACATAGTTAACATAAAGCTAAAAAGAAAAGGAAAAGAAAGAACCGAAAACCGATCCTAGAAGTAGCCTCCAATTCCTCTCCCCAAAGCTTGTCTCTAAAATTATCTATAAAATTGTGTGTGGAATTATATGGCTTAGAGGTCTATTTATAGGCTTTAGGAAAGTCCTAAAAACACTAGTAAACCTAAGAAATTTGGAATTCCATCTCCTAGTTAAATTAGGAGACAATCCTATTACAAATAGGAATAGGATTAGTCCAGAATTAGGCTCCTATCTTGCAAGGTACTTTTGGAATTGCGGTGTTCCGAATTAGGAAAATGTTATTTCACAATGATTTGTATCATGTTGAGTTAGCTTTCCAATGCGGCTAGAATCACCTCAATCCGATATTTGAGTTAAAAGTTATAGCCAAAATATCAAGACATATGCAGAATCCAAATTTGAATCAAATCCAATTTTGACTCCAATTTGATAAATTCCAATTTAATCATTTCCTTTAGTTGGTTAAACTTAACCACATCTTCTAGGTCTTCCCAATTTTCCCTTTAAGCTTGGAACTTTTCTAGAAACGCTTCCTTTTATTCCATGACCTACAAAAACACAGAAAACACAAAAGGAAGTAAAATAGAACAAAATAACAAAAACTAAGAAATTAATCAAATGTAAATTAAGGGCTAAAATATGAATATTTTGGCACTTATCACATGTCACAAACCGAAATCTGTGCATCAACAACGTTGGAAAATGAGAGAAAAATCAAGGTTCAACAAATTGGGTATTGAGAAATCGATGACATTCCACGGTTTACCAAGTCCAAAAGATGAAGATTCCTACAATCTTTCATGATTACCTTTTAATCCTTTTCAAGATTTTACACTAAACCACCCAAATCCTTAATTATCGCCTTGCCTGACCAATAACAGTTGAGAAGAGATTTGACTTTTTCCCAATCTTGCTTTCAACAAAACCTCGTTGAGAACGCCAAACATGGCGAGAAAAGAATGTGTGGGTTCATTTTATTATGTTCTTTCCTACTTCTTTGCTATCTGAAATATTGTCACAACAAATTGATATTACGGCCCTATTTCTTTTGACATGAAATGGTTTTCGGAAAATGATTTTGCATTTCACTGTTTAGTGCGACATAAAATAATAGTCAATGGAAAACATTTTCCTTTGACCGAAAAATTCTTCTTTAATTTTTAGAAAATGGTTTATGATTTAGAAACCATTTTCCGATTTTGAACATTTCATTCTTAGGGACCGACCCGCGACTGCCGGGACTTGATGGGACCCGCCAGACTTCGTGACTTGCCTAAACCTGGAGACCTACCAAGGACCTTCCCAGACTTACTGAGACTTGCAGGGACCTACCCAAGACCCGCCCAGACCTAACCAAGACCTACAGGACCTACCTAAGGCTTGACTAGAACTGCTCAAGACTTTACAGGGCTTGCTCGAACTCACGGGACCTGCAATACTTGACCTAGAAACATCTGGGACCTGCCCGAGACTTGACCAAGACCCACCCAAGACCTGCACGAGACTTGATCGGGATCCACTCGAGACTTGACTAGGAGTTGCGGGGGACCCGCTTTGGGACTTGACCAAGACTCACCCAACTTACCTAGGACTTGCCAAGGACTTTACCGAGACCCACCAAAGACTTAATCGGGAGTTGCCTAGGACCCACATAGGACTTGACCGAGAGTTGCCCTAAACTCGCCTGGGACTTTATTGGGACTTGACTGGGAGCTGCTCGGGACCCGCCCGAAACTTTACATGGACCTGCCCGAGACTTTACTAGGACCCACCCAAGACTTGATTGTGAGTTGCTAGGGACCACGAGACTTTAGGACTTGGACTCGCCCCGACCTACCCAAGACTTGACTGGGAGTTGTCTGGGACTTGAACAGATGTTGCCTGGGACCCACTTAGGACTTAACCTGGAGCTGCCCGAGACCCGAGCAGGACTTGACCAGGACTTGCTTGTCTAGGACTTGACCGAGACTAGCCTAGGACTTGACCTGGCACTGCCCGGGCAAGTCTTGATCAAGTCTCGAGCAAGTCCCGAGCGGGTCTTTGTCAAGTTTCGGATGGGTCTTGGCCAAGTCTTGGGCACATCCTAAACGGGTCCCAGGCAGGTCCAGGTAAAGTCCAGGGCGGGTTCTAGTCAAGTCCCGGGCGGGTCCCAGGCAAGTCTCGGTAAAGTCCTAGATAGGTCTCGGGCGGGTCACGGTCAAGTCCTGAGCTGGTGTTGTTAAAGTCGTGAGCAGATCTCGGTCAAGTCCTGGCGGGTCTCGGTGAAGTCCTGAGACTTACCCGAAAATTTAGAGTTTAATATGATTTAATGAATATATATAAATTTTGTGATTTTCCATACTCGCGCTAAACGCCGTAAAATGTTTTCGCCAAAAAATATTTTCAAGAAAAATGACTTCCCTGAAAATATTTTACGACAGAAACCATTTTACATCAAAAGAAATGGGGCCTACATCTTGATATTAAACGTGAAAAAAGAAGAAGCTTATAATGCAATTTTGTTGTGTTGATGTGATGAAGTCTTGAGAGGGAAGCCACCGATGAAAGAACTATCATGGGTCTTCAGAGGAAGATAGAAAATTTGTACATGAAGAAGTCTCTCACTAACCAGTTTTATTTGAAGCAATGATTATATGCTCTCAAGATGAACGAATGTACACCTTTTATGGTCTAATTTAATAAAATTATTACATATTTGAAAAATATTGACATTAAAATTAAAGATGAGAATCAAGCCCAGATTTTATTATGCTCATCGTTAGATTGCTTTGAGAATTTCATTAATTGTTGTTAAGGTAAAGATACCATCTCTTACCGAATGTTCAAGTCTGCTTTAAACTCTATGGAGTTAATAAAAACAATGAAAAAAGGTAGTGATGATCAGGCTAAGAGCTTATTTATTAAGTGTTGTTGGGAAAATGCATGACATAGTTGTTAGGACTTTGATGGATGTTTGGTGTAACACTGAATGTATGGTTTATAAAGATAGTAATTTTTGCTAATTCTCAAATTACCTAGTTACTAGGTGAAACTATGCTTTATAAAGAATTATAAAGAAGTTTCAAATTGACTAATTCTTTTGGGGTTAAAGCACAAATAACAAGAACATTTTTTTGAATTGTGACTATAAGTTTTAAGTGTTGGCTAAATATTCGATGAGCAAAATGGATTCAAAATGTGCCAATTCACTATAGGTGTCGGATGAGATTCAAAGCGTCTAGATGGGATTTAAAAGACACGATTAAATTTATCCATAGAGCCTCATCGCAATGGCGTTCGAGAGAGAAATCCAAGAATCCCAAGAACCTCATTTGCAAGCCCAAACTAATACCACTTAAGAACAATATTTTTGTGTTTTAATAGCCCTGTCTGGACAAGCCCACTTACCATCCAGATGGCCCGTAGTCTGCTAGGTCTATTTTACATTGTAATTGAGTTTTAATTAGACTAGGAGTCTTTAGGTATTATATATATAGGTCTTTACAGATCTATAAGACTACGAATTTCTGCATCTAGAATTCACCGTTGTATGCTAAGAGAGTCTATCATATAGAGCGTATGTTCTCTCTCTTAGAGTGATCATTTGTTTTTATTTGTTGATTGTTGAAATGAAGTCAACTGGAGTTCCGGTGAAGGAAGATCACGTAGAAGAATTGTGCCAACTGTGCCAACTTTCTCTGAAAAAGGCTACTACGATAAAAGGCAAGTGAGTTGCTTGTCTTATACAAGATCATGTCAATTGCAAAGGTTTGTAAGTGTGAATCTCTTGTAATCCTTTATTCTTTTACTGATTTAGTTGATTTTCTGGGTTTGGCTGCCTTGGAGTGGTTTTACAATTAGAGAGTTCTCTAATTGGTTTTCTCATTGTAACCTAAATATTTGTGTCCTTTATTGTTTATTGTTTCATATATTTTTGGTTAATTATTATTTGTTAGGTGTTGGTTGGAGTCGTATATATTTTTCAATTGGTATCAAAGTAGGTTCACTCTATTGGGATTAATTTCCTAAGTGTTATCCTAGTCTCCGCATAATATGTCTCACACAGTTGCACCTAACTCACTTCCCGTATTTGACTGATCTAATTATATGTTTTGGAAAATCCGTATGAAAGCATATCTTAAATCCGTGGACGTTTGACATATTGTTGAATCTGAATGGACTAATCTTGATAAGGCAATTGCCGAATTTTCAAAGGATGAAAAGAGTGCTTCTTATGTGAATTACAAAGCGTTAAATGTCATCTTCACATCTATCTCCATCGAAGAATTGTCAAGAATTTCTCGATGTGTAATAGCTAAAGAAGCATGAGAAACATTGGAAATTACTCATGAAGGAACTAAAATTGTGAAAGCTTAAAAAATTCAGATGTTAGTTTCTCAATTTGAAGAGATTAGAATGGAAGAGGAAGAGACATTTGATGAGTTTTACTCTAAGCTTAGCACTATTAGAAACTCTATTATTAATCTTGGCAAGAAAATAACTAATGCTAGGATAATTAACAAAATCTTATTATCTCTACCTGCGAGGTTTATACCTCAGATTACTGCTATACAACTGAGCAAAGATTTAGAGACAATGAGAGTAGAGGAACTTGTTGGTTTTCTTCAGATATTCGAACTCTTGTTACCTAAGCCTAAAAACTCGAAAAATCTTGCTCTTAAGATCAAGGCTACCAAAGGTAAATCTGTAGTTCACTTTGGTGAGTACTTTAGAGATGAGGAAGAAATTGCTAGTATTGCTAGGAAGTTGAGAAATTTTTCAGAAACAATGGAAATTTTAGAAGTAGGAAGTCTAAAAATTTTGTGAATCCTAGTAATGAGGTTAGAGATAATTATGAAGGTAGAAAAGATGAAAATCATAAAGATAAATTATCTAGTGGTTGTAAGTGTCATGAATGTGGTGGTATTGGTCATATTCGTCGATTGTGGTAATTTAATAAATTCAAAAGGCAAGGCCTTTAATGTGACTCAAAGTGATGAGCCAAACAATGAGGAAAAAGCTGAAAATGTAGCTAATTATGTAGCTTTTGAGGTTTCTTATGATAGTGAACATGAGGCTAGCAAGTCTAACTCTCTAGATAGTGAACATGGTATTTGTGAGAATGAATCAAAAGAGGAGGGTGATTTGCAAAATGCTTCTAATGATCTATATGTGGAATGCATTAAATTAAAGAAGTTGAATAAGCAACACTTGTAGAAACTCAAAGAAGTTAATCTTGAAAATGATCAACTGTCTATTACCTTAACTAATTTACTTGCTATTCATAATATTTTGATGTTTGAAAATCACATGTTAATTGCCAAAGTGAAATCCTTAGAGAATGATTTTAATGAATCAAGAACTCATCTAAAAACCTTCTCTAGTGAAAAGCTAAATCACATGTTGCATAATAAAAAACATTCGTTTGATAGAACTGGATTGGACTTTGATAAATTTGCTGTGTCTTCTACTAATGTTGCTTCTCCTTCAAAGTTTATTTTTGTGAAACTAGTTTGTAAGGAAGAAAGCTTGACTAAGAAGAAGGTAATGTATCCTCCAGTTTCAAGAGGTGAGAAAGGTAAGGAAATTCTAATTGATTCTTATGTGTCTCATTCTACACCGAGACGTGCTTATATGCCAAGGAACCAACCTTTTCGAAGGATTGATTGGGCATATTCACCCTAATTGTTTTTAGTTGAATAATCATGAGTTGAAAAGAGATTATTTTCATTCTAGGACTAGTCATGAGGAATTATTCAACATGCTAAGGGGTGTTATCACCCAGATAAATGACGTTGACAAGAGTCATACTTATGTGCCCAAAATGAAGAAAGCTTGGGTTAGGAAAGTTGATACCATTCACCTATTGAGGGGGAGTGGTAATGAACTTCCCTAGTTTAGGTGGGCACATTGCATGACTAGGACAGACTTTGCTTATATATATATATATATATATATATATATATATATATATTTTGTCCTAGTGTCATAGTTTGTTGGGTGTTTGTTTTTGCAATTAAATTTTTTTTTTTGTTGTTTGTTTTTGTTTTGTTTTCGTTTAACATTTTTTGTTTGTGTGATTTCTATTGAAAAAAAAAAAATCTCAGAATGACAAAAATATTTTAATTTGGTTGTTTCTATTTCTACCTTCGTTTGTCTAATGCACCTTAAGTGTCCATTATGTGCTCATGCTTTAAACTATTATGCACATTTAAGCTTAAATTGAGTTTATTCTTAAAATATGAGTTGTGTAAGGTAACTATATGAGGGTTTTTGACTAGCTGTATCTATTAATTTGATCAAACGCTAGTTGAACCTAGGGCTTATATACTCCAGAATTTCTCAAAGCACCAATTGTTTAAAGACACCTTCTCATGAAGAAAAATTGTGAAAATAAAATAAAATAAAATATCATATATTCCAAAGGAATGTATTTCACTATGTCAAGCTTGTGCTTTGTTTCAAAAGATGAATGTATTAGATGAGAGTGGCTAGGCCCTAGTATGATAAGGTTTGACTTTTGATTTGATTTGCTTGTCAAAACCTTTACTTTGGTGAAACATTCTCCTCAACTTATAAATTGTTAATTCTACTCAATGGATGGCTTACACACAATACAAGCATGGGTTGAATGGATCCTTTGGCATTGCTTGGTTAAACAAAAGTGTTATTGTTTTCTTTTTAAGTGTCATGTATATTTTAATTTTTTGAGATAATTTGGAATATTAATTGATTGAAAAATATGAGTTTTTTTATGCATCTTGTGTGTTTTCTTGACTTTTGAGAGGGAGAAAATTTTTCTCATAAAAGTTTCTTGTTGTTATTGAGTCATCCCTTGAGGGAGAGTTTCTATTATTCATGATCTTGTTGTATTCTTCATGCATTTTCCTATATGTGATCATGAATGTTTGATAATTTTTTCATGTTCCACATATATTTGATGTATTTTGTGAGTGTTTCAGGAAACTTGAAACCTTTTGTCAATTTGTGACAAAAAGGGGGAGTTTGTTAGGGGAGATGAGTTTGTCGTCTTGGCTATTGATTTTGTCCCCGAAATTGCCAAGGGGGAGTTTGTAAGTTTTAAGTGTTGGCTAAATATTCAGTGAACAAAATGGATTCAAAATGTGCCAATTCATTATGGGTGTCCAGACGAGATTCAAAGCCGTCCGAACGGGATTTAAAAGACACAATTAATTTTATCCCTAGAGCCTTGTCTCCACTGGTGTCCAAATGAGAGAGAAATCCAAGAATCCCGAGAGCCTCGTCTGCAAGCCTGTCTGCAACGGCGTCCGAATGACCACTTACAAGAATAATATTTCCCGTGTTTTAATAGCCCCGTCTGGACGAGCCCACATCCGTCCGGATGGCCGTATCTGCTAGGTCTATTTTACATTGTAATTGAGTTCTAATTAGACTAGGAGTCTTTAGGTATTATATATATAGATCTCTACAAATTTGTAAGACTACAAATTCCTACATCTAGTATTCGTCGTCATATGCTAAGAGAGTTTGACATATAGAGCGTATGTTCTCTTTCTTAGAGTGATCGTTTGTTTTTACTTGTTGATTGTTGAAGTGAAGTCAACTGGAGTCCCTTTGAAGGAAGATCACATAGAATGATTATGCCAGCTGTCTCTAGAAAGGACTACTACAATAAAAGGCATGTGGGTCGCTTGTCTTATACAAGATCATGTCAATTGCAAAGGTTTTGTAAGTGTAAACGTCTTGTAATCCTTTATTCTTTTACTGAGTTAATTGATTTCCTAGGTTTGGCTGCCCCAAAAAAGTTTTACAATTAGAGAGTTCTCTAATTGGTTTCCTCTTTGTAACCAAAATATATGTGTTCTTTATTGTTTATTGTTTCATATATTTTTGGTTAATTATTATTTGTTAGGTCAGATCTATTTCCGCATAATATTGTGTGAAACACCTATACATTCAAAATAGGTGTCAGTTGGAGTTGTATATAGATTTTTAGTTACAAATAGTATCATAGCCAGGTAGGCCATGTGATGTGGTTTTGGAGTCATGTGATATCTTACAATGCGTTGCGAAGGAGTTGTGTGTCTATGCACAAACTCCCACATTAAACATTGAATTAGCCAACATAAAACTTAACAATATTTGCATCAAAATATTATAAGGAAAATAAAACAATACTAGAATTCCAATTACAAATCCATTTTCGTGATACACATCAGAAACTGTAATACCAAATTATATGGCTAAATACCTAAAGATTCAATACTCAATTGAATAATGTTATGGACCGTAGTATGATGCTCATGGCCAAATTTTTAAATTTTACCGACCATTCATAACTGAAATTGTTGCATCATTCAAAGAACAAATTTGTGGCCTGCTGTTAACAAGGTTTGCCTTCGCTGTACCACTCACATTCAAGAAAGCAGGTTGTCGGGGATAAGGTAGAACTGTAGCTTCATTGCTAAGCATTGTGACAACATCAGACATGGAAGGTCTATTTGTTGCTCTTTCTTGAACACAAAGGAGAGCTATGTTAACATATCTTAATACCATTTGCATAGAAGATATATCATCAAGTAGTGGATCCACCAAGTCTGATCCCCTATCACTTGTCCATAATTCCCATGCCTTACAATTTCCAATAAAAATAAAAAGAAAAATTAGAGGATGTTAGAATGATGGTAAATGATTAAATATATAATTTTTTATTAGCTTAAGCTTTTAAGAATAGCAATGTGTTTTATAATCTACATAGCTTTCTAAAATTTCAAGAATAGAGGACTATTTTTTTATTATTATTTATTATTTATTATTTTAATAATGATGAATGCACATTTGTTCAACAACTCCTAACCATGAATCAAAGTAAATAAGTGTTTTCAATTTCTACAACAAAAGATGTAGATAAAATACTCACATATCCAATAAGATGGAGACAATCACTTTGATAAAAGCTAGTATTCTTCTTGCCACTCACAATCTCTAACAATAAGACTCCAAAACTAAAGACATCCGATTTGATTGAAAAGAGGCCTTCCAATGCATATTCAGGGGGCATATAATCGTTGTGCACCATCATCAAGTTAAAAATATTAGTAATTGCATGTTTTATATGAATGTCTACACACATGTATACTATCATGTTAATATTTATTATTTTGGGGTTCCCTTTATATTACTTACTAAGTGCCAACAACCCTACTTGTATTTGCTTGTGACTCATTTCTTCCAAATATTCTTGCCATTCCGAAATCTGATATTTTGGGATTCATGTCGATGTCCAACAAAATATTGCTAGGCTTTAAGTCCCTATGAATAATCCTTAACTTAGAATACTGATGCAAATAAAGAAGTCCTTGAGCAATTCCTTCAATGACTCCAACACGGGTCCTCCAATTTAATATCTTGCGCTTCTCTTCGTCTGCTTTACATATATGAGTAAATTAACAATCAGTGAGCCACATGTAAAAGAACATAAAAATCAAACATTAAAAAAAAAATACATATATGTATATATCAAAAGGTGAGATAATAACAAACCAAAAAGGAAGAAATCTAGGCTTTTATTGGGCATATACTCATAAACTAGTATCTTTTCATCTCGTTCAATGCAACAGCCTAAAAGACTAACAAGATTCTTGTGTTGGAGCTTGGCTATGAGCATTGCTTCATTTTTTAGTTCCTCCCAACCTTGTCCAGATCTTTTTGAAAGCCTTTTTACAGCTACCTCATCCCCTTTTAGTAATGTTCCCTGAAATTATATATTGTTGTGAAAAATACAAAAAATAATAAAATAGTAAGCTAAATTCATAAGAAATCCACTGCCAATGATAAAGAAAGTTTTTTAAGGGCATGTTTAGGATTATGTTTGAAGGGCCTAAAAGTGCTTTTAACGCTCAAAAAGTCCATTTGAATAAAAAAGTACTCGTTAGTAAAAAAATTAAAAGTGCTTTCAATGGTCCAAAAAGCCTAAAAATGGTTGAAACGCATTTTGGCAAAAACTTAAAGAGAAGCTTTTACCCAAAAGCTCTTTTTTTTAACTTAAAATCTCTATTTTCAAATGCAATTACAAATAGGCTCTAACTCTAAAACAAACAACACATTTTGAGAAACAATAATCGGATGCAAAACATTTTGTTGTTGTAGAATCCCTATTCCTCGAGCCAAGACTAGAGATCGCTCTGATTTGGGTGTAGGAAAATAAATGCATTGACACCCTAGAAGTCTTTTTGTGACACTACAATATTGTATGTTATGAAACCATTCAATTCAAAAGCTGACGCATATATATGAGTTTGGATATAATTATGGTATATATATTAAGCACTCAAATTTGTGATCTCATTCCAAAGTTGGCCTAAATCCTTTTACTTATATGTGTATACTCAACATCAACTAAAAATATATATATATATATATATATTTATATTAAGTATCAAATTTCATATTAAAACGAACACATACTTCCAAATCTCGCACAATAAATGTTTATTTGAATTGGTATACTGAGTGGGTTGACATCATGCACAACAACAAAAGTGGAATGTGCCTATTTGTGCTTGCTAACATGGCAAGGATTAGTTGGCAAAGTGCAAACCTTTTACATTCCATATCCAAAGCATTGTGTTTAGGAACATTGAAGCATACCTTGTAAACAGGTCCAAAACCACCCTCTCCAAGCTTATTTGCAATTGAGAAATTATCCGTTGCAGTAGAAACACTTGCAAAACTTAAAATGGCATTTGGACTTCTCTTTTCCGACTATCTCCATGCTCTAAATTATTAGCCCTTTGGGTCGTACCCAAATCTAACAATAACAAATCCTCCCTGAATGGCTAACAACATGTGTTTAAGGATATAAATTTAGATTGCTAAAATAAAGTTGTGCTAAATCACAAATTAACCAAAAAGCTTAAGTGGATAAGTGATGGTGAATTTAATAATTGAATTAGAACTTCACCATATTATTTACTCACCCTTCTTCTTTTTGAGCTTTCTCGTCACATAATGAACAAGAAGTCCCAAGGTAACAACCACCGAAATAAATGTGGTAGGCACGAGAATTTTCCATAATTGTTTATTTTCTGTGACCTTTAAATTCTTCTGAAGTCCTGGATTTGTTACATTTGCATTTGTTGAGTTCGTATCTGCAAAAGGAAACCAGAGAAATAAATAATATAGGCGTTGCATGTTCTTTGCATTACGAATTGAAGACACAAGAACAGCAAAATTAGTCACCAACAACCGCAGAACTCTGTTTTTCGATTTTTCTAACCTTTGGTAAAGTCCGGAGGAGCGAGTTTGAGATAGAACTCTGTTTCATATAAATTATCTGCTGAGAAATGTTTCAGATTTAAAAGAGGGCCATCCCATACCAGGCAGCGATGCTCTTGATCATATGCATAACCATTACAAGAGCAGTTGTTGAAGCAAGCTGATTCACATTCTGAAGGATTGCCAACCTGCAATCGCAGTGGATGCATGGGCAAATAAACTTCAGGGATTCGAAGAAACCAATCTTTCCGAACATTAATATCATGGCTGCACTGCAAATCAGTTTTTCTCTCACACCCATCGAACGTAGTTCCTCTTTTGAATCCTGGCAAACAGTCACATCTTGAATCTCCATCTCCATTCGTATTGCATATGCTGAAATCACCGCAGACGGATAAGCCCCACACGGCGATAAGTTATACGTGTACCAATTTTGGTTAACTTCTATCCATGTCTGCAGCAAAATCTTCCGTCTATACTCAATACTAATCTTCTAGTCTCATTGGTGTCGTTACTTCGCCAAGTGATGTAATCCCCATCAATCACGAACATATCAGCTAGAACACCACTGAGTGAACTAGTCCAGTATGGTTTAGAACCCTCCATTAAGATTAGTTCTTTCCGCGAACCCAGATATTGCAAAGAGAATGGACCAGGAGCTGGGTCTGGATAGTCTCCCCCACTTTTCCATGATCTTAATGACCATCCTGTTTTAGAATCTTTAAGCTTCATTCCGGGCAAAATATTGTCAGTAGGATAGTCAAAGCTTTGCCATAAAACTTCTGAAGCCGTGTTTGTGAGTATAAGATTACCTGTATCTAATAGCCTGGCGTAGGTATCTTTGCCACCTGAAGTAGTGTTAGTCACCAGGTGCAAGAATCCGCTATCGGATATTACAAGATTCCCATCGGAGTTGAATGTAAGAACGGCGGAGGAATTTGGGAATGGGTGCTCCTGTTTGCAATCCAAACTATGCTGCGGACAGAAATATCGTAGAAACTTATTTTCAAGTAATGCTTTGTCGAGTTTTCTGTAGAAAGAAACCAAGTCTGAAGCTTCCGTTGGCAGATTCCATATACTCCAAGGTGTTTAGTGATTGGCCTGGTCGGATGGTATCACCGATACTATCAGTGAAGAAGGTTGCATTGGTGAAATGCAAAGCAAGACAGAATAAAAGCGGCAGGGAAGCAATATGAGGGGGAATTCTACGGCTCATATTTGTATGATAATTAATGAGGCAGCTAATAGCAATGCAGCACAGGCAAGTATATAATGTTATGTTGTTAACCGTTGGATATCCTGTTTTGGATTTAGAGTTCGACCTGACCAGGCTGCTGCAATTTCACATTAGTTTTCCACTTTTCCTATGAAAACGCGGGGACCGTTTCTACTTTAACGTTAGAGTTTCCACTTTCCAGTGTAAAAGCTAGCCATGTTGTTTTATTAATTTGGAGTCTCCAGTCAAGCTGACTTTTCAACAACTTTCCACCCTCAAACCATTCATTACTCTTACTCGCCTTCGCTTAAAATATGTCAATCATTTGAGAAATCAATGACACGGTCCTCTTCCCAGTCAAAAATATGAACATATATGCGGCCTTTTCGAGCTTTTACACTAAACCACCCGAATCCTTGTCTGTCGCCTTGCCTGACCAATGACGTACAGCTGGGAAGAGATCTGCCTTTGGAATCAGTCTTGCTTTCGAGTTTCGACAAAGCCTACTTTTGAGAACGTGAAACACGACGGAGAGAATTGTCACAACGTACAAATTGGTATTAGATCTTGTATCTTTTCTTTTTGCAAGATGATTACCGTGAAATTCAAAGTATAAAAATTAATCTTAGGCGCATGGAGGAAGATACATATTTTTATTTGAAGTTAATAAACAGTTTTATTTGAAGTAATTATTATATACCCTTAAGATGAAGGAAGATACATATTTTGTGATCATCTTGATTAATTTAATAAAATTATCACAGATTTGAAAGATATTGATATTAAAATTGAAGATGAGAATCAAGTACTCCTAATTTTATTGCGTTCACCATAGGATTTCTTTGATAATTTCATTAATTAAATGTTGTATGGTTGTGATACCATCTCTTCAGCAATGTAAAAGTTTGCTTTAAACTCTATGGAGTTGATAATAAAAATGAAAAGGTATTGATGATGAGGCTAAAGGTTTATTTATTAAGGTTCATTGGAAAATTCCTCTAATCCTAGTGGTCGATTCAATGAGAAGGACTTATATATGAAAAGGTAAACGAAAATCAAGAGGCTAATCCAGTCAAGTCAAAGTAGAAAGTTAAATATTTCTATTGCAAAAGTATGGGCATTACAAAGTCGAGTGTCCAAAGTTGAAAAATAAAGGAAAAGATGATAAGCCAAGTTCATCTTTTGTGACTAGTGTTAGAAAAGAAAAGTCTAATGATTCATAACTTAGGTGGTCCTTAATTCTACATGTATATTCCATATTTGCCATAAAAAGAGATTGATTTATTACGTATGAGTCAATCAATAGTGATTCAATGAAAACGATGTAGCCTGCAAAATTGTTGGTATGGTACAATTAATCGGAACAAGAATGCATGACAAAGTTCTTTATAAAGTAAAACTAAACTTTATAAAGAATTATAGGAATCGATCTCCAAATTTAAGGAGAATTGAATATGCCACGTTTGCTGAGTATATATGGTTGAAGAGTTTGTATGAAATTGTATTTGAAAATATAGCTTTTAAATTAAAAAGCGTTTTTTTTAATTTTTAATTTTTTATAGCTTTTCAATTTTAAGTTTTTACAAAAAGTGGGTTTTAACAATTCTTAAAATCAAAAATTAAAAAACACTTTTAAATTTTTACCAAACATGCCAACTTATGTTTGTCATGACTTTTAGGTACTAAAAAGACTTTTAAGCTTTCAAACGGAATCTCAAATATACCCTAAACCATTAACCATTAAATGATCAAATTTTCTATCTCAACTTACGTCATCTTCACTCTAAAAGAATATATATATATATATATATATATATATATGTCATCCTCTAAGATGGCAAAGTCAAACCTGAGGCTAGGTAAGCCACCACAGAATAGAGGACATAGTACCTCTTTTGCATGTGTTGTGAAAACAGAGCTTAAAACAACCACTGTGAAAGACAGGTCCTGTAAGAGTACCGAAAACAAGTGGGAAGAAAAAACTTGACAAGGTTACACCTTAGAAAAAGTTCTTACATTAATAAACTGAGAAGGACTCCCACGTTGAACATCAAATTAGCCAATATAACATTTCTCTTATGAATAATCAACAATAATTTTGGATATGAAGTGGCTACTGCATCCTTGATCATGACACTTTTTCCTGCAAATTAAGTCTTATTCACTTCATTTTCTTGAACATCATTGCAAATTGTTAAGTCTTAACGCAAAATTGACCAGTCACGGTTACAAACAAGTCTTTCAATTTGTTCATCAGTGTCGTAACAAGGACCAAAGGTGCGTTCTGTTGCAAGTTGCAACTACTGAAATGTTGCAGAAATAATTGAGGTTCCTATATTAGTTTTAATTACGACTTTCAAGTGATATATAAGCACTACTAATTTCATTACAGAGACGAAAACGAATATCTACGAACTATTTAATAAGATTAACCACAAATGCATGCGTTCTTCTTTGAATGCCAACTGCGAGTGGATCTTTTCATGATACATATCAGAACCGTACTACCACATTATGTGGCTAAAGACCCATATCAACAATGCAATGAAAGTATGAAAACAGAGATATCAGAGAGAATTGGAGAAAATGATCTCTGTTATTGCATTGAAGTAGTAGTTCTTTGTACATTCTGCAGTATATATAGCATATACAAGCTGCTATAAGAATAACTAACAACTGCTAACAACTGCATAACTAACAAGCTGCTCAACAAACTGATATAACAGAAACAAACTATTTTCTAACTTAATAAAAAACTTATTCCAGCTCATCATCTCATCTTCACTTGCTAATAACCCAAAATATACAATGCCCGGCTGACTCTGTTTAGTGGGTTTTGAGATAAAACAGGACAAATATATATATGAATAATGGTTTTTTTTTTTTTTTTATGGTTTACTAGGATAGTACATGCTTATGGCCGGATTTTCAAATGTTATCCGCCTTCCATAATTGAAACAGTTGCACCATTCAGAGAACATATTTGTGGCCTACTGTTAACTGAGTTTGCCATTTCCATACCACTCACATTCAAGAAAGCAGGTTCTTTGGGATAAGGTAGAACTGTAGTTTCATTGCTAAGCATTGCGACAACATCGGACATAGTAGGTCTATCCGCTGCACTTGCTTGAAGACAAAGCAGAGCTATGTTAACATATCTCAATACCATCTGCATAGAGGATATATCATTAAGTAGTGGATCCACCAAGTTCGATCCCCTATCATTTGTCCATAATTCCCATGCCTTCAAATCCAAAAAAGGAAAATTAGAGGATGTTAGAATGATGGTTAATGATTAAATACATAATTTTTATTAGCTTAAGCTTTTGAGACTACATAGCACCTTCTATACTCTACTTAGCGCCTAAAATTTCAAGAATAGATAACTAATATTGCTTTAGTAATTAATGAATGCACATTTGTTCAACCACTCTCACTATGAATCAAAGTAAGTGTGTGTTATAAATTTCTACAACAAACACATGCAAATAAGATACTCACATATCCAATAAGATGAAGACAGTCACTATGATAAAACTCGGCATTCTTCTTCCCACTCACAATCTCTAACAATATGACGCCAAAACTAAAGACATCGGATTTGATTGAAAATAGGCCTTTCAAAGCATATTCAGGAGACATATAGCCGCTGTACACCATCATCAAGTTAAATAAATATTAGTAATTGCATGTTTTATGTATGTCTACAAATATATACTAATATGTTTATTTTTACAATTCAAAAGTGTCCTTTATATTACTTACTAAGTGCCAACAATCCTATTTGTATTTGCTTGTGACTCATTTCCTCCAAATATTCTTGCCATTCCAAAATCTGATATTTTGGGATTCATATTGATGTCCAACAAGATATTGCTAGGCTTTAAGTCCCTATGAATAATCCTTAACCTAGAAAACTGGTGAAGATAAAGAAGTCCTTGAGCAATTCCTTCAATGACTCCAACACGAGTCCCCCAATCTAATATCCTGCGCTTCTCTTCATCTGCTTTGCGTTTATGAGTAAATTAGCAATTAGTGAGCCACAGGCAAATGACCATAAAAATCAACTAAAAATATATATATCAAAATGGGAGATATTACAAACCAAAAAGGAAGAAATCCAAGCTTTTATTGGGCATATACTCGTAAATTAGTATCTTTTCATCTTCTTCAATGCAGCAGCCCAAAAGTCTAACAAGATTCTTATGTTGAAGCTTGGCTATGAGCATTGCTTCATTTTTTAGCTCCTCCCAACCTTGTCCGGATCTTTTGATAATCTTTTACAGCTACCTCGTTCCTTTCAATAATATTCCTAAATTATTTTTGTTATGAAAATACAAAGTACAATAAAATAGTGAGCTACATTCACAAGAAATCCATTACCAATGACAAAGGGTAAAATATCTTTTAACTCTTAACCAAATAACCCATTTTGAGAAACAATAATCAAATGCAATATTTTGTTGTTGTGGAATCTTTGGTCCTTGAGCCAAGACTAGAGACTGATATCCATTGACACCTTAAGAGTCTTTAAGTGAAACCATAACATAGCATTTTCAGGACATGATTACTCAGCCAAAAATTTAAACCTATGAGTTTGAACACAACTTTACTATAATTATTAACCAACCAACTTTTGATATCTTTTCAGAGTGGACTTCATTCATTTTACAATCACACATGTATATTTAGCGTCAACTATTAATTAATTGAAAACATATATTAAGTATCCAATAACATATAAGACAATCACACACCAAGCAAAATTTTATATTCCAAACCTCACACACAATAAAAGTTTATTTGAATTGGTATAATTAGTGGCTCACAACATACACAACAACAAAAGTGGACATTGAAGCATACCTTGTAAACAGGGTCCAAAACCACCCTCTCCGAGCTTATTTGAAGGTGAGAAATTATCAGAAGCGGAAACACTTGCAAAACTGAATAATGGCATTTGGACTTCTCTATTTCCGCTATCTACATCCTCTGTCTTATTAGCCTTTTGGATCGTGTCCAAATCTAACAATAACAAATCCTCCCTGCATTTTAGAACAACATGTTTAAGGACATAAGTGAAGATTGCTAAAATAACTTTGTGAACCATTCTTTACTCACCCTTCCTTCTGAGCTTTCTTCTCCTCACATAATAAACAAAAGGCCCAATGTAACAACTACTGCAATAGATGCCGTCGGCACGATAATTTTCCACAATTGGTTCTTAAATCCAGGATCTGTATTTACAATTCCATTGATTGCGTTTGTGTTAGCAAAAGGAAATCAGAGAAATAAATAAAATAGGAAAGGAGAGACCAGAAAAGCAATAAAATCACCGGTAACTGAAATACCTTTGGGAGCCAAGTCCGCTCGAGCAAGTTTCAGGTAGAAGTCGTTTGTAAATGTATTATTTGCCAAGAATTGTTTCATATTTAAAGAGAACCATACCATACCAGGCAGCGATGCTCTTTGTCATAAGCATAACCAGTACAAGAGCAATTTTCGAGCAATCTGATTCACACTCTGAAGGACGGCCATGGTACCAATGCTGGTGGTTAGTGGGCAAAAAACATTAGACATGCGAAGAAACCCAACTTTCTCAACACCATCGCTGCACGAGAAAACTGTTTTTCTCAGACATCCTCGCTCGGAGGCTCATGAATCCTGGCAAACAGTCACATTTAAAAACTGCATCTGCAGTTTCCTTGCATATGCTGAAATCGCGGCAGTTAGGATAACTCCCATTCGTCGTCGGGTTCCAATATCGGACGTCATATCTAGTTTGCAGAATAAAGTTCCCGGATATATCCAACCGTATTCTTCTAATATCAATATTGGTGTAGTTACTAGGCCAAGTAATGTAGTCCCCATCAATCACGAATATATCAGCTAGAACACCACTGAGTGAACTAATCCAGTATGCTTCCGACTCCTCCATTAAGATTAGTTCTTTCCGAGACGCCAGATATTGCAGGGAGAAACTACCAGGAACAGGGTCTTGGATACTTTATTTGATGTTAATGACCATCCTGTCTTATCGTCTTTAAGCTTCATTCCGGGCAAAAGAGTATCAGTAGGATAGTCGATGCTCTGCCACAAAATATGAGAGGCCCTGTTTTTCAGTACAAGATTACCTGTATCTAATAGCCTGGCATACGTATCGTTGCCACCTGAAGTGTTAGTCAGGCGTACGGTAATCTGCCATCGGATATTACAAGGTTCCCATCCGGATTGAAGGTAAGAATGGAAGAGGAAGTTAGAATGAGTCCTCCCCAAACTACTGTTGGAAATAATGAAGGATTATTTCTAACAGCTACGTTGGCTCAGAAACATTATAGTACCGTATTCCCACATAATACTTTGTCGAATTTTCTGGAGAAAAGAAACCAAGTTCGTACCTTCCATTGGCAGATACAATGGTCTCGGAGGTGTTTAGTGATTGGCCTGGTCGGATAGTATCAGTGGTGGTACAATATTATTGTTGTAGTGCAAACAGACCAATTATATATATGTCTGCAGCAGAAGGTTCCTATATATCCAACCGTATTCTTCTAATATCATTGGTACTAGGCCAAGTAGTCCCCATCAATCACAAATATATCAGCAAGGTGATCAATGAGTGGACCACTCCAGTATTGTTGAGACCCTTCATTAAGACTAGTTCTTTCCGAGAACCCAGATATTGCAGAGAGAAAGACCAGGAGCTGGGTCTGCATCACTTTGCCATGATGTTAATGGCCATCCTGTCTTACCAGCTTTAATCTTCATTCCGGGCAAAAGAGTATCAGTAGGATGGTCAAAGCTTTGCCACAAAATATGTGAGGCCCTGTTAGTGAGTATAAGATTACCTGTATCTAATAGCTTGGCATAGGTATCGTTGCCACCTGAAGTGTTTATCATAACGTACAACAAACTGCCATCAGATATTACAAGATTCCCATCCTGGTTGAAGGTAAGAACCGCAGTGGAATTTGGGAATGGGTGCTCCTGTTTGCAACCCAAACTATATCGTTGTATGACAAATACCACCTATATATAACCAGGTAAAGCTTGGTCGAGTTTTTTTCTGGAGAAAAGAAACCAAGGTAGTAACTTCCTCCGGTAGATCCAATCCAGAACGTGGTGTCTAGAGATTGGCCTGGCAGGATAGTATCAGGAAGATGATGGTGGTAGCATTGGTGAAGTGGAAAGCAAGGCAGAATAAAAGCGGGAGGGAAGCAATAAGAGGGGAAATTATTAAAGGGCTCATATAATTAATGAGGCAGCTCTGCAACTGCAATGCTCTTTGCACACAATTCACAATTGTATTTAAACAATTTAGAGTTCGATCAAGTTTAGCTGCACTTTCTCATGATCTTTCCTATCATAAATGTCGACCGTACCTGTTGTTACATTTTCCAAACAGATATTTTCTTTACTTAATTTGTTTTTATAGAAACAGCCGCTTAATTTGATTTTTTAGAAAATGAACAATCGGGGAGATTCTTGCCATCTGCCACGATAGGCAGGCACTCTACTAGTCAAGATTTGCACAAATTTCCAGCCTTGCTTAAAAAGGTGGTCCAATCAAGGCAGCTTGAACACGTGGCGTAGATATTTTTACTTAATTTGTTTTTTTAGAAATAGCTGCTTAATTTGATTTTTTAGAAGTCCAATGAATAATCGAGGAAATTCTCCTGGCTGCCACGACCTTGCCAGGCGCCAAGGCTCTAGTAAAAAAGATTTGCCTAATTTCCAGCCTTGCTTCCAAAACACAACCGGCTTTTTGAGTACTTGAGACAATGTTTTTTAAGTGTTGTAGACTGTTGTGACAAACAAATTCAGGATCACAAAATAAGCACACACAAAATGTTGAATAGAAAATATTATTAATAATACAAGATTTAAGTGATTGATCCAATATATTTATATCTATTGACAACGATAATTTAAGAAAAATTTATTGAGAAAATAAAGTATAAATACAAATCAAAAGACATTTAATCTTAAAACTTCATATACACACAAATTTTAAAAGTGATACATACAAAAAAAAAAAAAAAAAAAAAAAAAAAAAATCTTTATAATAATTTTAAATTAAATAAACATTCAAAAGTGAAATTAACGAACAAATAAAATATCTCTCAAAGAGCCATTTTCCTTACTGCAACCAAATTTATTTGTATGATAATTATGGTCTGCAATGCTCTACACATTAAATTGTATTATAATATACATATTGTTGGATATCTGTTTAAAACAATTTAAAAGTACTCAAGGTATATCACTTTCTCTAAATTGAGATCAAAATCATAACATAATCTAAACTGTTTTTTTTTCTTTCAACCATTCTTTTGCATTATAAAGTTTAATTTTTTCCTTCCAACCATATTTTTTCATCTCATCCTACAAATTTTATATATCAATCATTAGATTTAGACTCATATGGATTCTACACAAATTTAATGATGGATTCATTCATTCACTATAGAGATGGTTAAAAGATAGTTAAAAATATAATAAATTCTATCATTTCCTTTATAAAAATTATAACAATAATTAAGGACAAAAATGGAATATGAAGCACAAAACTACGTAAATAAATAAATAAAAAGACAAATAAATGTACTATTTAGCATTCTCTACCACATTATTTACCATTTTCTTGAATACAACCTCAAAACAATTTCCAAAACCGAATCAAAATTAATACTAATATAATAAAATATAATTAACTTTTCCATATGTTTTCGAGGATGATAAAGTATAAAAACAATCATTTTTTTTTTTTGTCCTTCTAGTATTTTTAAAATGAAAATTCCATTTTTCTTCATAAAAAAAAAAGTTGGGTGTTTAATATTTTCCATGTTTTTCTCAATTCTAATGAAATTCATAGGTATAGAAAAGTCATGTCAATTAGATATTTTTTCTTTCAACAATCTTCACATATATAAAGTTAAAAAAAAACTAATTTTACAATAAAAGTAGAAAATATTATAAAAATTAAAACAAAAATAGAGACAAAAAATGGAATCAAAAGCACATAACCACAAAAATAAAATAAAATAAAATAAATAGACTATTTACTTCTTTGCTACGTCATTTATCATCCTCTCTGACACACTTCAAATGCAAATTTCATAATCCAATTTTTTTTAAAAAAACATTTATTTCATCAAATAAACTAATTGCAAATTAACAACGATTAAAATCGATCATTAATATCTATTGATTAGGAAAGAGATCGAGAACACATGGTGTGATACCTATTATATCTTAATACAAATAAAACTTATAAATTTTGAACATTTAGGAAAAAATACAAAGCAAAATAAACAAAACAAATAATTTCATTCAACATTTAAGGGAATCAAATAAATCATCTCACATCAGGTTCAATACGTCATTATGTATTTAGTGTTTTGAAAGAGTTTATGTTCCTTTTATGTATAACAATCAAATAAATAATTTTGAACATTCAAATAAATATGGAGGAAAATAAACAATTTTTTTAATAAATATAAAATAAACAAAATCTTCATTAAAATGGATGAACAAAATCTAAAAGAAAAAAAAAAAGAAAAGAAAAAGAAAGTAACATTGACATGAATGCGCAATATGGATTAGAATTTTATATAGAGCAATTATGTAAGGATAAATCAAACTAAATTCAGTGGCTAGATAATACATGATTCTAAATATGATATTCTAATAGTTGAGTACATTTGGTTGCTCATGGAGTAATAGCGATGAGAATGCAAAGAAAGTTTGAAGGCTTGGAAGAGTTTGGTGGTGACGTTGTCATGCATGCTTGTGACTACAAAATACAACCAATGAGAGTTATAGTGGGAAGTGTGTATTAGTTGTTGGTTGTGAATTTAGGCATGGAGGTACTCCATGTAGAGCATCCAAGCCATCTTCATCTCCATAGAAAAAGAGGTTTGATTCGTTTATTGGATACCATTTTATTAGAAATGTTGTTTTGAAAAATAAGGCACAACGTTTCACCAAAGCTTTGTTTTGGTTTAAAAAAAAAAAAACTCCCGATATTAGAGATTTGATATTAAATTATATTAGATATTAGATAACGTGATAAACCCCAATTAGATAAGATATTAGAGAATTTTTATTTATTTATTTTAGAGATTTGATATTAGATTATATTAGATATTAGATAATGTGGAGATAAATAATGTTTGATGGTGAGATTGAGAAAAAGGAAGTTTGAGAAAACATGTATTGATTTTAAATGGAATGCCACATGTCATAATATTAGCCTATTCGCTTAAAATTTTAAGTGTCAAACTATTAGACTCTCTTGTCTAAAACTCCCCTATTATATATATATTAGATTAGATGCCCCCACCAAATGGCAATGATTTGAACTTTTCTTTTCACTCTGACGCACAGCTGAAGAGCTTGTATGGAATTGTATTTGAAAAATATAGCTTTTAATTTTATTTTATTTTTTTTGTAAAAGTTTTATTTTTAAGCTTTTACCAAAAATGTGTTTTAACAATTTTTAAAATCAAAAATTTTTAAAAAAATATACTTTTAAAATTTTTTATCAAATATGCCAACTTATGTTTGGCATGACTTTTTAAGTACTGAAAATACTTTTTAAGCTTTCAAATGCAATCCTAAACCATTAGCCATTAAATGACCAAATTTTCTATCTCAACTTACGTCATCTTTGCTTCTTCACGTAGCTTGAATTAAGTGCTTCACACAGCTCTAGTAGAAGTGGGATTGCATTGCCAACCTACTCTCTCCTTCTCCTAGTCGGCTTGGAATCTTTTATTGCAACCTCTCAATGGTACGATCCTAACTGTTCTATATGGTTTAAGTATGATTTTAACTGCGTGTGTATAGCTCTTAAATACTTCTTCATTGTAAGCCAGGATGAGTTCTAGGTAAGGTTTATATCATTTGGTATCATAGCTACCACCATGTCAAGTATGTAATCAAATAGGTTGTGAGTCATAAAGGGGACAATCTACAAGTTGGATTAAAATGTTTTAGTACTATGTGTGGGTGGAGCTGTCAAAATAAAAAAGGGTTACCATTAGATCAATATCGATAAAGTAGCTTGAAGTAAGCGCAATTGGCACAATCCAAGTAGAAGTGGGATTGCACTTGTTGAACTGCAAAGCGAAGCAGAATAAAGTGAAAGGGAAGCAATAATAATTAGGCAGCGTAGCCGCAGCACAATCCAAGTATATGTGGTGTTCTTGGATCCTGTTTCGGGTTTAGAGTTCGACCCAACTACAAGTTCTCATGAGCTTTCCTATCAAAAATGTTTTGAACTTTTTCAATATGGTTTTGCCGAGTTTCACTCTTTTTTCTAACTAATCGACAAAGGCTACTATTCTACTCTTAAGTCTCTACTCCCACAAATTATTTAACAATTTTACCTCATAAGTTTGAGATATTTTTTAATTTTAATTCTAATGTTTAAAAATTTGCAATTAACACCCAGTGGCAGAGCCAAGAATCCAGTCAAGCCGGGACATGAATAAAATAATAAAATATAATAATAAATTTTTTTTTTGTTTCTCTTTATATATGGTAAATACAAATAAAAATTTATTATATTTATTTATCTATTAGTCTAATGATATTATAATAAAATTATTAACATGTTCCAATAGTTATTAATCTAACAAAACAACAAATAACATTCCTGAGATTGGCCAAAGAGGATAGAAAATAACCCAAATTCATATATTTTAGAGCAAATAATCACAATCGAAGAGAAAAATATACCTGATATTACCAACCAATAAATTTTCCTCAACAATCAGTCAATGTAACATTAAAAAATAATAATAATAATAAATAAATAAAAAAAGTGAAAGGAGCTTTCGAATATGGTTTACCTAAAGTTTGGCCAATTAAAATCAAATACACAATTAAAATTAATCTAAAATCAAATACACAATTAAAGTTCACCTAAATTCAGTCAATAACAGACAATCAAAATAACCCAAAAATCAACAAATCCCAACTTTGAAATGGAGGTGTTTTTTTTAAAAAAAAAGTAAGGTTTTAACACCATGTTAACACCTTCCATTACTAAGTACATTGAAATTACCGGCATAGGAGGCGGTGAGAGTCATCTGCTCCTTTATTTTCACTCCATAAGACACCCAAAATGAGTTTAAATGAGGTTGTGAGAAAAATCAAATAAAATAAAAATAGGCGTTAAGTTTTAATGAAGGACAATTACATCATTTCATTATGTAAAAAACCCATCATATAAAATCTCATGTGAGACCCAAAAGATGATCATGCCAATAATCTTTCATGACTACCTTTAATCCTTTTCAAGCCACCTAAATCCTCTCGCCTTGCCTCACCACTAGGAGTGGGAAGAGACCTGGCTTTCCCACTAAGTGTAGATCTGCACGTCAAACACGCCAGAGAGAATTTAGAAGGCTTTCTTCTGTTCTTTTGGTGGATTGGAAGAAGTTATGGTTGCATTTGCCCAAGTATTTCTTTCCATTATCCACTGAAGCTTTTGATCTTTGATGTGAATTTTACTGCCTGTCAATAAAATTTTAAATGGAATCGCCTAAGGGCCTGCTTTGTTTCTCTGTTTTTTTTTTTTTTTTTAAAAAAAGATATATTATCCCCTGTTGCTAAACAATTAACCCCTCTCATTTTGCACTCTATTTCTCACTTGCATCCTAAGAAAAAAATGGATCACTTGCTTTGCATAGGTCCCGTAAGAGTACAAAAAACAAGTGGGAAGAAAAAACTTGACAAGCTTACAACTTACAAAAAGTTTCTACTTTCATCAAATAAATTCTAGTTTCATCAAAACTTACGTAAGTCTATCAGCAAATTTTCCAGGAGGTGTAGAATCTTGAGCCTATTAACAAATTTTAGGTAGTCATGAAGAAGGTTAAACCATACTCATCTAACCGATTAGGATGCTGCTGCTTCATAACTTCCATGTATTCTGCATAGTTTGATGAAAAGCAAACCTACGTTCATCGTGTGCATGTCCTGCGAAATCCCATCAGAGTACATCAACTGCACAGCAAGTAATCGGCCTATTCCCGATTTACCGTTAGGCTATCCGGGTTCCTCACTGCCGTCTAGTCGACTTACTGTCATTTGTTTAACAGTCCATTGGAGTGCTAACAGGCCCTCCAAATATGGGTCTCATGTAGGCATCATCAAACTTCCTCCAGTAGAAATGTATAGTGAATATAGGCCTTTCTATCAGCCTGGACAAACTATCCTTTGCACGGTTCATGTTGGTTCCCACAGATTCTTCAAGAGAGAGCAAAGGAACGCCCAAGTCCTCTTTTAGGAACTGATTTCTCGATGACTGGTTTTGATAGTTTCTTGGTGGGGAAGCAGATAGCTTATCATCGGCGTTGTTAGAAAACCAAACACCTGCAAGTATATATAAAACATACCATGAAATCTTTGCAGGTAAAAAAAATTCCTGCAATGTATCATTAACAATTGCATGACATATAATGGTTGTAATGAGACTTGTGTGTTCATTGTAAAAGCAAACCCACTTGAAGACAGAGACCAACATACCAGTGTACTGAAGAGGACTACGATAATGGTGTCGGTAATCATCGTAGCATTGATTGGATCCGATGTAACGCCAGAATACGTGAACTTCACAAACCAAGAGAGATTAATTCATGGAGAATTTCTACCGAAATGTAAAATTGTCTATACAATATATTGGATTATCATCTCTAACAAATTGATTTGGATTATGATGAACAGAAAATGCGTACCTGTTTAAATGCCAATGCAATAGAAACTGCCCCTCTCATAAGCCCCGCCCACCAAATGATTAGCTAGATAAATAGAAATTTTAAAATCCACAGGCCATAAAAGTGTGTAAGTGTGTAAAACTACCTTCCCTTGCAGTATGCATAAAAGTTATTATGGCAATGCTAACCTGGTGTTTAAATGTGATCACTGTTGTTCTCTCAGCTTTTCTATTCATGTAATTGGAAAGAGTAGAGTAGAATACAAATGCAGCACGTCCAAGCAAGATTAGTAAGATTAAGGTACTATAGATGCCCATTGAAGTTCCAAAGCTGCAATAAACAAAAATCTGTAAGAGAATGCATAATTTAGATAAAGACGCATGCAGCTATTAGAGAGCACAAGGTTGTTATGTCAGAAACTCAAACTCATACTCCTAGGCATTAGATGCTAATTTAAACCAAATTCATGCCAAAGGTCGTTATACATCATACTTGACTAATGTTTTGAGATCCTTAAAACAAAGTGCAAAGTTAGCCAAATTTTCTTAAAACAAAAGTTGAAGATTCAATTCGAATGTGAGAGAGAGAGAAGAGAACATTAAATCATATGCCATGATAAGAATTTGCAAGTAACAGCCAAAGATATGAGCCTCAAAGCCATTCCTTACCATTTTAATACCGAAAGTCTCTGTCTGTCATATGATCATCAAAAAGCATTTGTTTGATTTAAATGCCGTGAAAAATGCCTTGAGAAGTCACAATTTTCCCAATTGCATTTTATTGAATCAAAAGAATTAGGACTTATTTTCTGAAGCACATATAGTGTACATGAAGGTAGACCATACACATCATGTCAATATACGGCAACTTAAAACTAAATTAGATGATCTGAACTTTTATCAATTAGTTACTGAAATATTATAGAGTTGTACTGTAGTAGAAGAGAAACAGCACCTTAATTTGGTCATTCTCCACACTTCAATGTCAAGAGCATCCATTCCCACATAGAGAAATATGAATGTTTTTGCAATAAATGACATTGTCGCAAACACATGCCAGCTGCGGAGAGGAGGCAATAAACCAAGTAGAGGGCATATATAATTAGTTGTGACTTTTTAATGTCATTAAAATCCAAAACAATTCATTCACACATACCTGGTTGTGATTCTTGAACTCTCACTAACATTATGTCACGCATAGTGTGACATCAGAATCCCACAAAGAACACAGTAAGAATTCCACTGAGTTGTAGCAACTGCACAAACAAATGATAGTATACACATTATTGTTTCACAATATAAAGATGTCAAACATGTCATTTGTACATATTAAAAGAAGTTCAAGATCATCACTTGCATGATGCGGATTTTGGTTACCTCTGCCAACATGTAAGAAATCATTAAAACCATCAGAGCAATTTCTCGAATGCTTGAATGTCTGTTAATGTCTGTTAGATAAAAAGGCAGATTTGTAAAGGTGGCACCCCAAACTCCACTTTTCTCACCTCCAGATATAACAGAAGTAATGATCTCAAGTACATTCACATCACCACCACTACAGAAAGTACTTGAGATCTTTTATGAACAAGTACTTACCTTCCAAAGTATAAGGTTTTAAGAACATATGCTGTCACAAGTCCAGCCTGCAATGAAGTTTTAAGACACGATTTTCTCACAAAAATAGACATAATTAGTTATTGGCATTCATTTACGTGGAGATATACGGAAGAGTATTATGCATAAACTAATAGGCATTTCAAAAGTTAACATAATTAACGGTAATTTCTAGATGACCTGTTTTGGACGTTGGATATGCAAGATACTGTGGGGAGGAATTATTAAGAGGTGTAAAAAGCAGGAAGAATGAACTGGAAGATACACAGAAAGAACTGATGTCTAGGCGCTGCCTTCAGGGTCCCTGTCAAGTCTGAAAGGTTAAGTTAAGGCCACCATCTCTTTATTGTTAAATTGAAATGTTCTTTCAATTTGGCTCAAGTTTGGCTTATAATGTCACCTTCACTTAAAAACATATTATTATTATTTCTTTAACCATTACTTTTAACTATAGGAACTAAACCACATCAAGGAGGCCTTATTTAACAGTTCACTCATGAAATGTTCTATTGACTTTGTGCAGAAAGCACAATTTATTTTCAGCTCAAGTCAAGATGACCATACTTGCTGCTCCAAATATCTCAATCCTGGAAGAGGTAATCAATGATCAAAAGACATTCTGAGCAGTTCTCAAAATGAAACTTAAATAGCCACAGCTCTTAAAACAAAATATAAGATAAATGATATATCAGGAAACAGAGAAGAAAGAGAAGGATTTAAGGTGGTTCGGCCTTAGAGAGGCCTATGTCCACCATCGGTAACGCCCAATAAGGCTACTTCCTATAAATTTAAGTTTTTGGGATAGTTAAAGTCACGGAAATCCGACCCAAAAAGATCTCGCTTTTATTCATTAGACAGCAAGATTTTAAGTCACAGGCAGACTCATAAAGTGGAATATTAATGACATGTATTAGGTCAAGTCATCAGTTGAAAAGATCATGCTTGTATATCCATTTTAACCATCATGACTTACAACGACTCCAAGAGCAGTGCTTGTCAAGAAAAGGTAAAAGAAATCCCCAACAACAGGAAGTATTGTCCTGCTATCTAGCCTTGAAACATCAAGCTTCTGAATTGTATTGAAGAGAACAACTGTTGTTGCGTCATTCACAACTCCTTCCCCAAAAACTAGGCTGTATAGCAGAGGAGTTTCATCTTGATGCACGTTATTGTTTCACAATACGACAATGTCAAAATTGTAGTTAGAACAAGTCACTCAGTATTGTACATATTAAAGAGAAGTTCTTCAAGATTATCACTTGCGTGATATGGATTTTGATTTCCTTCTTCTCACGTCTTTTTCTCTCTGTCTCAGATAAAAAGCCCCATCACAGCAGCTGTTTGGTGCTTAATAACCCAACTTTCTATGTAGATGTTACTTGAAAAAATTACTTGTTCATATCAACTCGGTGATATGGTCCAAATATATATTGAGCTCCTATTCAAAATGGATTTGAGAATCAACAATCTAACACTTCCATACAAATTACAAAGTGAATGGACTGCTTGAGTACATGTCATTACCTCTGCCTAAATGTAGGAGAGAGATGTTTTGAATATATATATCCTGATATCAGAATATACCAAATTAGATACTAGTTTATCAATTTTCTGATTTCTATTGTTATTGTGTTTCCTATTCTGAGTTATGTACAATTAAAACACACAAAAATATATCTAAAGTTAGGCATACGTTTTTAACATTGCATTTTCGCCAGGATCAAGGTCCTCTGTCCGAATTGTTAAAAGTAATGTTGAAGAGGCCTATTTATATAGGCTAGTAATACATGCAATATATCTACATAACCAATGTGGGACAAGACTACCTATATAATCTAACAGCCCCCCTCAAACTCAAGGTGGAGTATAAGAGACCAACTTGAGTTTGGACACAAATCCACAGCATACGGAGGATGTGACTTTGTAAAGATGTCCGTAAGCTGATCCCGAGATGTGACAAAATGAAGCTGTAGTGAGCCCTGAAGAAGATGATGACGAACAAAATGACAATCAATCTCAATATGTTTGGTCCGTTCATGAAAAACATCATTATGAGCAATCTGAATAGCACTTACATTGTCACAATATCTGAGAGTAGCGGAAGAAAGAGAGACACCCATATCTTGTAACAATGCCGCAGCCAAAGAAGCTCGGGTAGTAATGTCAGAGCGATATTACGCCTCGATGCTAGAGCGAGCCACAACAGTTTGTTTCTTACTTCGCCAAGAAAATGAAGTGCCAAGTAGGAAACAATAACCAGTGGTAGAGCGACGATCTGTCGGATCCTCACCCAATCGACGTCGGTATAAGCATGTAGGTGAAGAGAAGGAGAAGAAATAGAGCCCATGGAATAATGTTCCCTTCGGATAGCGAAGAATGCAGGGCGAAATTGAGAAATGAGTGAGCGAGGGCGACCATAAATGACTCACGATGGACAACATACGAGATATCGGGCGAGTGACATAAGGTAGACAAGCGCCAACTAAATGCCGATATAAGGTAAAATCACGAAGAGGCTCGCCACATCGAGAGTGAGGCAGTATTAAGCTCGGTCGGTGTGTCAACAATCTTCTTATACGTGAGATTGGCCGAAAGCGGTCGAGATATACTTGGCCATGTCAAATAATAACCGTCAAGAAGAAGAGATCTCAAGACCAAGAAAATAGAGAGGGCCAAGATCTTTCATTTCAAAGTCTTGTGAGGAAGCTGTTTAAGCTCACGAATACCGGTGATATCATCTCGATTGATGATCATGTCATCAACATATAGGAGAAGAAGTATAGTACCCCGTGCGTGCGGCGAATAAACAAGGCTGAATCATATGAGGGATGGAATAGCCAAGGCGAGAATCTGATGGCTAAACTTAGCAAACCATGCTCGAGGTCAAAATTTGGTCGTATTAAAAATAGTACTGCCAATTGCACAAGTCGATCGTAGTAATGTGGCGTGCGTGTCGAACCACAGAATCGTGTTTGTCAAAACCAACTTTAAAACGCAAACTAATAAAATCTTAACCTAGTTCCAACATCGAGCGGTGGCGTGCATAAAATTAAACTAAGCTAAATGCAATAAAATAAAGAAAATAAAACTTAATTAAAAAAGCGTTAAAAATAAAGAAATAAAAATGCTAAGGTCCTAATCTACCTCACCATAATTTAATCAACATAAAAACATGCCTAGTTCATACTTCAACAACGATTACGCTACTAGGCGTATTCTATTTGCTATTAATAAATGCATCGTCCGTTTATCGATTAAGCACTAATGCATGTCCTATTGTTGCTAGTCGAACTACCGAGGCAAACAACTTTGTACAAGAGGTCTAGCGGATAATGGTCCGAAGGCGAATATCCGATGTATCTCCGGTTACCTTGATGATCGACGTTTAACGATTTACAAGCAACAATCAACGCAACCTTGTCACGAAATTGAATTGAACGAACAAGCAAAAGCGATGAAATAATGACGAATTATTAAACTAAGCATAAAAATAATAGATAAAAGCATGGTGAAGGAAATGAGAGACTAAAGCAAAATAAATAAAAGCATTAAATTAAATTGAGCGAGGAGTGTTTACAATGAAGAACGGGAGGTTTTGGGCCACAAAGGGCACCTCAAACGCGTCAAGCGTCTCCCAAGCGTAAAGAACAAAAGAAAACATAAGGTCCTATTTATAGGCTGGCAGTCCATCAGTGCATTGAACTCACTACTGGTTGAGCACTGATTATGTGGTGATTCGAGCGCAAGGTGTCATCGATATAAACTCACGTGGCGTGCTGGCGTGGCGTGCGTTGAACGCAGATACTTTGTGTTTGAGCAAATACTAAAAAACTACAAATGATTAAATATTAACAATGCTAAAGGCCTATGAATATAAATTAAGGGGTCCAAATCAGCACTTTTAGGCACCGATCAAGCCTGCTTTAGTCCATATAAAGCTCGACGGAGACGACAAACCTTGTTTGTAGGATGGGATAACCCAGGAGGTGGCTGCATATAGACTTCTTCATTTAAATCACCGTTAAGAAAGGCATTCTTGACATCCATCCGACAAAGTGACCAATGTCGAGAGGTCAGCATCCCAGCAGAGCACGCATGTAAGAGAGGCGAAAGCAATCTCCTCATAATCCACACCATACTCTTGAGTAAAGCCTCTGGCCACAAGTCGAGCCTTGTACCTATCAAGAGTACCATCGGAACAAGTCTTGATTTTGTAAACCCACTTACACCCAACCACAGACTTTCGGGAGGCAAGTCAACCAAATCCCATGTATTGTTCTTGTGTAAAGCATCAAGTTCCTCTTTCATCGCAGCCTGCCAAAGAGGGTTAGTGGAGGCCTCACGAAAAGAGTGAGGCTTATGCAAGGTAGCTAAGGCATGAAAGCAATGAAAGTCTTGTAAATGGGATGGGAGGATCTTACTGGTTGATCGGAAGGTCAAGTGGTGGATCCTCGGATGGAGCAGAACACAGGGGCGTGGGAAGCGGCGAGAGCATCGGATGGATTGTTGTTCAAGCGAGGTAGACTGCAAGACATTGCTAGTGGGAGTTAGCGAAGAGGAATCTCAAGAAGGGTAGTAAAGGGAGGAGAAGATGGCATATTGAATTTGCCGACTTCATGGAATAGGCGATGCTCCCAAAAACTACATGACGGGAGATGCGAAGATGACGAGAGACAGGATCATAGCATCGGTAGCCTTTTTGTTCTATTCCATACCCAAGAAAGCAACACAACCTAGAACGAGGCTCGAGTTTGGTGCGCTCATGAGGTTGGAGTAAAACAAAACATGCTTTGAGCCAAAACACGAAGATGATGATATGAGGGACAGAGCCAAACAACATCTCGTGAGGAGTGCAATTATCAAGGATAGGAGTAGGCAATCTATTGATTGTGTAGACAGCTGTGAGAGTAGCTTCACCCCAAAATGGGGTAGGAAGAGATGTGGAAAGAAGCAAAGCAGACGGTCTAAAATGTGCCTAAGTTTACGTTCAACGACCATTTTGTTGTGAGGTGCCTGGACAAGACAAGTGAGAAACAGTGCCATAATGCTTTAGGATGGATTGAAAATCATGTTGAGTATATTCTAAAGCATTATCAAAACGAAAGGCTTTAATGGGCTTTGAAAATTGGGTTTCAACCATTTTTGCAAAATTGCGATAAATATCCAATAATTCAAAACGAGATTTCATTAAAAATACCCAAGTGTAACGAGAGAAATCATCAACAAAGATAACAAAATAACGTGAACCACTCATACTAGCAACAGGAGAAGATCCCCAAACATCAGAATGAATTAAATCAAAAGAAGCAGTAGCATGAGATTCACTATTATTAAAAGGTAAAGCAGGTTGTTTCCCAAGTTGACAAGAAATACAATCAAAAGAATTACTGGACACTGAGCCTAACAAACCCTTTGATGCTAAAAGCTGAATGCGAGATGCGTATATTGACCAAGACGCCAATGCCAAAGTGCAAGAGATGGTGATGACAAGGAGGCAGCAGAGATGCTTGTGGTGGGGACACAAGGATGAGAGCTCGAACATACGCCCAATTCTACGCCCGGTCCCAAGGGTGATTATGCGAGGATCGCACATGCACACCATAAAAGTCAAAAACAAGTCTATATCCAAGTTCACACAGTTGACCAACAGAGATGAGATTGAAGGACAATTCAGGCACATGAAAAACTTCAGAAGAGAAAGGGAAGGTGTACTGATAGTGCCTATATTTTTAACATTCATAGTGGAGCCATCAAGCTGCGAATCAATGAAGAATGAGGTAAAGGTGCACATGTGGTAAAAGAAGTAGGGTGAGGTGTCATGATTACAGCAGAGTCAAAGAGCCAAGGAGAAGAGGTACCTGGCAAGACTAAGAGGACAAGGAAGATGCATTACCAAAATGAGACATAACGACTTGGTTGACTATTGCCTCGAAGTCAGCCGCAGATAAGATGACACTGGATCCGAAGGGCCAGGAAGCAATCAAGAGGAGCAGCGGAGATGAAGTAGTAGCGATGAACCACTCTCGATGATGAACAACGCCTTGTGTGTACATTAGATCTTCGCTTATGCCAACACTTGTCAATAGTGTGCCCTCGACGTTGACAAAAGCGACAGTAAATATTATCTCGAGACTTAGGAGGGAGTCAAGAAGTATCTGACCTGTCATAATGCTCTCGCTGAAACGATGAAGAACCAGAAGATGGTGCAGCCAACATTGTATGACTAAGTTGAGAGCGCATAGTCTGTGATCTAGTCTCGGCACGGACAAGCTCGAAGATGGCAATATCCAAAGTGGGAAGAGGAGAACGATGTAAGAGTTGCACACGAACAGGCTCAAAGTCATCACGTAAGGCCATCAGGAATTGATGAAGACGATGTTGATCTCGACGTTTAACATACATCTCAGCATCAGTGGGATCCTTCCAAATAGGATCAGAAACATCAATTTGGTTCCACAAGAATTGCATACGAGCAAGAAAATCATTTATACTTTGACCAAGTTCCCCGCCGGATGAAAAAGCTCAAATAAAAGCTGATACTCATGAGCACCATCCACAGAAGAATAACGAGAAGCCAACATATCCCAAGCACCCTTTGCTTCATCAAAGTGCCAAAGAGTGCAGAAATAGACGGGATAGTAGTGTTACGGAACCATGTAAGAATCTGATGATGCTTGCTATCCCAATCAATAAGACGGGTAGTAAAAGCCTCATCCGATTAGAAGCCCTTTAACTGGCTTTTTAACCTCTCCAGTCACATAAAGCCAAAGCTTGCGTCCTTTAAGAAAGCTACGCATAGATTGGGACCACACCATATAATTTGTCCCATCCAAAACAGTCTGAACATGATGAATAATCTCGTTTTGTGCCATCTAGAAGCCTCAAACGAAAAAAACAAACCACAAATATGAAATCAGGACGAAAAAATAGAGAAGAAAGCACCTGGTCAACTCTGGAAGTCAACGGTCAAAAGTCAACGGTCAACTCAGGAAGTCAACGGTCAACTTTGGAAGTCAACGGCCAAAGTCAACAGTCAACTCTTGCTGACGTGGCTCTGCTAGTAGGGCTGGCGACGTGGCCTTTGCTCAACTAGGGCTAACGTGACGATCACTGCAGCGTGTGGTGCACTGCGATGGTGCTTTACAAAGCGCGTGAATCTCACACGCAGATCTCCTGGCGGCGCATGGAGGCGTGTGCGGCGGATTATGGAGCAGATGCCTCCTGTTCTGGAATCTCCGGACCTTCCTCTAACGAACTGTGGCCAAATAAAGGAAAATAGATCCCTGTGGCGACTGGTGGCGAGGCGGCGGTGGCGGAACGGCCGAGACTTCGAGCGGCGCGTGAGGGAGCGTGAAAACTCCGATTAGGCTGTGTCGGCAGCTCTGAACGTCGTTTTCCGAGGTTTCAGCGGTATATTGATCATGAAACTACAAGAAGAAAAAGAACCGAAAAGATCAGAGCAAGATATTTGCCGGAAAACACAAGCGACGCCGGAAGAAAAAAATATATATATATGCGGAATAAAAAAAATAAATTTAAGGTGATTCAGAACCTGTGCTCTGATACCATGTTAAAAGTAATGTTGTATATTGAATCACACGTATAATGTACAGAAGAGGCCTATTTATATAGGCTAGTAATACATGCAATATATCTACATAACCAATTTGGGACAAGACTACCTATATAATCTAACACGGATATTTCCTACGTATATTATTATATGATATGGGTGTATCTCCAGGCTCATTAGACCTCTTCTAAATTAATCCACCTATAAGATTCTCATGATAGGATATTTGTACTTGTAACATTCCCACAGCTGCCAAGAACCAGCTTAGAGCAACAGCCAATTGCAATTCAAGGAACAGAGAAGAAAATGGTTAACAAAAAGGCTAATTAATGATCAAATTGCAACATGTTGTATAACTAATAATAAGCAGCTTACCTGAACGTTTTGCAATTTCACTATAAAACACCTTCATGAGTAATATAGTGAATAAGCAATTTCACTAAGCAGCTCCCCTGTTTTTAGGATTAATCCCATGCACGCCTTGGCAATGACATACTTTTCATTGGTTGCAGTGTGTTGAACAACTTTTGGTTGCATCCACCTCAAGTATTCTCTAAGCTCACGTATATGTATTTCTTCCCAGTATCTGTTGAAGCTTTTGATCTCTTGATATAAATTTTACTGCCTCTTAAAGAAAGTTTGAGATGGAATTGCCTATTTTGTTACTATACATATTTACAATTCCATAATGGTTTTTTCCCCTGTTGCTAATTATTAATCCCTCTTATTTGGCATTCCATTTCTCACTTACATCCTGTATTGTTGGCTGTAAAAGTTACAATACAATACCAGATCTAAAACAACCAAATCGCCATCGACACATGCATTCTAGAGAAGCAATGTTACATCATTCTAAGAAAACATTGTATTAGTATGTGTTGACTATTGAGTCCCATGATAAATGTGTATCAGGTCGAATTGGACTATATAAGTGATTAGAATTAATGAACCCCAATTGTGATTAGTCCTTTTGTTTATGAAGTGGTCAGTGCATCCTATATCATGACACTTTTTCTACAAACTATTCACAGAAAAGAGTTATAGAATAATCGCAATACATTTATCAGATAGAGTTGTGATGCAGACCAGAGTTGTAGTAGAGGATTCTCTGGATCTGCGCTCGATCGCAGGATGATCTGCGATCGATCACAGATCGAGGCCCAAAAAGAGGTCGTCTCTGTTAGTGCGACGGATGGCGAGGGATTGATCGCACACGATCGAGAGCCCATCTGCGCTTGATCGCACTCGTGCTGCACTCGAGCGCACACGAGGTCCTATGTTACTTTTTTCATGTCTTACTTATTGCACCGACTTTAGTTTCCTTGTTTTAGTAGTATTAGGGTTTTAGAAGCCCTATTTCGTTCTTTGTTGGGCTTGGGGCTATATATATATGTTTATAGCCTGCAAAAAAGACAGTTGTCTATTAGTTTTCTCTAAATAAGAATCTCATAGTTGAGTTTTCTTCTTTTTTTCTTGAAATCGTAGATAAACTCTAGATTTTGAGAAGAATTCTAGATCATTGATAGACTCAAGATCTAGAATTACTTATCTGCTTCATATTTATTGTTTTTCGCTACTGCCCACTAAATCACACTGCATCAAGTTGTTACTCTTAACACAAACAGAAAAGTGCAAGAATCCGCTATCAAATATTACAAGATTCCCATCGAGGTTGAATGTAAGAACGGCGGAGGAATTCGGGAATGGGTGCTCCGTGTTTGCAATCCAAACTATGCTATGGACAAAAATATCATAGAAACTTATTTTCACGTAATGCTTTGTCGAGTATTCTATTGAAAAGAAACCAAGTCGGAACCTTCCCTCGGCAGATTCAATACACTCTGTGGTGCTTAGTGATTGGCCTGGTCGGATAGTATCACCGATACTATCAGTGAAGAAGGTTGCATTGGTGAAATGCAAAGCAAGACAAAATAAAAGTGGCAGGGAAGCAATAAGAGGGGGAATTCTACGGCTTATATTTTTCTATGATAATTAATGAGGCAGCTAATTAATTATAGCTATGCAATGCAGCCTAGCACAGGAAAGTATATAATGTTATGGTGTTAACCGTTGGATATCCTGTTTTGGGTTTAGAGTTCGACCAGGCTGCTGCAATTTCACATTAGTTTTCCTATGAAATTAAAACGCGGGGACCGTTTCTACTTTAACGTTAGAGTTTCCAGTGTAAAAGCTAGCCGTATTCTTTTATTAATTTGGAGTCTCCAGTGAAGCTGACTTTTCAACGACTCTCCACCCTCAAACATTCATTACTCTTACTCACCTTCGCTTAAATTATATGTTAATCATTTGAGAAACCAATGAGAAATCAATGACACTCCACGGTCCTCTTCCCAGTCAAAAATATGAACATATATATATGCGTAGGGGTGCCAATGCGATTCTGATTACTAACGCTAACGTCATCCTTCTAGCGGTTAGTAATTCATTAACATAACCGCTAACCGCCCTAACGGTTAGCGTTAACGGATAACGGTTAACCGGCCGGTTAGCGGTTAGTGAAATAGATAACTGCCCGCTAACCGCTTTTTCAAAATTGGATTTTTTTGGGCTTTTCTTTGGGCTTTTTCAGTGTCTCTTTGGTCCCAATTACTATAAAAAGATCCCATATTGAAAAATTAAAAATATTTGACCACAAATTTATATTTACTTGTACTTTTCCAACAAGGACAAAGAAAAAAATCAAATAAAAGAAAAATAAACCAAAAAATTGATCGATCACTTTCTTTGGATCCTTCTCTATGTTTAGAAAGCTCCACATATATCTAACAAGCTTCCAGTGATTAGTACTTTTACATTATGATCATATTTACTTAATCAAGTTTGAGATCTTTTAATCTTAATACTTTAATTATTATTATAAGTATCATATTGTTGAATCTAATATCAATTACTTAATTTGATATTATATAGTCATATGATCTTAATAATTAAATTAGATATTACGATTAACGATTTACATTATGATAATATTTACTTAATCCAGTTTGATATCCTTTAATCTTAATGCTTTAATTATTGTTATAAGTATCACATTATTGAATATAATATCAATTACTTAATTTGATATTATATAGTCATATGATCTTAATAATTAAATTAGATATTACTATTAATGATTTACATTAGAATTATATTTACTTAATCAAGTTTGAGATCCTTTAATTTTAATACTTCAATTATTGTTATAAGTATCACATTGTTAAATTTAATATCAATTACTTAATTTGATATTATATAGTCATATGATATTATGATCTTAATAATTAAATTAGATAGATTTTGTTTACCTCTCTCTTTGATTGAGAATTGAGATAGATTTTGCTACCCTTTTAACTTATATTAGTATGAACTTGCATACTTATAACTTATGACCTATGAATATGTATGTATAATTTGTTATTATATAATCAAATGATTTTATGATTAATTGATCGTGTAATATAATTATATAAATTATAGTGATAATATATTAATACTCAAAGTGTGATTTAATTATCTAAAATAAAAATGTGATTTAATCATTAATGATTAATTGATTATATAATATATAATATTATTATAATTATAATTATAAAACTATAGTATATAAAAAGCGGTTAGCGGTTAGCGGCTGCGGTTAGTAGACCCTATAACCGCTAACCGCTAACCGTTAAGCGTTATAGCGGTTAGCAGTTGGCGGTTAGAGTTATAATTAGGCGGTTAAGCGTTGTTGTGATTATAACGTTAGATTGGCGGGCGGTTATTAACTCGCATTGACACTATATATGCGTCCTTTCGAGCTTTTAAACTAAACCACGAATCCTTCTGCCGCCTTGCTCGACCAAGGACAATGAAACCTGGAATCAGTCTTGCTTTCGAGTTTCGACAAGGCCTACTTTTGAGAACGTGAAACACGGAGAGAATTGTCATAACAAAATTGGTATTAGATCTTGAGTCTTTTCTTTTTGCAAGATAATTACTGTAAAATTCAAAGTATAAAAGTTAATAGTTTCAGTCTCAAGCGCATGGAGGCCTGTGTTTTGTTCCGACAACAAGGTTTGGTCCAAGTCGAAGAAGAAAGTTAAATATTACTAGTGCAAAAAGTATGGGTATTACGAAGTCGAGTGTCTAAAGTTGAAAAATAAAGGAAAAGATGATAAACCAAGTTCATCTTTTGTGACTAGTGTTAGGCAATGAAACGTCTAATGATTTAGAACTTAGGTGGTCCTTAATTCTACATGTATATTCCATAGAGAAATGCTTTAATGCATTCTCTCAACCATCCACTCACCATCATTGTGTCTTGAGCATCTTGATTTTTTCAAAAAAAAATAATAATAATAATTTTGCATAGAGAGATGGTGAGTAGATGGTTGGGAGAATGCACTTAAGCATTTCTCTATTCCATATGTGCCATTGTTAAGATTTGTAAAAGGAAGAAAGAGATGAAGGCTGCCGCCTCTTAATAGTATTCAAGCTTATTTAACCTAATACAAATAACCAAATATATAGGCTAAACCCTGATGACATAAAGACCAAACTACCCTTAAAACCGTAATGACTCAAAACCATGATATCTCTTCTAACACTCCCCCTCAAGCTAAAGCATATACATCATATGAATCTAGCTTGGAAGGTACAAGCAAACGAAAAACAACTAGAAAAATATACTCTAATACTCCCCCTCAAGCTGGAATAGCTTGGAGCACACAATACAAATAACAAGATAATTAAAAAAAAACTTCAACGCTAGTCGAAAACTCGTCGGAAACTTAAACAACCATTTGATCGGTTCTCGCCAAAAAACACTAAGGCCAGTCAGATGCAACGATCACTTGATCAGTTCTCGCCGAAGAATCCAAGGCCGGTCGGATGCAATGATCTTGGGATTGGTTCTTGCCAAAAAACACTAAGGCCGGTCGGATGCAACAATCACTTTATCGGTTCTCGTCAGAAAATCCAAGGCCGATCGGATATATCAATCACTAACAACAAACAACAATTATATTTTATATAATTATCCATTGAGTTTTGCCCTTTTTTTTCTTTTTTTTTTTCACTTGCCTACAATCTTCGACTTTTCTTTCTTTCTTTTTTTCCGCCGACACTTCACACACTTCACCTTTTTTCTTTTTTCTTTTTTCACTCCACGCCTACCCCCTTCTTTATTCTTTCTCTTTCTCTTTCCTCCTTTCACCATTTTCTCCACCTTGCCATAACACCATTCGTCCTCTCTTTTCTTCTTCATTTGTTTGTTTGTTTGTTTTTTTTTTCTTTGCGTCTTCAAGCTAGAGGAAAGGACGCCGGAGGTTGGCGCTAGACCGTGGGTGGTCGGAGGTAAGGCAGAAACTCGCCGGAGATGACAAGAAAGCATCGGAAAAACACCTCGATTCCCCGGAAACTTTAAGATTTTAACGAAAATTTTATGGGTTTACTCTTCGCTTCCTTAGACATAAAAATATTACAGGGAGATAGAGACAAAACAGAACAAAACTAAGAAATTAAAAAGAAAATTACAAAACACAATAACCACCACCGTGAGATTTCACGGCAACACACCTTTTTTTTTTTTTTTTTTCAAAAGACAACCATGGACAGGTTATTTGGCACTGCCGGTGTGGGCACTAAGCCCACGTGGGTGGTGCTGCCACCAGAAAGCACAACAAAACCAAAACAAATATAGCTGAAAAGTACTACTACAAACAAATGGCCTAGAATTCAAATTTGGGAAAAATACAAAATTAGTCCATGTGGTATACTTGATTTACAATTTACTCCCTGTGGTATTAAAACGAACTCAAAAGTCCCGGTGGTATTAAAAAAAAAAAACAATTTAGTCTCTACCGTTAAATTTCATCCATTGACTTAACGGATTATAACACGCGTCATGTTTTATTTATGACTTTAAAAAAATACACTTGGATTTTCCACGTCATATTATTATGCCAACTAATATCCCCACCTCAATTTTTTTTTTTTTAAGTTAAACACATTAGGTAAAATATTTTTAAGAACCCTAATTCTACCAAATTATTCATCTTAGCACTGTCTTCTTCTTTTTCTTCTTCATGGACGTGCTTCTTCAGCTTCTTCACCCAAGTTCATGCCTCCACTAGCAGGTGTGGAAGGCAAATCGTGACAGCGCCCTGTACCACGTGTTCGTGTTCAGAGCACTGTCACTTTAAGTCACTTAGACTACGGTAAGTAAAAAACCTTTACGACTATGGTGAAATTTGCCTTCCATGCCGTTGATTCATTTTCGAATCGTTTGTGTTTGTGTTTCTGGTAAATGAAATTTCATCTTAAATCGTGGGTTTACCTTCTGATCTCTCAATGAAATTTCATTGAAATGGAGAAAAAAACCACGGCAAGAAAAAAAGGGAGAAAAAGAGAAGGAGAAGGAGAAGAAGAATAAAAAAAGGGAGAAGAAGAAGAAGAGACAAAGAAGAAGAGGAAGGAAGAAGAAGAATAATTTGTTTTATTTGATGTGTTTAACGAAAAAAAAAAAAAAAAAACCTGAGGCATAATAATATGACATGGAAAATCTGAGTGTGATTTTTAAAAGTCATAAATAAAATACGACACATGTCATAATTTAATTGGATGTGACATGGCACGCTAACGGAATCCGTTAAGTCAATTGATGGAATTTAACTGTAGGGACTAAATTGTTTTTTTTTTTTTGCATACCACATGGACTTTTGAGTTCGTTTTAATACCACGGAGAGTAAATTGTAAATCAAGTAAACCACAAGGACTAATTTTGTATTTTTCCCTTCAAATTTTAAAGCTCTGATACCATGTTAAGATTTGTATGAGGGGAAAAGAGATGGAGGCTGCCGCCTCTTAATATTATTCAAGCTTATTTAACCTAATACAAACAACCAAATGTATAGGCTAAACCTTAATAACTCAAAACTCTAGTATTCTAACAGCCATAAAAGAGATTGATTTACTACTTATGATTACTATTGATTGACTCATAAGTAGTATATATTGGGTGAATTGAATATGCCACATTCACCGAGTATATATGGCTGAAAAGCTTGTGTGAAATTGTGTTTGAAAAATATAGCTTTTAAATCAAAAAGCTTTCTTTTCTTTTTCTTTTTCTTTTTCTTTTTTTTTTTTCAAAAGGTCAATTTTTAAGCTTTTATCAAAAGTGGGTTTTAACAATTTTTAAAATCAAAAAATTTTTAAAAAATGCTTTTAAATTTTTTTACCAAACATGCCAACTTATGTTTGTCATGACTTTTTAAGTACTAAAAATACTTTTTAAGCTTTCAAACGCAACCTCAAAACATAGAGTAATGCTATAATAAGACTTCCTAGAGTCTTTCTAGAGTCATCCCAAATGTGATGTGGCATTTAAAATCACCAATAGATCAAAAGTCAATAAATCGCATCTTAAATTCAATGATAATTTTAAAAGCTATGTCACATTTGGGATGACTCTAAGAAGATTTTACATACCCTAAACCATTAACCATTAAATGACCAAATTGTCTATCTCAACGTACATCATCTTCGCTCTAAAACGAATATATATATATATATATATATATATATATATGCCATCCTCTAAGATGGCGACGTCAAACCTGAGGCCAGGTAAGCCACCACATAATAGAGGACATAGTACCTCTTTTGCGTGTGTAGTGAAAAACAGAGCTTAAAACAACCACTGTGAAAGGCAGAGGTCCTGTAAGAGTACCAAAAACAAGTGGGAAAAAAAAAATTGACAAGGTTACTTAGAAAAAGTTTCTACTTTCATCAAAACTTACACACAAAAGTCTATCAGTAAATTTTCTAGGAGGTGTAGAAAGCAAACAAATTCCTTCAATGTATCATTAAAACAAACAACAATTCCTGACAGTCAAAAAGATCTGCCTTTCCAGCCTTGCTTCCAACAAACAGAGCCGGCTTTCGAGAACTTGAAACAGTGTTTTTTAGTGTTGTAGACCACATCAGCTGTTAAAGCTTTCCTACAAGTTTTGTGAGTTCTTACATTAATAAACTGTGAAGGACTCCCACGTTGAACATCAAATTAGCCAATATAACATTTCTCTTATGAATAATCAACAATAATTTTGGATATGAAGTGGCTACTGCATCCTTGATCGTGACACTTTTTTCTGCAAATTAAGTCTTATGCACTGCATTTTCTTGAATATCAAATTGTTAGTCTTAACGCAAAATTGACCAATCACGTTTACAAACAAGTCTTTCAATTTGTTCATCAGTGTTGTAAACAAGGACCAAAGGTGCGTTCTGTTGCAACTACTGAAATGTTGCAGAAATAATTGAGTCTCCTATATTTGTTGCAACCAAGAGAGAATTATTCATGCAGAATTTCTACCAAAATGTAAAATTTTCTATACAATATATTGGATTATCATCTCTAACAAACTGATTTGAATTATGATGAACAGAAAATGCGTACCTGTTTAAAAGCCAATGCAATAGAGACTGCCCCTCTCATAAGCCCCGCCCACCAAATGATTATCTAGATAAATAGAAATTTTAAAATCCATAGGCCATGAAAGTGTGTAACTATCTTCCCTCACAGTATGCATAAAAGTTATCATGGCAATACTAATCTGGTGTTTAAATGTGATCACTGGTGTTCTCTCGGCTTTTCTACTCATGTAATTGGAAAGAGTAGAGAGTGGGAATACAAATGCAGCGCGTCCAAGCAAGATTAGTAAGATTAAGGTACAATAGATGCCCATTGAAGTTCCAAAGCTGCAATGAACAAAAACCTGTAAGAGAATGCATAATTTAGATAAAGACGCATGCAGCTATTAGAGAGCACAAGGTTGTTATGTCAGAAACTCGAACTCATACTCCTAGGCGTTATATGTTAATTTAAGGGGAAACTACCTTTAGCTCCTATAAACTAGGGGATGTTGGTCATTTGCCCTCATGAACTACCAAGTATGATATTCAATCCCATCAAACTATCTAACCCTAGCCAACAGCCCCTTTTCATCAGTCAGCTCCGTTGAAATAAATGGTCAACGGTACATGTGCCAATCACGTGCCACTTTAAGCGTTTTTTTTCCATTTTTGCCCTCATCTTTCTTTTCTTTTCTTTTGTTTCTTCTATCTCCTCTTCCTCCTTAGAAAACAGGGAGAACATAAGGGGGCTGTTAAGAACGAAACCCATTTCTTAGATCACGTTTTGATCCACACCTGAAGGTGTCGGTTAGGGGTGGCAATTCGGGTTGACGTGTCGGGTTCGGGTCCGACCCAATTATGACCCGACACGATTATACTTGACACGACACGACACGATTAATTAAACGTGTCGAACCCCCCGACCTGAACACGACACGCTCCATAAACGGGTGACACGACATGAACCCGTTTATATAAACGTGTCGTGTCACGACACGCAAACCCGAAACCGATACGAATTAATGTAATTTTTTTTAGTTTTTTTTTAAAAAAAACTTTTAATAGCAAAATTTTAGCAACCAAAGCAACAAAATGACAAATATAATGTTCTTTTTTCTAATAACGCATTCTAATAGATGAAAGCAGCATAAATATAATACAAAAATATAAAAGATCTTGATCCATTTATTTGTGGTTTAGGAATAAGAAGAGCTTGGTGGATATTTATTTACCAAAAAGATTATATTCTTATCTCACTCTTAAAGATATTTGTGATGGACATGTGATAATTGTTTTCAATTCGGTCTATCAAATTGATATATATTTAAAGTACATGCTATTCTCATTTATATTTTTTAAAAATATTCGGTACATGTTCTACTAAAAATACATATATAAATCATATCAATTTTAGACACCTACCAACCACTTTAATATATTAAATCAGAAAAAAAAAAATTTCAATTTAATTTGAAATAAAACTTTATACTTCAACAAAATAATTAATATTTACACAAACATTGGGCAAAATTTTTATTCTTATCTTTTTATAATTAAATGAATGCCACGTCAATGGTTGTAGTCTAGAGCACGTGTCCAATGAGAGAGAGTCAAGTGTGGTGTGAGAGTGAGACAGTGAAAAAATAAAAAAATAAACGTGTCAACCCACCGGGTCGCGGGTTGATCAGACACGACCTGACTATAAACGTGTCAATCCACGACCCGGCGGGTTGACACGACCCAACCCGATTATAAACGTGTCATAAACGGGTCGACCCGTTTATGACCCAAACCCGATTATGCTCAACCCTAGCTAACTCGGATTTCGCGTGTTGTGTTCGTGTCAGGTTCGCGTGTCACGAGTTAAATTGTCAGCCCTAGTGTCGGTGACGGTGGTGGTGATCAGCCGGCAGTTATTCAAGTTCTGTCGTGCATCAGTGTGGTGGGAAACAAGGAGGAAATGAAGAAAATGTTGACTCTGAAGAGAAACCTCTCTCGGGTGATTAAAGCTGTGATGTTTGAAACCTTATTGGTTAGTCTTCTTTGAAACCCCATCTCCCAATACAGAGAAATAGTAAAAGTTTTGGTAGTTTTTTTGATGAACACCAATATCGTCTTTTTTTGTTTACAGAGTAAGAGACTTCATGACAGAAAGCAAAGTCTTTCGGTGAAACCAGAAAGGTCTCATAATTTGTTTGATGAAAAATTAGTGAATCGGGCATCGGAGGACACTAATATTGATCAAGAAATTACATCCACAACCACTTCTGGGTTATCACATTCATCTTCTTTTCGTTTATCATCGGTGAATTCCACCAGGTCTTTGCCTGACACAACAAAACAAGATTGTAGCATTAATTATCAAGTTCAAGCCATTGATACCCATTGAAATCTGAGTTTGGCTTTCGATTCCTGACTTTTGCTTAAAATTCTGAGATACCCATTAAACCACAAGTATCATTTTTGCTAAATTAGAAACCCAGAAATGAAGAGAAACCCATTTTTGTTCTTTTGCATTCACCGGTAAACAGAGAGAAACAAACCCATTTTTGTTTGATGTTGTTGTGCTGTGTTTTGTCCAAAAAAAAAAAAAAATTGCAGCTGTCAGGCAATTTGTACCTAGTGAGAGGAAGAAGGAGAAAGAAAAGGAAGAATGGATTCAGCAATACCCAAATAAAAATTTAAGTCTTGGTTTAATGGGTAAGGATTTTGGGGTGTGATTTTGAAACAGACGAAGCAAGCAAAAATGCAAAAACTCCTCCAAGTCCACCGGGTACCCAAACGCAACTCCGCCTGATTTTGTCATTTCCATCCACCACATCCACCCACAAAATTCACAAACAAATAAATGAACAAAAAGTATAATCAAATCAAAACAAAGAAACCCCGTGGAAAAGAAAAAGTATAATCAAACCAAATCAAATTAAAAAGTATAATCTCTCTCATGTTCTCTCCCTCCCACATTCTCACATTCTCTCCGTTTTCTAAGGAGGATGAAGGAGATAGAAGAAACAAAAGAAAAAGAAAAGAAAGAGGAGGGCAAAAATGGAAGCAAAATGCATAAAGTGGCACGTGATCAGCACATGTATCGTTGACCGTTTATTTCAACGGAGCTAACTGACGGAAGGGGGCTGTTGGCTAGGGTTAGGTAGTTTGATGGGAGTCAAGTATCACACTTGGTAGTTTATGGGGGCAAATGGCCAACGTCTTGTAGTTCATAGGGGCTAAAGGTAGTTTCCCCTTAATTTAAACCAAATTCATGCCAAAGGTCGCATGATTAATATTTTTGAGAACCTTAAAAACAAAGCGCAAAGTTAGCCAAATTTTCTTAAAACAAAAGTTTGAAGATTCAATTCGAATGTGTGAGAGAGAGAAAGAGAGAACATTAAATCATATGCCATGATAAGAATTTGCAAGTAACAGCCAAAAGATATGAGCCTCAAACTGGCCATTCCTTATCATTTTTAATACCACAGAAAGTCTCTATCTGTCATATGATCACAAAAAGCATTTGTCTGATTTAAATGCCATGGAAAATGTCTTGAGAAGTTACAATTTTCCCAATTGCATTTTATTGAATCAAAAGAATTAGGACCTATTTTCTGAAGCACATATGGTGTACGTGAAGGTAGACCATACACATCATGTCAATATACGGCAACTTAAAACTAAATTGGATGATCTGAACTTTTATCAATTAGTTATTGAAATATGACAGAGTTGCACTGTAGTAGAAGAGAAATACCACCTTAATTTGGTCATTCTCCACATTTCAATGTCAAGAGCATCCATTCCCACATAGAGAAATATCAATGTTTCTGCAATAAATATCGCTTTATCTCCCAACAAATGGTATGCAACTCTTGGCGTGAGACACTCTTGGAATGTAGAAAGACTCACGAGGGGGAGTTTAGTCAATGTGAAGAGACTCACAAGTGAGAGATTGTTGTGAGTACACTTGTGAGTGTTGTATCCCACATTGAGAAAATATAAAAGAAGAGAGTGCTTAATATATCTAAGTGGACCTTAGCCCATTAGCTTAGGCTTTTGGGCTAGAAGTTGTGTTCAATTATGTATATTAATGTACTCTTGGTATAAACTCCATATCGCTTTATCTCCCAACATAGTGTGACATCAGAATCCCACAAAAGAAAACAGTAAGAATTCCACTGAGTTATAACAACTGCACAAACAAATGATAGTATGCACGTTGTTGTTTCACAATATGACGATGTCAAAATTGTAGTTAGAACAAGTCACTTAGTATTGTACATATTAAAGAGAAGTTCAGATCATCACTTGCGTGATACGGATTTTGGTTTCCTTCTTCTCACATCTTTTTCTCTCTGTCTCCGATAAAAAGCCCCATCACAGTAGCTGTTTGGTGCTTAATAACTCAACTTTCTATGTAGATGTTACTTGAAAAAATTACTTGCTCATATCAACTCGGTGATATGGTCCAAATATATATTTAGCTCCCTATTCAAAATGGATTTGAGAATCAACAATCTAACACTTCCATACAAAGTGAATGGTGCTTCAATACATGTCATTACCTCCGCTAAATGTAGGAGAGATGTTTTGAATATATATATCGATATCGAATATACCAAATTAGATACTAGTTTATCAATTTTCTGATTTCTATTGTTATTGTGTTTCCTATTCTGAAGTTATGTACAATTAAAACACAAAAATATATCTAAAGTTAGGCATACGCTTTTAACATTGCATTTTCGCCAGATCAAGGTCCTCTGTCCGGATATTTCCCAAGTATATTATTATATGATATGGGCGTATCTCTAGGCTAATTGGACTTCTTCTAAATTAATCCAACATTCTCATGATAGGATATTTGTACTTTGTTAGTTTGAAGTATTGGCTAAGTTTCGTGATCAAAATGAAAAGAAAAAGCCAAGCGTTCGACGGGATTCATTGCCGTTCGACGGGATGCAATCAAGTACTTCAATACTAAAACCCGAGAGCTCCGTTCGCAGTTCGTTCGCATCCCGTGCTCGGACGCCTTGAACGCCACGCCAAGATTGAAGAATGCGACGAAGAAAGCGATGGAAACCTAGAAATTTCCACATCAGAAGGAATAGTGACCGTCCGAACGCCATATGACCGTCTCAACGGCCACTGCTCACAAAGCCCATTTTCCATGTATATTCAAGTGACCGCTCGAACGCCAATCTTCCCGTCTGACGCTACCTACACCGTGTAGCTTTTATTTGGATTCTAACTGTGTCCTAGGTTTAGGTTTTGTGGGCTATTATAAATACACCTCTATAGAATGTTAGAGGTACGGATTTTCACCCCAGAGAGTTCGTGAGAGGCTGTAATTAAAGAGAGAAATATTGTGAGCCTTATTGTTCCTCTTAGAGGATCTTTTGTTAGTTTGTTTGTGAGCGAAATTGAGAAGTCTATGAAGGGTCCGTAAAGGAGAATCACGTTGAAGAAGATTGTGAGCAAGGAGACGAAGTTGAGGTTTGTCGATCTTACGAGCCAAGGTCTTGCAAAGGGTTGTAAGTGTTCCTAGTGTCTCGTAATCTCGGATAATTTTCTCGATAGTGATTTCGGTTTGGCCGCCTTTTGAGAGGTTTTACAATTAGATCGGTTTCTAATTGGTTTCTTCGTCACCAAAATCCTGTGTTTGATTGTTCTTATTTTGGTGATTGCTTGCTTAGATTAAATATCCGTTAATTCCGCATAAACTGTGATATTTTATCTGTTTAGCGTTTTTCATACTTGTTAAGCCGTCGATTCATATATCCACATGCAACATTCCCACGGTTGCCAAGAACCGGCTTAGAGCAACCGCCAATTGCAAGTCAAGGTACATAGAAGAAAATGGTTAACAAAAAGGCTAATTAATGATCAAATTGCAACATGTTGAATAACTAATAATAAGCAGCTTACCTGAACGTTTTGCAAGCAAATTCCAATGGCCTTCACCTTGATGAGTGATATAGTGAATGAGCAATTTCACTAAGCAGCTCCCCTGCTTTCAGGATTAATCCCATGCACGCTTTGGCAATGATATACTTTTCATTGGTTGCAATGGGTTGAACAACTTCTGGTTGCATCCACCTCAAGTATTCTCTAAGTTTGCATATATGTATTTCTTCCTAGTATCTGTTGAAGCTTTTGATCTTCTAATATAAATTTTACTACCTCTTAAAGAAAGTTTGAGATGGAATTGCCTATTTTGTTACTATATATATTTACAATTCCATAATGGTTTTTTTTTCCATGCTGCTAATTATTAATCCCTCTCATTTGGCATTCCATTTCTCACTTACATCCTGTATTATTGGCTGTAAAAGTTACAATACAATACCAGAATCTAAAACAATCAAATCGCCATCGATGCATGCATTCTAAAGAAGCAATGTTACATCTTTCTAAGAAAACATTGTATTAGTATATGTTGACTGTCGAGTCCCATGATAAATGTGTATCATGTCAAATTGGACTATATAAGTGATTAGAATTAATGAACCCCAATTGTGATTACTCCTTTCTGATATTGATGTAGATCAGGACAACATCTTATCTTTTAGTATTTTATTTGAATTAGGTTTATTTGTTAGTCTTTTATTCTATCTTATCTTTAAAGTCTTTTATTTAAATTAGATTTCTTTGTTAGTCTTTTATTTAGTTTAGTTTTCTTTTATAGACTTCTAAACTGACTTTATGTCATTGTTATCTTAGAATTAGAAGTCTTAGAGCTATAAATAAATGCTTAGAGCCCTAAGAATGAGGAAGTTGTTATTGATTATTGATTTTTATTAATGAGAATACTCAGAGTTGAGTTTATTCCTCTTTTCCTTCAAAATGCTAGAGTATCTAGATTTTCAAGAAGAGTTCTTAGATCATTGATAGTCTCAAGATCTAGAATTACATATCCGCTACGTATTTGTTGTTCTTCGTTGCAGCCCACTAAGTCACGCTGCATCAGTTGGTATCAGAGCTCAAGTTACTTTCCATGAATGGGGAGGAGCAACCGTCTGGCAGACATGAACGAGGTGTACGTGTACACGAAGACAGCACATAAGGAGCAACCGATGATTTGTTTGTGGCACATGGAGGAGAAGTTTGGTGGTCTAACCGTGCGGAAGAAGGGGCGTGCGTGCACCCAACACGGGGTCCCTACCGATCACTTAGCCGACATGGATGGTCCAAACATTTGTCGTCGTCAACCAAGACCGTGGTACACGGGGGCGGAAGACAAATTGATCGCTGCATATTGACGACACATGGAGCAATTAATGGTTTTGGGGACCAAATCAAAGCTCTTGCTACCCAAATATCCAACATGTGTGGTCACAATGAGAATGGATCTAGAAACCCGTTTGCAGAACGCAGACGCCGACGTTAGCACCATCAAGCTCATGCCCATCGGCGTGAGTAGGTTCAAACTCGATATACCGAATTCCAAGGTTGCTTTCAACCCAAAGAGTTCCTTGTGATGAAAAAATAGAAAAATCAACAAAAGAAGGTGCCTAGAGAGGCGGAGATTAAGAGTCAATCGGTTGTGGAGGAGGAAGATAGATTTATTGAGTGACACCTATCCCAACGAAAAGGTGAGTTCTATACATCAAGTTGATTTCCTTGGAGTAGATGCTATCTTGTCAAAAACTTTCAATCAAAGTTGTGATGAGATCTATGGAGCGGAAACAACTTTTCTATCAAAGAGTGAAGGGGTCTTTGTGAGTTCCTTGGGAATTCTCATGGCTTATAGGAAGGGCAAAGCACAAGAGAAGCACGACAAGTCTACATGGCAAAGTGGTGTGTGGGGCTTTCACGACAAACATCAAGGTATGTCAATGATGAAGAGTGTCACGTTTATTATGGGATGTGACCTTGTTGTGATCTTGAGAAAGGGCGAGTGGAATGAGTTGACTGGGCATCCAAAAGACCGTGGAAAGAACCAGCCGAATTCGAGGACGAATTCTCTCCAACCTGGGGAGGATGATGTAGATCAGGACAACATCTTATCTTTTAGTATTTTATTTGAATTAGGTTTATTTGTTAGTCTTTTATTCTATCTTATCTTTAAAGTCTTTTATTTAAATTAGATTTCTTTGTTAGTCTTTTATTTAGTTTAGTTTTCTTTTATAGACTTCTAAACTGACTTTATGTCATTGTTATCTTAGAATTAGGAGTCTTGGGGTTATAAATAAATGTTTAGAGCCCTAAGAATGGGGAAGTTGTTATTGATTATTGATTTTTATTAATGAGAATACTCAGAGTTGAGTTTATTCATTTTTTTCCTTTAAAATACTATAGAGTATCTAGATTTTCAATAAGAGTTCTTAGATCATTGATAGGCTCAAGATCTAGAATTACATATCCGCTGCGTATTTGTTGTTCTTCGCTGCAGCCCACTAAGTCACGCTGCATCAGATATGAAGTAGTCAGTGCATCCTATATCATGACACTTTTTCTACAAACTATTCACAGAAAAGAGCTATAGAATAATTGCAATACATTAATCAGATAGAGTTGTTACTCTTAACACAAACTTGACTTGTAACTAGGGATAGAACCAAGATTTTTCATCGGGAGGCCTGATAAAACCTAATTTTGATAATGACCCCCTCATTTCATCCTTGTCTATTAGATTGTCATGGCATAAAAGAAGTACAAATAACTTTTCATGATACATATCAGAAACTCTAATACCAATTATATGGCTAAAGACGGAAAGATCCAATACACAACAGAATAATGTTATAGACCATAGGCAAAGAGATTGATGTTTTTTGACAATTTACTCGAAGAATATGAACGCTTATGGCTGAACTTTCAAATGTTACCGGCCCTCCATAGTTGAAATTGTTGCACCATTCAGAGAACAGATTTGTGGCTTGCTGTTAACTGGATTTGCCTTCGACATACTTCTCACATTCAAGAAAGCGGGTTCTTTGGGATAAGGTAGAACTACACCTTCATTGCTGAGCATGGTGACAACGTCAGACATGGTCAGTCTATCCTCTGCACTTTCTTGAACACAGAGTAGAGCTATGTTAACATATCTCAATACCATGTGCATAGAGGATGTATCATCAAGTAGTGGATCCACCAAGTCCGATCCCTTATCACTTGTCCATAATTCCCATGCCTTCAAATCCCAAAACAAAGAAGAAGAGGAAAATTACAGGATGTTAGAAGGATGGTAAGTGATTAAATGCATAATTTTCTATTAGCTTAAGCTTTTAAGACCAGTAGTATGATATATACTTTACTTTGTGTTCCAAAATTTCAAGAACAAAGGACTAATTTTGTTTTAATAACGATAATGTACATTTGTACAACAAGTCCGAGCTATGAATTAAAGTAAATAAATGTTTTCAATTTATACAACAAAATATGCAAACAAGATACTCACATATCCAATAAGATGGAGACAATCATGTTGATAAAAACCAGTATTCTTTTTGCCACTCACAATCTCTAACAATAAGACGCCAAAACTAAATACATCGGATTTGATTGAAAAGAGGCCTTCCAAAGCATATTCAGGAGACATATAACCACTGTGCACCATCATCAAGTTAAAAATATTAGTAATTGCACATTTTATGTTGATTTTTATAATTCAAAAGTTTACTTTATATTACTTACTAAGTGCCAACAATCCTATTTGTATTTGCTTGTGTCTCATTTCCACCAAATAATATTCTTGCCGTTCCGAAATCTGATATCTTGGGATTCATGTCTATGTCCAACAAAATATTGCTTGGCTTCAAGTCCCTATGAATAATCCTTAACCTAGAATACTGATGAAGATAAAGAAGTCCTTGAGCAATTCCTTCAATAACTCCAACTCGAGTCTTCCAATCTAAGATCCTGCGCTTCTCTCGATCTGCTTTAAATATATGAGTAAATTGACAATTAGTAAATCACATGCCAAAAAAAAAAAAAAAAAAGAATAATTCCATATGGATATATAATTAAAATGTGTGATATTACAAACCAAAAAGGAAGAAATCCAAGCTTTTGTTGGGCATATATTCATAAACTAGTATCTTTTCATCTCGTTCAATGCAGCAGCCCAAAAGTCTAACAAGATTCTTGTGTTGGAGCTTGGCTATGAGCATTGCTTCATTTTTTAGTTCCTCCCAACCTTGTCTTGATCTTTTTGATAGTCTTTTTATAGCTACTTCATCCCCTTTTAGTAATATTCCCTGAAATTAATTTTTTGTTATGAAAAATACAAAATACAATAGAATAGTGAGCTACATTCATAAGAAATCTATTACCAATGATAAAGAGTAAAACCTTTCTAACTCTTAAACAAACAACCCATTTTGAGAAACATGAATCAAATGCAATATTTTGTTGTTGTGGAATCTTTGGTCCTTGAGCAAAGACTAGAGATTGATATCCATCGACACCTTAAGAGTACTTATGTGAGACCATAACATAGCATTTCGGGACATTACTTAGCTGAAAAGCTTAAGCCTTTGATTCCCACAAGTTTTGAGATATCTTAGAATAAACTGTAAAGAAGGACTACCACGTTGAACATCAAATTAGCCATTATAACATTTCTCTTATGAATAATCATTTTTTTATATGAAGTGGCTACTGCATTTTCTTGAATATCATTCCAAATGTAATAGAATAATCATAGTGCTTTTACAAAGAAAAATTGTTAATCTAACACAAAATTGACCAGTCACGTTTACAAACAAAGTCTTTCAATTTGTTCATTAGTGTTGTACAAGGACCAAAGGTGTGTTCTGTAGCAGAAATAATTGAGGTTCCTATAATAGTTTTACAACTTTCAAGTGATATAAACGCTCCAAATTTCATTACAGGCACGCTGAAATCCTTTTCGCAAAACTGAATAATGGCATTTGGACTTCTCGTTTTCTACTATCTCCATCCTCTAAATTATTAGGCTTTTGGGTCATGCCCAAATCTAAAAGTAGCAAATCCTCCCCTGCATTTTAGAACAACACAGGTGTAGATATAATTGTAGATTGCTAAAATAACGTTGTGAATCATTCTTTACTCACCCTTGCTTCAAGCTTTCTCCTCACATAATAAACAAAAAGGCCCAATGTAACAACCACTGCAATAGATGCTGTCGGCACGACAATTTTCCACAATTTTCCAGGATCTGTTACAGTTCCATTCCTTGAGTTTGTGATTGCAAAAGGAAATCAGAGAAATAAATAATATATGCATTGTTCTTTGCATCACGAATTGATATATAATATGCCAATGTCTAGAGGTATCGCTTCAAAAAAAATTGAGTCAGAAAACTTATAATTCGAGGAAGAAGACACCAGAAAAGCAGTAATAGTCACCCATAACTGAAATACCTTTGGGAACCAAGTCCGCATGAGCAAGTTTTAGATAGAACTCCTTTGTATATGTATTATCTTTCCGAGAATTGTCTCATCCTTAAAAGAGCCGGGCCTTCCCATGTCAGGCAACTGTAGGGTTCTTGATGATCATAAGCATAACCAATACAATAGCAATCATCCAAGCAACTTGATTCACAATCTGAAATATTGCCAACGTTGCCCCAGCCGTAGGTAGAGCGACCAGTGGGCAAAAAAACATTAGACATGCGAAGAAACCCATCTTTCTGAAAACCATCTTCGCATGACAAATATGTGTTTCTCATACATCCTCGATCCGGATAGTCTTTGAATCCTGGCAAACAGTCACATTTAAAACTGTCTCATCTGCATATGCTGAATTCTCAGAAAGCAGGATGCCCACACCTTAATGATCCGGACAAATTGAAAGAATCTTGAAATTGTCTGACCATGTCTGCAGCAGAAGTCTCCCCATCAATCACGAATATATCAGCTAGAACACCACTGAGTGAACTAATCCAGTATGCTTCGACCTCCATTAAGATTAGTTCTTTCGAGAACCCAGATATTGCAGAGACCAGGAGCAGGGTCTTCTCCATCATCCATGATGTTAATGACCATCCTGTCTTAGCATCTTTAATCTTCATTCCGGGCAAAATAGTATCAGTAGGATAGTCAAAGCTTTGCCACAAAATATGTGAGGCCCTGTTTGTTCAGTACAAGATTACCTGTATCTAATAGCCTGGCATACGTTTCGTTGTCACCTGAAATGTTGGTCAGATTGCCATCGGATGTTAAAAGATTCCCATCCGAGTCCAAGGTAAGAACAGCAGAGGAATTTAGGAATGAGTTGCCCATGTTTGCAACCCAAACTACGTCGGCTCTAGGAACATTATAGTACCATATTCCCACGTAATACTCATCTGGACGGTTTTCTGGAGGAAAGAAACCAAGTTCGTACCTTCCATTGGCAGATACAATGGTCTCCGAGGTGTTTCGTGATTGGCCTGGTCGGATAGTATCAGTGGTGGTACAATTAATATTATTGCTGTAGTACTGCAAACAGAACGAGAACCAATATTTGCCATATGTCTGCAGCAGAAGGTTCCCGTATATATCCAACCGTATTCTTCTAATTTCATTGGTACTAGGCCAAGTAAGGTAGTCCCCATCAATCATGAATATATCAGCTAGTTCATCAATGAGTGGACTACTCCAGTATTGTTCAGACCCCTTCTTTAAGACTACTTCTTTCCTAGAAGCCAGATATTGCAGAGAGAAAATACCAGGAGCAGGGTCTTCATGGCTTTTCCATGATGTTAATGACCATCCTGTCTTGGCATCTTTAAGCTTCATTCCGGGAAAAAGAGTATCAGTAGGATAGTCAAAGCTTTGCCACAAAATATGTGAGGCCCTGTTTGTGAGAACAAGATTACCTGTATCTAACAGCTTGGCATAGGTATCGCTGCCACCTGAAGTGTTTGTCATAACGTACAACAAACTGCCATCGGATATTACAAGATTCCCATCCTGGTTGAAGGTAAGAACCGCAGCAGAATTTGGGAATGGGTGCTCTCTGTTTGCAACCCAAACTATATCATCGTAGTCGTACCAATATTTTGACATAGATATAGCCAGGTAATGCTTGGTCGAGTTTTCTGGAGAAAAGAAACAAAGTTCGTACCTTCCAGTGGCAGATCGAATGGAGTCCGAGGTGTTTAGAGGTTGGCCTGGCAGGATAGTATCAGTAATAGCATTGGTGAAGTGGAAAGCAAGGCAGAATAAAAGCGGGAGGGAAGCAATAAGAGGGGAAATTATTAAAGGGCTCATATTTGTATGATAATTAATGAGGTAGCTCTGCAATGCTCTTTGCACACACAATTCACAATTGTATTTAAACAATTTAGAGTTCGAGCAGGTTAGCTGCACTTTCTCATGAGCTTTCCTTTCCTATCAAAAATGCCGAACCATCTAAAAAGTATTGTTACATTTTCCACGGTCTAAAAAGTAAAAACCGCGTTGTTTCCACTCTCCAGTCAAGTCCACTTGTGATAGCCGCCATATCAAATTCTTACTGGTTTCCCATTAAAAACAAATTTTCAAGAGATAAATTCAAAGCCAATATTCAACGTGGCAAATAAATAAATTAATTAAAGTGATAAGCTGATCATATGATTAAATCTAAATCATTTGATATGAAAATAATATTTTAAATTTTAAGAAATGTACTCCGTACGATAGAATACCTTAGGAATTTATAGCCAATGTGGATCCTCCATATTGAGTATACATCGTATTACTTTTTAAAAAATATCACAATTCACATGTATATATATACATGATATTTTATTTACTTTTGGGGCAAAATTTTTAGACTTTCATTAAAATCATGAAGAAACAATATCTTTCATGAATACTGGATTATTAATCTTAGATGAATCAGAATTTTGCCCCTCATCTAAGAATTAATACTGGATTATTAATCTTATCTGTTTGATTTAAAAAAAAAAAAAAAACCTATTACAGATAATTGCAGCAGTCTATCAAGATTAATCAAGTCACTTGAACACGGGGCGTAGATATTTTCTTTACTTAATAGCATGGCAATTAATAGGTATCGTTGCCACCTGAAATGTTAGTCAGAACGTGAAACAATCTGCCATCGGATATTGCAAGATTCCCATCCGGGACCAATGTAAGAACAGCAGAGGGATTTAAGTATGAGTTCTCCTTGTTTGCAACCCAAACTATTCTGTCGTGGTAGACACCATAACCCGCCGTATATATAACCAAGCGATACTTTGTCCCGTTGTTTGATGGGGAGAAACCAAATCCGTAGTTTTGGTCGGCAGAACGAATGTACTCCGAGGTGTTTAGTGACTGGCCTGGTCTGATAGTATCACTGCCTGTGAAGAAGGCTGCATTGGTGAAGTGCAAAGTTGCAAGGCTGAATAAAAGCGGCAGGGAAGCAAGAGGGGAGATTATCATATTTGTATGATGATTAATATTGACGTAGCTAAGCTAATAGCTAAGCAATGCTCTTTGCACACACACTGACACTCTGGTGTATATATTATATGGTGTTTTACGTTGGCTATCATGTTTTGGATTTAGAGTTCGACCAGACCAGGCTAAAAACCGCGTTGTCAATGTATGTTCGGACTCTCCAATCAAGTCAAGTCAAGCGTAACCAATGCCTCCAAGCGCAATTAACGGGTAGTTACTGACTGACCAAGCAATGTGACTACCCGCTTTTACACGCCATGCCTTATGAGTGTGTTTGGGAATAAACTGAACTGAAAAAAATGAACTGATACTGTAGCAGATTTGATTGATGTGAAAAAAAGTAAGAATATTTTGTATATAAAAATGAAATATTTTGTTTTGTAGTAATTTTTTTATTTGAAAAATGATAAAAGTGATTGATGTGATATAAAAAAGTAAGAATATTATGGTTAATTTTGAGAAAAAAATTTTGGGACTTTACAAAGTCCAGTCGGTCTCTTGGCAAACATAGATGTGTCCTGCTTTTTGCAACTACGAGTCTGTCCTACTGCATTTGGTGTTCATTGACTTATCATTCATGATCCTGTCCTTTTTGATACACGGTTTCCAAAAATTAGGAACCGATTTTCAAGTAAAGCCAACAACTCACAACTAAAAGTAGAAGAAATATCAAAACTATATTTTATAATTATGAAATATTATAATAATGAAAAAACTTGAGTTGGATCATACTTAATTAGCAACATCACCAAGGCGACGTGCAAGGAAAAAAAATGTAACCATTAGGATAGTGACATTTTTTATGTGATGTGCAGGCAAATGACAATAAAGTGGATGACTAGAAAAAAAATAATGACATGTAAAGAAAATCGCACGTCACCTTAATAAGGAAAATCAAAACAATCAAATAATTTGTCCTTGGATTGTGCCAAGCACTTACTCCAGGCCAAGTAGAAGTGGGATTGCACTGGCCTACTCAACTCTCTCCTAGCTTGTTGAACTGCAAAGCAAGGCAGAATAAAAGCAAAGGAAGCAATAATGACTCAATGAGGCAGCACTACACAATCAAGTATATGTGGTGTTGTTGGATCCTGTTTGGGTTTAGAGTTCGACCCGGCTGCAATTTCTCATGAGCTTTCCTATCAAAATGCGGACCATATTGTTGCTTTTTACTTTCACGTTAGAATTTCTTCATTCTGAATAACACAACACATTCTAAATATTAAATAGCAATTAAACTTACTTTTATTAACCATACTTTGTAGATGAGTCAAACAATTAAACCAATAACAATTTAAAAGTTCACAATCCAATTTAAAATTACATAAAACTAAATACAATCCTTCGATTCCTTCTATTGATCCCTTCAACCCTTCAATAACCAAATAAATTAAAACATAAGCATAACGATCAGTAAAATAAAAATAAATTTTAAAAAAAACCCCCACAAACAACTGAATATCAATTAAAATAAAATAAAATGCAAAAATTATTGAAAACTAAGAAAATACATAATTCAACAAAGTCCATTTGTTGAGCCTTAATCACCATATGTGAAAGAATTTGACATAATTTCTACCACAATTATTATTATTTTTTTTGTTTGAAGAATTAGTAAAATCAAAACAATCAAATAATTTGTACAATTAACAAAATATAAAATTTATTTTGCTACCATTACTTGAATCAAGCTTGTAGCTTTTTTCATCTTCAATATTATACAAGTAGGCCTCATGCACACTGATGGGATCATATTTCTCAACCAATTTTGAGTACATACAAGAGCTTCTATTGTTTTTAGAGTCAAAGAACTTCAAAAATGATTTGTTACGCAACCTCCAATGCTCTAACAAATATTATGAAATGATTTTGTTGTGAAATGAAAATCATGAAATACAATGAAATGAAAATCATTTCATAATATTTGTTAGAGCAATTTTCGAATTGGTAGAACTACGCGCTTCTCTCAATTGCTACAAAACAAAAGCAAATAAAAAAGTTAAAGAATTTTTTTTTTAATTTTTTTTTGTACCAAATATACCACATTTTTGTTTGTATGTAATAGTTTTTTAGGTGCTAAAAGTACATTTTAAGCTCATTAATACAAATAACGTAATTGAGATTGCGATGAAAAATATAACTTTTAAAGCCAAAAGAGCTTTTCAGAAAAAGTTTCATTTTAAGCTTTTTCCAAAAGTTTGTTTTGGTCTTTTTTTAGAGGGAAAAAAAGGGTCAAATAAATACTATTTACACTTTTGTACCAAATAGACCATTTTTTTTTTCCACACCATTTTAGGTACTAAAAGTATTTTGAAAACACTATAATGCCTAATCTCATAAGTAATACTACAAGTCTTATTTTTCTCTTTCCAAAAATAATATAGCTATTAACATTATTATTAAATTAAAATTTAGTAATATTTTATCACAAATTTAATAATAATTTTAAAAGGCACATTAATTTTAAAAAACACAAAATGAGGAATTCAGCATTTAGCAAATTCAATGGTCAACTCGACTTATGCTAGCCACCACGTCTAATTCTTACAGTTATCCCATTAGAAACAAACCATGGTAGTAGGTAGTAGGTGGGATTCTTAATTATCATATATGCAAGACCATAAATGCAAAGCCAATATTCGACGTGGCAAATTGATTTTCACACACATATCTCTCCACACATTAAACTTTTGCAACAACTTTGCCTAAAACTGGTACACAGATACCTTTCTTCGTATTAAATTAGAATTCTTTAAAGTTCTTGAGATATTAAGAATTCAACATTAATTTATTTCCTCAACAATCGTTATCATAATATACATATGGTGTTGTTGGATCCCCCAGGCTGCACTCCACAATTCAAAGGAAAATCGCGTTGTCTATGCTCTGCAAACTGTCAGAGCATTCCATGTTAGCAGGTTTATGACTTGAATCGTACAATTTTTTGGTTACATTTGATAGGCTGGATGACTATTCTATTGAAAATGAATGAAAAAAAAAAAAAAAAAAGTTGAATAAATTGAGAAATAACTATTCCTTATAACAACAATTGTAAGTGTTAGAGCCTTATCATATGCTCTAACACCAACACTATACTCTATTAAACCTTTTTTCATTCAGGATAAAAGCTATTGTCTTTTTCTAATAAAATAGTTATTGAGAAATAACTATTCTTTATAACAACAATTCTAAGTGTTAGAGCATTATCATATGCTCTAATACCAACACTACTCTATTAAACCTTTTTTCATTCAGGATAAAAGCTATTATCTTTTTCTAATAAAATAGTTATTCTACGTACCAAAACTACCCTTATTGTTTGGAGCTAAGAGTCTTGATTGTGATTTGATTTGTTTTTTCGAAGTTGCAGCCAAGTTTCCCTTTTTTCCCAACTTGGTTTTAGAGTCGTGTATCAATATTTAAAGCAATATTTTAGTCTTGGATTATTACTATTTTTTTTTTCTTTAAAGCAATAAATGGTCGAGCCCCGCATGATTTTCATCGATGGAAAAGTTGGACCGCACTTTCCAAGATCGAACTAAAATCTTATGGGTTGTGTTTGGGAATGGATTGAATTGGAAGAAATGGATTGATATTGTAGCAGATTTGATTGATATGAGAAAAAAAATAAGAATGTTTTATATGAAAAAATAAAATTTTTTGTTTTGTAGTGATTTTTTTATTTGAAAAGTGATAAAAAGTGATTTATGTGATATAAAAAATAAGAATATTGAACTTGATTTTGAGAAAAAAAAATTTGAAGATTTTACAAATCCCATCCAATCTCAGCCAAGCCATTACCAAACAAAGCCATGGCTCCTCCAAGACAACCTCATCATCGTCCAAGCTCGAATGAAGCAACATCGAGGTGTTTAGTGATTGGCCTGGTCGGATAGATACAATTAATGCTCTTCGCACACACAGTTGTATCTACGGGTGTCGTTGGATCCTGTTTGTGTTTGGGGTTTAGAGTTCGACCAGCCTGCACTTTCTCTTGAACTTTCCTATCAAAAAATGCTGACCGTATTAATTGTAGCCTTTTCTACTTTTCACGTTAGATTTTCCGGTCTATAACCCGTCTTTCTGATTATCCAGTCAGGCTGACATCTCTTGCATCCCTCCAAAAGTATGCTTTGAAAAGTCCTTTCAGAGTATTTCCAGCAACTTTTTCATCCTATTCCCTATGTTTAAGGATTCAAATCACTTTTTACTTCTCTATATCAATTTATACTTCAGCAGTTTTCTTAAATGCTTTCTTATATCATTAAAATATTATTATTATTTTTTATTTTATTCTTTTAATTTTTTCTCTTATCTCACTTCTGTCTTCTCCCTTTCCCCCACAGCCGCACCTCTCTCCCTCTCTGCCTCTCTTCTCGCTTAGCATCTCCGGCACCCTTCCCACCGTGTGGGTGATGAACTGCGACCCCGCCGCGTGCTTGTCGTACTCAGCGCAGAGGTCGTGTTTGCCTTCCATTGTAGATGAATTTTGCTAACAAGTAGAAACAGCCTGTCTATTCACCTCATCTGAGGAATTTATTTTTAACTACTCGCTGGAGTCGGAACATTCAAGGGCTTTCGGTGGGATAGAAAGACTTGACATGTTCTTCCCATTTGACCCATGTTTGCTGAAAAAAAGTGACAGGTATACATTCTTAGCTTTTGGATTTATTTATTTAATTTTTTTTCTTTTCTTCGCAGAGGTCGTGTTTGATCCGTCTGGTGGTGCGATTCGGTCTGAAATCTTTGGTTTGCTGCTTGTTTGGTGGTGCTAGAGAGACAAAATCAGAGGTCCCTTTAAGATTAAGCTTGCAAAGTGGGTCAAGGAAGGCCTCTACAAATGGGTTTCATTGCCTGTGTTTGCTGAACGAAGAAGAAGAAAAGAGAAGGGAAAAAGAAGAGTGGAGAGAGTCAGAGAGAGAGAGAGAGAGAGAGAGGAGAGAGGAGAGAGACAGCATCAGTTTTATAATATAATAATCATCTGGATTGCAATAGTGGAGCCTTATATATAAGGCTCTACTGTTGCATATTAATGTTTAGGGAATCATATAAGGAGTCTGTTGTAGACTTTTTTGTGATTTTTTAGACATATTCCCTACACATAGGGAACAGACTCCCTTATAGGGAGTCTGCTGGGAATGCTCTCACAATGTTTTGTCAAATACGGTTGCTGTTTGGGAGTGTTTATGCATTCAATTCATCATTTTCATTCATAGATTAGTCATTGATGTACGTATCACTGAGTTTCTGTCACATTGCACTGTTCATGCATTTTAGGCATCTTGGGTTTCGATCTTTGTAACTCACAGTGAATTTGTTTTCAGAAATTAATTGCCAGTGCTTAGATAGGCAATTAGTTGGTCCATGTGCATTTGGGGGTTGATTGGGTGATTAAGTAACACGACCAATCCCATGAGAATGTTAGCCAATATAATGATGATTAATCTCCGGTAGATGTTGCGCAATCTTTAGAAAGTTTGAGATGGAATTGCCTAAAGGCCTTATGAATGTTATATTCCACATTGAGAAAATATTAAAAAAAAAAAAAAAAAGTTTTTAATATACCTAAGTGAACCTTAACCCATTAGCTTAAACTTTTATATTAGAATTGTGTTCAATTATGTATATTAATGTACTCTTAATATAAACTCCATAATTGTTTTAATCTCTCAACAATATATTAAAAAAAAAAACTCTTACAGATAATTGCAGCACTCGCAACATTCCCATGGTAGCTAGCTCAGGCTTAGAGCAACCGCCAATTGCAATTCAAGGTGCGGTTTGGTCGTGAGTGAGGTGAGAATTGAATGTCAAAAGGGTGTTTGCATGGACGGCTTCCCTTTAAAATGATCCCTCTGTTTTCAATTTTATTGTTTCCATAAGTCATTTAATTGAATTTTCGATGGTTTTCAATTTCCAACCAAATCATTTCATAATATTTTCGTCAATTTCTTAATAAGAATCATATAAAATATCAACTATATTATTCTCCTGCCCTCTGCCACGACCACCAGGCGCCAAGGCGCTCTGCTAGTCAAAAAGATCTGCCTAATTTCCAGCTTTGCTTCCAAAAAACACAGCCGGCTTTCGAGAACTTGAAACAAATTGTTTTTTAGTGTTATAGAATGTTGTGACAAACGGAAATTCAGGATCACAAAATAAGCACACACAAAATGCTGAATAGAAAACATTATTACATAGTCACACAAGACACCAAAATTGTGCATTGTGTGTGTATAATATGGCTTGTTATGTACTATTCATCAACGAGAATAGCCTCGTTCAAAGGTGCCAAAGCAATGGGAGTGAAATTGTGCGTTGTGTGTGTATTTTTGAAAAGTCCTTCACAATGTTGATTGAAATTGTGCATTTGGTATACGTTGTGAATAAATAATAATGACTAATCTCCGGTAGATGTTGTGCAATCAGCTTACCAGAACGTTTTGTAAGCAAATTCCAACGGCTGTCACCTTGATGAGTTATATGAATGAGTAATTTCACTAAGTAGCTCCCTACTTTGGGATTAATGCCATGCACGCCTTGGCAATGATATACTTTTCATTGGTTGCGTGGGTTGAAGAACTTTTGGTTGCACCCCTCAAGTATTCTCTAAGCTCAAATATATGTAATCATTTCGGTATCTGTTGAAGCTTTTGATCTTCTTATATAAATTTTACGCCTACTAAGAAAGTTTGAGATGAAATTGCCTCTTTTGTTGCTATATTTACGATCACATCCCGTATTGTTACAAAACAATATCATAATCTAAAACAATCAATCATTATCGATACATGCACTCTAGAGAAGCAATGTAACGTCTTTCTACAAAACATTGTATTAGTATGTGTTGAGTCCCATGATATAAATGTGTATTAGGTTGAATTGGACTATGCAAGTAATTACAATCAACCCCAATTGTGATTAGTCCTTTTGGATATGAAGTGGCCAATGCATCCTATATCATGACACTTTTTCTACAAACTACCACATAAAAGTGCTATAGAATAATCACAATACATTTATTAGATAGAGTTGTTACTCTTAACACAAACTTTACTTGTCACTAGGGATGGAACCAAGATTTTTCATCAGGAGGCCAGATAAAACCTAATTTTGATAAGGACCCCCTCGTTCTGTCCTTGTCTATTACACTGTCAAGGCATAAAAGAAGTACAAACAACTTTTCATGGTACATATTAGAAACTATAATACCAATTATATGGCTAAAGACCCAAAGATCCAATACACAACGGAAAATGAATGCTTATGGCTGAACTTTCGAATGTTACCGGCCTTCCATAGTTGAAATCGTTGCACCATTCAGAGAACAGATTTGTGACATGTTATTATTGGGCTTGCCTTTGACATAGTTCTCATGTTCAAGAAAGCAGGTTCTTTGGGATAAGGTAGAACTACACCTTCATTGCTAAGCATGTTGGCAACATCAGACATGGTTGGTCTATCCTCTGCACTTTCTTGAACACAGAGTAGAGCTATGTTAACATATCTCAATACCATGTGCATAGAGGATATATCATCAAGTAGTGGATCCACCAAGTCAATCCCCTATCACTTGTCCATAATTAATTCCCATGCCTTCAAATCCAAGAAAAGAGGAAAATTATAGGATGTTAGAATAATGGTAAGTGATTAAATACATAATTTTTATTAGCTTAAGCTTTTGAGACTACATAGCACCTTCTATACTCTACTTAGTTCTAAATTTCAAGAAAGATAACTAATTTTGTTTTAATAATGATAAATGTACATTTACTCAACAACTCTCGTCTATGAATCAAAGTAAATAAGTGTTTCCAATTTCTAGAACAAAGGATGCAAACAAGATACTTACATATCCAATCAGATGGAGAGAGTCAGTTTGATAAAAACCAGTATTCTTCCTGCCACTCACAATTTCCAATAATAGTACGCCAAAACTAAAGACATCGGATTTGATTGAAAAGAGTCCTTCCAAAGCATATTCAGGGGACATATAACCACTGTGCACCATCATCAAGTTAAAAATATTAATATATTGCAAGTTTTATGTTGATTTTTATAAGTAAGAATTTTCCTTTATATTACTTACTAAGTGCCAACAATCCTATTTGTATTTGCTTGTGACTCATTTCCACCAAATATTCTTGCCATTCTAAAATCTGATATCTTGGGATTCATGTCTATGTCCAACAAAATATTGCTAGGCTTAAGTCCCTATGAATAATCCTTAACCTGAATATTGATGAAGATAAAAAGTCCTTGAGCAATTCCTTCAATAACTCCAACTCGAGTCCTCCAATCTAATATCTGCGCTTCTCTTCATCTCGCTGCGTATATATGAGTAAATTGATGATTAGTGAGTCACATGCAAAGGACCATAAAATCAAACATGCAAAATATATATCAAAATGGGAGATATTACAAACCAAAAGGAAGAAATCCAAGCTTTTATTGGGCATATACTCATAAATTAGTATCTTTTCATCTTCTTCAATGCAGCAGCCCAAAAGTCTAACAAGATTCTTATGTTGAAGCTTGGCTATGAGCATTGCTTCATTTTAGCTCCTCCCAACCTTGTCCGGATCTTTTGATAATCTTTTTACGCTACCTGTTCCTTTCAATAATATTCCACTGAAATTATTTTTTGTTATGAAAATACAAAATACAATAAAATAGTGAGCTACATTCACAAGAAATCCATTACCAATGACAAAGGGTAAAATATCTTTTTAACTCTTAACCAAATAACCCATTTTGAGAAACAATAATCAAATGCAATATTTTGTTGTTGTGGAATCTTTGGTCCTTGAGCCAAGACTAGAGACTGATATCCATTGACACCTTAAGAGTCTTTAAGTGAAACCATAACATAGCATTTTCAGGACATGATTACTCAGCCAAAAATTTAAACCTATGAGTTTGAACACAACTTTACTATATTAATTATTAACCAATCCAAACTTGATATCTTTTCAAAGTGGACTTCAATCATTTTACACTCACACATGTATATTCAACATCAACTATTAATTAATTGAAAAACATATATTAAGTATCCAATAACATATAAGACAATCACACACCAAGCAAAATTTTATATTCCAAACCTCACACACAATAAAAGTTTATTTGAATTGGTATAATTAGTGGTTCACAACATACACAACAACAAAAGTGGACATTGAAGCATACCTTGTAAACAGGTCCAAAACCACCTCTCGAGCTTATTTGAAGGTGAGAAATTGATGTAGCAGAAACACTTGCAAAACTGAATAATGGCATTTGGACTTCTCTATTTCTATCTACATCCTCTGTCTTATTAGCCTTTTGGATCGTGTCCAAATCTAACAATAACAAATCCTCCCCTGCATTTTAGAACAACACATGTTTAAGGACATAAGTGAAGATTGCTAAAATAACTTTGTGAACCATTCTTTACTCACCCTTCCTTCTGAGCTTTCTTCTCCTCACATAATAAACAAAAAGGCCCAATGTAACAACTGCTGCAATAGATGCCGTCGGCACGATAATTTTCCACAATTGGTTCTTAAATCCAGGATCTGTATTTACAATTCCATTGATTGCGTTTGTGTTAGCAAAGGAAATCAGAGAAATAAATAAAATAGGAAAGGAGAGACCAGAAAAGCAATAAAATCACCGGTAACTGAAATACCTTTGGGAGCCAAGTCCGCTCGAGCAAGTTTCAGGTAGAAGTCGTTTGTAAATGTATTATTTGCCAAGAATTGTTTCATATTTAAAGAGAACCATACCATACCAGGCAGCGATGCTCTTTGTCATAAGCATAACCAGTACAAGAGCAATTTTTCGAGCAATCTGATTCACACTCTGAAGGACGGCCATGGTACCAATGCTGGTGGTTAGTGGGCAAAAAAACATTAGACATGCGAAGAAACCCAACTTTCTCAACACCATCGCTGCACGAGAAAACTGTTTTTCTCGTACATCCTTGCTCCGGAGAGGCTATGAATCCTGGCAAACAGTCGCATCTAAAAACTGCATCTGCAGTCTCATTGCATAGGCTGAAATCGCGGCAGTTAGGATAACTCCCATTCGTCGTCGGGTTCCAATATCGGACGTCATATCTAGTTTGCAGAATAAAGTTCCCGGAGACATCCAACCGTATACTTGTAATATCACTGGTGTAGTTACTAGGCCAAGTAATGTAGTCCCCATCAATCACGAATATATCAGCTAGATCACCACTGAGTGAACTAATCCAGTATGGTTCCGACTCCTCCGTTACGATTAGTTCTTTCCGAGAACCCAGATAATGCAGGGAGAAACGACCAGGAGCAGGGTCTTGGATACTTGTATTTGATGTTAATGACCATCCCGTCTTATCGTCTTTAAGCTTCATTCCGGGCAAAAGAGTATCAGTAGGATAGTCGATGCTCTGCCACAAAATATGAGAGGCCTTGTTTTTCAGTACAAGATTACCTGTATCTAATAGCCTGGCATACTTATCGTTGCCACCTGAAGTGTTAGTCAGAGCGTACGGTAATCTGCCACCAGATATTACAAGGTTCCCATCCGGATTGAAGGTAAGAATGGAAGAGGACGTTAGAATGAGTCCTCCTGTTTGCAACCCAAACTACTGTTGGAAATAATGAAGGATTATTTCTAACAACTACGTTGGCTCCAGAAAATAATAGTACCGTATTCCACATAATACTTTGTCGAATTTTCTGGAGAAAAGAAACCAAGTTCGTACCTTCCATTGGAAGATACAATGGTCTCGGAGGTGTTTAGCGATTGGCCTGGTCGGATAGTATCAGTGGTGGTACAGCTAATATTGTTGTAGTGCAAACAGAACGAGAACCAATCGCCTTCCCAGTCGTCCCAATTATATATATATGTCTGCAGCAGAAGGTTCCCGTATATATCCAACCGTATTCTTGTAATATCATTGGTACTAGGCCAAGTAAGGTAGTCCCCATCAATCACAAATATATCAGCAAGGCGATCACTGAGTACTGGACTACTCCAGTATTGTTGAGACCCCTTCATTAAGACTAGTTCTTTCCGAGAACCCAGATATTGCAGAGAGAAAAGACCAGGAGCTGGGTCTGCATCACTTTGCCATGATGTTAATGGCCATCCTGTCTTACCAGCTTTAATCTTCATTCCGGGGAAAAGAGTATCAGTAGGATGGTCAAAGCTTTGCCACAAAATATGTGAGGCCCTGTTAGTGAGTATAAGATTACCTGTATCTAATAGCTTGGCATAGGTATCGTTGCCACCTGAAGTGTTTGTCATAACGTACAACAAACTGCCATCGGATATTACAAGATTCCCATCCTGGTTGAAGGTAAGAACCGCAGCGGAATTTGGGAATGGGTGCTCCCTGTTTGCAACCCAAACTATATCGTTGTATGACAAATACCACCTATATATAACCAGGTAAAGCTTTGTCGAGTTTTTTTCTGGAGAAAAGAAACCAAGGTAGTAACTTCCTCGGCAGATCCAATCCAGTACGTGGTGTTTAGAGATTGGCCTGGCAGGATAGTATCAGTAGAGTGGAGATGGTGGTGGTAGCATTGGTGAAGTGGAAAGCAAGGCAGAATAAAAGCGGGAGGAAGCAATAAGAGGGAAATTATCATATTTTATGATAATTAATGAGGCAGCTCTGCAATGCAATGCTCTTGCTCACACAATTAACAATTGTATTTAAACAATTTAGAGTTCGATCAGGTTAGCTGCACTTTCTCGTATTGTTATCATGTTTCCACGTTGTCCACGGTCTCAAGTGCATTACTCTAGTTTCTAAATGTATACAATCAAGTTCAACTTAATTGTGATAACATGTCAAATTCTTACTGGTATGTAGCCATTTCTCAACAACCGTTATGGGAGCAGGTGGGATTCTTATCATCATATATAAATGCAAATGATTTTCAATATTTGACGTGGCAAATTGATTTTCAATATTTGACGTGGCAAATTGATTTTCACACATTCCTTTCCAACCACGTTAAACTTTTGCAACCCATTTTGTGATTCAAATCCTAGTAATAAATCATTTTCTTCTTCGTATTAAATTAGGATTCTTTAAAATTCTTACGATATTAAGAATTCAACATTAATTTATTTCCTCAACAATCGTTATCATAATATTTATTCATATTTTAAAAGTGATAAGCTGATCATATATATGATTAAATCTAAATCATTTAATATGAAAATAATATTTGAAATTTTAAGAAATATACTCCGTACGATAGAATACCTTATGAATTTATAGCCAATGTGGATCCTCCATATTGAGTATACATCGTATTACTTTTAAAAAAATATCACAATTCACATGTATATAGATACATGATTTTTTATTTTCTTTTGGGGCAAAATTTTTAGACTTTCATTAAAATCATGAAGAAACAATATCTTTCATGAATACTGGATTATTAATCTTCCGTTCAAAGTTTCAAAAGTACTCCTAAGGTATAGCAGTTTAATAGACTAAATTGAAAGAAATCCATCTAAATTAATCTGAAAGAAACTTAACTCTGTTTTTTTTTTTTTTTTTAATGAACTAATAATACGATAAAAGTCTTCCTCCTAAATCCTTCATTATACCATCCATTTCTCTTAGGATATATAAACCTAATTAAGACCATCACCTCCCCTTATCAAAAAAATGTAGATTATTGATCAGTGGGTCACTTTTCATTTTCTAACAATAAATGTAAGAGCTTCATTTTCCATTCAACGACATCATTTTCTAGGGTCAACTACATTGAGAAAGTCTAGAGAAACTTGTGGTTACAATAATTTTCAAGTAAGGTGACCCGAAATGAGTAGTTGACTCATCATAATTGTAATGGAATCCATTTTGGACTAGAAAATATCTAGTTAATGGTCAGGATCTCAAAATAGGACCCTCTCCAATCCATTAGTAAAATAGAATATGAACCACTTGCTCCAATAGAATGTAACATTGGTGAAGTGCAAAGTTGCAAGAAAAATAAAAGCGAGAGGGAAGCAATAAGAGGGAAGTTATATCCCTGTAACCTTTTATCTTTTATTCAATGAAAAAAAGGTGGGTGGGGGAAGTTATAGTAGGGCTCATATTAATTTGTAGGCAGCTAATAGCCCAGAGCTACGCATAATGCGTTATGCACACATGCAAGTAGATGCAAATATATATATATATATATATATATGGACCGTGTTCTTGGATCCTGTTTTGGTAAGTCAAGTCAAGCGTGACCAATGCCTCCGAGCGCCATTAATTAGCGGGTAGTCACTGGTCACTGACCAAGCAATCAGTGACTACCCGCTTGTCCTGCTTGCATTTGGTGATCGACCTCAAAACACCACCGCAAAGCCGCGATAAGCATTTGGAACTCTTTTGTGTGCATTAATTGACTTTGTCCATTCATGTTCTAGTCTTTTTTTATATCTTTGGCTGTTAAACAACTCTTAATCTATAGATATTTTCTTATCACGTATTTCTTTTCCTTAAATATGATTAATTACAATATAATCAAATGCGGACTCACCTTGTATGTTATTAGGGGGTCCAGGCCATGACAACTCCAAAGATTTGAAAATTCTTATAAAAATATTCATTTTTTTATTTGAATGCCCCTAGCAAATGGCAATGATTTGAACTTTTCTTTTCACTCTAACGTACACTCGCAGTTTTTCAAGCAAGCTGATTCGCACTCTGAAGCATTGCCAACGTGCAACTGCTGGGGATTACTGGACAAATAAATCATAGACATTTGACGAAACCCATGTTTCTGAACATCTCTGCACGGCAAAATTGTTTTCTCTTACATCCTTGAGTAGAATTGGCTGCATAGGCTTTGAAACTTGAGAAAGACTTGGTTTTGGTTGTTACCTCAAGACCATGACATTACAACAATGAGGAGTTCAAATGATCCTTGGGTTTAAGATATTACCACAAGGTCAAAAGCTTCTTTTTCTTTTTTCTTTTTTTTTTTTCTTTTTTTTTTTTCTAACTAATTCTTTCACTGCCCAAGATTCTCTATCTTTCTACATATTTTACTACAACAGGATGGCTTGGAGGAAGGACGCCGGCATAAGGTATTCTGGGAACATCTGGTGGATGGAAGGACGTCAGGACAAGGTATTCCAAGAACGTCTGGTGGAGGAGAGGATGCCAGCACAAGGTACTCCGGGAACGTCTGATGGAGGAAAGTACATCGGCACAAGGTACTCCAGGAACATCAGATGGAGGTGCAATGGAGCTAAACAAATTGGATCTTCGGTGCCTGAATCTGGAAACGTGTTTGTAGAGATGTTTGTTGATGGTGCTGTTTATTGACGTGGCTTTTTTGACATAGAGATGTCATTTTGCCACCTCAAACTTTTTTGACTTGGCACTCCCTCACACGTCAAAAAATTTTAAATAATATAAATTTTTTTTTTTGGAAAAATTAATTTTTCTTTTTGGCATACCACATTAGACTTTTTTGACATGTTAGTATTAACACATCAAAATTTTTTAACATGATAATATTAACACGTCAAAAAAGTTCATAAGTGCCTTTTTTGAGGTGTTGTATATTGTCATGTCAAAAATTTTGTCGTGGCTTTTGAGAAAGCTTGTAACACATAAAAATGGGCTATTTTTTTGGTAGTGATGAAACAATTTGCCATCGGATATTGCAAGATTCCCATCCGGGTCCAATGTAAGAACAGCAGAGGGATTTAAGTATGAGTTCTCCTTGTTCGCAACCATAACTATTCTGTCGTGGTAGACACCATAACCCGCCGTATATATAACCAAGCGATACTTTGTCCCGTTGTATGAAGGGGAGAAACAAAATCCGTACTTTTGGTCGGCAGAACGAATGTACTCCGAGGTGTTTAGTGACTGGCCTGGTCTGATAGCATCACTGCCAGTACTAGTACGGAAGAAGGCTGCATTGGTGATGTGCAAAGTTGCAAGGCTGAATTAAAGCGGCTGGAAAGCAAGGGGGAGATTACATTTTCCACACCCTAAAATTAGCTGGTAGTTGCTGACTGACCATGCAATGTGACTACCCGCTTTTACACATCACGCCTTACGTGTCCTGCTTTTTGCAACTACGAGTCTGTCCTGCTTGCGTTTGGTGTTCATTGACTTATCATTCATATATATATGCTCCTGTCTTTTTTGATATACGGTTTCCAAAAATTAGGAACTGAAAACTATATTTATATTTGTGAAATATTATAATAATGAAAAACTTGGGTTGGATTATACTTAATTAGCTACATGCCTAGGTGACGTGCAAGGAGAAAAATATAACTATTGCAGTAGTAACATTGTTTTTTTATGATGTGCAGACAAATGACAACAAAGTGGATGACTAAAAATAAAATAATGACATGCAAATAAAATCACACGTCACCTTAATAAGGAAAATCAAAACAATCAAATAATTTGTACAATTAACAATATATAAAATTTATTTTGCTACCATTACTTGAATCAAGCTTGTAGCTTTGGTCATCTTCAATATTATACAAGTAGGTCTCATGCGCACTAATGAGATCATATTTCTCAACCAATTTTGAATACATACAAGAGCTTTTACTGTTTTTGGAACCAAAGAACTTCGAAATTGATCTATCACATGGCCTCCAATGCTCTAACAAATATTATGAAATGATTTGTTGTGTATACACTTGTGAACAACAAAATCATTTCATAATATTTGTTAGAGCAATTTCAAATTGGTAGAACTACGCGCTTCTCTCAATCGCTGCAAAACAAAAGCAATTAAAAAAGTTGAGAAAAATTTTAATTTTTAATTTTTGTACCAAATATACCACATTTTTGTTTGTCATAGCTTTTTAGGTACTAAAAGTACATTTTAAGCTCATTAATGCAAATCATGTAATTGAGATTGTATTGAAAAATTTAACTTTTAAAGCCGAAAGAGCTTTCCAGAAAAAGTTTCATTGTAAGCTTTTTTTCAAAAGTTTGTTTTGATCCTTTTAGAGAAAAAAAAAAGGGGGGGTTAAATAAGTACTTTTGACATTTTTGTACCAAATAGAGACCATTTTATTTTTATTTTTTGTTTGCCACATCATTTTAGATACGAAGAGTATTTTTTAAAACACTATAATGCCTAATCTCATGAGTAATATTACAAGTCTTATTTGTCTCTTTTTAAAATGAATATAACTATTAAAATTACTATTAATTAAAATTTAATAATAATTTTAAAGGACACGTTAGTTTTAAAAAACACAAAATGAGGACTTCACCATCTTGATAGCCATCACGTCAACTTCTTACTAGTTTCCCATGCATTAAAAACAAATCATGGTAGCAGGTGGGATTCTTAATTATCATATATGCCAGACCATAAATGCAAAGCCAATATTCGACGTGGCAAATTGATTTTCACACATACCTCTCCATACATTAAACTTATGCAACCACTTTGCCTAAAAGTGGGATTGCATGATTGGTCACAGTGATTTTCACAGCAATTTGATTTAACACAAGTACAAGCAGCTTCGTTATCTACAAGAGTGCTGTAGCTGTTCGGTTGTGGCAAAAAATGAGGAATTTTTGTCACTAATAGAAAGTTGCTATCTAATCCAATCCTACCAAATTTAAGTTTACAAAATAAATACAACTACACCATATTATTACTAAGCCCTTCTTTCTTCTTTTCTTTCTCTCAAACCCAGCATCATCGACCGGCCATTTCTTCTTTCTCCCTCTCAAACCCTCTTTTCTTCTTTTCTTCTTTCTCTTTTCTTCATCTTTAAAAAATTAGAATTGCCGGCGTGGTCTTTCTTCATCTCCCAAACCAAGCATCGTCGGTGTGGGTTAGGCGAGACACACACCTAGGTCTCGCCGGTGGTCACTAGACCTTGACCCACCTGAAAACTAAGATGGCCCGCTTCAAAACCCGTCTGAAAACTACCATGACCCACCTCAAATCCGTTTCTAATGTCTCAAAACTTGTTTCTAATGCATCAAAACTCGTTTCTGATGTCTCAAAACTCGATTTTGGATTTCAAAACTAAGACCTAGAGGTGAAAGATTAACTCTAAGGGAGATTTTATCACCCTAAACCGGAGAAGACGACTGTTGATGCCGGAGACGGTAACTGATGGCGTCGGAGACAACCATTCTTCATCTTTTCTTCTTTCTTCCTTTCTCTTTTTTTTTTTTTTTTCCAATGATTCTGATTGTAGGCTAATTTTATGCAATTTTTTTATTGTTTTGGCTTATGTGGCAGTGTGAGATTGGTGGGCAATATGTGGGTCATTTACGCCATGACCGAACGGAAGTTATTCTCTAACTACAAACCAATTTCAGCTACCACCATTCACGTGTGTACTCTTAAATAATAATAATTTTTTATTCTTTTTATATTGAGCGAGTAAATTTTTTATTAAGTTTGTGTGAAATTTATTAAATGATGAAATAATGATGTATAATATGCCTCTCTAACTAAAATACAATTTAGCACCTCTCTTATGTTATTTAGCACTGTATGGTTGAATGCAAGGACCTAATAGATGTGAGTCAAACTAAGTATTAAATGTTTAAGTTTGGTTGTTTAATTTTTTTTTTTAAAACATTAGTTAGCTTATTACTTTTGATACATTAAATAACTATTCTATTGAAAATGGGAAAAAAAAAAGTTGAATAAATTGAGAAATAACTATTCCTTATAACAACAATTTTAAGTGTAAGAGCCTAATCATATGCTCTAATACCAACACTATTCAATTAAACCTTTTTTCATTCAGGATAAAAGCTTTTTTTTTTTTTAATGAAATAGTTATTCTACGTACCAAAAAGTACCCTTATAATAAGAGTCTTGATTGTTATTTGATTGTTTTTTCGAAGTTGCAGCCAAGTTTCACTTTTTTCCCAACTTGGTTTTAGAGTCTTGCATCAATATTAGTCTTGGATTATTACTATTTTTTCTTTAAAGCAATAAATGGTCGAGCCCCGCATGATTTTCATCTATGGAAAAGTTGGACCGCACTTTCCAAGATCGAACTAAAATCTTATGGCTCCTCCAATACAAACTCATCAACGTCCAAGCTCGAATGAAGCAACATGGAGGTGTTTAGTGATTGGCCTGGTCGGATAGATACAATTAATGCTCTTCACGCAATTGTATATATGGGAATCGTTGGATCCTGTTTGTGTTTGGGGTTTAGAGTACGACCAGCCTGCACTTTCTCTCGAGCTTTCCTATCAAAAATGTTGACCGTATTAATTGTAGCCTTTTCTACTTTTCACGTTAGATTTTCCAGTCTATAACCCGTCTTTCTGACTATCCAGTCAGGCTGACATTTCTTGCATCCTCCAAAGGTATGCTTTGAAAAGTCCTTCACAATGTTTTGTCAAATACGGTTGCTGTTTGGGAGTGTTTATGCATTCAATTCATCATTTTCATGCATAGATTAGTCATTGATGTACGTATCACTGAGTTTCTGTCACAATGCACTGTTCATGCATTTTAGGCATTTTGGGTTTCGATCTTTGTAACTCACAGTGAATTTGTTTTCAGAAACTAATTGCCAGTGCTTAGATAGGCAATTAGTTGGTCCATGTGCATTTGGTGGTTGATTGGGTGATTAAGTAACACGACCAATCCCATGAGAATGTTAGCCAATATAATGATGACTAATCTCCGGTAGATGTTAAATCTTTGACTACCTAAAATTACCAAATGAACAACAAATTGCATTAAGATCATACCATAAACATAAATATGCCAACAAATTCTAGTTCACAGAATAAAGAGTGATGAGAAAAGTTTGAACAAAAGATTGGAAGATTACCTACTACCCCACTTGGAGTGGAGTTCAAGAATCAAAAGCTGCTCTTGTGGGGTAAGATTTCCACGCTTTTTACATCTGGTTTTACATAATTAATTAGCCATCTCAATCTGCAGCTCTTGCCAGTTCTCCTCAACCCTTAAAAAAGAGAAGAAAATGGTTAACAAAGAGGCTAATTAATGATCAAATTGCAACATATTGAATAACTTATAATAAGCAGCTTACCTAAACGTTTTGCAAACAAATTCCAACGGCCCTCACCGTGATGAGTAATATAGTGAATGAGCAGTTTCACTAAGAAGCTCCCCTGCTTTTGGGATTAATCCCCATGAAGGAGTTCGGCTTTTGGGATCAAGCAGTAGGTTGAACAACTTTTGCTTGCATTCACCTCAAGTTTTTTCTAAGCTCGCATGTATGTATTTCTTTCCCGTATATGTTGAAGCTTTTGATCTTTTGATACAAATTTTATTGCCTCTTTAGAAAGTTTGAGATGGAATTGCCTAAAGGCCTTGTGAGTGTTGTGTCCCACATTGATAAAATATTAAAAAAAAAAAAATTGTTTAATATACCTAAGTGGACCTTAACATTAGCTTAGACTTTTAGATTAGAGTTGTGTGGCGTAGATATTTTCTTTACTTAATTTGTTTTTTCGAAACAAGCTTGCCTTCCCCTTTCCTATAGGAACCATTTCACTCACGTTCGCTCAAATGAAAGAGTAATCGTGAATTGCTTGTAAGATTCTCTTGATAAGATATTTGTACTTGTTAAGCCGTCGACGGTCGATTCATATATCCACTTGCAACATTCCCTATCAGGCTTAGGGTCCGTTTGGGAGTGCGTTTTTAAAAAAATAATCTGCGTTTTTAAATCAAATCGTAATTTTGGAGTGTTTGAGATTGCGATTTTGAAAACGCAAATTTTAAAATCGTGAAAAAATCTGCGATTTTAATAAGTTGACTAGGTGATGCTTATTTGAAAAAGTGCGAATTTAAACCAAAATCACGATTTCACTTAAAAGACCTATTTGGCTTGAAATCGCAATTATATGTTAATTTTACCCAAACACTCGATTGATAAAAAAAAGTATTTTTTAGCCTGTTTTACCAAACATCTATGCGATTTTAAAAAGTGGCGATTTCAAAAACACAGTTTTTAAAAACACAATTTTTAAAATCGCACTTATTGAAGTCGCACTCCCAAACGGCCCTTTAGAGCAACCGCCAACTGGTGCGGTTTGGTCGTGAGTGAGGTGAGAATTCAATGTCAAAAGGGTGTTTGCATGGACGGCTTCCTTTAAAATGATCCTCTGCTTCAATTTTATTGTTTCCATAAGTCATTTAATTGAATTTTCTATGGTTTTCAATTTCCAACCAAATCATTTCATAATATTTTCGTCAATTTCTTAATAAGAATCATATAAAATATCAACTATATTATTCTCCTGCCCTCTGCACGCCACAACCAGTAAGCTCTACTAGTCAAAAGATCTCTAATTTCCAGCTTTGCTTCACAGCCGGCTGAGAACTTGAAACAAATTGTTTTTAGTGTTGTAGAATGTTGTGACAAAGAAATTCAGGATCACAAAATAAGCACACAAAAATAGAAAACATTATTACATAGTAAGACACCAAAATTGTGCGTTGTTTGTATAATATGGCTTGTTATGTACTATTCATCAATAGAATAGCCTCGTTCAAAGGTGCCAAAGCAATGGGAGTGAAATTGTGCATTGTGTGTGTATTTTTAAAGTCCTTCACAATGATTAAAATTGTGCATTTGGTTGTTTATAATTTAATTATGATAATTGCAATACACAGCTTTTGCAAATTCCGGCCTCACCTTGATGAGTTATATAGTGATCAATTTCACTAAGCCTCATTTTGGGATTAATGCCATGCATTGGCAATGATATACTTTTCATTGGTTGCGTAAGTTGAACAACTTTTGGTTGCATCCGCCAAGTATTCTCTAAGCTCATATATGTAATCATTTCAGATCTGAAGCTTTTGATCTTGTATAAATTTTACGCTAAGAAAGTTTGAGATGAAATTGCCTTTTGTTGCTATATTTACAATCACATCCCGTATTGTTACAAAACAATATAGAATCTAAAACAATCAATCGTTATTATAGATGCACTCTAGAAGCAATGTAACATCTTTCTCCATTGTATTAGTATGTGTTGAGTCCCATGATAAATGTGTATTAGGTTGAATTGGACTATAAGTGATTACAATCAACCCCAATTGTGATTAGTCCTTTTGGATATGAAGTGGCCTGCATCCTATATCATGACACTTTTCTACAAACTACTCACATAAAAGTGCTATAGAATAATCACAATACATTTATTAGATAGAGTTGCTCTTAACACAAACTTGACTTGTCACTAGATGGAACCAAGATTTTTTGGGAGGCCAATAAAACCTAATTTTGATAAGGACCCCTCGTTATATGTCTATTACACACAAGGCATAAAAAGTACAAATAACTTTTCATGATACATATCAAACTCTAATACCAATTATATGGCTAAAGACCCAAAGATCCAATACACAACAATAATGCTATAGACCACATCAGCGATTGAATGTTTTCTAATAACTTACTTGGAGAATATGAACGCTTATGGTTGAACTTTCAAATGTTACTTCCATAGTTGAAATTGTTGCATCATTTTGGAGATTGTGGCACGTTAATTATGTTTGCCTTTGACATACTTCTCATGTTCAAGAAAGCGGTTCTTTGGGATAAGGTAGAACTACACCTTCATTGCTAAGCATGTGACAACATCGACATGGTGTCTATCCTCACTTTCTTGAACACAGGAGAGCTATGTTAACATATCTCAATACCATGTGCATAGAGGATATATCATCTAGTGGATCCACCAAGTCCGATCCCTATCACTTGTCCATAATTCCCATGCCTTAAAATCCCCAAAAAAAGAGGAAAAATTACAGATGTTAGAATAATGGCAAGTGATTAAATACATTTTCTATTAGCTTGCTTTGAGACCATTAATCGTTCTATACTCTACTAAATTTCAAGGACTAATTTTGTTTTAATAATGATAAATGTACATTTACTCAACAACTCTCATATCTATGAATCAAAGTAAATAAGTGTTTCCAATTTCTAGAACAAAGGATGCAAACAAGATACTTACATATCCAATCAAATGGAGAATCAGTTTGATAAAACCAGATTCTTCGCCACTCACAATTTCCATAATAGTACGCCAAAACTAAAGACATCGGATTTGATTGAAAAAGTCCTTCCAAAGCATATTCAGGGACATATAAGTGCATCATCAAGTTAAAGATATTAATATATTGCAAGTTTATGTTGATTTTTATAATTAAGAATTTTTCCTTTATATTACTTACTAAGTGCCAACAATCCTATTTGTATTTGCTTGTGACTCATTTCCACCAAATATTCTTGCCATTCCAATCGATATCTTGGGATTCATGTCTATGTCCAACAAATATTACTAGGCTTCAAGTCCCTATGAATAATCCTTAACCTTGAATAGATGAAGATAAAGAAGTCCTTGAGCAATTCCTTCAATGACTCCAACTCGAGTCCTCCAATCTAATATCTTGCTTCTCTTGATCTTTACATATAAAAATTGATGATTAGTGAGTCACATGCAAAGGACCATAAAATCAAAAAAAAGAAGAAGAGAAGAAGAATTCCATATATATATATATACATATCAAAATGGGAGATATTACAAACCAAAAGGAAGAAATCCAAGCTTTTATTGGGCATATACTCATTAGTATCTTTTCATCTTCTTCAATGCAGACCAAAAGTCTAACAAGATTCTTATGTTGAAGCTTGGCTATGAGCATTGCTTCATTTTAGCTCCTCCCAACCTTGTGATCTTTTTGATAATCTTTTTACAGCTACCTCGTTCCTTTCAATAATATTCCACAAATTATTTTTGTTATGAAAATAAAGTACAATAAAATAGTGAGCTACATTCACAAGAAATCCATTACCAATGATAAAAGTAAATATCTTTTTAACTCCAAATAAAATTTTGAGAAACAATAATCAAATGCAATATTTTGTTGTGGAATCTTTGGTCCTTGAGCCAAGACTAGAGAGATATCCATTGACACCTTAAGAGTCTTTAAGTGAAACCATAACATAGCATTTTCAAGACATGATTACTCAAAAAATTTAAACCTATGAGTTTGAACACAACTTTACTATGTTAATTATTAACCAACCAACTTTGATATCTTTTTTGAGTGGACTTCATTCATTTTACAATCACACATGTATATTCTCAACTATTAATTAATTGAAAAACATATATTAAGTATCCAATAACATATAAGACAATCACACACCAAGCAAAATTTTATATTCCAAACCTCACACACAATAAAAGTTTATCTTAATTGGTACTTAGTGGCTCAACATACACACAACAACAAAAGTGGACATTGAAGCATACCTTGTAAAAGGTCCAAAACCACCTCTCCGAGCTTATTTGAAGGTGAGAAATTATCAGTAACAGTAAAACACTTGCAAAACTGAATAATGGCATTTGGACTTCTCTATTTCATATCTACATCCTCTGACTTATTAGCCTTTTGGATCGTGTCCAAATCTAACAATAACAAATCCTCCCTGCATTTTAGAACAACATGTATATTTAGGACATAAGTGATGCTAAAATAACTTTGTGAACCATTCTTTACTCACCCTTCCTTCTGAGCTTTCTTCTCCTCACATAAACAAAAAGGCCCAATGTAACAACAACTGCAATAGATGCTGTCGGCACGATAATTTTCACAATTGGTTCTAAATGGATCTGTATTTACAATTCCATTGATTGCGTTTGTGTTAGCAAAAGGAAATCAGAGAAATAAATAAAATAGGCGTTGCTTTGCTCTTTGCATTACATTGATATACTGGCAATTAGTCACCAACAACTAACCTTTGGTGAAGTCCGGAGCAAGTTTGAGATAGAACTCTGTTTGATATATTGTCTGACGAGAAATGTTTAAGATTTAAAGAGGTTATACCAGGCAGCGATGCTCTTGATCATAAGCATAACCATTACAAGAGCAGTTGTTGAAGCAAGCTGATTCACTCTGAAGCTGCTCAACCTGCAACCAATGTGGTTGGGCAAAATAAACTTGAGGAATTGAAGAAACCAACTCTGGTCATTAAGATTATCGCTGCACTGCAAATCAGTTTTCTCTCATCCATCCAAGCTGAATCCTGGCAAACAGTGACATCTAGAATCTTCATCTGCAGTCGCATTGCATATGCTGAAAACGCACAGGATTAGCCCCACGTCGATAAATTATAGGAGGACCAATCTTATACCTTCCATCCATGTCTGCAGCAAAAGGTTCCCGTATATATCCAGCCTTTCCTAATTTCATTGTTGGAGTTTCTAGGCCAAGTAATATTTATCAATCACGAATATATCCAGCTAGAACACCACTGAGTGAACTAATCCAGTATGGTTCCGACCCTCCTTTAAGATTAGTTCGTTCCGAGAACCCAGATAATGCAGGGAGAAACGACCAGGAGCTGGGTCTTGCTTTTCCATGATGTTAATGACCATCTTTAAGCTTCATTCCGGGCAAGAGTATCAGTAGGATAGTCGAAGCTTTGCCACAAAATATCCGAGGCGCTGTTGTCAGAACAAGATTACCTGTATTTAATAGCATGGCATAGGTATCGTTGCCACCTGAAATGTTAGTCAGAACGTGAAACAATCTGCCATCGGATATTGCAAGATTCCCCATCCGGGTCCAATGAACAGCAGAGGATTTAAGTATGAATTCTCCTTGTTTGCAAACAACTATTCTGTCGTGGAAGACACCATAACCCCGTATATATAACCAAGCGATACTTTGTCCCGTTGTTTAATGGAGAAACCAAATCCGTACTTTTTGGTCGGCAGAAAAATGTACTCCGAGGTGTTTAGTGACTGGCCTGGTCTGATATCACTGCCAGTGAAGAAGGCTGCATTGGTGAAGTGCAAAGCTGCAAGGCTGAATAAAAGCGGCAGAAGCAAGAGGAGATTATCATATTTGTATGATAATTAATATTGAGTAGCTAAGCTAATAGCTAAGCAATGCTCTTACACTGACACTCTGGTGTATATATTATATGGTGTTGGTTGGATATCATGTTTTGGATTTAGAGTTCGACCAGCCTGGCTAAAACCGCGTTGTCAATGTATGTTTCGACTCTCCAGTCAAGTCAAGTAACCAATGCCTCCAAGCGCAATTAACGGGTAGTGACTGACCAGAAACGTGTGCCCGCTTTTACACCACGCCTTATGTGTCCTGCTTTTTAACTATATGAGTCTGTCCTGCTGCATTTGGTGTTGTTGACTCATCATTCATGCTCTTGTCTTTGATATTGGTTTCCAAAATTAGGAACCCATTTTCAAGTAAAGCCAACAACTCACAACTAAAAGTAGAAGCAATATCAAACTATTTTATAATTTGAAAAAAACTTGGGTTGGATCATACTTAATTAGCAACATCCAACGTGAGAAAATATGTAACTATTAGGATAGTGATATTTTTTTGATGTGCAGGCAAATGACAATAAAGTGACGACTAGAAAAATATAATGGCGTGCAAAGAAAATCGCCGTCACCTTAGGAAAATCAAAACAATCAAATAATTTGTACTTGGATTGTGCCTAGCACTTACTTGATAGAAGTGGGATTGCACTGACCAACTCTCTAGCTTGTTGAACAAAGCAAGGCAGAATAAAAGCAAAGGAAGCAATAATGACTCAATGAGGCAGCACTGCACAATCAAGTATATGTGGTGTTGTTGGATCATGTTTGGGTTTAGAGTTCGACTGCAATTTCTCATGAGCTTTCCTATCAAAAATCGGACCATATTGTTGCTCACGTTAGAATTTCTTCATTCTGAATAACACAACACATTCTAAATATTAAATAGCAATTAAACTTACTTTTATTACTTAATTTGTAGATGAGTCAAACAATTAAACCAATAACAAATTAAAAGTTCACAAACCAATTTAAAAATTACATAAAACTAAATACAATCCTTCGATTCCTTCTATTGATCCCTTCAACCCTTCAATAACCAAATAAATTAAAACATAAGCATAACGATCAGTAAAATAAAAATAAATTTAAAAAACCACAAACAACTGAATATCAATTAAAAATAAAATAAAATGCAAAAATTATGAAAACTAAAAGAAAGACATAATTACAAAGTCCATTTTAAACTTATATATGTGAAAGAATTTGACATAATTTCTACCACAATTTTTTTTTTTAAGAATTAGTAAAATCAAAACAATCAAATAATTTGTACAATTAACAAAATATAAAATTTATTTTGCTACCATTACTTGAATCAAGCTTGTAGCTTTGTCATCTTCAATATTATACAAGTAGGCCTCATGACAAATAAGCACAATGTTGATTGAAATTGTGCATTTGGTATAAATTGTGAATAATGCTATAGAATAATCACAATACATTTATTAGATAGAGTTGTTACTCTTAACACAAACTTGACTTGTCACTAGGGATGGAACCAAGATTTTTCATTGGGAGGCCAATAAAACCTAATTGATAAGGACCCCTCGTTCTCTTGTCTATTACCTGTCAAGGCATAAAAGAAGTACAAATAACTTTTCATGATACATATAGAAACTCTAATACCAATTATATGGCTAAAGACCCAAAGATCCAATACACAACGGAATAATGTTTAGACCGGCAAAGTGATGAATGTTTTCTAATAATTTACTAGGAAAATATGAGCGCTTATGGCTGAACTTTCAAATGTTACCTTCCATAGTTGAAATTGTTGCATCATTTCGGAATAGATTTGTGGCCCATTAATTATGTTTGCCTTTGACATACTTCCATGTTTAAGCTTCTTTGGGATAAGGTAAACTGCACCTTCATTACTAAGCATGACAACATCGACATGGTAGGTCTATCCTTTCTTGAACACAGGAGAGCTATGTTAACATATCTCAATACCATGTGCATAGAGGATATATCATCAAGTAGTGGATCCACCAAGTCCGATCCCTATCACTTGTCCATAATTTCCATGCCTTAAAATCCCAAAAAAGAGAAAAATTACAAGATGTTAGAATAATGGCAAGTGATTAAATACATATTTTCTATTAGCTTAAGCTTTTGAGACCATTAACAATCTATACTCTACTTTGTGTTCTAAATTTAAAAAAACAGTGATTAATTTTGTTTAATAACGATAAATGTACATTTACTCAACAACTCTCTATGAATCAAAGTAAATAAGTGTTTCCAATTTCTAGAACAAAGGATGCAAACAAGATACTTACATATCCAATCAAATGGAGAGAGTCATTGATAAAAAGCTTTCTCACTCACAATTTCCAACAATAGTGCGCCAAAACTAAAGACATGGATTTGATTGAAAAGAGTCCTTCCAAAGCATATTCAGGGACATATAACCCATCATCAAGTTAAAGATATTAATATATTGCAAGTTTTATGTTGATTTTTATAATTAAGATTTTTCCTTTATATTACTTACTAAGTGCCAACAATCCTATTTGTATTTGCTTGTGACTCATTTCCACCAAATATTCTTGCCAATCCAAAATCGATATCTTGGGATTCATGTCTATGTCCAACAAAATATTGCTAGGCTTCAAGTCCCTATGAATAATCCTTAACCTTGAATCGATGAAGATAAAGAAGTCCTTGAGCAATTCCTTCAATGACTCCAACTCGAGTCCTCCAATCTAATATCTTGCTTCTCTTGATGCTTTACATATATAAGTAAATTGATGATTAGTGAGTCATATGCAAAGGACCATAAAAATCAAACATGCAAAGAAGAAGAAGAATTCCATATATATATATATATATATATATATATGAATATTACAAACCAAAAGGAAGAAATCAAGCTTTTATTGGGCATATACTCATAAATTAGTATCTTTTCATCTCGTTCAATGCAGCAGCCCAAAAGTCTAACAAGATTCTTATGTTGAAGCTTGGCTATGAGCATTGCTTCATTTTTAGCTCCTCCCAACCTTGTCCGGATCTTTTGATAATCTTTTTACAGCTACCTCGTTCCTTTAGTAATATTCCACAAATTATTTTTGTTATAAAAATACAAAGTACAATAAAATAGTGAGCTACATTCACAAGAAATCCATTACCAATGATAAAGAGTAAAAATCTTTTAACTCTTAACCAAATAACCCATTTTGAGAAACAATAATCAAATGCAATATTTTGTTGCTGTGGAATCTTTGGTCCTTGAGCCAAGACTAGAGACCGATATCTATTGACACCTTAAGAGTCTTTAAGTGAAACCATAACATAGCATTTTCAAACATGATTACTCAGCCAAAAATTTAAACCTATGAGTTTGAACACAACTTTACTATGTTAATTATTAACCAACCAACTTTTGATATCTTTTCAAGTGGACTTCATTCATTTTACAAATCACACATGTATATTTAGCGTCAACTATTAATTAATTGAAAAACATATATTAAGTATCCAATAACATATAAGACAATCACACACCAAGCAAAATTTTATATTCCAAACCTCACACACAATAAAAGTTTATCTGAATTGGTATAATTAGTGCTCACAACATACACAACAACAAAAGTGGACATTGAAACATACCTGTAAACATTCCAAAACCATCTGAGCTTATTTGCAAGGTGAGAAATTATCATATAGAAGGAAACACTTGCAAAACTGAATAATGGCATTTGGACTTCTATTTCTGCTATCTACATCCTCTGTCTTATTAGCCTTTTGGATATCGTGTCCAAATCTAACAATAACAAATCCTCCCCTGCATTTTAGAACAACACATGTTTAAGGACATAAGTGAAGATTGCTAAAATAACTTTTGTGAACCATTCTTTACTCACCCTTCCTTCTGAGCTTTCTTCTCCTCACATAATAAACAAAAAGGCCCAATGTAACAACTGCTGCAATAGATGCCGTCGGTAACGATAATTTTCCACAATTGGTTCTTAAATCCAGGATCTGTATTTACAATTCCATTGATTGCGTTTGTGTTAGCAAAAGGAAATCAGAGAAATAAATAAAATAGGCGTTGAGAGACCAGAATTGATATACAAATTGGCAATTAGTCACCAACAATACCTTTGGTGAAGTCCGAGAGCAAGTTTGAGATAGAACTCGTTTGATATAAATTGTCTGACGAGAAATGTTTAAGATTTAAAAGACCATCCCATACCAGGCAGCGATGATGTCAAAGGGTGTTTGCATGGACGGCTTCCCTTTAAAATGATCCTCTGTTTTCAATTTTATTGTTTCCATAAATTTAATTGAATTTTCTATGGTTTTCAATTTCCAACCAAATCATTTCATAATATTTTCGTCAATTTCTTAATAAGAATCATATAAAATATCAACTATATTATTCTCCTGCCCTCTGCCACGACAACCAGGCGCCAAGGCGCTCTACTAGTCAGAAAGATCTGCCTAATTTCCAGCTTTGCTTCCAAAAAACACAGCCGGCTTTTGAGAACTTGAAACAAATTGTTTTTGAGTGTTGTAGAATGTTGTGACAAACGGAAATTCAGGATCACAAAATAAGCACACAAAAAATGCTGAATAGAAAACATTATTACATAGTCACACAAGACACCAAAATTGTGCGTTGCGTGTGTATAATATGGCTTGTTATGTACTATTCATCAATGAGAATAGCCTCGTTCAAAGGTGCCAAAGCAATGGGAGTGAAATTGTGCGTTGTGTGTGTATTTTTGAAAAGTCCTTCACAATGTTGATTGAAATTGTGCATTTGGTATACGTTGTGAATAAATAATAATGACTAATCTCCGGTAGATGTTGTGCAATCACCAGCTTACGTTTTGTAAGCAAATTCAATGGCTGTCACCTTGATGAGTTATATAGTGAATGAGTAATTTCACTAAGCAGCTCCTACTTTTGGGATTAATGCCATGCACGCCTTTGGCAATGATATACTTTTCATTGGTTGCGATGGGTTGAACAACTTTTGGTTGCATCCCTCAAGTATTCTCTAAGCTCATATATGTAATCATTTACGATTATCTGTTGAAGCTTTTAATCTTCTTATATAAATTTTACGCCTACTAAGAAAGTTTGAGATGAAATTGCATCTTTTGTTGCTACATTTACAATCACATCCCGTATTGTTACAAAACAATATTACCAGAATCTTAAACAATCAATCGCCATCGGCCCATCAATACATGCACTCTAGAGAAGCAATGTCACATCTTTCTAAGAAAACATTGTATTAGCATGTGTTGAATCCCATGATAATGTGTGTTAGGTCGAATTGGACTATTTAAGTGATTACAATGAACCCCAATTGTGATTAGACCTTTTGGATATAAAGTGGTTAGTGCATCCTATATCATGACACTTATTCTACAAACTATTCACAGAAAAGTGCTATAGAATAATCACAATACATTTATTATATAGATTTGTTACTCTTAACACAAACTTGACTTGTCACTAGGGATGGAACCAAGATTTTTCATTGGGAGGCCAGATAAAACCTAATTCTGATAAGGACCCCCTCGTTCTGTCCTTGTCTATTACACTGTCAAGGCATAAAAGAAGTACAAATAACTTTTCATGATACATATTAGAAACTCTAATACCAATTATATGGCTAAAGACCCAAAGATCCAATACACAATGGAATAATGTTATAGACCACAGGCAAAGTGATCGAATGTTTTCTAATAATTTACTAGGAAAATATGAACGCTTATGGCTGAACTTTCAAATGTTACCGGCCTTCCATAGTTGAAATTGTTGCATCATTCTGGGAATAGATTTGTGGCCCACTATTAATTATGTTTGCCTTTGACATACTTCCCATGTTTAAGAAAGCAGGTTCTTTGGGATAAGGTAAAACTGCACCTTCATTACTAAGCATGACGACAACATCAGACATGGTCGGTCTATCCTCTGCACTTTCTTGAACACAGAGGAGAGCTATGTTAACATATCTCAATACCATGTGCATAGAGGATATATCATCAAGTAGTGGATCCACCAAGTCCGATCCCCTATCACTTGTCCATAATTTCCATGCCTTAAAATCCCAAAAAAAAGAGAGGAAAAATTACAAGATGTTAGAATAATGGCAAGTGATTAAATACATATTTTTCTATTAGCTTAAGCTTTTGAGACCATTAATACGTTCTATACTCTACTTTGTGTTCTAAATTTAAAAAACAGGTGATTAATTTTGTTTTAATAACGATAAATGTACATTTACTCAACAACTCTCATCTATGAATCAAAGTAAATAAGTGTTTCCAATTTCTAGAACAAAGGATGCAAACAAGATACTTACATATCCAATCAAATGGAGAGAGTCAGTTTGATAAAAACCAGTATTCTTCCTGCCACTCACAATTTCCAACAATAGTACGCCAAAACTAAAGACATCGGATTTGATTGAAAAGAGTCCTTCAAAGCATATTAGGGACATATAACCCTTGTGCACCATCATCAAGTTAAAGATATTAATATATTGCAAGTTTTATGTTGATTTTTATAATTAAGAATTTTCCTTTATATTACTTACTAAGTGCCAACAATCCTATTTGTGCTTGTGACTCATTTCCACCAAATATTCTTGCCAATCCGAAATCTGATATCTTGGGATTCATGTCTATGTCCAACAAAATATTGCTAGGCTTCAAGTCCCTATGAATAATCCTTAACCTTGAATACTGATGAAGATAAAGAAGTCCTTGAGCAATTCCTTCAATGACTCCAACTCGAGTCCTCCAATCTAATATCTTGCGCTTCTCTGGATCTGCTTTACATATATAAGTAAATTGATGATTAGTGAGTCATATGCAAAGGACCATAAAAATCGAACATGTAAAAGAAGAAGAAGAATTCCATATATATATATATATATATATGAATATGGGAGATATTACAAACCAAAAAGGAAGAAATCCAAGCTTTTATTTGGCATATACTCATAAATTAGTATCTTTTCATCTCGTTCAATGCAGCAACCCAAAAGTCTAACAAGATTCTTATGTTGAAGCTTGGCTATGAGCATTGCTTCATTTTTTAGCTCCTCCCATCCTTGCCCGGATCTTTTTGATAATCTTTTTACAACTACCTCGTTCCCTTTCAGTAATATTCCCTGAAATTATTTTTTGTTATAAAAAATACAAAGTACAATAAAATAGTGAGCTACATTCACAAGAAATCCATTACCAATGATAAAGAGTAAAATCTTGCTAACTCTTAACCAAATAACCCATTTTGAGAGACAATAATCAAATGCAATATTTTGTTGCTGTGGAATCTTTGGTCCTTGAGCCAAGACTAGAGACCGATATCTATTGACACCTTAAGAGTCTTTAAGTGAAGCATACCTTGTAAATAGGTCCAAAACCACCCTCTCCGAGCTTATTTGAAGGTGAGAAATTATCAGTAACAGCAGAAACACTTGCAAAACTGAATAATGGCATTTGGACTTCTCTATTTCCGCTATCTACATCCTCTGACTTTTTAGCCTTTTGGATCGTGTCCAAATCTAACAATAACAAATCCTCCCCTGCATTTTAGAACAACACAAGTTTAAGGACATAAGTGAAGATTGCTAAAATAACTTTGTGAACCATTGTTTACTCACCCTTCCTTCTGAGCTTTCTTCTCCTCACATAATAAACAAAAAGGCCCAATGTAACAACTACTGCAATAGATGCCGTCGGCACGATAATTTTCCACAATTGGTTCTTAAATCCAGGATCTGTATTTACAATTCCATTGATTGCGTTTGTGTTAGCAAAAGGAAATCAGAGAAATAAGTAAAATATAGGAAGGAGAGACCAGAAAAGCAATAAAAATCACTAGTAACTGAAATACCTTTGGGAGCCAAGTCCGCTCGAGCAAGTTTCAGGTAGAAGTCGTTTGTAAATGTATTATTTGCCAAGAATTGTTTCATATTTAAAAGAGAACCATACCATACCAGGCAGCGATGCTCTTTGTCATAAGCATAACCAGTACAAGAGCAATTTTTCGAGCAATCTGATTCACACTCTGAAGGACGGCCATGGTACCAATGCTGGTGGTTAGTGGGCAAAAAAACATTAGACATGCGAAGAAACCCGACTTTCTCAACACCATCGCTGCACGAGAAAACTGTTTTTCTTATACATCCTTGATCCGGAATGGCTATGAATCCTGGAAAACAGTCGCATCTAAAACTGCATCTGCAGTCTCATTGCATAGGCTGAAATCGCGGCAGTTAGGATAACTCCCATTCGTCGTCGAGTTCCAATATCGGACGTCATATCTAGTTTGCAGAATAAAGTTCCCGGATACATCCAACCGTATGCTTGTAATATCACTGGTGTAGTTACTAGGCCAAGTAATGTAGTCCCCATCAATCACGAATATATCAGCTAGATCACCACAGTGAACTAATCCAGTTTGGTTCCGACTCCTCCGTTAAGACTAGTTCTTTCCGAGAACCCAGATAATGCAGGGAGAAACAACCAGGAGCAGGGTCTTGGATACTTGTATTTGATGTTAATGACCATCCTGTCTTAGCGTCTTTAAGCTGCATTCCGGGCAAAAGAGTATCAGTAGGATAGTCGATGCTCTGCCACAAAATATGAGAGGCCTTGTTTTTCAGTACAAGATTACCTGTATCTAATAGCCTGGCATACTTATCGTTGCCACCTGAAGTGTTAGTCAGAGCGTACGGTAATCTGCCACCAGATATTACAAGGTTCCCATCCGGATTGAAGGTAAGAATGGAAGAGGAAGTTAGGAATGAGTCCTCCCTGTTTGCAACCCAAACTACTGTTGGAAATAATGAAGGATTATTTCTAACAACTACGTTGGCTCCAGAAACATTATAGTACCGTATTCCCACATAATACTTTGTCGAATTTTCTAGAGAAAAGAAACCAAGTTCGTACCTTCCATTGGAAGATACAATGGTCTCGGAGGTGTTTAGCGATTGGCCTGGTCGGATAGTATCAGTGGTGGTACAGCTAATATTATTGTTGTAGTGCAAACAGAACGAGAACCAATCGCCTTCCCAGTCGTTCCAATTATATATATATGTCTGCAGCAGAAGGTTCCCGTATATATCCAACCGTATTCTTCTAATATCATTGGTACTAGGCCAAGTAAGGTAGTCCCCATCAATCACAAATATATCAGCAAGGCGATCACTGAGTACTGGACTACTCCAGTATTGTTGAGACCCCTTCATTAAGACTAGTTCTTTCCGAGAACCCAGATATTGCAGAGAGAAAAGACCAGGAGCTGGGTCTTGCATCACTTTGCCATGATGTTAATGGCCATCCTGTCTTACCAGCTTTAATCTTCATTCCGGGCAAAAGAGTATCAGTAGGATGGTCAAAGCTTTGCCACAAAATATGAGAGGCCCTGTTAGTGAGTATAAGATTACCTGTATCTAATAGCTTGGCATAGGTATCGTTGCCACCTGAAGTGTTTGTCATAACGTACAACAAACTGCCATCGGATATTACAAGATTCCCATCCTGGTTGAAGGTAAGAACCGCAGCAAAGGAATATGGGAATGGGTGCTCCCTGTTTGCAACCCAAACTATATCGTTGTATGACAAATACCACCTATATATAACCAGGTAAAGCTTGGTCGAGTTTTTTTCTGGAGAAAAGAAACCAAGCCAGTAACTTCCTTCGGCAGATCCAATCCAGTACGTGGTGTTTAGAGATTGGCCTGGCAGGATAGTATCAGTAGGAGTGGAGATGGTGGTGGTAGCATTGGTGAAGTGGAAAGCAAGGCAGAATAAAAGCGGGAGGGAAGCAATAAGAGGGGAAATTATTAAAGGGCTCATAATTAATGAGGCAGCTCTGCAACTGCAATGCTCTTTGCACACACAATTCACAATTGTATTTAAACAATTTAGAGTTCGATCAGGTTAGCTGCACTTTCTCATGAGCTTTCCTATCATAAATGTCGACCGTACCTGTTGTTACATTTTCCACGGTCTAAAAAGTAAAAACCGCGTTGTTTCGACTCTCCAGTCTAATCAAGTCAAGGCTCCTAAGTGTAAACAAATGAACTGCACTTGTGATAGCCATCACGTCAAATTCTTACTGGTAGCAGGTGGGATTCTTAATTATCATATATGCAAGACCATAAATGCAAAGCCAATATTCGACGTGGCAAATTGATTTTCACACACATCCCTCTCCACACATTAAACTTTTGCAACCACTTTGCCTAAAACTGGTACACATTTATGTGATTCGCAATCCTAGTAATAAATCATTTTTTTCTTCGTATTAAATTAGGATTATTTAAAATTCTTAGGATATTAAGAATTCAACATTAATTTACTTTCTCAACAACCGTTATCATATTTATTCATATTTTAAAAGTGATAAGCTGATCATATATATGATTAAATCTAAATCATTTAATATGAAAATAATATTTGAAATTTTAAGAAATATACTCTGTACGATAGAATACCTTAGGAATTTATAGCCAATGTGGATCCTCCATATTGAGTATACATTATTTTTTTATTTTCTTTTGGGGCAAAACTTTTAGACTTTCATTAAAATCATGAAGAAACAATATCTTTCATGAATACTGGATTATTAATCTTCCATTCAAAGTTTCAAAAGTACTCCCAAGGTATATCAGTTTAATAGATTAAATTGAAAGAAATCCATCTAAATTAATCTAAAAGAAACTTAAGTCTGCTTTTTTTTTTTTTTTAATGAACTAAAAATACAGCAAAAGTCTTCCTCCTAAATCCTTCATTATACCATCCATTTCTCTTAGGATATATAAACCTAATTAAGACCATCCCCTCCCCTTATTAAAAAAAATGTAGATTATTGATCAGTGGGTCACTTTTCATTTTCTAACAATAAATGTAAAAGCTTTTTCCTTCATTCAATGAAAAAAAAAAAAGGTGGGTGGGGGGAAGTTATTCAAGTCAACCGTGACCAATGCCTCCGAGCGCCATTAATTAGCGGGTAGTCACTGGTCACTGACCAAGCAATTGGAACTCTTGCTTGCATTTGGTGATCGACCTCAAAACACCACCGCAAAGCCGCGATAAGCATTTGGAACTCTTTTGTGTGCATTAATTGACTTTATCCATTCATGTTCTAGTCTTTTTTGATATCTTTGGCAGTTAAACAACTCTTAATCTATAGATATTTTCTTATCACGTATTTCTTTTCCTTAAATATGATTAATTACAATATAATCAGAGGCGGACTCACCTTGTATGTTATTAAGGGGGGTCCAGGTCCATGACAACTCTAAAGATTTGAAAATTCTTACAAAAATATTCATTTTTTATTTGAATGCCCCCACCAAATGGCAATGATTTGAACTTTTCTTTTCACTCTAATGTACAGCTAAAGAGTTTGTATAGAATTGTATTTGAAAAATATAGCTTTTAATTTTTTTTTTTTTTTTAAGTTCTATTTTTAAGCTTTTACCAAAAATGTGTTTTAACAATTTTTAAAATCAAAAATTTTTAAAAAAATATACTTTTAAAATTTTTACCAAATATGCCAACTTATGTTTGACATGACTTTTTAGGTACTGAAAATACTTTTTAAGCTTTCAAATGCAATCCCAAACGTACCCTAAACCATTAGCCATTAAATGACCAAATTTTCTATCTCAACTTACGTCATCTTTGCTTCTTCACGTTGCTTGAATTAAGTGCTTCACAGAGCTCTAGTAGAAGTGGGATTGCATTGCCAACCTACTGTCTCCTTCTCCTAGTCGGCTTGGAATCTTTTATTGCAACCTCTCAATGGTATGATCCTAACTGTTCTATATGGTTTAAGTATGATTTTAACTACGTGTGTATAGCTCTTAAATACTTCTTCATTGTAAGCCAGGATGAGTTCTAGGTAAGGTTTATATCATTTGGTATCATAGCTACCACCATGTCAAGTATGTAATCAAATAGGTTGTGAGTCATAGAGGGGACAATCTACAAGTTGGATTAAAATGTTTTAGTACTATGTGTGGGTGGAGCTGTCAAAATAAAAAGGGTTACCATTAGATCAATATCGATAAAGTAGCTTGAAGTAAGCGCAATTGGCACAATCCAAGTAGAAGTGGGATTGCACTTGTTGAACTGCAAAGCGAAGCAGAATAAAGTGAAAGGGAAGCAATAATAATTAATAGCAGCATAACACAATCAAGTATATGTGGTGTTCTTGGATCCTGTTTCGGGTTTAGAGTTCAACCCGGCTACAAGTTCTCATGAGCTTTCCTATCAAAAATGTTTTGAACTTTTTCAATATGGTTTTCTGCCGAGTTTCACTCTTTTTTCTAACTAATCGACAAAGGCTACTATTCTACTCTTAAGTCTCTACTCCCACAAATTATTTAACAATTTTACCTCATAAGTTTGAGATATTTTTTAATTTTAATTCTAATGTTTAAAAATTTGCAATTAACACCGTAAGGAATCCAATCATGAATAAAATAATAAAATATAATAATAAATTTTTTTTTGTTTCTCTTTATATATGGTAAATACAAATAAAAATTTATTATATTTATTTATCTATTAGTCTAATGATATTATAATAAAATTATTAACATGTTCCAATAGTTATTAATCTAACAAAACAACAAATAACATTCACGAGATTGGCCAAAGAGGATAGAAAATAACCCAAATTCATATATTTTAGAGCAAATAATCACAATCGAAGAGAAAAATATACCTGATATTACCAACCAATAAATTTTCCTCAACACTCAGTCAATGTAACATTAAAAAAATAATAATAATAATAAATTACCTAAAGTTTGGCCAATTAAAATCAAATACACAATTAAAATTAACCTAAAATCAAATACACAATTAAAGTTCACATAAATTCAGTCAATAACAGCATTCAAAATAACCCAAAAAAATCAACAAATCCCAACCTTTGAAATGGAGGTGTGTTGGGAAAATAAAATAATTTTAAAATGGAGGGCAAATTATTTTAAAATGAGGGGCAAGGACATGGCTAGGCTACAATTTGACATAAAAATATATAAATTTTTTTTTTTTTTTAAAAAAAAGTAAGGTTTTAACACCATGTTAACACCTTCCATTACTAATTGCCATCTAAATACATTGAAATTATTTGGCATAGGAGCGGTGAGAGTCATCTGCTCCTTTTTATTCCTCCATAAGACACCCAAAATGAGTTTAAATGAGGTTGACGAGAAAAATCAAATAAAATAAAAATAGGCGTTAAGTTTTAATGAGGGACAATTACGTCATTTCATTATGTAAAAAACCCATCATATAAAATCTCATGTGAGACCCAAAAGATGATCATGCCAATAATCTTTCATGACTACCTTTAATCCTTTTCAAGCCACCTAAATCCTCTCGCCTTGCCTCACCACTAGGAGTGGGAAGAGACCTGGCTGTCCCACCAAGTGTAGATCTGCACGTCAAACACGCCAGAGAGAATTTAGAGAAGGCTTTCTTCTGTTCTTTTTGGTGGATGGAAGAAGTTATGGTTGCATTTGCCCAAGTATTTCTTTCCATTATCCACTGAAGCTTTTGATCTTTGATGTGAATTTTACTGCCTGTCAATAAAATTTTAAATGAAATCGCCTGCTTTGTTTCTCTGTTTTTTTAAAAAAGATATATTATTTGCTAAACAATTAACCCCTCTCATTTTGCACTCTATTTCTCACTTGCATCCTAGAAAATGGATCACTTGCTTTGCATAGGTCCCGTAACAAGTGGGAAGAAAAACAACTTTTAAAAGTTTCTACTTTCATCAAATAAATTCTAGTTTCATCAAACTTACAAGTCTATCAGCAAATTTTCCAGGAGGTGTAGAATCTTGAGCCTATTAACAAATTTTGGGTAGTCATGAAGAAGGTCGTTAAACCTTACTCATCTAACTGATTAGGATGCTGCTGCTTCATAACTTCCACGTATTCTGCATAGTTTGATGAAAAGCAAACCTATGTTCATCGTGTGCATGTCCTGCGAAATCCCATCAGAGTACATCAACTGCACAGCAAGTAGTCGGCCTATTCCCGATTTACCGTTAGGCTATCCGGGTTCCTCACTGCCATCTAGTAGACTTACTGTCATTTGTTTAACAGTCCATTGGAGTGCTAACAGGCCCTCCAAATATGGGTCTCATGTAGGCATCATCAAACTTCCTCCAGTAGAAATGTATAGTGAATACAGGCCTTTCTATCAGCCTGGACAAACTATCCTTTGCACGGCTCATGTTGGTTCCCCAGATTCTTCAAGAGAGCAAAGGAACGCCCAAGTCCTCTTTGGAGGAACTGATTCTCGATGACTGGTTTTGATAGTTTCTTGGTGGGGAAGCAGATAGCTTATAAGCGGCTTTGTTAGAAAACCAAACACCTGCAAGTATATATAAAACATACCATGAAATCTTTGCAGGTAAAAAAATTCCTGCAGTGTATCACTAACAATTGCATGACATATAATGGTTGTAATGAGACTTGTGTGTTCATTGTAAAGCAAACCCACTTGAAGACAGAGACCAACATACCAGTGTACTGAAGAGGACTACGATAATGGTGTCAGTAATCATCGTAGCATTGATTGGATCCAATGTAGCAGCCAGAATCGTGAACTTCACAAACCAAGAGAGATTAATTCATGGAGAATTTCTACCAAAATGTAAAATTGTCTATACAATATATTGGATTATCATCTCTAACAAATTGATTTGAATTATGATGAACAGAAAATGCGTACCTGTTTAAAAGCCAATGCAATAAAACTGCCCTCTCATAAGCCCACCAAATGATTAGCTAGATAAATAGAAATTTTAAAATCCACAGGCCATAAAAGTGTGTAAGTGTGTAAACTACCTTCCCTTGCAGTATGCATAAAGTTATCATGGCAATACTAACCTGGTGTTTAAATGTGATCACTAGTGTTCTCTCAGCTTTTCTATTCATGTAATTGGAAAGAGTAGAGAGTAGGAATACAAATGCACGTCCAAGCAAGATTAGTAATATTAAGGTACTATAGATGCCCATTGAAGTTCCAAAGCTGCAATAAACAAAAATCTGTAAGAGAATGCATAATTTAGATAAAGACGCATGCAGCTATTAGAGATCACAAGGTTGTTATGTCAGAAACTCAAACTCATACTCCTAGGCATTAGATGCTACTTTAAACCAAATTCATGCCAAAGGTCACGTTATACATCATACTTGACTAATATTTTTGAGATCCTTAAAAACAAAGTGCAAAGTTAGCCAAATTTTCTTAAAACAAAAGTTGAAGATTCAATTCGAATGTGAGAGAGAGAGAGAAAGAGAGAACATTAAATCATATGCCATGATAAGAATTTGCAAGTAACAGCCAAAAGATATGAGCCTCAAACTGGCCATTCCTTATCATTTTTAATACCACAAAAGTCTCTATCTGTCATATGATCACAAAAAAGCATTTGTCTGATTTAAATGCCATGGAAAATGTCTTGAGAAGTTACAATTTTCCCAGTTGCATTTTATTGAATCAAAAGAATTAGGACCTATTTTCTGAAGCACATATGGTGTACGTGAAGGTAGACCATACACATCATGTCAATATACGGCAACTTAAAACTAAATTGGATGATCTGAACTTTTATCAATTAGTTATTGAAATATGACAGAGTTGCACTGTAGTAGAAGAGAAATACCACCTTAATTTGGTCATTCTCCACATTTCAATGTCAAGAGCATCCATTCCCACATAGAGAAATATCAATGTTTCTGCAATAAATGACATTGTTGCAAACACATGCCTGCAGAGAGGAGGCAATAAACCAAGTAGAGGGCATATATAATCAGTTGTGACTTTTTAATGTCATTAAAATCCAAAACAATTCATTCACACATACGTGGTTGTGATTCTTGAACTCTCACTAACATTATGCCACGCATAGTGTGACATCAGAATCCCACAAAAGAACACAGTAAGAATTCCACTGAGTTGTAGCAACTACACAAACAAATGATAGTATACACATTATTGTTTCACAATATAAAGATGTCAAAACATGTCAGTTGTACGTATTAAAAGAAGTTCAAGATCATCACTTGCATGATGCGGATTTTGGTTACCTCTGCCAACATGTAGGAGAAATACGCCATTAAAACCATCAGAGCAATTTCTCGAATGCTTGAATGTCTGTTAGCAGATAAAAAGGCAGATTTGTAAAGGTGGCACCCCAAACTCCACTTTTCTCACCTCCAGATATAAAGAAGTAATGATCTCTTACATTCACATCACCACCACTACAGAAAGTACTTGAGATCTTTTATGAAACAAGTACTTACCTTCCAAAGTATAAGGTTTTAAGAACATATGCTGTCACAAGTCCAGCCTGCAATGAAGTTTTAAGACATGATTTTCTCACAAAAATAGACATAATTAGTTATTGGCATTCATTAACGCGGAGATATAAGGAAGAGTATTACGCATAAATTAATAGGCATTTCAAAAGTTAACATAATTAACTGTAATTTCCAGATAGCCTGTTTTGGACGTTGGAAATGCAAGATACTCTGGGGAGGAATTATTAAGAGGTGTAAAAAGCGGGAAGAATGAGCTGGAAGATACACAAAAAGAACTGATGTATAGGTGCTGCCTTCAGGGTCCCTTTCCAGTCTGACAGCTTAAGTTAAGGCCACCATCTCTTTATTGTTAAATTGAAATGTTCTTTCGCTCAACCGCAACTCTAATTCTAGTTAGTAATCCAAATCATGAGCATAGAACATTATTTACTTTCAGCTTATTTTCCCTGCTTATTATAGTTGCTCAGTCTTGGAGCTGTATCTGATCAAGTTTGGCTTATAATGTCACCTTCACTTAAAAACATACTATTATTTCTTTTCTTTAACCATTACTCTTAACTATAGGAACTAACCCACATCAAGCAGGCCTTATTTAACAGTTCACTCATGAAATGTTCTATTGACTTTGTGCAGAAGCACAATTTATTTTCAGCTCAAGTCAAGATGGCCATACTTGCTGCTCTAAGTATCTCAATCCTGGAAGAGGTAATCAATGATCAAAAGACATTCTGAGCAGTTCACAAAAATGCAACTTAAATAGCCACAGCTCAATGAACAATTAACCTTATTATCAGAGAATTGAAACTCATAAAGTAATTATTTTAAAAAAATATATAAGATAAATGATATAAGCGGAGACAGAGAAAGAAAGAAGGATTTAAGGTAGTTCGGCCTTAGGGCCTATGTCCACCATTGGTAATGCCCAATAAGGCTACTTCCTATAAATTTAAGCTTTTGGGATAGGTAAAGTCACGCAAATTCAACCCAAAAGGATATCGCTTTATTCATTAGACAGCAAGATTGTTAAGTCACAGGTAGACTCATAGAGTGGTATATTAATGTCATGTATCAGGTCAAGTCATCAATTGAGAAGATCATGCTTGTATACCCATTTTAACCATCATGACTTACAACGACTCCAAGAGCAGTGCTTGTCAAGAAAAGGTAAAAGAAATCCCCAACAACAGGAAGTATTGTCCTGCTATCTAGCCTTGAAACATCAAGCTTCTGAATTGTATTGAAGAGAACAACTGTTGTTGCATCATTCACAACTCCTTCCCCAAAAACTAGGCTGTATAGCAGAGGAGTTTCATCTTGATGGAGAACCTACATGTAGATATAGTATCATAGAACATCCAACACTCAAAGCAGCTGGCCTCCAATTAAAACAAAGAGAATAATTACAAATCCAACCAACCTGCAGCGTACACACTGTATCAGTTGATGAAAATATTGTTCCTAGAGCTGAATCAGAACAACAAAAAATGTTTGCAAATAATGATTGTTAATACAAAAAAAGTAAATCCATAAACAATATAGATCTTCCATTTAACATGTATATGAAAGGTGACAGAGACAAGAATCTTACCAAGATAGTCTCGTGCAGTCAGACCAACAAAGCCTAGCTTAGGAAACAGCCACCAGCTGCCTGGGCCAACAATAACATGCAGAGGTTCAGAAGTGAATTCATGAAATATGATCACAGAAAACAGTAACAGAGATCAATTGACTAGAAATGAAGGATAGATTTAAATGTTACCAGCTGTAATAATTATAAGTGAAATAAAAACACCAACCACCCCAAACAACATGATGGTTAGGAAATTTTGGAAGAAGTGCTTTTTCTTCACCTGAAATCTGCAATAAAAATATAGCAGATTCAATTAAGTTGTTATTAAATATGGAGTCATCGATCCATACCAATTCAAGAATAAGATCCCCTTAGGCCTTACCCAGCATTGAATATTATAGGTGGAAGGAGATAAATGAAGAACAGTTCTTCGTTAAATGTAAGGATGTGAGAATTCTTCCCTTTGCTCAGAACCAATATTATGGCTCCGGCCACGCATCCCTATTCAAACAGAACATTCAGATGCAATACGTATAAAATTGAAGCAAACAAGATTAACCCACCTTCCATATTGCTATTAGAATGAACACAAAAATAAAGATTAATAAAAATAAAAATAAAATAAAAAATTCAAATAGGCACTTGCTCACACATGCATACAAACAAACACACACACACAGAAAGAGAGAGAACTGAGAGAGACAGAGATTACGGTCAAAATAGCAGTGATGGACTCGTTAACCCAGCGGTTTTCTTCGAGCAAGTGACCGATGATTAAGCAGAGACAAAGAACCGCCACGAACACCGTTAACGGAACCACCTGTGCGTGGTCGTTCCCAAGGTTGCTAAAATATTCAGACACTACCATCGTTACCTCTGCAACTCTAATCCCCCACACACACAAAAACACAGAGAGAGAAGATTTGCCCAGGAAAGGGGACGTTTTTAGCGTTTGTACTTCGTACTGAGGACAGACACGTAGGGAAAGCTGCATGGGAGGATAACACGTGGTGAATCTGGTACAACCCTGAGGATTTTTTTTTTTTAATAAAAAAACAAAAATCAAAAATCAATCTAGCTAGCAACCATTTCATTGATGAAAATGTTGTCGTTTTGCCTCCGCTAAATTTCATAAATTATTCGTAGTCATTGAAGATGTCACCCTTAACATTGGATCGGGACGAATTGCACCCTCTGATGAAGAAACAATTCCGACGAGGTTCACTTGTTTCAGCAATTTTTTATTTTATTTTTGTCTGAGTTGTAGCGTGTTCAAACCGTTAATGAGATAGAACATGGAACAAATTTCGAATCAAACCCTATTAAATTCGTTACAATTCAGATACTAATTGCAAAGAATTTCAATCGAATGGCATTAGCAACGGTTAGACATTATGTAACATCTTCAGACGAGAGAACATGGATTAGTTATGATTCAAATAACATAAAATTAGCAAATTATAATTGATAGATTTGACCGTTTAAATAAGTAAGTTGGATTCAAGTTTACTGATATAGTATTATATTTATATATCACCATGACTAGAATTTGATATACAACATTTGTCACTCCAGCAAATTCCTATCGCGACGATGTGGTAAAAGTCGCTACAAACGTTTGATTTGGTGAGAGCTAGTCGTTAATGGGTCAACTTTTATTTTAATCAAATATGGATTTGGGACCGGTACAATATGGATTTGGCCCAGGTCCAATAGCCATCTAGGGAGTAGTACCAACAGGTTCAAAATAGGCTTCTTTTCTTTATTAAAAAATAAATAAAAATTGTCTTATATTAAATTATTATTATTATTATTTTAAGAAAAGGGCGATTATTGTAAAATAGTAAAAATGCATTAAGTACAATGCTCTATAGAAATAATATCTGAAATACATAATGAAATTTTCTCAATGAGCCATTTTCCATAATGAGAGATAACGCTTTTTTCATAAGACGATAAAGTTGCCTCATTAAGGTTTCGTTTAAAATAATTAACCTTCCAACTGTAGAGACAGTTTAGCACCCCTATAGCTTCCTCAATAAGATGTCCATGACTCCATAGTGACATCAACTCATTCCATCTTTCTTGAGTGCCTGCATCACTTGGAAAGTGTCGCTTTCTAAGATCACCCTATTAAATCATAGCTCACGATAAATATGGGCGGCTCTCAAAGCCGCAAGAGCCTCTGCAATATCTTGCTCAATAATATTGTTTTATCAAGAAACATTCTATTTAAAAAAAAAATCTTAAAATATATGCTAAAAAATTATTGGACCGAATTATTATTTGGGCATTTCCCATTGGTGGCATTGTGGCAAAGATTTTATCGGAAAAGGTATTTAAAGGGCAGCTATATTTGCTTATGCTTTTCCTTCCCACGTAGTAGCATTAGGTTTATTTCATGATTTCAACAAGATTTGGCACACTGGTTGCAAAATCTTGCTGGCACGTCTTGGATTAGCATCACAATTATCTAACAATTTTTCAACCTTCAATGGTTGACAATAAGAGGAAGAGCCAAATGGGTTTTTCTTTTTTCTTTTTCTTTTTTTCTGCTTCTTTGGTTGTAATTAAATCACACATCAATATTATTAGATATATAAATCTCATAGATGACTTTATAAATAATAAAGGAAAATATTTTTAAGTCATGGTCTCAATTGTTTACATTTTTAGTGGGATAACTTAGTGGACGGAAAGAATCCCAATTAGTGATAACATCATTATTTTTCCAATTTCCAACCCACGCTTCTCTGTTGGCCATTAAACATCCACACCGTTCAACCATTGTGAAATGTTCGAAAGGTTCTTTGATGTAGATTTGACAAAGTAGAATAAACTCAATGTAAAAAAATAAAAAATAATAAGCTCAGATGGTAAGAGCTTTCATTTTGGTGGTATATATTCTTATCAGATCTAATTTTCTAATTTTTAAATACGAACAATTTATTAGGGCTAACCCACCGATAAAGTTGAAACATTACTCAATTTGTGTGAATTGGACGTTTTTCACAAGTGCAAAGTTTACCTGATAAGAGTGGGTACATTAAATAGCCCTGTCATGGAGGTAACAAGATAATTTTTTTTTTTTTTTTTTTTTTTTGACATATCCACACAAGAGGGGGAATGAAGGATTCGAATTAGTGACCACCGCTTCATTAAGCGGTTATAATGTTTCTTTGCATTATGGCATTCATCTCTGCTAAGTTGGCATGGACGCCATAAGGAAAAATGATTAGGATCATCTCCATTTCATTTGAACGGTTAGTTATAGTTTATGGTATTTTTGTTCCCTCAAAAAGTGGGAAAAAAAAAAAAAAAAAAACCAACAACAACAACAACAACCACCTTATACTAACTATAACGAACTAGATATTTCAAATGAAATTGAGAGGATAATGTTCCATGCAAATAAAACTTTAAGATAAATGTTGTGGGTCAATGTTTTTATCATATTTTGTTTAACTCATCTTATAAATCAACTATTAGATTTGTAGACTTATGACAAAGTTTTACTCCAAACTGGATTGAAGGAACTTCCTCAAACCCAGTTTATAAAAATGACATGTGTCATTTGATCATGTGAGATGCACATATTTTTTTAAAAGTAGAGACAAAATTGAAATAAATAATATTAAAAACTCATGTTCATTTCACATATTATTAAAAAAATAGACACATGTCATTTTTATAGACTAGATTGAAGCGAGTTCCTCCAACTTAGTTTGGAGAAAAACTCTGTCCATAGACTTATGAATACCCCATAAATTTAAGGACAAAATTTTCCTCTAAACTAGATTGGAAGAGTTTCTTTCAACTTAGTCTATAAACATGACATGTGTCAATTTTTTTAATATGTGAGATATACATAAATTTTTAATAAAATTTACTCAAACTTTGTCTTTTATACTAAAAAAACATGTGTATCTTACATGTTCAAGGGACATATGTTATATTTATAAACAAAGTTGAAAGAAATTCGCCAATCCATTTTAGATGAAAACTTTATCCTAAATTTAATAGTTGATCTATTGAACTTGTAAAAGAATATGAGACAAATATGATAAATTTATTGACCTCTAACATTTATCATTATTAAAAATAACAATGGATAACTAATTAGTGATCACATTAAATAATAATTTAAATAACCCATTTTTAAAAATAAACTACACAATTATTCTCAAAACTCTAGACACTACTTTGTTTAATAACTCTTTTCACTTCTCAAATACTTCAAAGTTAAAACTCTTTTGAATTAACCCTTAACCATACTTTTTCAGTTATTTTATAAAAATATTTACTATTTTTTTTTTCCAAAACTAGCTACACTCCAAAAATTTATCAAACAACTTTTCCGTTGTTGACCCCACATGCAATTTATTTTTCAAAAGTGACCACAAACAATTTTTATTATTATTATTATTATTATTATTTTTGGTGCTTTTCAAAATTCTTTTCGGGACTCAAAATCCAAAACCTTATACTAACCTTATATGGGTCCCAAATTTTCTGTGACTGCTCCAATAATTAAACCGGAGAAGTCGAAAACGTGAAAAACGTTTGAAGACGACAAAAATTATGTAATTTGTTTTGCAAATAATATATTGCTCTTAAAATTACCATCAAATTAATAATCGATCATTATTAGATTTTGATTAAATTGTGTTTTTAAGAGTCACTTCATTTTCTAAGAGATAAACTTAATCATTGGGATGCGCTTACGTGAAGTTGAGGTTACTAGTTCGAATCATTCCTCTCCTCCCTCTTGTGTGGACATGTCAAAAAAAAAAAAAAAAAAGAGTCACTTCATTTTTTGAAGAATACAAAAATAATATAAGAGATACTTCAAAACTTACCACATAAATGGTGGTCGAACCACTCTCAAAGACTTCAGGAGTGATTCGGCTACACCTTAGACGACCACAGGAGGTGGCTAAAACCACCCCTCATTGCAATCCATTAGTTTGGCTGATGAAATGATGACAAATGTACTAAATTAACATTTACTCATAAGTTATATACTTTCTGTAATACAAATCAAATCCTATGTGTGAAAAAATAAAAACGTGAAAACTTAAATATTAAAAAGGTAATTAACCATTTTTTTTAAATACACAATTTTAAACTCTAAATTGAGATTTTAAAAGTCAAACTAAGATTATAACAAACTTTAATCTATGATTTGTATTTTATGGGAAAGTAGAAAGTATCAATATGCTTGGTCCACAGGATATGCTCATCTTCGAAGCTCAATGATAAGATCTACAATGGACTATTCCTTCGTTTTCTATTGTTTATTTTTTATTCTGTTTTTCAACATCCCAAAATATAATTATCTACTTTTAATTTTTTTTTTTTAAATCATTATACTTTATTTGAAAATACTATATAGTTTTATTTATTTTATTTGAGTTTAAATCAAGAAGGATATTCAGAGTTTTCATAGTAAAGAAAGACTAATTATTGAACAGAATATGAATGAAAAAAATAATAGAACTAGAAGAAGAGCATCCAATATTGCACCTCTTTATTGGACATTATGTGTATGGTATGATATCATGACCTAAGTCACTTTGATTTCTAACGCCTATTAAATTATTAATCTGTACAAGCTATTAGACATTCACATAACGAAGCGGAGACACGCAATCAAATAAGTTATCTTATGAATCCTCCTGAACCAACTTAGCATGAGAATACTTCATAATGAAACGAAAGGAGCTCACTCATGAAGTATACACAATTCTAGCTAACCAAATACTCTTTCTTTGCGAATTCCTTAAACTCACGACCCTACTAAAACCCGACAAAATGCTTTGTATTAGAACTTTGTTCTTTTGCGGGCTACCCTAAATAGTACATGGTCACGATCTCTTATCATCATAAAACATTTGTAGGCCATTGCTTAGGATAATATCTAATTGTTTGAGATTCATGTGAATGTTTGGTATTACCATTAGCACACAAAAATCCCCCAAAGTCTTCCCCAAATGTAACGTAACATGATAAGTACCCTTTCCTTCCTTTGAATCATTCTTCCCTGGCCCTCATCAAACGCGGCTTTGAGTGCGTTCCATCCATCAACCCCACCTCCAACGTGAGCTCCTGCAACTTTTTTTAAGAAGATCTAATCCGACGAATTTAGCTGACGTTGACCGATAAGAGCCCTCCGTCCACTTTCCTCCCAGTGTGCTGCCATATGGCTTTCTTTTTCTAGAGAAACTTCCTGCCATTTATTATTAATAATAATTATTAGTCTCTGATCTGAGGTTGTTTGAATCAGTAATAGAGAAGCAGACAATCAATGCTCTCAGTTTTGTCTCCACAGTTTGTCTACGGCGTCTACTTTTTCTAATAGTTTAATTTAGGAAACTTCACTAACTCCTTAAAGTTTAATTACTTTTACAAATACTTCCTTAATATTTAAAAACTCTCATTTATTCTTTCTGAACTTTCAATTGCTTTCAATTTGATCCATTTGTACAAATTAAGGTACAAATTTTTTTTAAAAAAAGATCAAAATACCTGAGATTTTTATTTTTTTTAAAAAAAAATATCTGGAAGTTTGAATTTTATACAAAAGTCACTGTTTAAAATTTACTATTTAAAATTTCAACTTTCAAAATGTTTTTTATTTTTTTTTAAATGAAAATCAGGGGTTTTTTTTATCTTTTTTAAAAATTTGGTGCCCTAATTTGTACGGATGGGTCCAAATTGAGAGCAATTGAAAGTTCCGGGGGGGGGTAAATGAGAGTTTTTGAATGTTAAGGGAGTATTTGCAAAAGTTGCCAAACTTCAGGGGGTTAGTGAAGTTTCCCTTTAATTTATAATATTGATTAGGTACGTAAGAGTTTAATTCACACCTTTTTTTTTACTAAACATGACACGTGTCTTGTTATTATTGGTGCTGCCGTTAGAATTTAAAATAAAAGCTTAAGGCAGGGAGTTATTATCTTGGTTTAGCTAAATATTATTTTCTAAAAATTAATCTGTATTTGTAATTTTGTAAGAATAATTTATATTTTTAATAGATATCATAAAAATGTAAAAGGTTTGGCATTATAATTTAAAAAACATTTAATTTAAAATAGGAAAAAAAAATCTGCAATTTTTATAAGTAAGGCTAAGAAGTGCTTATTTGAAAATGTGCAAATTTAAATCCGAACTATGCATTTTCATAACAAATATTTAATAAAAAAAAATACAATGTAAAGTCTTAAGTCATTTTTTAAATTTCATAGATTTTATTGCAAATGAATGCAACTATATGGACTGATTATTATTTTGGTCCAATTTGTACTGATAATTAACAACTAATAGTTATAGTAAATCCAACTAAATTCATGTGGAAATTAGAACCATTTACTTCATAATCACCTTATAGAGAATAACTTTAATGTGGTCTTTGCACCAAACTTCTATTTTGTGTACACCATTAAGTAATTGTCACATTAGCATAATACATAATAAGAAGATATATACAATTACACCAAATTATTGAGATAAAAATAAAACAATTAATTAATGAAAAAATTGGTTAACTAGGTTCGAGTCTAGGCAGACCCACGGGTCTGGTTGTTTCTCTGTCATCGGAGCTCCTTTTTTTTTTTATCTTTAAAGTAATAAAATTCTAAAGGGTTAACTTTCCACCTATAAGTTTTTAGTTTTGAATCTAAAAACGAATTTCGAGGCATTAGAATCCGATTTTGATGCGGGTGGCGACGATTTCAAGTGAGTTTTGAGGTGGGGCATGGCGAAACCCACGACTGGGGTGGCTGGGGCTCACCGACCACCCAATGGCTTGGGGTGGCTCATTGGCCACCTCAGATTCGGATCTTGGGTGGCTCGCTAGCCACCCCATGGCCTGAGGTTGGCCACGCAGCCACCCCAAATGGCCTGGAGTGGCTTGTGGTCGACGTGGTAGTTCAAATATCTATGAAAGAAATAATCAAATGTTTTGCTCACATATATTTTTCTTACAATTTTCTTTCAATGATGATGTGTCAAACTTTGAGTGGATTGTACAAAACTCTTGTTTTGTGCAACGATCACACAAAAGACATTCTTCACCTTATATAGTTGTCTCAAATGAGTAGTTTAATCAGTTAAAAATTATATCTTATGAAGTAAAGATTTCAAGTTCAAATCATCATCTTTCTCTTACTCCCCTTACACGAAAATTTAAAAATATATATATATATATATATACACACATATAAATAAATAAACGCCTTAAATAGTCATATTGGCTTTGCCCGAACAATGTTTCATGTTCTAGTTTTTTTTTTTTTTTTTTTTTTTTCATGTTCTAGTTAAATACTATGAAAAAATGAACAAACGCTCAAATAACCACACAATTCGCAATTTTTTTTTTTTTAATTGAATCAATGTTTTTCCAGAAAGACAAAAAAATGTAATATGTCAATTTTGTCTGAAAATTACATAAATAACCTTAATTTTTTTTTTTTTTTAATAAAATGGGTAACTTCATTTAGGTTCCTTAAATATCGTACATTTTGCAAATATTTCCCAAATGTTTAAAGTCTCTCACTTAAGTATATTAAAATTTCATTTCGTTTTAGTTATACCCTTATGTTAGATATTAGGGTTAAATGAAACGGTATAAATAATAAAAGGACATTTATATCCTTAAAATTTTGCATTCCTCCATTAAGAGTAACTGAAACAAAATGAAAGTTGAATACACTAAAGTGATATACATTAAATAAGTGTTTGTAAAATGCGCAACATTTTAGAAATGCTAAATGAAGTTAAAAAAAAAAAGGAGATTCCCACTCAGCTAATCATTAAGAACTTTTGGACTCCAAAATTAGTTTTTAGGATAAATGTGAATGATTCACATTGCTTTCTTCAACTTTAAGCTAAAGAATTTGTATCCCGAACCTTTTTCCACACATGGAAAGTTATTTTTATGAAAGGAGAAAGATAAAGTTTTGGAAAGAGTATATCCTATGATCTCCCTTTATTTTAATTTACAGACTAAATTCATAAAATAGAAAGATCAAGTCCTCAAAGTTAAAGTTTTCCATCGAATGCACAGAAAAAGCGTACTCCTTTCCCGGCAGTCGGCCCCCCTCAGTCACCCCCGGCTCCCACCCACTTGCGCTGCGAAAGTTATTTTTTCTGTCTTTCCTCTCTGCTTCCGTGACTGAAATTGATGTTTGTGTGTGTGTACGTCAGTGTGTGTAATTTCTTTATTTTATTTTATTTTTCATTAAAATGAGAAAAAAGAAACCATTTTAGATTCCATTTTATCCCCAAGATCCATAATTTTTTTTTAAAAAAAAAAAAATCTATTCAAATTTCTTCACAATTAACTTTTTATTCCCTATACTTATTTTTTTTTCAGTTTTGTCTCCTTAAATTTAAAATTATAATTTTACCCCTGTTTTGATATATTTTTTAATATTATATAGACTAAAAATTAGACTTGTCCCCTATAAAATTTAACTTAAAATTAAATTTAATCTCTCATTTATGCTTTGATTATTCAATGGGAAATTCTAATTCTATTCCTACTAAAATCCTGATGCTATTATTAACTACCATTTTTTTTTTGGACATGTTTGTATGAAAAGGATGAGTGAAATTTGAACTAGTAACTAATATTTTATTAGGCAAACTAGTAAATACATGATATTAAAAAGGAGAAGTGTTAGAATGGAACAAAAATTCAAGAGGAATGAGTTCTCCAATTACAAACCCAATAGAAACCCGAACCTCAATAAAGAAGACTCGTGTAAGGACATGACTCTCGAAAGACCACGTGGACTATTACTGTTGGAGAGATAAACACTAAGATAATCAAACAATAGTAAATTAATATACATATTATGACACCATTTATAGCATAAAAGCTTAAACTAATAGGTTTAGGTCCGCATAGATATATTAACTACTCTTATTCTTTATATTTTTTCACTGTGAGACACAAAGCCCGCAAGTACATGCACAATGGGAACCACGGATCTAGCTTGTACGCTGTATTTAAAACTTTAACTACAACATACATGCTGTTATAAATTGAATTGAGAGAATTTTAGATTTATCATAATAAATATCAATAAATAGATGAAGTGATAGATGTTGTAGTTTTAACTACAGCATACAAGTTGGATTCAGAAACCACATGCACTCTGATGAGCCATTGCTTGACTAAACTCCATTAAAACTTCAATAATAACCAATACAATTTATATTAATCATACATGAAGAGTAATGCCTTAATATGCACGAAAAATATTAAACATTTTACTAAAATGATTGTGACATCGAAATACGCGTAAGATATTTATATTTATATATTCATAATAATTCTCTAATACGAATCGTTCGCTGATGTTGCAAATGCATGTGATGTTGAATAGAAAGCAACTTTTGAAAGCTAACCCGTCTACAAAATTTGTTGTGCAAAATGTATTGACTCGAACCTTTCATAATCTTATGCAGACCATGCCCCCAAAATTAATTTGGTTTTATGTGGCGGTGGGTTTCCTCTGGTCCAACACTGAACGTAATCGTCTTGCGCGTTTCGATGACATCATACTTTGGTAGCCAAATCATGGGACGCCACGTCGGCCTCTGCCAGATTGTTGGTCGCCACGTTGTGGGGCCTCTCTAGCTGTCATCCAATCAAGAGGTTCACCAAATTGGTGAACGGTGAACCCCTCCACAGGCAGGCCGGCTTGGGTTCCTTCCAGGCTCGAGCCAGGATTTTGCAACATTGACTTAAAACTCATTGACTGTCTGAGTCCGTGTGGTTGAGCGGAGGATCAGGCCATGACGTTGACACCTGCCGACTTCCGCTGTCCAGCTTCATTTGTTAATTTTTTTTTTTTTCCAAATAAAAATATTCACCACACAAAATAATTAAAATTGAGGTTACGATTAGGAATGTTCAAAGAACTCCATCGAAAACACATGGAGGCTCCCTCTCCGAATCATTCACCCCGCTCGGCTCCTTAGGCAAGCTCGAGCCGCCTCTTTCAAAAATCCAAATAAAAAAAAAAATTTATTGATTAAAATTTAAAGTTCTGTCCGATTCAAAACAGTATGCGTACGCGTAATTATAAGAGTGCTTGACACTACTCGGACAAATTAAAAAAAAAAAATTTAATGCAAAAAAAAAGGGTTTATTTATATATTATATAATTGTAAATCCAGAGAGTCCAGCCTGAAAAGCTTCAGAGCTCAAAAGTTCTTCTCTCCCTCTCTCTCTCTCTCTCTCTAAGCGAAGTGAATCTGACACATTTTCCCATAAAACCTCATCACGGGAGATTACCGAGCTTCGATGAGTTGCCGGCGAGGTTTTCCAGCAATGTGTAATTCACGCGGTGGCGCGCTCTTTCTTCTTCTGCTTCACTCAGTAGTAGTAGCTCTGGTCTCTGCTCAGGGATCTAACAAGACCAGTCTCTGGCCTACACTTGGTGGTTTGTGTTCCGCTCAAACTCTCTCACTTTCTCTTTCTCTGTACTTTTCCCTTATAAATTTTGTACTTTGTTTTTTATTTTGATTTTCTGATCGCTTATTTGCCGTCTGGTTCCGAGAAAGTGAAGCAAATTGAAATTTTGTATCCTTATGTTTTTAGTTATTGAGCTTCATTTTGATACTCAAAATCTCGTCTAGTTCTCTTTTTTATTTTTTTATTTTTACATTTTTCTCAGCGGAGAGGATTTTCTCTCTTATTTTCTGTTTGGTTGTGTTAAATATATTGATGAAAATATTATCGAGAGTGGAAGAAGAGAGAGAGAAGAGAGAGAGCGAAAGCATATATACTACATTGTATTGAGTAGCATACTTGAGATTGAGATAGATACAAGAGCCTCCTTATATAGGAGGAAGAGAGGAGCCTTAGCTTCCAATATTGGTAAGATTGGATAAGCCCCACATATACACTAACATCCCTCAAACTCAATGTGTCTAAACATTGAGGTTGGAAAAACAAGCATAAATAAATAAATAAAATATAAACAAAGGAAAGAAAAATGAAAAGTAACTAACATAAAATAATATTCTTAACATCCTCAAACTCAATGTAAACTTGAGTTTGGATAAAAAAAAAAAAGAAAAGAAAAATGAATTCACCAAAAAAAGGCTCTGTAAAAAGAGTTTTGTAATTTGACTTTGAAAACCATATACTAGTAATGAAAAACTTGCATGCTGAAACCCATGGACCATCTACTTTGGGGAGCTAAATTCTAACTAGTAGATTGCTCGGCCGGTTGAAGAGGCTAATCATACTGAAACCCATGGACCTCTTCTTTGAGCTGACTCAAAAATTCTAACTAGTAGATTGACTAAATTCGGTTGAAGAGGCTAATCAGTAGGGAGAAAAAGGGCCGGTTAAAAGAGGCTAAACATGCCTGAAACCCATGGACCGTCTTGCCTGGTGGGCTGAGCTAAAGTCTGACCCAAAAAAAAATTCTCACTAGTAATGGATCAATGGCTTAGGAGAGGCTACAGTGTTCGGTGATGGCGGCATTTGACAAGGCATAAGTGGGCCAGTTGAAGGGGGCTTCTTTTGCCCAAAAAATCAATTGACCCTAGAGTGCCTACCGCAAGAAGAATGAACCGGATTGAACTGTGCCAAAGAAAAAGGCGGTGGAACCGAATTGAACCACATAAAACAAATGCCTAAATTTGGAGAAAAATCTTGTTTTCTGCTACATAGAAATGCCAAAAGCAGAAGTAGACCATAAATTTGAAATCAGGACGAAAAATTAAGTTAGAAACACCTGGTCAACTTTTTGAGTCACGGTCAAAGTCAACGGTCATCTCTAGAAAGTCAACAGTCAACGGTGTTGATGTGGCAGTCTGGAGCGCTTGGCATAGGGCTGACGTGGCAGCAGAAGACCCAGACGCGTGTGTTGCCGCACGCAAAAAGAGCTTGCAGCGCGTGGATCGCGTGGATCCCACGCAACAGGTGGACCAGCAATCTTCTTGTTCGGGCCGACATGGCGGCGCGTGGGCAAACGCCAACAACTTTTAGGACTGCGTGTTGGCGCGTGGAAGCTCATAATTGGCAGAGACTGCATAGATACACCTATCCGGGGCTGAGACACCACTTTTGGTGGTTAATTTTGCCAAGAGGGGTCACGGTGGTGGCGCAATTGGCTTGGGTAGCAACTACCGGAGGAGTTCGGAGGGCCAATGATGGCGGATCTTTCACAGATCTGTAGATCTGAAAGAGTGGAAGAGATTTGGAGCGGAAAACCCACTTGGGGGCGCGTTGACAACCGGAAACTACCGGAAAGAGGTCGCTAGAGGGAGTGCCGAAAAACATCAAAGATGTTTATTGAAGGCCACAGAAAAAGTGGCTCTGATACCATGTTAAATATATTGATGAATATATTATCGAGAGCGGAAGAAGAGAGAGAGAAGATAGAGAGCGAAAGCATATAGACTACATTGTATTGAGTAGCATACTTGGGATAGATACAAGAGCCTCCTTATATAAGAGGAAGAGAGGAACCTTAGCTTTCAATCTTACCAATGTGAGACAAGCTCCACATATACACTAACAGGTTGGCTGGTGGCTGAGAGAACTGTGGAAAATAAGAAGGAAAAAAGATTTTTTTTTTTTTTTTTGTAATGAAATTGAAAACTCAGTTAAACTCATAAGAGTTGTATTAATTAAAGTGAAGAATTTCCTAACACGGGAAAAATCTTGATTTTGAAATATTTGATGCTGAATAGCTAGATCCATCTTTCGCGCAAAAAATAAAAATAAAAAAATCGGGTATTGTACTTGCTGTAAATTTTCATTAATAATCTCACCGTGTAAGCAATAGTTTTGTTGGCTGGCTTTTGATAACTTTCGACTGTGGTTCTGTTAGGTCCTACATGGAAGTAGAAGAAATTGACCAACTTTCTGATTTCAGAAATAGAAAAGAATGAAAATGGTGTTGAAAGTGCATTTGCAATTGTTTTCTAAAAGATTTCCTGAATTTAGACTCCTTTGATCAGGAAATGCTAGAAAGTCCGTTTGTGATTGTATTTGGCTGCATGTTCTGTGAGCTAACCGATATAATTATTATTAATCTGTAGGTAAGCCGCCTTTGGTCATTGCATGTGGTGGGTTTTCGGGGCTATTTGCTGATTCAAGTCAAGTTGCCTATGGTTTTGCACAACTATTTAGTTTGCCCAATGTGATCTTATGGTGTGATGTGCAATTGACGAAGGATGGTACCGGGATTAGTGTGCCAGATGTCAAGCTCAAAAACTCTACCAGCATTGCAGATATTTTCAAAAACAGGAAGAAGGCTTACCTTGTTAATGGAACCCCTACTGAAGGCTATTTTTCTGTGGATTTCACCCTCAAGGAGCTATCAAATGTCTACTGTAAGTCCGAGTTGTCTTAATCCCTTTTTTTTCCTTCTTATTTGGGAATGGTTACTTGGATGCCTTTTGAACCAAATATGATGCTTTGATTGCCACATTTTTCTTTACAGATGGTTGGATATCATAATTGTTTAAAGCTATTCTTATGAAAGTAAGGAAATATGCGATTGAATATTGTGAATGTTACCCCCCCCCCAAAAAAAAAAAAACCCAACATTGTTATAGTGGTTATAAGGCTGTTTTGTTGCTTATTTAATATAATATTCTACATTAACAATTAATGCAAATTTCTCTGTTTCTAACCAGTAACTCAAGGCATCTATTCTCGAACTAATAAGTTTGATGGCAATGGCTTCCAAATTCTCACTGTTCAAAATGTGGCTCAAACATTTAAACCGTCAGGCTTATGAACATTCAGGTAAGTGAAAGATCATAAACTGTGTCCGACATTACTTTTGCAGCTTGATGCATTCTTCACACAACACAATTTGAGTATGAGAAGCTACGTAATTTCTGTGTCAAAAAGTGTAATTGTTCATTATATTTCATCACCAGAGGTGGGTTTCCTAAGAAGTATTACAACACGATTTAATCCAAGAACGACAAAGCTAGTCTTTCGGTTTCTAGGAGAAGATGTGATTGAGCCTTCAATGAACCTGACTTATGGTTCTCTCTTAAAGAATCTTACATTTATCAAGACATTTGCCTCCGAAATTCTTATTCCCAAGAGTTACATATGGCCTATGGATGAAGCTCTTTATTTACAACCTCATACATCTGTTGCGGATGCTCATAAAGAAGGGCTTGCAGTTTTTGCGTCAGATTTTTCGAATGATGTTCCATTTAGCTTCAATTACAGTTATGATCCACTAACTGAGACCTTGTCTTTCATTGACAATGATGACTTCTCTGTTGATGATCAAAAGATTTTCTAAATCCAACTTTAAACTGGTTTCCTGCTCATGAGCTGATGGAGTAGCAGGAGATTGTTGAACTGTGTCTAAAGTTTTGAGGGTTTCCTTAATCCTCTTGTGGATGTTACCAAAATGCAAGGAGTTCCACTTAATCAAAGCAAGTTTAGTGTTTTTTTTTTTTTGATAAGTAATGTTGTATATATCAAAAAGCGCAAAGCGCCTCTAAGTACACAATAAAAGCGCAAAGCGCCTAAAAGTATACAAAGGGAACCCAACCGACAGCCCAACAAAATACACCTAGATAGACACCTTAAAACAGAACCCACAAAAACCCTAAAAAAAACAGCCCCAGCAATAAGAACAAAAACTCCCAAAACAACCCCCAGCACCCCAATAACCCTAATGGACTTCAGGGGGGAATGTAATAACATTTTTGGACCCAGCTCTCCCCCGCCTACGCTGGCTCTTCACCGGAAAAACAAAGCAATCCAAATTCTTCAGCTCCCTTATCCCCTTAGCCTTCCTCTCACTCTCCTTGGCAGAGAGCAGGTTCAACATCTTCTTATCATCCCCCCCGGTGAAGAGTTTGATTAAACGGGGTTTTTTTGGGCCGCGAGCGGCCGCTCCTTCTACGGTTGTGGATGATATTCTCCCCGTCACGGCGTGTGAGTTGATTCATCGAAGATCTTTGTCTGTTGGGGCGGTTGATTTGGACAGCAGTCTTTGCCATCCGGTGTCCTCCATTTCCGGGTATTTCCAAATCTGAATTGGGATACTTTCGGAGGGTGAAAGATAAGGTTGCTAAGCAGCTAAATAAAAACAAAGATCTGCTGGCTGAGGCGGTGATGGAAATCCCGGATAAAGGGGCGGAGGATCACTCCAAAGAGGTCCAAAGGACGTTTAAAATGGCCTCTGTGATGGGGATGACCTGGGGTGGGGATGGGAAAGACTGCTGTCCAAATCAACCCCGTTTAACCAAAGCAAGTTTAGTGTTATTCAACTTCTTTGAAAGGCTGGCAGCAGGATAGTTAGGAAAGTAAATTTGCCAGGCTCCGTCAACAACATTCTCACAGGTAGGATCTTTAGACCAGAATTCTTCAAATCTGAATGGTCTAGGGAGAAAATCAGAGGTGGTGTTGGTGGTTAAAGAGATGGGATTATAGTCTGAGTTATGAGCAGGGAGGTGGATTAGAGAGAAATCAGGATGCAAATGGACCTAAGCAGGAGAGGCCAGGCCTCTATCCAATCTTTCCTTAATATTCTTTAAACCATGTTTGTTGTGACTCCAAGTAAAGGGGTTTCCAACAAACCCAACGTCAATAATACCAAAGTGATCAATGAAACTTCTGAAAGGGCAGTGAGAAGAACTATCTACTGGTCTGCCTCTTGATTTTTCAGTTTGATCCACAACTGAATTAAAGTCACCTATACATAACCAGGAGACTTCAAAACCTTCTCCAATAGAAGCAAAAGAATCCCAAAATGCCCTTCTATCTTTTCTGTTGGGAGGGCCATAAACACAAGAAAGGATCCAAGGGGATTAGGGAGGGTCAAATTAACACCAAGTTGAGATATTGTTTTTGTCACAGGTAAAGCATTCAAGTTCCACTCCTGGGTGCCAAGCAAGAGCAAGGCCCCCACTAGAACCAGAAACAGCCACTTGAGAGATGAGGAAGAAACTAAGCCTGTTCAGAGTAGCAGAGACTTGGAAGGGGGAGATTTTGGTTTCAGAGATGAAGAGGATATTAGGAGAATGATCCCTGATCAGCCTCCTCAGTGTTTGAACTGCAGCAGGCCTAGCCAGCCCCCTGCAGTTCCAGGATAAGATCTTCATTGCTACTGGGGAGGCTTAACAAAGCCCCCATTTCTTTATGAATCCATTTAAGAAGTAACTTCCACATAAACAATCTTGTTTTTTCCTTTTCTAGCAGCTTTAAAGATAGCTCTAGCAGGTCTTCTCAAAAAATCTAGGGTTGTACTCATGGATAGGTATTTGGGAAGGGTTAGGGGGGACTAGAATCACATTTGCTGCCCCAGGTCCTTTCTTATGGGAAGGAGCTAGGTCAGAAGTATTTGAGCGTTTTCTAGATAGCTGCTGAGGTGTGGTGATGGTAGAGATATGTGTGTTGGGTAGAGACAAGTCTTTAGGGGAAGGGATAGGCTGTTTAGTGGTTCTGGGGGATTTTCTGGTCTGTTTTTTGAGCAAATTGGTTTTGGCGGGAACATAGGTACTTATTTTGTTACTAAAAGCCGCTATATTGGAATTTTCAATGGAGGAGGGCTCTAAGTCATAGCTTGGGAGGGTTATGTGGTGAGAGGGGTCCACCTGTGAAGGTGTCGGGGGGTTAGTTTGGTTAGTCAAACTAGATAAGGGGGAGGAGAACAACTGAGTTGGTTTCTGGAACAGAGAGTGTATTTAAGGTGCACTCAATAGGGGTCACTGATCTAGCTGCTGCAGTTGCGAGGTGACGGGGGGTTTTGAGCATGTGGCATTTCTGCTACTACAGATTTTTGGGATGACAGAGGATTTTGGGAACTTGTGAGGATATTTGTCTGGTTTGCTTGGGGAAGAGAGCTGTTTAAGAATGGCTGTGTGGGATATTTTCCAAGTGAGGATGGTGATTTTTCTAAGTTTGTAGGTTGGTTGAGCTAGGTATAGTAGTGATCAAGTTTGAAAAAACATTAACTTTGAGAGAAATGGTATACCTGGATGGAAATTTGGCTTCTGAAGGGGCTAGGCACACTGCTTGATGATGACCAATCAATCCACAATTAGAGCAGTAGATGTCCAGCCTCTCATACCTCAGACTGACCCAAGAAGAAGAAACATCCTCCCTTGAAATGGAGAAGCCAGGGTTCAATGGCTTGCAAACATCAAGAGAGACTAGTATCCTGAGATAGCTTCTAAAAATGGCTTCAGCTCCACTGTTGTCCTCCACCATGAACATATGGCCCAAGCCTTTTCCTATGGCTATAGCATTTTTTATGGTCATTTTTTGCAGAGGTAGACCATGAATCTGGATCCAAAAAGGAACAACCGAAAAAGAGAGGTCTCCTAAGGTTTCTATGGGGGACCAGACTTGAATGGATAAGAGAAAACCATTGACATTCCATACTGTTTTCAAAATTCTGGAAACATGTTCTTTCTTGGAGAATTTGAACAAAAACAGATTAGGCTCTAGCACAGCAAATGAGAAGGGAGTTGCAAAAAACCAGGATTTTGTCAAGGCAGCATTAATTGATTGGTTATTCTGTGTTTTTTGGGATATCACTCTACCAACAAGAGGAAGTAAATCAGAACTGCCTTGTTCTAGGGGAATAGATTCCAATTGAGAGGAGGGGTCCTAGGATAGTGCAGCAGTTTGAGAGATAAGGGAGTCAATATCTGGTGAGGAAGATTCCATGACAGGGGGAGGGAAAGCTGAACAAGAGTTAGAAAGGAAAAGTGTTTAGTAACAGGGAGAAAGACAAAAAGAGAAGACAGCCACGTGAACAGTAGCTTCAATCGAAATAAAACAGTTTTTCTGGTAAATATTGAGCATATGAAGGTGATAACAGACAAGGAGGAAGATATTGTGTTAGATGGTGGAGGAAAAAAGCAACAAAGAAAGATGAGATTTGATGAAAAAACTGAACAGAACAAACAAAGAGTAGCCACGTGAACAGTAGCTACAAACTTAGAAGAACAGGTTTAGTAGCAGATAAAAAGTATAAGGAGATGATAACAGACAAAGGAGGGTGATATTGTGATAATAAGGAGATGGCATGAAGCATCAAAGAAGGCTGAGCTTTGATGAGGAAACGAACAGATCAGTAGCAAGCATAAAAGAGAAGCAAAGGAAGGAGGAAGAAAACTGAGTTTTCTTAGGGGAGGTCAAGGAGAGCAGTGTTACAATAAAAGGATTCAATAGGTCATCGTTTCCTCTCCTATTTGAAGAAAGACAAATAGTTGATCAACACAAACAATCCAACAGTAAAAGGGAATAGTGTGCAAGCCCACAACTGAGTTGATTTATCAAGTCACTAGCAACAATTTTCATTTGACTTGAATTTCATCAAGTGTCAAATGCAAATCTCATCGCTTCGTCTCCTTCAACACCCACAAAGACAATTACAAGCTATAAACAATAATCAAGTTCAAATAACTTTTGAACTTTAGAATTAGAACCGACTTAATCAATATATCCAACTTTTCTTGATAATGACTAATCTCCTGTAGATGTTGAACACTCTTTGACCACCTAAAATTACCAAATGAACAACAAATTGCATTAAAATAAGACCATGAATATAAATATACCAACATATTCTAGTTCACAGAATAAGGTGTTGAAGTGCTTCTCTCTACTATCCATGTGCTTCTCACTACAACCCATGTACTGCTACAAGACCTCCACTTCTCAACAACTAGCATCCTCCATTTCTCGACAACTAGCATTTGCCCATTCTCTTTGTACGCTTTGTTTTCTTATTTTATGTGCAAGGCTTTGGTTATAAATAAGATTGGAAGATTACCTATTACCCCACTTGCAATGGAGTTCAAGAATCAAAAGCTGCTCTTGTGGGGTAAGATTTCCGCGCTTTTTACATCTGGTTTTACATAATTTAGCCAATCTCAATCTGCAGCTCTAGCCAGTTCTCCTCAACCCTAAAACAGAGAAGAAAATGGTTAACAAAAAGGCTAATTAATGATCAAATTGCAACATGTTGTATAACTAATAATAAGCAGCTTACCTGATCGTTTTGCAAGCAAATTCCAACGGCCCTCACCTTGATGAGTAATATATAGTGAATGAGTAATTTCACTAAGCAGCTCCCCTGCTTTTTTAGATTAATCACATGCACGCCTTGGCAATTATATACATTTCATTGATTACAGTGGGTTGAAGAACTTCATCTGGTTGCATCCGCCTCAAGTATTCTCTAAGCTCGCATATATGTATTTCTTTCCAGTATCTATTAAAGCTTTTGATCTTCTAATAAAAATTTTACATGTTTCTAATTATTAATCCCTCTCATTTGGCATTCAATTTCTCACTTACATTCTGTATTGTTACAAACAATATCAGAATCTAAAACAATTAATCTCCATCGATACATGCACATTAGAAAAGCAATGTAACATCTTTCTAAGAAAACATTGTATTAGTATGTGTTGAGTCCCTTGTATTAGGTCAAATTGGACTATATAAGTTATTAAAATGAATCCCAATTGTGATTAGTCCCTTTGGATATAATGACAATTCCCCTCCTCGCCATCTTTGTCCTCCTCCTCCTCCTCTCCATCCTTCGTCATATTCTTTCTCTTCCCACTCTGCATCTTCTCCATCTCCTCCTTCCAATGGCGATGGTATTTCTAGATAATATTAAAAAACCTGGTGATATGCCCATGTAAGTGTCTTCTTGTAACCGTAGAGAATGTACATAAGGGTAGATTAGAGAGACCTGGCATGGATAATGAAACATTTGGTCTACTCTTCGAGGAGCATTTTGATATATGAATGAGTCTATGCAAGGGGCATCAGAAGATCCCAAAAGTCTAAATAATCGACATGCAAGCATTGATTTGAGACAAGGTACGTAACTCTCTCTCTCTCTCTGACGTGAATGCTTTCACAAAGACATAAGTAACCGGATATGTTGTTAGATTTTGAGGAAACCTAAATCATTTAAATTGCATCTTGTTTTCTTTTTCTTTTGGTTTTTAGAGGGGGTAGCAATAGAATATACATTATTAATGACTTGTGTTTATTAATCATGAGAATTTGGGAGCTAGCTAGTTTTTCAACAAAAAGAGTTTATGAAACATAGAAAGTAATTATGATTTTATCAATTGATGTAGGGCTACAACCCCTTATTTGGGGGTGCAAGCAATGGAAAAATGTAAGGAAAGATTTTTCCTTCAACTTCAGGACCTAGCCGATTTTTATATCCCAAATTGAAAGGTTTGGTTGTAGTCATGTTTGAATGGCAGTGTGACCCAGAGTTTTTGAAGCAATTACTAAGGAGTTTGGTCATAGCCCGGTAGAATTGGTTGCGACTGAGACACATATGGAGTGACCGAAACGTACAAGGCTTTTGACATAAAAATAGGGTTGTCAATTTTTGACACGACTCGCAAATCCGACACAAACTCAACATGAAATAAAAAGGCTATGATTAATCTATACATGCATTCACCTATAATTCGAAAATTACCCGAACCTAACACGCGACAAGTCAAAAAAAAAAATGGTCACTAGTTCAAATCCTCCTCCCCCTCTTGTATGGACATGTCATATATATATATATCAATTACTGTAACATAGTACATGACACGTTACAAATTGGTAACGTGGCATTAATCACACGTTAGCAATATATTTTTTTGTTTTTTTATTTTTTTTAAATATTTCCCATTACTAACGTGGCAAACATAAGACGTTACAAATTGCTAATGTGGCATTCATCACATGTTAGCAATTGGTGACATGGCATTTTGCCGCATTACTAAATCCCATTACTAACATGTTAGTTTTTGACACGGTAGTAAATGATGACGTGGCAAAAAAAAAGAATAGTACACGTTAGGAAAAGGCGTGTTTTTTGTAGTGATATTGTAGCACTCCATATTTTATTAATATGATTTATGATGTAATAGTGAGATAATATGACTATTTCAATATTCATTTTGATGCAATATTAACTATTGAGAAAATTACCGATTAATTTGAGAAACTGACATAATGGTTCTCTTGATTTTAATAAATTACGTTATGAAATAATTTAGGAGTTGACCATGATTTAATCAGACAGATTGGATGGTAAGAGAGTTAATAATAGTCGGTAAGTTAGAGTAATGTTATTACAGAATGGTGTCCATTGTGATAATTATGGGAGTGGGTGAGAGTGAGATATTGTAGTCAAACTTGTTGACTTTAGTAGTTCTTTATGATTTTCTGAAATAGCCGGATTTATTGAAGGGAGGAACTTCTTTCACGTGAAACAAAGAAAATAAAATGGAGAAATGTCAAAGGAAGAGATGAGGAGGTGAGAGAACAAATGAGAAAGTTCATATTTATGTAGTGCCGAAAGTGGATGATGATGGATTTTAATAAGTGGTGAAGATTCTTTGCATATGGTTTTATATATGTTAATAGAAATCATTAGGCATCTTTTATTGTTTATTAAGTAAACTCACTCCACGTTTAGCACGTACCATCTTCCTATTACTTTCTTCCTTTATTGTTTTGTTTCCCATTTTTCTCCAACCACCTAAACCCCACCACATGTCTCCTTGTCTTATTTTCTTTCTTTCTTTTCATTTTTCTTAACCGACAACCCCACCTTCTTTCTTTTTGGATTCTTTTCTTTCTTTTTCTCCTTTCTCTTTCCTCCTACAACATTTATTTCCCAACTTCATTATTTTCTCCAGGTGCATAGCCCCAACATTTTCCCTCCACTCAGTTTACTTTATTGCACATCTCCTTGACTTACACATCCCCCACTCAAGTCCTCACTGATGTTATTAAATGAGAGGGAGAGGGAGAGGGACAAAGCTGTAGGAAGAAAGGAGCAAGATAGATAACCAAAGAGAGACTGGGCGAGAGAGCAGAGAAGGAGATGAGACAGAGGGAAGTTGGAGATTTTGGATGAAAGAGACAGTGAAGAACATAAAAGAGAGGAAGAAGAAATTACATTACATGAATGATATATTATTGGGTTCATATAAGGTAAGGTTACTCCATTGGATTCTGGGTTATTTGTTAAAGTTCACAAAGTTTGATTTTAAATTATTAATTAGAAATTGATTAAACAGAATGGAATGACTACAATTATCTTTCAAGATGATTAATTAGCATGTTAAAAGATTTCTTATAATTGCAGTCTGAAGGTAAGTACATTCACTATCTCTTCTAAAGTTATCATATCATGCAATTTATGTATATTTGTAAATATTTATTTATCGTTATTTACATATTATGAAGTTATGTGACATGCATAAAAGATTGAGAAAGATGAATTTCTTTTGTGAAAATGATGATTATAAAATGATAATAAAATTCTCATACATGTTGCCTTAAGATGCATCAAACGAAATACAATGAAAATTACAAAAAATGTTATGAATGAGATGTATAAAGAAAAGTATAAGAAATGTTTATGAAATGATGGCACATGTATAGAGGAGTATTTTGGCCCCAAGAAATAAAAAATGAGAGTTTGGTACCGATACTTGGATGGAGGTGAAACCACTAAGGTGGTATTCCATCAATATGGCCGTTGAGTGCACCAAGAAAGAGTTAATTGATGGTTGGACATGGCTGATGCCACAGTTCAGTGCCATGGTCACAAGGACCCGCAACCCTCGTGCACAAGGGTAATAGTGTACATGGGTCTTAAAATAAGAAAATGACAAGATAATTGCATCAATGATTTACTATGATGATTTTCAATGATGATTTATAATGATGCAATATGATGATTTACAATGATGCAATGATGATGTTTTACAAAAATAATTTATGACGATTATTATTACTAGACGTAATAGTATGTACATGCTATGGGAGATGTAACCATACATATATATATTATTATGGTTGATTGTATACTTATTTGTGAAAACAGTTTTCAAAAACTGAGAACAATGAGTAAAATTATTTATGGTGGTGGATGTTACTTGATGGGCCCCTTTGGGCTCATTCAGTTTTATTTATTGTTTTTAGGTAGAGATCTTGCTGGAATGGGGGTAGGGATAACTATTAAATTTTCAATATCTTTTCAAGTCAGCTATTGTAATAATATGAGCTTCCGCAATTGAAGTTTATGTTTTCTAATTTCGCTTATAATAAAAGCTCTTGATAAATATTTTATATATTTATCGTATTCTTTGAAAAATTAAGTATTCTGATAGACCTTATGGATCTTTGCAAAAAAAAAAAAAAATTATTATAAAAGAAGAAATGTGACAAACCTAGCCTTAATGGGCTGGGGGTGTTACAGATATGAAATGGTTAGTGCATCCTATATCATGACACTTTTTCTACAAACTATTCACAGAAAAGTGCTATAGAATAATCACTATACATTTATCAAATAGAGTTGTTACTCTTAACACAAACTTGACTTGTCACTAGGGACAAAACCAAGATTTTTCATTGGGAGGCCGGATTCTAATTTCGCTTATAATAAAAGCTCTTGATAAATATTTTATATATTTATCGTATTCTTTGAAAAATTAAGTATTCTGATAGACCTTATGAATCTTTGCAAAAAAAAAAATTATTATAAAAGAAGAAAGGTAACAAACCTAGCCTTAATGGGCTGGGGGTGTTACAGATATGAAATGGTTAGTGCATCTTATATCATGACACTTTTTCTACAAACTATTCACAGAAAAGTGCTATAGAATAATCACTATACATTTATCAGATAGAGTTGTTACTCTTAACACAAACTTGACTTGTCACTAGGGACAAAACCAAGATTTTTCATTGGGAGGCCGGATAAAACTTAATTTTGATAATGACCCCCTTGTTTCATCCTTGTCTATTAGATTGTCAAGGTATAAAAGAAGTACAAATAACTTTTCATAATACATATCAGTAAGTGTAATACCAATTATAAGGCTAAAGACCAAAAGATCCAATAAACAACGGAATAATGTTATAGACCATAGGCATGGAGATTGAATGTTTTTTGACAAGTTACTCGGAGAATATGAATGCTTACGACTGAACTTTCAAATGTTACCGGCCTTCCACAGTTGAAATCGTTGCACCATTCAGAGAACAGATTTGCGGCATGTTGTTAACTGGGTTTGCCTTCGACATACTTCTCATGTTCAAGAAAGCAGGTTCTTTGGGATAAGGTAGAACTACACTTTCATTGCTAAGCATGGGAACAACGTCGGACATGGTCGGTCTATCCTCCGCACTTTCTTGAATACATAGGAGAGCTATGTTAACATATCTCAATACCATTTGCATAGAGGATATATCAAGTAGTGGATCCACCAAGTCTGATCCCCTATCACTTGTCCATAATTCCCATGCCTTAAAATCCCCCCCAAAAAAACAAGAAAAGGAAAATTACAGGAGGTTAGAATAATGGTAAGTGATTAAATACATAATTTTCTATTAGTTTAAGCTTTTGAGACCATTAATACGTTCTATACTCTACTTTGTGTTCTAAATTTCAAAAACAGAGGACTAATTTTGTTTTAATAATGATAAATGTACATTTACTCAACAACTCTCATCTATGAATCAAAGTAAATAAGTGTTTCCAATTTCTAGAACAAAGGATGCAAACAAGATACTTACATATCCAATCAGATGGAGAGAGTTCGTTTGATAAAACCAGATTCTTCTGCCACTCACAATTTCCAACAATAGTACGCCAAAACTAAAGACATCGGATTTGATTGAAAAGAGTCCTTCCAAAGCATATTCAGGGGACATATAACCACTGTGCACCATCATCAAGTTAAAGATATTAATATATTGCAAGTTTTATGTTGATTTTTATAATTAAGAATTTTCCTTTATATTACTTACTAAGTGCCAACAATCCTATTTGTATTTGCTTGTGACTCATTTCCACCAAATATTCTTGCCATTCAAATCTGATATCTTGGGATTCATGTCTATGTCCAACAAAATATTGCTAGGCTTCAAGTCCCTATGAATAATCCTTAACCTTGAATACTGATGAAGATAAAGAAGTCCTTGAGCAATTCCTTCAATGACTCCAACTCGAGTCCTCCAATCTAATATCTTGCGCTTCTCTTGATCTGCTTTACATATATGAGTAAATTGATGATTAGTGAGTCACATGCAAAGGACCATAAAAATCAAAAAAAAAAAATATATATATATATATATATCAAAATGGGAGATATTACAAACCAAAAGGAAGAAATCCAAGCTTTTATTGGGCATATACTCATAAATTAGTATCTTTTCATCTCGTTCAATGCAGCAGCCCAAAAGTCTAACAAGATTCTTATGTTGAAGCTTGGCTATGAGCATTGCTTCATTTTTTAGCTCCTCCCAACCTTGCCCGGATCTTTTTGATAATCTTTTACAGCTACTGCTCCCTTTCGTAATATTCCCTCAAATTATTTTTGTTATGAAAAATACAAAGTACAATAAAATAGTGAGCTACATTCATAAGAAATCCATTACCAATTATAAAGAGTAAAATCTTTTTAACTCTTAAACAAATAACCCATTTTGAGAAACAAGAATTGAATGCAATATTTTGTTGCAATGGAATCTCTGGTCCTTGAGCCAAGACTAGAGACTGATATCCATTGACACCTTAAGAGTCTTTAAGTGAAACCATAACATAGCATTTTCAGTACATGATTACTCAGCCAAAAAGTTTAAATCTATGAGTTTGAACACAACTTTAATATATTTACCATCCAAACTTCTAGTTTCTTTTCAAAGTGGACTTCAATCATTTTACACTCACACATGTATATTCAACATCAACTATTAATTAATTGAAAAACATATATTAAGTATCCAATTACATATAAGACAATCACACACCAAGCAAAATTTTATATTCCAAATCTCAGACACAATAAAAGTTTATCTGAATTGGTATACTTAGTGGTTCACAACATACACAACCACAAAAGTGGACATTGAAGCGTACCTTGTAAACAAGTCCAAAACCACCCTCTCCGAGCTTATTTTCCAGTGAGAAATTATCAGTAGCAGCAACAACACTTGCAAAACTGAATAATGGCATTTGGACTTCTCTATTTCCACTATCTCCATCCTCTGACTTATTAGCATTTTGGGTCGTGTCCAAATCTAGTAGTAACAAATCCTCCCTGCATTTTAAAACAACACAGGTTTAAGGATATATATATATATATATATGAGAATATATAATAAATTGATATATAAATTATTTAGAAAAAAAAAAATGATGTATAAATCGGCAATGCCTAGAGGTATCTCTTCAAAAAAAAAAAAATCAGTCAAGAGTCAGAGAACTTTTTTATTTTTTTATTTTGTAACAAACATAACATTAACAAACAGAAGGAACCAAAGTATTACAAGACAAAACCAGAGTGCAAGGAGGGTCCTTTCCACTGCAAATGGGGACAGAAGAGGGAGGGGGGGATAAGTGGGAAAAAAAAATGGGAATGCAGCCCGAGAAGCCTCTTGCCGCGGCCCAAAATGCTATATAATAGGCGCAAAAGTTTGCAGTTCTGTGAACTTTTTTAACTTCCCAAGAAGAAAAAGCTGGAATTGAATCTAAAGTGGCTGCAATGACTGAGTTTACATGCCAGTCTTGGGAGAGAGATGGAGTCTTCAAAGCAGCAATGATTACAGATGAATTAGAGGAAGAAAAGGACATAACAGAAATAGAAATAGTAGTCACCAATAGGCAATAACTGAAATACCTTTGGGAACCAAGTCCTGACGAGCAAGTTTGAGATAGAAGTCTTGTTTAGGTATATTATCTTCTGAGAATTGTTTCAGATTTAACAGAGGACCTTCCCATACCAGGCAGCCCTGCTCTCGATCATAAGCATAACCTGTACAATTGCAGTTTATCAAGCAAGCTGATTCGCAATCTAAAGCATTGCCAACGTATTGCAACTGCTGGGGATTAGTAGGCAAATAAACTTTAGACATGGGAAGAAACCCATGTTTCTGAACAACATCGCTGCACTGTAAATCTGTCTCTCTCTTACATCCTTGAGCATAGCCATAGGGTTTGAATCCTGACAAACAACCACATGGCTCATTGGCTGTGTCATTGCATATGTTGAATTCACCGCAGAAAGCATAAGCCCCACATCTTAATGATTCGGACAAATTGAACGGTGTGAAATCGGAAGGTGTGTGATCGTAAGGTATGTTATCGTTTGAGAATTGCAGCTCCCCTGTTACATGCAACGCCATTATAGTAAATTCAGAATTACTATAATTATTGCTAATAGTGTAAGAAATGTTCTCCCCATCAATCAAGAATGCATTAGCTAGTACACCAATGATTGGACTAGTCCAGTATAGTTTGGACCCATTCATTAAGATTATTTCTTTCTGAGAACCCAGATATTGCAGAGAGAAAAGACCAGGAGCAGGATCTGTGTCACTTATCCATGATGTTAATGACCATCCTGTCTTAGCATCTTTAAGCTTCATTCCGGGCAAAAGAGTATCAGTAGGATATGTTGGGAAAATTGGTAATTTAATTGGCAACCAATTTCCCACCAGTCCTTTATGCGAAAAACAAGTTTGAAAGAAAGCACAAGAGAACATACACCAATCACATACGTACACAAATAATTTACGTGGTTCGGCAATATGCCTACGTCCACGGGGCGTGATCCGGTCTTCTTCTTTACTATTGAGAAATATTGAGTACAATGGTACAAGCTTAAACCGCTCAAGTTTAATATCCCAAACCCAAGCCCTTTAACCCCTTGTACACCCCACTCAACTGTCCCTCTCAAATACCCAGTATGAAGAACAACTCTACACTTTGTAAATACCACAAAGTGCTTTCACCAATTTAGATTTCCCGGATCCCCTCAACCAAGGACTACATGTCCCTGCATGTCCTTTTATAGAGGCTTAATCACAAGGATGGAGAACAGTTTAAATCCAATTGCTGCAAGGAAAACAAAACCATCATGAATACTAACTCTTATCCATGAAGAAGATAAACATGTAACCCACATGTTTATCCACACATGTTTTCTCCAAAAAACCAATTCCAAGTTGTTCTTGGACTTCTTTTAAAACTAACATTATCCTCTTATGGATAAATATAACTTGAGTCCACCAACTTGAATATTTATATTATCCAGTAATTATCTTCATACTTGTTGACAATTTGAGTCAATTCCCAACAAACTCCACCTTGACGAAAACTTGGCAACTCCACCTGAGACCTCAGGTTCGCATCTTGACCGATGCCCATCCCCACGCCCTGGGATGTGGTACAAAACATTGTCTACACCGACAATCATAATTCCACAAGAATTATCATGCTCCACCATAAAGAGCACATACACTTAGAACTAAACCATTCTAAGAATTTTCCAAAACACTGTCTACACCAACAGTCATAATTCTACAAGAATTATCATGCTCCACCATAAAGAGCACATACACTTAGAACTAAACCATTCTAAGAATTTTTATTTTTGGCACATGTCGAAAAAATCTTGCTGAAAAATATGGTGCAACTTCCATGTTTGGTTCCCCCAGAAGTTCATCAGCCATCAACACCCTTTTCCACCACATACCTGACATTACAAAACCAAACCAATGTCCCGTATGCAAATGTGGACTCACTAATATAACACATCCATTATCCTGACAATTTTAGCGGTCATGCGAGGATGTACATGCCCTTATTCAAAAACATCATCATATCCCTCATTAACGAGAAACAATATTAGCATATTTTTGGAGCAATCAAAACTGCTCTGTTTGGCACCTCCAGACCTAGCCATCACGTTCATTGACCCAAGCGAACAATCCAAACTACCCCGGAGAACGATCAACCCGGTCACGCGAAGCGCCTTCACGACCTGACCGTCCTTGCCGTTCGTCTATCTCTGGACAGCCAAAACCCAAACCTATAGCACCGCAGCATCACTGACCTCCAACCCACAAATCAGATCGCCGGAGCAAACCGGTTCTGAAAGAACCACCACTACTCGAGCAAGCCAAGCGAGCAGATCCGACTGCCGATCTCTGCACTGCCGGAGCCGTCCCATAGATTTGGCGTGACCTACCACCTAGCACTCCATGAACAGTGACTCGTGAATAGTACTCCATGAATAGTACCTCCGCTTGTGAACAGTGCTCCGTACTCCGTCTGTGAATAGTACCTCCGCACATGAATAGTGTTTTGTACTCCATCCGTGAATAGTACCTCTGCACTCCGTTGAGCCTTCAATCCCAAACTTCAAGGACTGCATTTCTCCGCAACCTTAGCTCTGATACCAGTTGTTGGGAAAATTGGTAATTTAATTGGCAACCAATTTCCCAGTCCTTTATCACGAAAAACAAGTTTGAAAGAAAGCACAAGAGATACATCACATCACATTACACAAATAATTTACGTGGTTCGGTATACGTCCCAGGCGTGATCCGGTCTTCTTCTTTACTATTGAGAAATATTGAGTACAATGGTACAACCGCTCAAGTTTAATATCCCAAACCCAAGCCCTTTAACCCCTTGTACACCTCAACTGTCCCTCTCAAATACCCAAGAAGAACAACTCTACACTTTGTAAATACCACAAAGTGCTTTCACCAATTTAGATTTGGATCCCCTCAACCAAGGACTACATGTCCCTGCATGTCCTTTTATAGAGGCTTAATCACAAAATGGAGAACAGTTTAAATCCAATTGCTGCAAGGAAAACAAAACCATCATGAATACTAACTCTTATCCATGAAGAAGATAAACATGTAACCCACATGTTTATCCACATATTTTCTCCAAAAACCAATTCCAAGTTGTTCTTGGACTTTTTAAAACTAACATTATCCTCTTATGGATAAATATAACTTGAGTCCACCAACTTGAATATTTATATTATCCAGTAATTATCTTCATACTTGTTGACAATTTGAGTCAATTCCCAACAGGATAGTCAAAGCTTTGCCACAAAATATGTGAGGCCCTGTTTTTCAGTACAAGATTACCTGTATCTAATAGCCTGGCATACGTTTCGTTGCCGCCTGAAGTGTTAGTCAGAGCGTACTGCAATCCGCCACCAGATATTACAAGATTCCCCCCCGGATTGAAGGTAATAACGGCAGAGGAATTTGGGAGTGGGTGCTCCCTGTTTGCAACCCAAACAACGTTGCCTTCAGAAAAATTATAGTACCGTATTCCCACATAATACTTTGTCGAATTTTCTGGAGAAAAGAAACCAAGTTCGTACCTTCCACTGGCAGATACAACGGTCTTGGAGGTGTTTAGTGATTGGCCTGGTCAGGCTGGTCGGATAGTATCAGTGGTGGTACAACTAATATTATTGTTGTAGTGCAAACAGAACGAGAACCAATAGTCGATATATGTCTGCAGCAGAAGGTTCCCGTATATATCCAACCGTATTCTTCTAATTTCATTGGTACTAGGCCAAGTAAGGTAGTCCCCATCAATCACAAATATATCAGCAAGGTGATCAATGAGTGGACTACTCCAGTATTGTTGAGACCCCTTCATTAAGACTAGTTCTTTCCGAGAAGCCAGATATTGCAGAGAGAAAAGACCTGGAGCATGGTCTGCATCACTTTTCCATGATGTTAATGACCATCCTGTCTTGGCATCTTTAAGCTTCATTCCGGGCAAAAGAGTATCAGTAGGATGGTCAAAGCTTTGCCACAAAATATGTGAGGCCCTGTTTGTGAGTACAAGATTACCTGTATCTAATAGCTTGGCATAGGTATCGTTGCCACCTGAAGTGTTTGTCATAACGTACAACAAACTGCCATCGGATATTACAAGATTCCCATCCTGGTTGAAGGTAAGAACCGCAGAGGAATTTGGGAATGGGTGCTCCCTGTTTGCAACCCAAACTATATCGTTGTATGACAAATACCACCTATATATAACCAGGTAATGCTTGGTCGAGTTTTCTGGAGAAAAGAAACCAAGGTAGTAACTTCCATTGGCAGATGCAATGGAGTACGAGGTGTTTAGAGATTGGCCTGGCAGGATAGTATCAGTAAGATTGGAGATGGTGGTGGTAGCATTGGTGAAGTGGAAAGCAAGGCAGAATAAAAGCAGGAGGGAAGCAATAAGAGGGGAAATTATTAAAGGGCTCATATTTGTAATGCTCTTTGCTCTTTGCCCACACAATTCACAATTGTATTTAAACAATTTAGAGTTCGATCAGGTTAGCTCCACTTTCTCATGAGCTTTCCTATCATAAATGCCGACCGTATTGTTACATTTTCCACGGTCTAAAAACCGCGTTGTTTCGACTCTCCAGTCAAGTCAACTCAACTCAAGTCCAGCTGGCATTTGTCGCATCTGTCCCCAAGGAGGAGATGTTAATTGACTAGCATATTGCTGCTTCAAAACTTAATTGTATCTTGCTTCAGACCTACAGGCCATGTGACATTTATTGCTGCATAGTTTGATGAAAAGCAGACCTATATTCACCATGTACATGTTCCGAAAAAGTGGCATTTTGACAATTTTTTAGAGTAAAAAAATTATAGAAATATTTTTGAATTTTTTTAATTAAATATTTAAAAAGGACATTTTAAACTTTATTTTTTTCTTGTGAATATTATTGGTGATGGTAAAAAATGGAATTATCATTCTTGATTAGTTGACTTAGCATTACTATGATAAAAGTTGATGTGGCGATTGGATTATTATTTTTATTTTTAAAATTTTTTAAAAAATATTTTTAAAAAAAAAGAAAAAAAGAAGAAAATCGGTGGAGATTGCTTTTCTGAAAAAATATATATATTTTATCAAAAAATTAATTAATTGTTTAACAATTGCCATATGTTGTTGTCAACAATTAACAATATAAATGTTTAAAATGAGGCCAATTTGATTTTTAAACTGAATAAAGTTTTCAAATAAAATAAATTTAACCCATTAAATATCAATATTTAGATATTAAAAGTATTTTTTAAGTTTAGTAACACAAGCATATTTGAGACTACGTTGAGAAATAAGCTTTTAAAGCCAAAGAGCTTTTTAGAAAAAGCCTATTACAAAAATTCATTTGGTATTTTTAGAAAAAAAAAAGTCAAAAAATTGTTTTGATTTTTTTTTTAAAATAGACCAATTTTTTGTTTGGTAACCATTTAATACTAAAAATTTTTAAACTCTTTAATAATTTCAAATAGACTCTAGTAATAAAATTTAAAAGTTTATTTTGTGTCCCTCCAAAACGAATGACTCTTAAAATTATAATTTAATCAAAATCTAATAAAAATCACAATCAATAAATTTTAAGAGTTATCCTTTTAGAGACATGTGACACAAAGAATTGTCAATAATGCTAAAGTTCTTGTGTCCCTCTTTTGACTTTTAAAATTACTCTATGTTTTGATTAATTATTATTAAATTTTGATCAAATGATGACTTGAAAAATTATCTCATTTTTTGATACAAAAACAATGATTCTAAAAATGACATTTCTCATGAACTTTCCTATCAAAAATGCAAACCCTATTGCTGCCTTTTTTTACTTTCACGTTGGAATTTCTTCGTTGTGAATAACACAACACATTCTAAATATTAAATATAGCAATTAAACTTACTTTTATTAACCATACTTCGTAAATCGCAAGATAGGTGAGTCAAATAATTAAACAAAGAATAAATTAAAAGTTCACAATCCAATTTAAAAATTACATAAAACTAAATACAATCCTTCGATTCCTTCTACCGGATCCCTTCAACCCTTCAATAACCAAATAAATAAAACATAAGCATAGTGATCAGTAAAGTAAAAATAATTTTTTAAAAAAAAAAACCAAAAAACTAAATATCAATTAAAAATAAAATAAAATGCAAAAAATTATCGAAAACTAAAGAAAAAACATAATTTGGCAAAATCCATTTGTTGAGCCTTAATCCGCTCCATATGTGAAAGAATTTGACCTAATTTCTACCACAATAAATTTTTTAAAGAATTAGTACAATCAAAACAATCAAATAAATATTTCATAATATTTGTTAGAGCAGTTTTCGAATTGGTAGAACTAAGCGCTTCTCTCTTTCTCTGCAAAACACAAGCAATTAAAAAAGTTAAAGAAATATTTTTAATTTTTTTTTTGTACCAAATATACCACATTTTTGTTTGTCATAACTTTTTGGATACTAAAATTACATTTTAAGCTCATTAAAGAAAATAACTATTAAGATTGGTTTTAAAAATATAACTTTTAAAGCCAAAAGAGCTTTTTAGAAAAAGTTTTATTTTTAATCTTTTTTTCACAAGTTTATTTTGGTCTTTTTTTAGAGGAAAAAAAAATTGTCAACTAAGTATTTTTGAAATTTTTTATCAAATAGACCATTTTGTTGTTTGTCATGCCAATTTTAGACACTAAAAGTATTTTTAAAATCCTATAATGCCTAATCTTGTGAGTAATACTACAAATTTTATTTGTCTCTTTTCAAAAATATTATAATTTTTAAAATTATTATTAAATTAAAATTTAATAATAATTTTAAAAGACACACAAAATGAGGACTTCAGCATTTGGCAAATTCAGTGGTCAACTCGACTTATGATAGCCATCACGTCAAATTCTTACAGGTTTCCCATTAGAAACAAATCATGGTGGTAGGTAGCAGGTGGGATTCTTAATTATCCTATATGAAATATTATTTATATAAGTTCTTCTAATTTTGAGAAAAATGTAATGTTTCTAATATACATTTTTTAAGAATAAAGTTTTATCCAAAAAAAAAAAGATCTTAAAGAATAGAAGAGATAATTATTTGTGTTTTTCAAAAATTAAATTGCAGATAAATTTTTGAAATTAAACTGTTATTTAAAAATAATTATAGATCATTATTTAATCTCAATCATTGTATCTTTGATCTTATAATTAACTTATAGTCCTAATATAAAAGATAATTTAATCATATTTTTATAAAAGCCTATATTTATTAATTTTTCATTATTATGTAATGTCAAAAATAAAATAAAATTATAGTCTAGTAAGTCCAACCATTGGGTCTACCTAAGAAACATCATACACTTTAAATCATACCATTAAATTGAATGATCCTGACCACCCAAAAATGAATAATCAAGATCAAATCACTTTGAGCTCTAATGCTTCGCACGGTACTAGAGTATGCTTACAAGCATTTGTAAATATTTTAAGTTTATTGAACCTTACAAATACCAACTGCACTTTCTTTAAACTATGGTCCTGTCAGTTTCAAATATTATTAAAAAACAAAATTATATATATATATACATATATTTAAATTCTTTCGAGTGCACTTTCTCATGAAATTTTCCGAAATATGTGGGCATTTTAGATTTTCCACAATCTAAAAACTGCATTGTTTTCTCCAGTCAAGTCAAGTCACACAATGTCTCCAAGGCTCTAGCGTGATTAGCTAGTCACCAAGCAATCATTGACCACTTTTGAATCTTAAAGCATCTAACAACTTCTTTGATATTTATTTTGTTTAAGAAATTAAACTACTTTTAACTCTTTTTAAATACATTTCACGATAGTTTCTCTATCTAGTTCCCTATAATATTAAAATATTACTTGTTTTACTTTTATTTTATTTTTATATTCATTTATTTTACATAAGAAAATGTGAGAGGAGAGATAATGTCTTTTTATGATTATAATAAACCATGTAGATTGTTACGGTTGAACCCTACCCTATACATTGAGCAAAACTAAAGACATTAGATTTGATTGAAAATAGGCATTCGAAAGCATATTCAAGGGACATATAACCATTGTGCAGCATTATCAAGTTAAAGATATTTGTAATTGCAAGTTTTTTGTTGATTTTTATAATTTAAAAGTTTTCAATATATTACTTAATTACTAGGTGCCAACAATCCTATTTGTATTTGCTTGGTGACTCATTTCCACCAAATATTCTTGTCATTCCAAAATCTGATATCTTGGGATTCATGTCTATGCCCAACAAAATATTGCCAAGCTTCAAGTTCCTATGAATAATCCTTAACCTGAAATATTGATGAAAATAAAGAAATTCTTGAGCAATTCCTTCAATGACTCCAACACGAGTCCTCCAATTTAACATCCTAAGAGGTTTCATGTAAACTAACATAATAAAAGTTTATATGAATTGGTAGAGAGGTTCCAGATACAAAAGAAGTCATGTAATGTTTTGTTTATGCAAGTAATTTTTTTTTGACATATTCACAAAAGATGAAGGGATTAAAACATACCACTTTATTTGACATGATCTTTTTGAACACTCAGACATTAACATTTTTTTATTGATTATTGATTGATGGGTCACATTTTCATTTTCTAGCAATAAATGTAAAAGCTTCATTTTCTATTCAACTGACATTGTTTTCTAAGGTTTACGTTGACAAAGTCTAAACAAACTTGTGATTACAATAATTTTCAATTAAGGAGACCTGGAATGGATATCATAATTAATGACGCAGCTAATTGTATATATGGTGTTCGACCAGCTGAGGCTGCAAATTCACATTGGCTTTAATTTTTCTACTTTAACGTTAGAGTTTCCAGTGTAAACCTTCACTTAAACCACTCGTTATCGTATCACCCACTTTATTTTTCGTAAGCCAAACGGCCAAAAAAGTGAATGAACACTTTTCTCATGAGCTAAATTTAAAAGTTTCGGGGAAAAAAAAAATTTTTATTACTTTGAATTTAAAATTATCCCTTTTTTTTCAATAATGTTAGAATAATTGATTGTCCTAAATTTAATAATTAAATAAATATTTTATTAGAAAATGAGAGTCCAAAAGAGTTTTACATAGGAGAGAACTTTTTTGAAGAAAAGGAGACGACTTGAGAGGAGAGAGTTTTATGTAAGAGAAATATTAAGGGTATTAAATCTTTTACTAACAAATGCTTATTAAATTAATGTGTAACTCATTCATAATTTTTTTAACATGTCTACAGATTAACTAGTATTCAGGGCTGGTCCCTATTAGTTGATTGATTCCGAGATTACAGTATTTCAGAGTGACTCATTACATTTCTCTTAATTAATTAATTTTTTTTACCACTAAATGAGCTACACATTAGTTTAGTAAAGCTCTTGTAAAAAATAAAAAATAAAAAAATACTAAAAATAGTACTAGAAGAAGAGACCAAAAGAGTTTCAACGGAGGAAGACAAGGAAATTTGATGTATAAACTAGCTTATTAAAAGGATACGCCCAATATATGGAAAATGTTACATTTTTTCTTCTTTGGTTCTTCTACATTTTTTTTTTTTTAATTAGAATTGAATACGTAGAATCATATTGGCCACACAAATGAACCCACAAATCCAATAATAATTTTAAAAAAAAAAAAAATCAGGGTCCAACAAACTGGCTATTGAGAAATCGATGACATTCCCGGTCCTATGCCCAGGAGGGTGTTAAGTCAAAAAGAAGAAGATTCCTACAATATTATATCTTTCACGATTACCTTTTAATCCTTTTCGAGATTTTACACTAAACAACCCAACTCCTTGTCGCCTTGCCTGGCCAATAATAGCTGAGAAGAGATCTGCTTTTTTCCCAGTCTTGCTTTCGACAAAACCAGCTTTTGAATACCATTTCTCTTATAAATAATAATAATTTTATGTAAAAGCTATCCTTGACCAGGATAGTCAAGCAAATTAAATCATATTCACTGCATTGTTAGTCTTAACGCAAAATTGACCATGCCAGTCACGGTTAAAAATCTAGTTTAGTTGATTTAGTTAGTCACTTTTCAAAATAACTGAACATAAACTCTTTAAATTTTTTTTTTTTTATATTTATGTTAGCTCAAATGAAGTAATCTCTCTTGATAAGATATTTCTACTTGTTGAACCGTCGACGGCTTAAGAGCAACCGCCAATTGCAATTCAAGGTGCGGTTTGGTTGTGAGTGGGGGTGAGAATTGAATGCTTCAAGAGGTACTGGTCAAAAGGGTGTTTGTATGGACGGCTTCCCTTTAAAATGATCCCCCTGATTTCAATTTTATTGTTTCCATAAGTCATTTAATTGAATTTTCGATGGCTTTCAATTTCCATCGAAAATTGAAATAATTTGGACTTTCTTTTTGGGTAAAATTTTTAGACTTTCACTAAAACCATGAAGAAACAATATCTTTCATGAATTATGGATTATTAATCTTCCATTCAAAGTTTCAAACTTACTCTAATATGTCCAAGGTATATCAGTTTAATATACTAAATTGAAAGAAATTCATCCAAATCAATTTGATAGAAACTTAACTCTGTTTTATTTATTTTTTATTTTATGAACTAATAATACGATAGAAGTCTTCCTCCTAAATCCTTCATTATACCATCCATTTCTCTTACGATATATAAATCTAATTAAGACCATCCCCTCCCCTTATTAAAAAAATATAGATTATTGATCGGTGGGTCACATTTTCATTTTCTAGCAATAAATATAAATGCTTCATTTTCCATTCAATCACATCGTTTTCCAGTGTCGACTACGTTGAGAAAGTCTAGAGAAACTTGTGATTACAATAATTTTCAAGTAAGGAGACCTAGAATGAATAGCTGACTCATCGTAATTGTAATCCTTCCGTATAAAAGTCTTCCTCCTTAATCCTTCGTTATACCATCCATTTCTCTTATGATATATAAACCTAATTAAGACACTCCCCTCCACTTATTAAAAAAATATACAAGTGGTCTAAATCTGGTCATCAAAGGTATATGATTATTGATCGATTGGTCATATTTTCATTTTCTAGCAATAAATGTAAAAGCTTTAGTTTCCATTCAACAACATCGTTTTCCAGGGTCAACTACGTTGAGAAAGTCTAAAGAAATTTGTGGTTACAATTGCAATAATTTCCAAGTAAGGGGACCCGAAATGAGTAGTTGATTCATCATAATCGTAATGGAACAAGATCCTCTTTAATCCATTTTGAATTGGAAAATATCTAGTTAATGGTTAAAATCTTGAAATAGAATCATCTCCAGTCGATTGGTGAAGTAGAATATGACCAATTTATTCCAACAGAATATAGCATTGGTGAAATACAAAGTTACCAGAAAAAAAATAAAAGCGAGAGGGAAGCAATAAGAGGGAAAGTTATATCCCCTGTAACCTTTTTTATTTCATTCAATGAAAAAAATAAAAATAAAAAAGGGTGGGTGGGGGGAAGTTATTAGTAGGGCTCATATTAATTTGTAGGCAGCTAATAGCCTAGTAGCTAGGCAATGCATTGCAGTAGATGCACATATATATATATATATATATGGACCGGTGTTCTAGGATCCTGTTTTGGTAAGTCAAGTCAACCAATGCCTCCAAGCGCCATTAATTAGCGGGTAGTCATTAGTCACTGACCAAGCAATCAGTGACTACCGCTTACTTGTCCTTTACTTGCATTTGCATTTGGTTATCGACCTCAAAACACCACCGCAAAGCCGCGATAAGCAATTGGAACTCTTTTGTGTGCATTAATTGACTTTATCCATTCATGTTCTAGTCTTTTTTGATATCTTTGGCTGCTAAACAACTCTTAATCTATAGATATTCTCTTATCATGTATTTCTTTTCCTTAAATATGATTAATTACAGACTCACCTTGTATGTTATTAGGGGGGTCCAGGTCCATGACAACTCCAAAGATTTGAAAATTCTTTCAAAAATATTCATTTTTTATTTAAATGCCCCCAGCAAATGGCAATGATTTGAACTTTTCTTTTCACTCTAATGTAGAGCTGAAGAGCTTGTATGGAATTATATTTGAAAAATATAACTTTTAAATCTCTTTTTTTTGGGGGGGGGGGGGGAATTTTCATTTTAAGCTTTTACCAAAAATGTGTTTTAACAATTTTTAAAATCAAAAAATTTTAAAAAAATATACTTTTAAATTTTTTTACCAAATATGCCAACTTATGTTTGGCATGACTTTTTAGGTATTGAAAATATTTTTTAAGCTTTCAAATGCAATCCCAAACATACCCTAAACTATTAGCCATTAAATGACCAAATTTTCTATCTCAACTTACGTCATCTTTGCTTCTTGACGTAGCTTGAATTAAGTGCTTCACACAGTTCTAGTAGAAGTGGGATTGTGTTGCCAACCTACTCTCTCCTTCTCCTAGTCGGCTTGGAATCTTTTATTGCAACCTCTCAATGGTACGATCCTAACTGTTCCATATGGTTTAAGTATAATTTTAACTACATGTATATAGCTCTTAAATACTTCTTCATTGTAAGCCAGTATGAGTTCTACGTAAGGTTTATATCATTTGGTATCATAGCTACCACCATGTCAAGTATGTAATCAAATAGGTTGTGAGTCACAAAGGGACAATCTACAAGCTGGATTAAAATGTTTTAGTACTATGTGTGGGTGGAGTTGTCAAAATAAAAAGGGTTACCATTAGATAAATGTCGATAAAGTAGACCGCCATAGACATTGGGTGCAAATCGTGGTGGTATGTTACAATCTTATGTGTCCTATATGACTTAAGTACAATGTTAACTATATGTATATAAGTTCTTAGGTATCCTTATCTTTCTATATTAGTTTGCAATGGTGAATTCTACCTAAAGTTTGTAATAGAGTTAAATTATAGAGTTAAAGGTTCAAACTCAAGACTTCAACTTCTATATTAAATCATCAATTATTCCAACTTACTTTAAGCCTTCTATACGTTTATGATTTGTCTCGTTTCTTAAAGGGGTCACTAGTCTACGTTAAAATTGTCCCTTCAGGATCACATATCAATCAACTTTAGGTTGTCTACATGTGTTTGACTAAATTTGTGAATGTGGATCCTTGATTAAACTTAAAAGTTCTTTGAGAGCAAGCTGAAAGTGATAGAGATAATAAGTATGTGAATGTGGTAGCTTGATTCATTTCTTGGTTTCAATGCTTTTCTCCATTTGTCTCTATCCTTATTTTGTTTCTCGAATGGGGAGTGGAAAATCAATTGAAAAAATAAATAGGAAAAAAGAGAAACTATGTTTAATCTCCTCAATTTACAACCTCATTTGCAATGTCCTATTTAAAATAATAATAATAATAAAATTAAAGAATGATGTAAAAGTAGCTTGAAGTAAGCACAATTGGCACAGTCCAAGTAGAAGTGGGATTGCACTTGTTGAACTGCAAAGCGAAGCAGAATAAAGCGAAAGGGAAGCAATAATAATTAGGCAGCGCAGCCGCAACACAATCCAAGTATATGTGGTGTTCTTGGATCCTGTTCCGGGTTTAGAGTTCGACTTGGCTGCAATTTCTCATAAGCTTTCCTACCAAAAATGTTTTGAACTTTTTCAATATGGTTTTCTGCCGAGTTTCACTCTTTTTTCCAACTAATCGACAAAGACTACTATTCTACTCTAAGTCTCTACTCCCACAAATTATTTAACAATTTTACCTCAGAAGTTTGAGATATTTTTTAATTTTAACTTCAATGTATAAAAATTTGTAATATACCTTTCTAATGTTTTAAAAATTTGCAATTAATACCCAATGGCGGAGCCAAGAATCCAGTCAAGCCAGGATATGAATAAAATAATAAAATATAATAATAATAATATTTTTTTTGTTTCTCTTTATATATGGTAAATACAAATAAAAATTTATTATATTTATTTATCTATTAGTCTAATGATATTATAATAAAATTATTAGCATGTTCCAATAGTTATTAATCTAACAAAACAACAAATAACATTCCTGAGATTGGCCAAAGAGGATAGAAAATAACCCAAATCCATATATTTTAGAGCAAATAATCACAATCGAAGAGAAAAATATACCTGATATTACCAACCAATAAATTTTCCTCAACAATCGGTCAATGTAACATTTAAAAAAAAAAAAAAAAAAAGTGAAAGGAGCTTTCGAATAAGGTTCACCTAAAGTTTGGCCAATTAAAATCAAATACACAATTAAAATTAACCTAAAATCAAATACACAATTAAAGTTCACCTAAATTCAGTCAATAACAGCAATCAAAATAACCCAAAAAAATCAACAAATCCCAACCTTTGAAATGGAGGTGTGTTGGGAAAGTAAGAAATAATTTTAAAATGGAGGGGCAAATTATTTTAAAATGAGGGGCAAGGACATGGCTAGGCTACAATTTGACATAAAAATATATAAATTTTTTTTTTTTTAAAAAAAAAGTAAGGTTTTAACACCATGTTAACACCTTCCATTACTAATTGCCATCTAAATACATTGAAATTACCGGCATAGGAGCAGGTGAGAGTCATCTGCTCCTTTTATTTTTCACTCCATAAGACACCCAAAATGAGTTTAAATGAGGTTGACGAGAAAAATCAAATAAAATAAAAATAGGCGTTAAGTTTTAATGAGGGACAATTACATCATGTAAAATTGGAAAACCCATCATATAAAATCTCATGTGAGACCCAAAAGATGATCATGCCAATAATCTTTCATGACTACCTTTAATCCTTTTCAAGCCACCTAAATCCTCTCGCCTTGCCTCACCACTAGGAGTGGGAAGAGACCTGGCTGTCCCACCAAGTGTAGATCTGCACGTCAAACACGCCAGAGAGAATTTAGAGAAGGCTTTCTTCTGTTCTTTTTGGTGGATGGAAGAAGTTATGGTTGCATTTGCCCAAGTATTTCTTTCCATTATCCACTGAAGCTTTTGATCTTTGATGTGAATTTTACTGCCTGTCAATAAAATTTTAAATGGAATCGCCTAAGGGCCTGCTTTGTTTCTCTGTTTTTTTTTAAAAAAAAAAAAAAGATATATTATCCCCTGTTGCTAAACAATTAACCCCTCTCATTTTGCACTCTATTTCTCACTTGCATCCTAAGAAAAAATGGATCACTTGCTTTGCATAGGTCCCGTAAGAGTACAAAAAACAAGTGGGAAGAAAAAACTTGACAAGCTTACAACTTTTAAAAAGTTTCTACTTTCATCAAATAAATTCTAGTTTCATCAAACTTACATAAGTCTATCAGCAAATTTTCCAGGAGGTGTAGAATCTTGAGCCTATTAACAAATTTTGGGTAGTCATGAAGAAGGTTAAACCTTACTCATCTAACTGATTAGGATGCTGCTGCTTCATAACTTCCACGTATTCTGCATAGTTTGATGAAAAGCAAACCTATGTTCATCGTGTGCATGTCCTGCGAAATCCCATCAGAGTACATCAACTGCACAGCAAGTAATCGGCCTATTCCTGATTTACCGTTAGGCTATCCGGGTTCCTCACTGCCGTCTAGTAGACTTACTGTCATTTGTTTAACAGTCCATTGGAGTGCTAACAGGCCCTCCAAATATGGGTCTCATGTAGGCATCATCAAACTTCCTCCAGTAGAAATGTATAGTGAATACAGGCCTTTCTATCAGCCTGGACAAACTATCCTTTGCACGGCTCATGTTGGTTCCCACAGATTCTTCAAGAGAGAGCAAAGGAACGCCCAAGTCCTCTTTTGGAGGAACTGATTCTCGATGACTGGTTTTGATAGTTTCTTGGTGGGGAAGCAGATAGCTTATAAGCGGCTTTGTTAGAAAACCAAACACCTGCAAGTATATATAAAACATACCATGAAATCTTTGCAGGTAAAAAAAATTCCTGCAATGTATCACTAACAATTGCATGACATATAATGGTTGTAATGAGACTTGTGTGTTCATTGTAAAAGCAAACCCACTTGAAGACAGAGACCAACATACCAGTGTACTGAAGAGGACTACGATAATGGTGTCGGTAATCATCGTAGCATTGATTGGATCCGATGTAACGCCAGAATACGTGAACTTCACAAACCAAGAGAGATTAATTCATGGAGAATTTCTACCAAAATGTAAAATTGTCTATACAATATATTGGATTATCATCTCTAACAAACTGATTTGGATTATGATGAACAGAAAATGCGTACCTGTTTAAAAGCCAATGCAATAGAAACTGCCCCTCTCATAAGCCCCGCCCACCAAATGATTAGCTAGATAAATAGAAATTTTAAAATCCACAGGCCATAAAAGTGTGTAAGTGTGTAAAACTACCTTCCCTTGCAGTATGCATAAAAGTTATCATGGCAATGCTAACCTGGTGTTTAAATGTGATCACTGGTGTTCTCTCAGCTTTTCTATTCATGTAATTGGAAAGAGTAGAGAGTGGGAATACAAATGCAGCACGTCCAAGCAAGATTAGTAAGATTAAGGTACTATAGATGCCCATTGAAGTTCCAAAGCTGCAATAAACAAAAATCTGTAAGAGAATGCATAATTTAGATAAAGACGCATGCAGCTATTAGAGAGCACAAGGTTGTTATGTCAGAAACTCAAACTCATACTCCTAGGCATTAGATGCTACTTTAAACCAAATTCATGCCAAAGGTCACGTTATACATCATACTTGACTAATATTTTTGAGATCCTTAAAAACAAAGTGCAAAGTTAGCCAAATTTTCTTAAAACAAAAGTTGAAGATTCAATTCGAATGTGAGAGAGAGAAAGAGAGAACATTAAATCATATGCCATGATAAGAATTTGCAAGTAACAGCCAAAAGATATGAGCCTCAAACTGGCCATTCCTTATCATTTTTAATACCACAAAAGTCTCTATCTGTCATATGATCACAAAAAAGCATTTGTCTGATTTAAATGCCATGGAAAATGTCTTGAGAAGTTACAATTTTCCCAATTGCATTTTATTGAATCAAAAGAATTAGGACCTATTTTCTGAAGCACATATGGTGTACGTGAAGGTAGAACATACACATCATGTCAATATACGGCAACTTAAAACTAAATTGGATGATCTGAACTTTTATCAATTAGTTATTGAAATATGACAGAGTTGCACTGTAGTAGAAGAGAAATACCACCTTAATTTGGTCATTCTCCACATTTCAATGTCAAGAGCATCCATTCCCACATAGAGAAATATCAATGTTTCTGCAATAAATGACATTGTTGCAAACACATGCCTGCAGAGAGGAGGCAATAAACCAAGTAGAGGGCATATATATATCAGTTGTGACTTTTTATGTCATTAAAATCCAAAACAATTCATTCACACATACGTGGTTGTGATTCTTGAACTCTCACTAACATTATGCCATGCATAGTGTGACATCAGAATCCCACAAAGAACACAGTAAGAATTCCACTGAGTTGTAGCAACTACACAAACAAATGATAGTATACACATTATTGTTTCACAATATAAAGATGTCAAAACATGTCAGTTGTAATTATTAAAAGAAGTTCAAGATCATCACTTGCATGATACGGATTTTGGTTACCTCTGCCAACATGTAGGAGAAATACGCCATTAAAACCATCAGAGCAATTTCTCGAATGCTTGAATGTCTGTTAGCAGATAAAAGGCAGATTTGTAAAGGTGGCACCCCAAACTCCACTTTTCTCACCTCCAGATATAAAGTAATGATCTCTTACATTCACATCACCACCACTACAGAAAGTACTTGAGATCTTTTATGAAACAAGTACTTACCTTCCAAAGTATAAGGTTTTAAGAACATATGCTGTCACAAGTCCAGCCTGCAATGAAGTTTTAAGACATGATTTTCTCACAAAAATAGACATAATTAGTTATTGGCATTCATTAACGCGAGATATAAGGAAGAGTATTACGCATAAACTAATAGGCATTTCAAAAGTTAACATAATTAACTGTAATTTCCAGATAGCCTGTTTTGGACGTTGGAAATGCAAGATACTCTGGGGAGGAATTATTAAGAGGTGTAAAAAGCAGGAAGAATGAGCTGGAAGATACACAAAAAGAACTGATGTATAGGTGCTGCCTTCAGGGTCCCTTTCCAGTCTGACAGCTTAAGGCCACCATCTCTTTATTGTTAAATTGAAATGTTCTTTGCAACTCTAATTCTAGTTAGTAATCCAAATCATGAGCATAGAACATTATTTACTTTCAGCTTATTTTCCCTGCTTATTATAGTTGCTCAGTCTTGGAGCTGTATCTGATCAAGTTTGGCTTATAATGTCACCTTCACTTAAAAACATATTATTATTTCTTTTCTTTAACCATTACTCTTAACTATAGGAACTAACCCACATCAAGCAGGCCTTATTTAACAGTTCACTCATGAAATGTTCTATTGACTTTGTGCAGAAGCACAATTTATTTTCAGCTCAAGTCAAGATGACCATACTTGCTGCTCCAAATATCAATCCTGGAAGAGGTAATCAATGATCAAAAGACATTCTGAGCAGTTCACAAAAATGCAACTTAAATAGCCACAGCTCAATGAACAATTAACCTTATTATCAGAGAATTGAAACTCATAAAGTAATTATTTTAAAACAAAATATAAGATAAATGATATAAGCGGAAACAGAGAAAGAAAGAAGGATTTAAGGTAGTTCGGCCTTAGGGCCTATGTCCACCATTGGTAATGCCCAATAAGGCTACTTCCTATAAATTTAAGCTTTTGGGATAGGTAAAGTCACGCAAATTCAACCCAAAAGGATATCGCTTTATTCATTAGACAGCAAGATTGTTAAGTCACAGGTAGACTCATAGAGTGGTATATTAATGTCATGTATCAGGTCAAGTCATCAATTGAGAAGATCATGCTTGTATACCCATTTTAACCATCATGACTTACAACGACTCCAAGAGCAGTGCTTGTCAAGAAAAGGTAAAAGAAATCCCCAACAACAGGAAGTATTGTCCTGCTATCTAGCCTTGAAACATCAAGCTTCTGAATTGTATTGAAGAGAACAACTGTTGTTGCATCATTCACAACTCCTTCCCCAAAAACTAGGCTGTATAGCAGAGGAGTTTCATCTTGATGGAGAACCTACATGTAGATATAGTATCATAGAACATCCAACACTCAAAGCAGCTGGCCTCCAATTAAAACAAAGAGAATAATTACAAATCCAACCAACCTGCAGCGTACACACTGTATCAGTTGATGAAAATATTGTTCCTAGAGCTGAATCAGAACAACAAAAAATGTTTGCAAATAATGATTGTTAATACAAAAAAGTAAATCCATAAACAACATAGATCTTCCATTTAACATGTATATGAAAGGTGACAGAGACAAGAATCTTACCAAGATAGTCTCGTGCAGTCAGACCAACAAAGCCTAGCTTAGGAAACAGCCACCAGCTGCCTGGGCCAACAATAACATGCAGAGGTTCAGAAGTGAATTCATGAAATATGATCACAGAAAACAGTAACAGAGATCAATTGACTAGAAATGAAGGATAGATTTAAATGTTACCAGCTGTAATAATTATAAGTGAAATAAAAACACCAACCACCCCAAACAACATGATGGTTAGGAAATTTTGGAAGAAGTGCTTTTTCTTCACCTGAAATCTGCAATAAAAATATAGCAGATTCAATTAAGTTGTTATTAAATATGGAGTCATCGATCCATACCAATTCAAGAATAAGATCCCCTTAGGCCTTACCCAGCATTGAATATTATAGGTGGAAGGAGATAAATGAAGAACAGTTCTTCGTTAAATGTAAGGATGTGAGAATTCTTCCCTTTGCTCAGAACCAAGATTATGGCTCCAGCCACGCATCCCTATTCAAACAGAACATTCAGAGGCAATACGTATAAAATTGAAGCAAACAAGAATAACCCACCTTCCATATTGCTATTAGAATGAAAACAAAAATAAAGATTAATAAAAAAAAAAAAAGAAAAAAAGAATCAAATAGGCACTTGCTCACACATGCATACAAACAAACACACACAGAGAAAGACAGAGAACTGAGAGAGACAGATTACGGTCAAAATAGCAGTGATGGACTCGTTAACCCAGCGGTTTTCTTCGAGCAAGTGACCGATGATTAAGCAGAGACAAAGAACCGCCACGAACACCGTTAACGGAACCACCTGTGCGTGGTCGTTCCCAAGGTTGCTAAAATATTCAGACACTACCATCGTTACCTCTGCAACTCTAATCCCCCCCACACACACACACAAAAACACACAGAGAGAGAAGATTTGCCCAGGAAAGGGGACGTTTTGAGCGTTTGTACTTCGTACTGAGGACAGACACGTAGGGAAAGCTGCATGGGAGGATAACACGTGGTGAATCTGGTACAACCCTGAGGATTTTTTTCTTTTTTTTTTAATAAAAAAACAAAAATAAAAAATCAATCTAGCTAGCAACCATTTCATTGATGAAAATGTTGTCGTTTTGCCTCCGCTAAATTTCATAAATTATTCGTAGTCATTGTAGATGTCACCCTTAACATTGGATCGTGACGAATTGCACCCTCTGATGAAGAAACAATTCCGACAAGGTTCACTTGTTTCAGCAATTTTTTATTTTTTATTTTTTGTCTGAGTTGTAGCGTGTTCAAACCGTTAATGAGATAGAACATGGAACAAATTTCGAATCAAACCCTATTAAATTCGTTACAATTCAGATACTAATTGCAAAGAATTTCAATCGAATGGCATTAGCAACGGTTAATACATTATGTAACATCTTCAGACGAGAGAAGACAGGATTAGTTATGATTCAAAGAACATAAAATTAGCAAATTAGAGTTAATAGATTTGACTCATTTAAATAAGTAAATTGGATTCAAGTTTACCGATATAGTATTATATTTATATATCAACACTACTTGAATTCGATATACAACATTTGTCACTTTAACAAATTCTTATCGCAACTATGTGGTAAAAGTCGCTACAAACGTTTGATTTGGTGAGAGCTTGTCGTTAATGGGTCAACTTTTATTTTAATCAAATATGGATTTGGAACCGGTACAATATGGATTTGGCCCAGGTCCAATAGCCATCTAGGGAGTAGTACCAAGAGGTTCAAAAATAGGCTTCTTTTTCTTTATTAAAAATAAATAAAATTGTCTTATATTAAATTATTATTATTATTTTAAGAAAAGAGCGATTATTGTAAAATAGTAAAAACGCATTAAGTACAATGCTCTATAGAAATAATATCTGAAATACATAATGAAAATTTCTCAATGAGCCATTTTCCATAATGAGAGATAACGCTTTTTTCGTTAGACGATAAACTGCCTCATTAAGGTTTCGTTTAAAATAATTAACCTTCCAACTGTAGAGATAGTTTAGCACCCCTATAGCTTCCTCAATAAGATGTACATGACTCCATAGTGACATCAACTCATTACATCTTTCTTGAGTGCCTACATCACTTGGAAAGTGTCGCTTTCTAAGATCACCCTATTAAATCATAGCTCACGATAAATATGGGCGGCTCTCAAAGCCGCAAGAGCCTCTGCAATATCTTGCTCAATAATACTGTTTTATCAAGAACCATTCTATTTTTTTTAAAAAAAAAAATCTTAAAATATGTGCTAAAAAATTATTGGACCGAATTATTATTTGGGCATTTCCCATTGGTGGCATTGTGGCAAAGATTTTATCGGAAAAGGTATTTAAAGGGGAGCTATATTTGCTTATGCTTTTCCTTCCCACGTAGTAGCATTAGGTTTATTTCATGATTTCAACAAGATTTGGCACACTGGTTGCAAAATCTTGCTGGCACGTCTTGGATTAGCATCACAATTATCTAACAATTTTTCAACCTTCAATGGTTGACAATAAGAGGAAGAGCCAAATGGGTTTTTCTTTTTTCTTTTTCTTTTTTTCTGCTTCTTTGGTTGTAATTAAATCACACATCAATATTATTAGATATATAAATCTCATAGATGACTTTATAAATAATAAAGGAAAATATTTTTAAGTCATGGTCTCAATTGTTTACATTTTTAGTGGGATAACTTAGTGTACGGAAAGAATCCCAATTAGTGATAACATCATTATTTTTCCAATTTCCAACCCACGCTTCTCTGTTGGCCATTAAACATCCACACCGTTCAACCATTGTGAAATGTTTGAAAGGTTCTTTGATGTAGATTTGACAAAGTAGAATAAAATCAATGTAAAAAAATAATAAATAATAAGCTCAAATGGTAAGAGCTTTGATTTTGGTGGTATATATTCTTATCAGATCTAAGTTTCTAATTTTTAGATACGAACAATTTATTAGGGTTAACCCACCGATAAAGTTGAAACATTACTCAATTTGTGTGAATTGGACGTTTTTCACAAGTGCAAAGTTTACCTAATAAGAGTGTGTACATTAAATAGCCCTGTCATGGAGGTAACAAGATTTTTTTTTTTTTTTTTTTTTGACATATCCACACAAGAGGGGGAATAAAGGATTCGAACTAGTGACCACCGCTTCATTAAGCGGTTATAATGTTTCTTTGCATTCTGATATTCATCTCTGCTAAGTTGGCATGGACGCCATAAGGAAAAATGATTAGGATCATCTCCATTTCATTTGAACTGTTAGTTATAGTTTATGGTATTTTTGTTCCCTCAAAAAGTGAAAAAAAAAAAAAAAAAAAAAAAAACCAACAACAACCACCTTATACTAACTATAACGAACTAGATATTTCAAATGAAATTGAGAGGATAATGTTCCATGCAAATAAAACTTTAAGATAAATGTTGTGGGTCAATGTTTTTATCATATTTTGTTTAACTCATCTTATAAATCAACTATTAGATTTGTAGACTTATGACAAAGTTTTACTCCAAACTAGATCGAAGGAACTTCCTCCAACCCAGTTTATAAAAATGACATGTGTCATTTGATCATGTGAGATGCACATATTTTTTTAAAAGTAGAAACAAAATTGAAATAAATAATATTAAAAACTCATGTCCATTTCACATATTATTAAAAAAATAGACACATGTCATTTTTATAAACTAGATTGAAGTGAGTTCCTCCAACTCAGTTTGGAGAAAAACTCTGTCCATTGACTTATGTATACCCCATAAATTTAAGGGCAAAGTTTTCCTCTAAACTAGATTGGAAGAATTTCTTTCAACTTAGTCTATAAACATGACATGTGTCAATTTTTTTAATATGTGAGATACACATAAATTTTTAATAAAATTTACTCAAACTTTGTCTTTTATACTAAAAAAACATGTACATCTTACATGTTCAAGGGACATATGTTATATTTATAAACAAAGTTGAAAGAAATTTCGCCAATCCATTTTAAATGAAAACTTTATCCTAAATTTAATAGTTGATCTATTGAACTTGTAAAAGAATATGGGACAAATATGATAAATTTATTGACCTCTAACATTTCTCATTATTAAAAATAACAATGGATAACTAATTAGTGATCACATTAAATAATAATTTAAATAACCCATTTTTAAAAATAAACTACACAATTATTCTCAAAACTCTAAACACTACTTTGTTTAATAACTCTTTTCACTTCTCAAATACTTAAAAGTTAAAACTCTTTTGAATTAACCCTTAACCATACTTTTTCAGTTATTTTATAAAAATATTTACTATTTTTTTGTTTTTTCCAAAACTAGCTACACTCCAAAAATTTATCAAACAACTTTTCCGTTGTTGACCCCACATGCAATTTATTTTTCAAAAGTGACCACAAACAATTTTTTTTTATTATTATTATTTTTTTTTGGTGCTTTTCAAAATACTTTTCGGGACTCAAAATCCAAAACCTTATACTAACCTTATATGGGTACCAAATTTTCTGTGACTGCTCCAATAATTAAACCGGAGAAGTCGAAAACGTGAAAAACGTTTGAAGACGACAAAAATTATGTAATTTGTTTTGCAAATAATATATTGCTCTTAAAATTAACATCAAATTAATAATTGATCATTATTAGATTTTGATTAAATTGTGTTTTTAAGAGTCACTTCATTTTTGCCCCTAAGAGATAGCTTAATCGACTAGGACCACGCTTCATGAAGTGGAGGTCACTAGTTCAAATCCTTCCTCTCCCCCCTCTTGTGTGGACATGTCAAAAAAAAAAAAAAGAGTCACTTCAGTTTTTGAAGAATGCAAAAATAATATAAGAGATACTTCAAAACTTACCACATAAATGGTGGTCAAACCACTCTCAAAGGCTTTAGGAGTGATTCAGCTATACCCTAGATGACCACAGGAGGTGGCTAAAACCACCCCTCATTGCAATCCATTAGTTTGGCTGATGAAATGATGACGAATGTACTAAATTAACATTTACTCCTAAGTCATATACTTTCTGTAATACAAATCAAAACCTATGTGTGAAAAAATAAAAACGTGAAAACTTAAATATTAAAAAGATAATTAACCATTTTTTTTAAATACACAATTTTAAGCTCTAAACTGTGATTTTAAAAGTCAAACTAAGATTATAACAAACTTTAATCTATGATTTGTATTTTATGGGAAAGTAGAAAGTATCAATATGCTTGGTCCACAGGATATGCTCATATTCGAAGCTCAATAATAAGATCTACAATGGACTATTCCTTCGTTTTCTATTGTTTATTTTTTATTCTGTTTTTCAACATCCCAAAATATAATTATCTACTTTTAATTTTTTTTTTTTAAATCATTATACTTTATTTGAAAATACTATATAGTTTTATTTATTTTATTTGAGTTTAAATCAAGAAGGATATTCAGAGTTGTCACAGTAAAGAAAGACTAATTATTGAATAGAATACGAATGAAAAAATAATAGAACTAGAAGAAGAGCATCCAATATTGCACCTCTTTATTGGACATTATGTGTATGGTATGATATCATGACCTACGTCACTTTGATTTCTAACGCCTATTAAATTATTAATCTGTACAAGCTATTAGACATTCACATAACGAAGCGGGAGACACGCAATCAAATAAGTTATCTTATGAATCCCCTCCTGAACCAACTTAGCATGAGAAAATACTTCATAATGAAAGAAAGGAGCTCACTCATGAAGTATACACAATTCTAGCTAACCAAATACTCTTTCTTTGCGAATTCCTTAAACTCACGACCCTACTAAAACCCGGCAAAATGCTTTGTATCAGAACTTTGTTCTTTTGCGGGCTACCCTAAATAATACATGGTCACGATCTCTTATCATCATAAAACATTTGTAGGCCATTGCTTAGGATAATATCTAATTGTTTGAGATTCATGTGAATGTTTGGTATTACCATTAGCACACAAAAATCCCCCAAAGTCTTCCCCAAATGTAACGTAACATGATAAGTACCCTTTCCTTCCTTTGAATCATTCTTCCCTGGCCCTCATCAAACGCGGCTTTGAGTGCGTTCCATCCATCAACCCACCTCCAACGTGAGCTCCTGCAACTTTTTTAAGAAGATCTAATCCGACGAATTTAGCTGACGTTGACCGATAAGAGCCCTCCGTCCACTTTCCTCCCAGTGTGCTGCCATATGGCTTTCTTTTCTGAGAAACTTCCTGCCATTTATTATTAATAATAATTATTAGTCTCTGATCTGAGGTTGTTTGAATCAGTAATAGAGAAGCAGACAATCAATGCTCTCAGTTTTGTCTCCACAGTTTGTCTACGGCGTCTACTTTTTCTAATAGTTTAATTTAGGAAAAATTTCACTTAACTCCTTGAAGTTTGATCACTTTTATAAATACTTCCTTAATATTTAAAAACTTTTATTTATTCTTTCTGAACTTTCAATTGCTTTCAATTTAATTAATCCAATTTATACAAATTAAAGATCAAAATACCCCAGATTTTTATTTTTTAAAAAAACAAAAAAAAAATCTGGAAATTTGAATTTTATACAAAAGTCGCCGTTTAAAATTTACTATTTAAAATTTCAACTTTCAAAATGTTTTTTTATTTTTTTTAAATGAAAATCAGGGATATTTTGGTCTTTTTTAAAAATTTGGTGCCCTAATTTATACGGATGGCTCCAAATTAAGAGCAATTGAAAGTTCGGAGGGGTAAATGAGAGTTTTTGAATGTTATAGGGTATTTGCAAAAGCTACCAAACTTCAGAGGTTAGTGAAATTTTCCTTTAATTTATAATATTGATTAGGTACGTAAGAGTTTAATTCACACCTTTTTTTTATACTAAACATGACACGTGTCTTGTTATTATTTGCTGCCGTTAGAATTTAAAATAAAAGCTTAAGGCAATCTTGGTTTAGCTAAATATTATTTTCTAAAAATTAATCCGTATTTGTAATTTTGTAAGAATAATTTATATTTTTAATAGATATCATAAAAATGTAAAAGGTTTGGCATTATAATTTAAAAAACATTTAATTTAAAATAGGAAAAAAAAATCTGCAATTTTTATAAGTAAGGCTAAGAAGTGCTTATTTGAAAATGTGCAAATTTAAATCCAAACCATGCATTTTCATAACAAATATTTAATTAAAAAAATACAATGTAAAGTCTTAAGTCATTTTTTAAATTTCATAGATTTTATTGCAAATGAATGCAACTATATGGACTGATTATTATTATTTTGGTCCAATTTGTACTGATAATTAACAACTAATAGTTATAGTAAATCCAACTAAATTCATGTGGAAATTAGAACCATTTACTTCATAATCACCTTATAGAGAATAACTTTAATGTGGTCTTTGCACCAAACTCCTATTTTGTGTACATTAAGTAATTGTCATATTAGCATAATACATAATAAGAAGATATATACAATTACACCAAATTATTGAGATGAAAAAAATAAAACAAATAATTAATGAAAAAATCGGTTAACTAGGTAGCGAGTCAAGTCAGACCCATGGGTTTGGTTGTTTCTCTGTCACCAGAGCTCCTTTTTTTTTTTTTTAGAGTGATAAAATCCTAAAGGGATAAAATCCTAAAGGGTTCACTTTCCACCTATAAGTTTTTAGTTTTGAATCTAAAAAGCAATTTGAACATTAGAATCCGATTTTTGATGCAGTCGGCGATTTCAAGTGAGTTTTGAGGTGGGGCATGGCGAAACCCACGACTAGGGTGGTTGGGCTCACCGACCACCCAATGGCTTAGGTGGCTCATTGGCCACCTCAGATTCAGATCTTGGGTGCCTCGCTAGCCACCCCATGGCCTGAGGTTGGCCGCACGGCCACCCCAAATGGCCTGGAGTGGCTTGTGGTCGACGTGGTAGTTCAAATATCTATGAAAGAAATAATCAAATGTTTTGCTCACATATATTTTTCTTACAATTTTCTTTCAATGATGATATGTCAAACTTTGAGTGGATTGTACAAAACTCTTGTTTTGTGCGACAACCACACAAAAGACGTTCTTCACCTTATATAGTTGTCTCAAATGAGTAGTTTAATCAGTTGAGAATCATATCTTATGAATTAAAGATTTCAAGTTCGAATCCTTCTCTTCTTCTTACTCCCCTTACATGAACATTTCAATATATATATATATATATATATATATATATATATAGAACCCCTTAAATAGTCATATTGGCTTTGCGCGAACAATGTTTCATGTTCTAGTTTTTTTTTTTCGTTTATTTATTTATTTTTTTCATGTTCTAGTTAAATACTATGAAAAAGTGAACAAACGCTCAAATAACCACGCAATTTGCAATTTTTTTTTTAATTGAATCAATGTTTTTCCAGAAATACAGAAAAATGTAATATGTCAATTTTGTCTGAAAATTACATAAGTAACCTTAATTTTTTTTTTTTTTAATAAAATGGGTAACTTCATTTAGGTTCCTTAAATATCGTACATTTTGCAAATATCTCTCCAATGTTTAAAGTCTCTCACTTAAGTATATTAAAATTTCATTTCGTTTTAGTTATACCCTTATGTTAGATATTGGGGTTAAATGAAACGGTATAAATAATAAAAAGACTTTTATATCCTTAAAATTTTGCACTCCTTTGTTAAGAGTAACTGAAACAAAATAAAAATTGAATACACCAAAGTGATATACATTAAAGAAGTGTTTGTAAAATGCCTTATTTTAGAAATGCTAAATGAAGTTAAAAAAAAAAAAGGAGATTCCAATCAGCTAATCATTAAGAACTTTTGGACTCCAAAATTAGTTTTTAGGATAAATGTGAATGATTCACATTGCTTTCTTCAACTTTAAGCTAAAGAATTTGTATCCCGAACCTTTTTCCACACATGGAAAGTTATTTTTATGAAAGGAGAAAGATAAAGTTTTGGAAAGAGTATATCCTATGATCTCCCTTTATTTTAATTTACAGACTAAATTCATAAAATAGAAAGATCAAGTCCTCAAAGTTAAAGTTTTCCATCGAATGCACAGAAAAAGCGTACTCCTTTCCCGGCAGTCGGCCCCCCCCTCAGTCACCCCCGGCTCCCACCCACTTGCGCTGCGAAAGTTATTTTTTCTGTCTTTCCTCTCTGCTTCCGTGACTGAAATTGATGTTTGTGTGTGTGTACGTCAGTGTGTGTAATTTCTTTATTTTATTTTATTTTCATTAAAATGAGAAAAAACCATTTTAGATTCCATTTATCCCCAAGATCCATAATTTTTTTAAAAAAAATCTATTCAAATTCTTCACAATTAACTTTTATTCCTATACTTATTTTTTTTCAGTTTTGTCTCCTTAAATTTAAAATTATAATTTTACCCCTGTTTTGATATATTTTTAATATTATATAGACTAAAAATTAGACTTGTCCCCTATAAAATTTAACTTAAAATTAAATTTAATCTCTCATTTATGCTTTGATTATTCAATGGAAATTCTAATTCTATTCCTACTAAAATCCTGATGCTATTATTAACTACCATATTTTTTTTTGGACATGTTTGTATGAAGGATGAGTGAATTTGAACCAGTAACTAATATTTTATTAGGCAAACTAGTAAATACATGATATTAAAAGGAGAAGTGTTAGAATGGAACAAAATTCAAGAGGAATGAGTTCTCCAATTACAAACCCAATAGAAACCCGAACCTCAATAAAGAAGACTCGTGTAAGGACATGACTCTCGAAAGACCACGTGGACTATTACTGTTGGAGAGATAAACACTAAGATAATCAAACAATAGTAAATTAATATACATATTATGACACCATTTATAGCATAAAAGCTTAAACTAATAGGCTTAGATCCACTTAAATATATTAACTACTCTTATTTTTTATACTTTCTCACTGTGGGACACAAAGCCCACAAGTGCATGCACAATAGGAACCACGGATCTGACTTGTATGTTGTAGTTAAAACTCTAACTACAACATACATATTATTATAAATTGAATGGATAAAATTTCATATCTATCAAAATAAATATCAATAAATAGATGAAGTGGTGGATGCTGTAGTTTTAAGTACAGTATATAAGTTGGATTCAGGAACCACATGCACTCTGATTGAGCCATTGCTTGACTCAACTCCATTAAAACTTCAATAATAACCAATACAATTTATATTAATCATACATGAAGATTAATGCCTTAATATGCACGAAAATATTAAACATTTTACTAAAATGATTGTGACATCGAAATACGCGTAAGATATTTATATTTATATATTCATAATAATTCTCTAATACGAATCGTTCGCTGATGTTGCAAATGCATGTGATGTTGAATAGAAAGCAACTTTTGAAAGCTAACCCGTCTACAAAATTTGTTGTGCAAAATGTATTGACTCGAACCTTTCATAATCTTATGCAGACCATGCCCCCAAAATTAATTTGGTTTTATGTGGCGGTGGGTTTCCTCTGGTCCAACACTGAACGTAATCGTCTTGCGCGTTTCGATGACATCATACTTTGGTAGCCAAATCATGGGACGCCACGTCGGCCTCTGCCAGATTGTTGGTCGCCACGTTGTGGGGCCTCTCTAGCTGTCATCCAATCAAGAGGTTCACCAAATTGGTGAACGGTGAACCCCTCCACAGGCAGGCCGGCTTGGGTTCCTGTCCAGTTCCAGCCTCGAGCCAGGATTTTGCAACATTGACTTAAAAACTCATTGACTGACTGAGTCCGTCTCCGTGTGGTTGAGTGAAGGATCACGCCATGACGTTGACACCTGTCGACTTCCGCTGTCCAGCTTCATTTGTTAATTTTTCTTTTCTTTTCTTTTCCAAATAAAAATATTCACCACACAAAATAATTAAAATTGTGGTTACGATTAGGAATGTTCAAAGAACTCCATCGTAAACACATGGAGGCTCCCTCTCCGAATCATTCACCCTGCTCGGCTCCTCAGGCAAGCTCGAGCCGCCTCTTTCAAAAATCCAAATAAAAAAATTTATTGATTAAAATTTAAAGTTCTGTCCGAGTCAAGACAGCATGCGTACGTACGCGTAATTATAAGAGTGCTTGACACTAATCGGACAAATAAAAAATAAATAAAAAAAATTAATGCAAAAAAAGGGGTTTATTTATATATTATATAAATGTAAATCCAGAGAGTCCAGCCTGAAAAGCTTCAGAGCTCAATAGTTCTTCTCTCTGTCTCTCTCTCTCTCTCTCTCTCTCTAAGCGAAGTGAATCTGACACATTTTCCCATAAAACCTCATCGCCGGAGATTGCCGAGCTTCGATGAGTTGCCGGCGAGGTTTTCCAGCAATGTGTAATTCACGCGGTGGCGCGCTCTTTCTTATTCTGCTTCACTCAGTAGTAGTAGCTCTGGTCTCTGCTCAGGGATCTAACAAGACCAGTCTCTGGCCTACACTTAGTGGTTTGTGTTCCGCTCAAACTCTCTTACTTTCTCTTTCTCTGTACTTTTCCTTATAAATTTTGTACTTTGTTTTTTATTTTGATTTTCTGCTCGCTTATTTTCCGTCTGGTTTCCGAGAAAGTGAAGCAAATTGAAATTTTGTATCCTTATGGTTTTAGTTATTGAGCTTCATTTTGATACTCAAAATCTCGTCTAGTTCTCTTTTCTATTTTTTTATTTTTACATTTTTCTCAGCGGAGATTTTCTCTCTTATTTTCTGTTTGGTTGGTTGGTGGCTGAGATAACTGTGGAGAATAGAAAGGAAAAAAGATTTTTTTTTTTTTTGGGTAATGAAATTGAAAACTCAGTTAAACTCAGAAGAGTTGTATTAACTAAAGTGAAGCATTTCCTAATACGGGAAAAATCTTGATTTTGAAATATTTGGTGCTGAATAGCTAGATCCATCTTTCGCGCAGCGAAAAAAAAAAAAGAAAAAAAAAAGGGGGTATTTTACTCGCTGTAAATTTTCATTAATAATCTCACCGTGTAAGCACTAGTTTTGTTGGCTGGCTTTTGATAACTTTCGACTGTGGTTCTGTTAGGTCCTACATGGAAGTAGAAGAAATTGACCAACTTTCTGATTTCAGAAACAGAAAGAAAGAAAATGATGTTGAGAGTGCATTTGCAATTGTTTTCTAAAAGATTTCCTGAATTTAGACTCCTTTGATCAGGAAATGCTAGAAAGTCCGTTTGTGATTGTATTTGGCTACATGTTCTGTGAGTAACCGATATAATTATTATTAATCTGTAGGTAAGCCGCCTTTGGTCATTGCACGTGGTGGGTTTTCGGGGCTATTTGCTGATTCAAGTTCAGTTGCCTATAATTTTGCACAGCTAATTTTCCCTAATGTGACCTTATGGTGTGATGTGCAATTGACGAAGGATGGTACCGGGATTTGTGTGCCAGATGTCAAGCTCGAAAATTCTACCGACATTTCAGGTATTTTCAAAAACAGGAATAAGGCTTACCTTGTTAATGGAGTCCCTACTGAAGGCTATTTTTCTGTGGATTTCACCCTCAAGGAGCTATCAAATGTCGTCTGTAAGTCGAGTTGTCTTAATCCTTTTTTCCTTCACATTTGGGAATGGTTACTTGGATGCCTTTTGAACCAAATATGATGCTTTGATTGCCACATTTTTCTTTACAGATGGTTGGATATCATAATTGTTTAAAGCTATTCTTATGAAAGCAAGGAAATATGCGATTGAAAATGGATTATCAAGATTAAAATATTGCGAGTGTTATTAGACTGATGCTCAAAACCCAACATTGTTATAGTGGTTATAAGGCTGTTTTGTTGCTTATTTAATATAATATTCTACATTAACAATTAATGCAAATTTCTCTGTTTCTAACCAGTAACTCAAGGCGTCTATTCTCGAACTAATAAGTTTGATGGCAATGCCTTCCCAATTCTCACTGTTCAATATGTGGCTCAAACATTTAAACCGTCAGGCTTATGGCTGAACATTCAGGTAAGTGAAAGATCATAAACTGTGTCTGACATTAAATTAGTATCTGCTCTTCTTGTAAGATGTTTCTCTAAACATGCAGGATCTGGCTTCTCAGCTTTCATTTTGACCAAACCTTTTGTTCTATTCTTTTGCAGCTTGATGCATTCTTCACACAACACAATTTGAGTATGAGAAGCTACGTAATTTCTGTGTCAAAAAGTGTAATTGTTAATTATATTTCATCACCAGAGGTGAATTTCCTAAGAAGTATTACAACACGATTTAATCCAAAAACGACAAAGCTAGTCTTTCGGTTTCTAGGACTAGATGTGATTGAGCCTTCAATGAACCAGACTTATGGTTTCTCTTAAAGAATCTTACATTTATCAAGACATTTGCCTCCGAATTCTTATTCCCAAGAGTTACATATGGCCTATGGATGAAGCTCTTTATTTACAACCTCATACATCTGTTGTTGCGGATGCTCATAAAGAAGGGCTTGAAGTTTTTGCGTCAGATTTTACGAATGATGTTCCATTTAGCTTCAATTACAGTTATGATCCACTAACTGAGACCTTGTCTTTCATTGACAATGATGACTTCTCTGTTGATGGTCTGCTGACAGATTTCCCAATTACTCAATCAGTTGCTATAGGTAAGTTATTTTTTTCAGCTTGATAGAAATAGAATTCACCTAAAAATCATGCATATGTACAAATTTTTAAGTGTTTGGTTCAATATCAAGTCTGTGCACCTTCTGAATGAAACTTGATTTGACTACCTGAACCCCTTGACGGATGTATTGGATTTAGATCAAATAAAAAATGCTTCTAATTCCAATTTTGTTGGATCTGGCTACCAGGAACCTTTTATAGATTTGTCCTTGGCCTGTGTCTTGACCTTGTAGCACTACATTGTGAAATGATAGACTCATTCTTTGTTGCACTCATTTGTTATCAGTGTGCATTTCTAGATCACCTTGAACGAATTTCAGTGAGATATTTTGTTCTGAACTGGTGCTATTCTAGCTTCCTACAGATGCATTCACAACTTATCCTAAATTTTCATGAGAAGTTAAAATTTGAAAAACAGTTTACTCATTTTGGAAACTTTTCAATTTTATTCTCAGACCTAGGACTGTCTTTAAAACAAAGGTTCTTAATCAGGTTATTATGGAAGTCGAATGGATATTTATCTCATAGTATTTGCATGTGATTTCTTAAAAATTGCATTTTCTAAGGATAGAAGCATTGAAATACCTACATATGATTGCATGTTATTTTGAATGTCTTTTCACGGTAATGGCTTGATAAATCTGACATAACTAGTTGGTTTTATCATTAAATTACTGGCTGCTTGTTTCAGTAAATATTTTCTTCAAGATGCTGATCCCTCTTCTCATACTGCAGATTCCTTTGCTCACTTTAGCAACAATGCTTCACCACCAGGTATATCACACTATTGCATAATAAAACCTTTGATTCTTTCTTGCTCATTACTGATTGATAATGTTGTCTTACTGTCTGTTTCTATGGCAAATATTATTTTCAGAATATCATTGTTAAACTTTTTCTTTCACCTTGCTCGTTATCCAGCGAAGCCTTTTGTTATATCTAGATTTGGAGCAAGTGGAGATTACACTGGTTGTACGGACTTGGCATATAACAAAGCTATTGCTGATGGTGTAGATGTTCTTGACTGTCCTGTTCAATTGGCGAAGGATGGGACACCATTTTGCTTAAGCTCAATAAACCTGATAGATAGCACAACAGTTGCTCAATCACGTTTTAGCAATCTTACAACAAATATTCCAGAGATTAAGGTTGGCAGTGGAATCTTTACGTTTAATCTGACATGGAGCGAAATTCAAACATTGACACGTAAGTAGAATTTGGTTTCTCATTTACTCACTCTGTGGTGTAATATTCTTCAACCCTCCTCACACCCCCCAAAACCTAGAATTAATTAACTTAAACCTTTCATGCTTTTGAAAATGTTAACTTCACGATGGCTTTTGTTACCAAGACATGAACATCCTTCCTTTTTTCTACCCAAATTATAACTGGTGGAAATGGTTACCTTCTAATACACTTCAATTTTATGCGATTTACATGTAACACTTGGGAAAATATTGTAACTTGTTTTCATCATTATTCTCTGCATTAAATGGATGATTATGGTTATATAGATTTTTATTAGTGAATCACACAGACCATGCAACTATGGGGTGAGGTATAATCAGCAACACATACAAATTGGCCTTAAAACTCATTGTGAACCATCAATGAGTTTTTCTACTGCTTTTACAGGTTGAGGATATAAATCTGTTTCTTAACCTTTTGGGGTGCTGTTTACCATTTTGGAAAACTTTTTTATTTTATTTTTTATTTTTACCTTAGAAAAGGAACACAAAGAATGACCTGAGTTGAGACACCCTAAGTCCTTATGTTCGAGAGGTTCCCTCCTCATGATTCATCTGCTTTCCCTGTTTCAATATGTGCTGCTGCTGCATTTTGGTTCTTAGATTCTGTTGTATTTTTCTGAAGAGTAATGACTAGCAAGTCAGTCTGGATTGTGTAACTAAATCCCAGTATTTATTTATTTTCTGTAAATTCCTGCAGCTTCAATAGCAAGCCCCTACTCGAAATACACATTGTTCCGGAATCCAAGGTTCAAAAATAATGGAAAGTTTCTAACATTGTCCAAGTTTTTGACCTTGGCAAAGGGCGCCAGCTCTCTTCAAGGAGTCTTGATCAACATAGAGGTGAGTATTTGCCATGCCTATGTTCTTTAGTTGCTAAGAAAGGTTTTAAAAAAGAAAAAAAAGATAGTGGGAGATTTTAAACCAAAAATCCATGATTGGCTATGTATTGGGAGAGAGAGTGCCATGCCTATTGCAGCATAGCACCTTCCTAATACCCAGGCAAGTGTAGTCTTCCCGTCCTACACAAATTGGATAATTACTGGTTGGGATGGCCCCAAAGAGTTGGCTGGATGCCAGTGCAGTGAGTTAAAACTCTCGGGACCATGATGAGAAATCATGAGTTCGAGGAAACCCCTTGGAATTTTCAACTTTTGGCATGTAGCAATGGTTTTCAGTTGTTTACTCTCTGATTTTGCTAAGTCGACATATTTCTGCATGTCTATATAATGCTGCAAAATGCATGCAAACTGTCATGTTTGACATCTGCTTTCGGTCTATATTACCTGCCACATGCATTCCTTTTTCAAAATCTTGCTGACCAGTCCTTCAAATCAAAATTTGTATCTTTAGGCGTAGTGCTTCAACAATTGGTCCCTTCCCCTCAACTTGTAAATGGGCTCTAAAAAAAATTGCGTAATGGTTGCAAATATGACTGCAGCTTAAAAACATATCATGTGGACACACATTGTTGATGCCTTATCCACTGTGTACCTATATCCTCATTTGGTTCAAATGAATAGAAAACTATGCTGCAATAATGCGGAAATTATCATGTTTCATGATGGTCAAGAATGTTTGAATGTACATTATGCGCAGCATCAATTGAGAAATGAAGATTCTCACCATCCTTACTCGACTATTTCTATTTATGATGCACATTTTAATCTGTTCTGTTTATTTCAGCATGCGGCCTACCTTGCTGAGAAGCTGGGATTAAGTGTAACTGATGCAGTAATCGATGCCTTGAGCAAAGCTGGCTATGATAATCTGACATCCCCAAAAGTTATGATTCAGTCCGCTAATAGCTCTGTTCTAATGAAATTCAAGGACAAACATAACTATGAGCGTGTATACAAGGTTGAGAGAATATTCGTGATGCCTCCGACTCAGCCGTTGAGGACATAAAGACATTTGCCACTGCTGTGGTTGTCGGCAAGGAGTCTGTCATGCCTGAAAATCAAGCTTTCCTCACTGCTACAACTGATACCGTATCGAAGCTACAATCATTTAAGCTGTCTGTTTATGTAGAAGTCTTCAGCAATGAGTTTGTGTCTCAAGCATGGGACTTCTTCTCAGACGCAACAGTGGAGATCAACACATATGTCAAGGAGTCAAAGTTGATGGTATCATCACAGATTTCCCCAAGACAGCTGCCAGATACAAAAGTAAGTTGATACTTATCATTTGACGCTATTTAATTAAATGATGCACAAACACATCAAGTGTTTTGTGAATAACCTAGGTTAAGAATTGCATTTTCATTACTCCTATGCTTCTACACAATTTCGACACAGTTCAACTAATCAATTCAGCTGTCCAATGAAGGGTATTTTTTTTTTTTTAAATTATCTTTTGTGGGTTGGTCCTATAGAGTGCATGTAGTTATTGATGCAACGGTGCTTCAATGTAATGCAGAAAATCGCTATATGGGTACGGCCATCAATGACACACCTGTTTCCATGTCCCCCGTTCAGCCTGGCAGTCTCATGCAACTCATCACTTCTGATTACATGCCACCAGCTGAGGCCCCATTCCCTCTCCTGTCAGTATCGGATGTAGCGGAGCCACCTTTGCCCAATGTTTTAGCAAAACCCCCAATTTCCAGCCCAAGTGATGTACCTACGGCAGCTACTCCGCATTCGACAAACGGGCAGCCTAAGATCATATCAGGCTTCCTCCTACCATATCTGGCAATGCTCCTCGCTGCCCTTTTTCTAATTTGAACTAGCATGCTCGCTCACTCATTATTTTGTGATCTTGTATTTTCCCATCTCTTTGCTTGGATTTCAAGTAGCTTGGAGCTTTCTTCCTTGCATGGCAACAAGGCTAATCCAAATTTTTCCAATCGAGCACTGAATTCTTTTTGCCTCTGAACACTTTAGGTATGTTCATTCTTCCCCCTTGTAATTTGAAAATACATTTATTCGGGTCTGCAATTTGTATTTCTGTTTTGTAAAATATACACACGATTATTTTTCTGGTTTGCATTATGTTCGTAATGGAGCCATGGAGGCATTCAGCAAATATGCGAGTTTTTATGAGGCCTGCTTGTCCAAGCAGAGGGGTGGGGTTGTTAAAAAAAAATCTGAATCACAAAATGGCCATTTTGTAATCTTCATTGATTTGCACAATTTAGACCCATAGGTCAAATCAAAGGCGAGTGAGAGTCCAATAACTCAAATAAAATGGCTGAAAGGAGGCATTTCTTGGATAGATGGATCGCTTGAATTCACAAACTCAAAACAGTCAGTCGTTTACATGAAGTCGGATGGGTGGGCAGCGTGCATGGTCGTAATCGAACAAATAAATAGTCAGTCGTTTTACATTTGACAGAAACGAAAAGTCGTTTACATACATGATCACTTTACCGGTTTCCATGAACCATTGATTATACGATATATCATTTTTTCCAATCACTCTCCTGTGTTAGGACAAAATATTCCCATTTATAAAATAAAAATAAAGGAAGAGAAAGAACCCTTCACATGGCAAGCTTTTCATTTTTTTAAATATTTTTTAATTAATGATATATTTGTACTTTAATAAATTTTACAAGAGTATAAAAAAAAAAAAAACCCTAAAAATCAAACGGAATAGACGGGTATTGAAACGGGCTCATATATTGGACACCCAACATTCCATGCAAAAAGCCGAAGTCAGTTCGGAGGATTAAATAAAGTTTTTTCGTAGTTTTAAAAAGGGGGAAAACATTATAAAGAAGGATTATAAAGTTCAATTTCTAATCTCTATTAAGTTTTTTTTTTTTTTCTTTTCTAAATTAGGTTGGAGAAAATTTATCCACGCCCTTTGTCCTCCAATTTCTTATTAAACTACCAACTTAAATTAAAAATGTCAGATTAATAAATTGCTTAGAGAAAACTTGGTCCAACTAATCTTTGCTATACGTTTTTTATTTTTATTTTTTCCTACGTAAATGAGTAAATGTCACTTATGAGTAAGAAACGGAAACTTCCGATTTAATAAATGCAAAAATAAATCTCAAGTGAGAAAATGTCTGATATAATTAATATAGAAAGTAGCAAGCGTTAGGTCAAAGCCTCGCCGAATGATGTCATAAGTATGCATTTAAGTTTAGAATTCAATAATATAAAGGTCAATATCCTGAATATTCTTTCATAAAAGGATCATATTCATGTATAATTATAAATTCCATATATGGGATCCCATCTTATGGTAAGTGTTCTAAACTAGGAGAAATGCCTTGAATGTTGCCTCATTATCAGCATATGTCAATCCTCCTTATGATTATATTCCATTTTCCACAAAAATTCTAGATTTTTTTTTTTTTTTTTCATATTCTATAAAAATCCCTAGATTTTCATTCCCTCTCTCTCTCTCTTATCCATCAACTTTATTTCTATCTTACCACCATCTCGCCTTAATGATGTGATAGTATTGATCTGTCCTTAAATTTTTTTCACTTTAGAAAATCAATTATTAGATCTATAAGATCTACATCTTCACTTATGTGAGTCGAATAAATCCAATGCTTGATTTTCAAAAGATACATCGGGAGAGTGGGATAATAATAAGCTAAAAGTGTTGTTTCTAGCTTTACACATATAATCAGAACATTTTTTTTTGGTTACAAAATAAAATATTTGAAAGATATAATATTGGCGCCATTATAGTACCACCTAATCAAGTCATATATTGTTTATAAAAAAAAAAAATAAAGTCATTATATGGTTATTATGGCTGCTAGTGTTCTTCACATTGGCTGTTACATAAAATTAGTTTAATGCAATGCATTAAAGTCAAAAGGGATTTCGGTTTTAGGAGAAAATATTGTTTTTGGCGAAGCAAGTGTATCAAATCATATTTAATTACTATATAATCATAGGATTTGTATTTTCTTCCATTTATATCCATTAACACTCTATAAGAACCCAGAAACCATATCCAACTCAGTAAAGACATTGAATTAGTAGTGGTGGTAAAAAAAACATCAAACATGTCTTCAACATCAGCTTTTCGTTTTGTTTGCTTCATGTTCTTGGTAGCATGGATCAATGAAGTTGGAGCTGGGACAATTGTGTTTGATGTGACCAAATATGGTGCGGTTGCTGACGGTAAAACCGACAACAGTAAGGTAATTTTAGCGATTTCAAAGCATGTGATTTGGTCTGTCACGTGAAAACCGTACCTTTTTGTCTATTGCGCGCGAAAATGTTATCTTTTTTGACGTTTTAAAAATATATATTTTTTTTTTGCAATTTTGTTTGAAAATAGTTTTGCCATTGGGTTTTTGCAGGTTTTTCAAAATGTATTCGACAAAGCTTGTCAAACCGAAGGATACAGTTCTGTCCTGATCCCAGACGGAAAATATATGCTGGGCCCAGTACTGTTTTCAGGCCCATGTAAGGGCCCAATGTCACTTGTGATCAAAGGTGCCCTAATATCTCTTACTGATGTTGGAATCTTATGGTAACAAATTGTTTCATTGGATCACCTTCTATAGCATAGACCAGTTGGTAGTTGGCGGAGGTGGGTCGTTGGATGGCCGAGGCCCCTCTGCTTGGGCCCACAATACTTGCAGTAAAAGTAAAAGCTGCAATCCGCTTCCCTCTGTAAGTGTTCTTCATTCAACATGTCAATCTTAAATTTGTTTGCCAAATGCTGTAGCCTTTAATTTTGGGCTCGTGTTATACGAATGGATCCGAATCCAGCAATTTGCTCTACCCGAACAGGGGGCGGTTTGCTTGAGACTTGCTTGGCAGGCACGCCCCAAAAAAAGCTCTCTCACATTTGTTAATTAACAATTCAAGTAACAAAATTGTTAAAAGTCTATGTCCTATCTAACTTTTATATTATATGAGTATACTAACATATAGAAATGCTATTTAGTATGCTCTTTTCTTTCTCATATTCAAAAGCATATAACATTTCTCATTAACATAGCATTTTAATTCTATAGCTACACTTCAAGCATCCCTTGCAATTAGCTACCTGATTTGCATGTAGACGAGGCTCACCTTCCTCAAGCAGTATGGGGTGCATGCTTAGCTGCCGAGGCAAGTTGGACTGTGTATCCCCCCACTGTAAGGGGTGGCAAAACGGGTTTGACGGGTTGACACTATCACGACTCGTTATGACCTGTGACCCGATTAACCTAAACATGAACACTACCTGTTTAGCTATATGGGTAGAACTTTTAAATACGAACACAACACGAAAATAGTTATATTACCCGACACGACCCATTTAAAATAACCAGATCATATCGGGTTAATATAACACACGACATGTTTGAATGAAAAATAGAAAAAACAATGTAATAATAAAGTTTAAGGTTATTAATTTTATTTATTTATTTTTTACTGGGTTTAACGGGTCACTCGCTTAACCTGACGGATTAACTCGTCAGTTCGGACAGCTAATTGTAGGGAATTTCGATCTATGATAAAAAAAATTTTACAATTCTGTTTGTGTATTAGGGCTTTTACGCTTTCTTGAGGCTAATTTTATTGAACTATATATTGCTCATAAAACTTGTGTTTCCCTAATGCTTTTGACAGTCGATGGGATTCAATTTCGTGAACAATTCACGGGTAACGCAGCTAACATCAATCAACAGCATGGGTGTCCATATGAACCTTTACAGATGCTCCGGCATGAAATTTGATGGCATCCATCTAATAGCGCCGGAAGACAGCCCCAACACCGACGGAATCCACATCGGGGAATCGACTAATATAGACATATCGACGTCGGTAATAGCCACCGGAGACGACTGCGTTTCCTTGAGCCCTGGTTGTTCAAGCATAAACGTTACAAATGTTCGGTGTGGCCCCGGCCATGGAATCAGTGTCGGAAGCCTTGGTCGGATGGCAAATGAAGAAGATGTCAGTGGACTGACGGTGACTAACTGCACCTTCACTGGCACTCAGAATGGGTTGAGGGTCAAAACATGGGCAAGCTCTTTTGCAAGCAATGTCTTCGATCTTACCTTTCAACACATTCATATGGAGAATGTCTATAATCCCATCATCATCGATCAACAATATTGCCCATATGATAATTGTCAAAAGGTACTTTCTTGTCTAATAATCCCATTCGAACTAGTAATCCCATCATCATTTCTCACCAAAAAAAAAAAATAATAATTACCCACAAGTTTCAAACCCAAATAACTGTGGCCATAAACTCACCATTTTTTATTTTTTTTTTAATTTGGGTTAAACAAATAATGTGATTTTTTTAACCCAAAAAAATGTGGGTATTTTAGTAATTACATTGAAAGCATATTTGTTGTCAACAAATTGGGAAATATAAATAGTTATTCTATCCTACCATCTTCTATTTTTAATAATAATTATTCATTTTTTTAATAGAATAACAATTTCATATACTTTTTGTGTATAGGGTAACTCTCAAGTTCAGATTCGGAATGTTAAGTATAATAACATTTGGGGAACTTGAGGTCAAAGATTGCAGTTGCTCTAGAATGCAGCCTAAGTAAACCTTGCCAGAAGATTGAGCTTAGTAACATTGAACTTGTTTACTCCGGTGCCGGAGGACCGGCATCTTCCTCTTGTAATAATGCCAATGGTGCTGCTTACGGTCCACAAATACCACCCTCTTGCATATAGCAATCTGCTTTGGTGCTTGCAGACTAGCTGGCTTGAAGTCTAACCAATGCAAGTGTGATAATTTTAAACACATGCACTAGGTAGATTTGAAACAGTTTTTCTCATTGACCCCTTATGTACACAGCCAGCCCTTTCTCTAATGAGGAGGAGTAAATAACTCTGCGATCCTAATAGCCAGAAATGTTTTACAGGCCGGCTATTGAGTCATGTATTGGTGTCCAAAAATCTCTGCAAATTAATCAAGTTTGTATGGCTTTCGTTTCATATATATATATATATATATTCCTCTTGCAGGAAGCATTTGGCATTACAGTTTCATAGACAAAAACTGATTTTAAATCAAATCGTAAAAATTTATGATTTTCAAATCGTACGTAAAGAGGAAAAAAAAGTATAATTTCAAAACTAAATTGAATTTAAAGTTAAACCGCAATTTTACCAACGTTTTTAAAAATCACATTGTCAAATTGTACATTTTAAAATTATTATTTTTTAATCAAGCTTTTTTTAAGATCACAAACTTAAATGGACCCTAAATGTTGGGAGGATGTTTATGTTTTATCCATGAAAAAATAATGTCTTCATCAGAGAACAAACTTTCCCTTTTCTCCTTTCTTGAGTTAAAAAGTAAAACTGATTAACATTAGACATGTCAATTAATGGAAGTTTTTTTTGGTACTTTTCAATCAGACATGTTGGCACTGTCAAGAAATTGTAAAGAATGATTGATATAGCATTTTTTTTTAAAAGAAAATATTACTTTGGGCTTACAACCAACTCCCTGGATAATATATAAATAGTCGTTTTTAGGGGTTCGATGAGTGGGTTTTGCTGGTTAATTTACACACTAAAGTAAGAGCAATTGGGTTTGGCTTTTGATTATTTTTCACATAAGAAAGTAGAACCTTCCTTAATATAGGGCACTATTGCAAATCACTAAAGATATTAAAGTATTGATTAAAGAGAAATGATAGGGATAATAAATCTTTTAACAATAGAACCTTATCAAACTGATATATAACTCATTTAGTGAAGAAAAACAAAATAAAGAAATGTAACATATACCAATGGATGAGTTACACATAAGTTTGGTAAGGCTCTTCTTGGTAAAGATTTAGTACCCATAACATTTATATTGATTAAATGATTAAATTTATTTATTTTTATATCATAAGTGGTGATTTAATATAGTATTATCACAAACATAAGTATTATGAGTACCAAATTTTTTACTAAGAGATGAGCACTAAAATGATGTAAAGCTTATTTATTGGTACTCGTAACTTTTTTTTTTTTTTTATTACTTGTTCTATCATTTTGATACATATTCTTGATAAAAGATTTAGTACTCACAACATTTTTCTATAACATAGTCATAAATTTAAACCTTATTTATGTCATTTTCTCTTTCATTTTAATTAAATATTTAACATATTACCTCCGGTGAGGAACGGTTTACGTACCGTCGTACTCCATTGGGAGCACTTAAATGTCCCTTTCAACATAATTAAGCTCAGAAGTGGGAAATTCAAATGAGGCAAACACTTTCCATTTTGTTGTTGAAAAAGGCAAGGAAATGGTGCAAGCATCATCATTCGTAATCCCTGAATCATCATGGAAGCAAGATTCATGTACACGAGTTTGAATGGCTTCGAAAAGTCTACAAGTTATATTGCATTACAGGCTTTACAGTTAAAAAGATCATCCCGTCAAATAAATTAAACAAAGTCAATTGAATTCCCTCTCTTTATTTATTTTATTATCCAACGGTCATCTCCACGTCATGCTTCTCTCTCGATGATGTCATCCATGGAAGTTGCCCAGAAGCCCACCAAAATAAAAAGCCCCATGTTAATTGAATCCGTGGGTTAATTATGTAGGTTGGTTGATGGCAACATAAAGCTGCACAGTACCGAAAATATGTGCGTTTGAAGATCATCATCTTCTTGGTAATCAAGGGATGTTTTGAAATTCTTTGATTTTGCACAATGGAACTGCTGGTGATGATGGTTCATGTGAATCATGTGATTAGATGTTTGTGCCTATGAAGTGTCCATGGCGGACCTTCTTCCAAATCGACACGCATTAATCGAACGATAAACATAAAATATGACTTATCTCGACTTTGAAAAAATATATATATATTTCAAAATCAAAAACATGTTTTTCTCCGAACCAGTAACAATCAACTCAACTCAACATAAAAGTATTGTTCAAATGCAAATCTCACTAAAAACACTTTTCCAAACCACTGTCAAACCTAATTAATTTTATATAATTAAACATGGACATTGGAAATCAATTTGTTTAATTGAAGTTTTTTTTTTTTTTTTAATGAAAAATAATAGTACTTTCCTCTATCGAAAATATATAAATTCTTAGACCCCCTCCCATTATAAGTTAGTTTTTAAGAGTAAGTTAGTTTTTTAAATGTTTACATTATTTGGTATCAAAGCCAAACACCACATCAAGGGTTCGAGTCACAAAGGGATCAACTTATTGGCTGGATTAAAATATTGCTAGATAAATAAAACTGCCAAAAAACATAAAAAGTCACTATTAGGTCAATATCAATAGAGTGGATCACCATGGATATTGACTGCAGAAGCGTAGTCCGCCGTGGACATCGTTTTCCTGTGCATGAAATGAAATTTGAAACGTTGAAAAAATAATATCCGATCCTGGTATATGTGGGCCCATATTCAATGGGCCTCACACAAAACCATGCTGGACCCGGACCCCGACCCCAAATGTGGGCCCATATTCAATGTCACTCATACCGTCATACACAGGGTACATCATCGCCACGCGATGCTGACGTTATGCACAGGAATAAACAAGTCCCTGGAGCTCACGCAAGTTACCATACGTGTGGGCTCATTTGGCCGCCAATATCGCCCTTTGACCTTCCATAACAAATCTCTCTCTCGCCCTGGCCCTATATATAACTTCAAATATCATGCTCTGTTTCTCATATTTCGAGAACTCTGTAATCTGTATCTGAAAGTTGTCGCTTTTAATTATATAAAGAATGAAAAAAATGCCTGGAAATGACCAGAGTTGTGGTGTTCTCAAAGAACCACGTCTTGTGGAGAGGAAGTTCTTGGCCAGGCCACAGCATGAAGGAGCTGGCGCCATTGTTAGGAGGAGCATAGGAAGGTAAGAGAGTGATTATATTTATACTGATCAACTGAGTGGAACTTTGCGCTATTTGAGGCGTTTGGGCTAATGGGATGCTTTTTGTTTTTCAGGTTTGAGCTGAAATACTTTGATCCTTTTCTTGTCCTGGATGAATTCTCAGGTGGGTTGTCTCTGTTTTCCCCTGTTTCTTCATGAAATGTAATAGGTCGTCTCGTCTTGTCTGTATATATATATGCATATATCTTCGTTTTGCTAAAAATTTTGTTATTTCGAATGTTGCAGTTGCTGCTCCTGCTGGATTTCCTGATCATCCACACAGAGGTTTGATTTATAGGCTTTTTTTTTTTCCTCTCACTTTTGTAAATTATCTCTGCCCGTTAACATTAAAATAGGATGATTCTCATCATTGGTTCTTCTTTTTCCTCTAAGCAGGATTCGAGACAGTGACATACATGTTGCAGGTATATCCCTTTTATTACTGTGCGCACGCGATCATCACTACTTTCCTTTTCATATATAATATAGTTGTGGATTTTTCCATTATAAAGTTAGACTTTTCCATTATATTTCAGCTATTGGATTAAAATTGTTGGAACAAGAATTTTCAACCATCTTTAACCATTTTAGCTTCCGATTCTTTTATTTCTGTTGTTAAAAAAAATAATCATACTACCTAATTCCTTGGTTAACTTTTCATCGGACAAAGTTTTGGTCGGGAAAAATTTCATCCGGTTCGGTCTGTATGTTGAAAATTATGTGCATTTTTAAAATAACAGGTATTTAAAATAACAGGTATTTTAGACACATATTAGTTTAACAAGACTTTGTTAGACAGGTGGAGGAAATTCTGGAAAACTTAGACACATATTAGTTTAACAAGACTGTGTTAGACAGTTGGAGGAAATTCTGGAAAACTTTTGCTCTTTTTGTCAGGAGGGTTGTTCAAATTCTTAGGTGAGGAGGGAGCTTCTTCTAAGAAATTGCAGCTGGCTGGCAAATACATCTGTATAGGTCAGCCAGTGAGACCCAACACAGCCCCTGCTGCCCAATCCTAATCACACAACTGTACAAGGTTGACCTAAGCTTTCTTGGGACCATGTAGTTGGCAGGAAATATGTTAAACAGACAAGACCCAGCACCAGCATGCATGACTACTATCTTCTTTCTATTTGTTTTTCTGTGGGTCTTTAATGAAACCTCTATAATTTTTAGAGGTGGGTTGCACTTACCCTAATTGAAAACAATTGTTTGTCACCAGGGATCTGTCACACATGAAGATTTTGAAGGGCATAAGGGTACAATAGGAGCCGGTGATTTGCAATGGATGACTGCAGGAAGAGGAATTGTCCACTCAGAAATGCCGGCCGCCCAGGGAACTCAAAAGGGCTTACAATTGTGGATCAACCTCTCCTCCAAGCATAAAATGTAAGCAATAGGCCGCCCATTGAGTCAGACGGCTATATGACATATGTTTGATGTCACTCTGTTGTCGTTCTAAAGTTTAATAAATTTTTTAAGTCATCTCAAATATAATGTAGCTTTTAAAATTATAATTGAATTTGAGATATGATTTAATTAAACTTTGATTTATTGGTAATTTTAAAAATCACGTCATATTTATGACGACTTTAAAAGACTTATAACATTACTTAACAAAATAGTACTCGCATGCAGTCAACGGAAAAGTTAGACAAAATTCTTAGAAATTTTGCTTTTTAAATTATTAAATTATTAGTAATTCAAACATGATCTGTCTCTTTGAACAAGTGAACCACATAATGACTATTGGTAGCAAATTGTCGAGAATTGAAATCTGAAAAAGTCAATATAGTTTTGAACTTTTCTAAGGAGAATAGAATATATGCAGTTGTCACTTACTACAACGATCATTGGCCATCATGGGACCTTTTTCCAAAGGTGCTTTTGAATGCACCACCATCTTGCGTGTGCGCATACCAGCCAGAACACTCTGCCTTTATGCTCAATACTCATGTCCCATTATGAAGAAGTTAACTTCTGTCATGATAGATGATAGCTAGCGCCTGCCTGCAAGCTTTGAACTTGTGTCATATAATTATAACCCTTGGCCTCGGGAATTAATGACCGTTTTCCATTACCAACATCTTGGAGCTAATTTCATGGCTTCCAAAGGCCAAACTTTTGCTTTGATTTTTGCTAAAAAGATGCCAATATAACACTCTCCTTGTGTTGTTTTTGGGAACTTGGAGGGTACCCCAAGTGTCCAAAACTTCATCTGATTGAGCTCTGATTTCTGCATGATCACAGGATTGAACCAAAGTATCAAGAAATGCTGAGCAAAAACGTTGCTGAAGCTGTGGAAGATGGGATAAAGGTTAGAGTCATAGCCGGCGAGGCCTTGGGAACAAAATCACCTATCTACACAAGGACCCCAACAATGTACTTGGATTTCACACTGAAACCAGGAAATCACCTTCAACAACCTGTGCCAACATCGTGGAATGCGTTTGTCTATGTCTTGGAGGGAGAAGGGATCTTTGGAAATCTGAAATCTTCGGCAGCCTCAGCCCACCACATTCTTCTTCTGGGAACAGGGGATGGGTTGGAGGCATGGAACAAGTCCTCCAAGCCCCTCAGGTTCATTTTGGTTGGGGGTGAGCCATTGGGAGAGCCTCTGGTGCAGTTTGGACCATTTGTGATGAACACCCAGGAAGAGATTGACCAGACCATTGATGACTTTGAGAATTGCGTCAATGGATTCGAGAAAGCAAGGCACTGGAGATCAGAAAGCGCACTTAGTCTTGATATGTAGGTCCGTGTAAGGAGTAGGAAATAAATTAATATTATCCTCTAATCTTGTTCTGCAAAATTTATTATTCGCTTATGTTAATGAGCCAATTTCCTTTTTGATCGTGAAAGTAAAGTGACAGCGGAGGTACCCGATCTCCGCTATCAATTATTATATGTTTATAAATTTATTATAAACATATAATAAACACCCGATAATGATGATAAGTTTCTTATTGTAGGATTGGCTTTATATGCACAATAGAAAATACTATAATGATCCCTAGTAGTGATGACAAGTTTCTTATCACATGGATGATCTCATGTGTACAAGAGAAACGTGATAATAACTCCCCATAGTAATGACAAGTTTCTTACAATATGGTCAGCCTCACCATGGAAATGATGAGGTTAACCAATTAAACGCTCAATAATGATGATAAGTTTCTTATCGTAGGGTTGGCTTTATATGTACAATAGAAAATGACATGACGACTCCTAATAGCAATGAAAAGTTTCCTATCGCATGGATGACCTCATGTGTAGAAGAAAAATGTGGTGATGACTCCCCGTAGTGATGACAAGTTTCTTACAACATGGTTAGCCTCACCATGGAAATGATAAATTTATATGTTTTTTAAACTTATTATTATTATTATTTTTGACATGCCTGCACTAAAGGGGGAGAAGGATTCGAACTAGTAACTACCACTTCATTAGGTCTCGTTTGGTTTGTGGATTGTCTAGTCCATTGGAAAATGATTAGTTATTACTAGGATTAAATTTACCAATTTTAATAGATTAGTTATTCATATTCCTTTGTTTGGTTGTGTATTGTATCTAATCCTATTCTTTCGTTTGGTGTAATACAATATGTTGGTGAATAGAATCATATTTTGATCTTATTTCCTAAAATACCCTTATAATATGAATACAATTTATATTATTAAGGACCTTTTTTTTCTTCAAAACATAAACAATTATATTATATATATATTTTTTAATTATGTCATGTACATTGGATTTTTTTTTGCAATTATGCTAGAAAATTAAAATTATTTATATAAAAAAACATAATCACCATATTTCATATTTTATATCGGTGATTTCCATTTGAATGAGGAAAAGAGAGAAGAAAAGCAAAATTGTGTGTGATTTGAAAAAAAAGAAAAAACAACCCTAAGGGAAGAGAATGAAAAAGATTGAGAAAGAATAAAGAAAAAAAAAACTTTGAGGAAGAGAAAAAAAAAATTTGAGAAAGAATGAAGAAATAGAGAGAACGAAGAAGGAAAAAAACTAAGAAAAGAAAAAAAATTCAAGAAACACAATGAGAATGAAATAATCAAGAAAATAGAGATCGAAAATAAGAGAGAGAGAGAGATATCTTGTTTTGAGATATGAAGATCGTTTGAGAGATGAAGAACGTTGCTTTGAGAGATAATATTGTGAGAGGAGGTTGCGTAGGGTTTTTGGGTAATTTTACAAATATTTTAATCCTGCAGAAAGGATTAGTTAAGCCACTCATTTTAAGTGGCTTAGCTAATCTGTAGATGGATTATAATCCCATGGGAGTAACTACTCCCAGGAATAGCATGTTACCAAACAAAAGATTAGCTAACACCGGTGTTAGCTAGTCCAATCCAAAGACTTAATCCGCGAACCAAACGGGGCCGTGGTCCCAACCAATTAAATCTTGTATATAGATTCTACAAATAAATTTAATGATAAGTTTAATAAATAAATAAATAAAAGTTAGAAAAATAACAGGCCTCCCGAACAAAATATAAACTTAGCTCAATTTTTTTTTCTTTGTGGTATGATAAATGTAAATTGTGATTCTACAATGTAAAATTAATGAGAACAAAATGTCTATAAGAGGTAGATTAATTAGTTAGAACCATGACTAATAAAATAAAAATTACTAATTTAAATCTCTTTTGTGCAAACATAAAAAAAAAAAAAAAATCAATGAGAACAAAAGAATATATACCAATTATGGAAAATATACAATCATCTAGATTCTAGACAAACGTTCATGATAATCCACTGACGTAATGAAGCTTCTGAATTACCTCACCCAATCCAATTCAAATTTCCTTTTTCTTTTTCAATAAAAAAGAAGATGCCCCATTTCCCACTCATACTGTGTCAGCAATCAGCATTTGTTCTCTCCTTCAACCTTTTGACCTTTATGATTTCCATCTCCCCCACCACGCCTTCAAGACTTTGAACAAATTACCACAACAACAACAAATACAAAATAAAGGAAAGAAAAAAAAAATGATGAAGAACAAGAGGAACGTTCTGCTTCTGAAGATCGTCATCTTCCTCTTCGTCCTCAACTCCCTCTCCCTCTGCCTCTACCAATTTACCTTCAAAACTTCATCACCCTCCCCCAACAACCCACTTAACTACCCCACCCGTCGCAACCGTCACCTCAAGCCATGGCCCATCCTCCCATCCTACCTCCCCTGGTCCCACCACTCCCCTCCGGCCCCACGCTCCTGCGAGGCCTTCTTCGGCAACGGCTTCTCTCGCCGCATCGACCCTCTCCTCCCTCCAAATTCTGACGAGAATCCCAGGGGATGGTTCAGGTGCTGGCACAGCGAGACCTTGCGGAGCTCCATTTGTGAGGGTGGGTCGCTCCGGATGGTGCCCGAGAGGATCAAGATGTCGAGGGGCGGGGAGGGGTTGGAGGAGGTGATAGGGCGGGGAGAGGAGGAGGAGCTGCCGGAGTTCCAGAACGGGGCGTTCGAGGTCGACGGCGGTGTGGGGTTTCTGGGTCCGCCGCGTGGGCTTGTGGACGGTGACTTCCTGGACCGGTACGTGCCGAGGGGGGAGATCGCCAAGCACACCATGCGGGATCTGATCCGGTCCGTTCGGGTCGTCACGCCGGGCGAGTTCCAGTGCCACGAGGTTTGGGGGTTTAGTCAGTGTTTTTGTTAATTGGGTATTTGTTTTTGGTTTCGATTTATGGATTTGGAAGCTGATTGTTGGGGAATTTGGATGATTTTGGGTGAAAGGAAATCTGGGTTCTGTTTAGTTTCTTCTGTTGGTGGATTAAAGCTGTTAGCTTGAGGACGGTTGATTCAGTTAATTGGGATTTGTAGTTTCGGTTTGCGAATTTGGAAGCTGACTATTGGGGAATCCGGGGGTTTCGATGGTAAAGTTCCATTTCTGCTTGGTGGTACGGGTTTGCTGGGTTTTGAATAGTCATCTGTTTTTTTTTTTTTATCTGGTGTTTGTTTTAGCTTCTATATATGGATTAAAGTTGATTTCTTAAGGGCTTTTCATTCAATTTGTGGATTTGAAACTTGGAAGGTGGTTATTTGGGAATTTTGATCGTTGCTTTGGATGGTTTTGGGAATAAAGTTTCCATTTTTGGGTGGTGTTGCAGGTTTGCTAGGTTTTTGACTTGTCAGTTTTTTTTTTTTCCCCTGGGCATACGGCAGTGTTGATTGTTAAAATTTAATGACGGGTGAGGTTTTTCTTTTGTTTGCTGGGTTTGGGACTTTGGGTATTTGGTTTAGTTTGTTGACATGTCGGTGAGGGGTATTCAAACCAGTGACTTTTGCTTAATTAGGCATAATCTTAGCTGATTGAGCTACCTCTATGAGACATTTGGTTTAGTTTTCTATTCGTGGATTAAGGTTGATTACGTGAGGCCTTTTGATTTCATTTATGGATTTGGACCCTGATTAGGAATTAATCATCGGCTGGGAGGGTTTAGGGATAAATTTTCCATCTTTGAGTGTTTGTGCAGGTTTGGTTAGTTTTGATTTGTCAGTTTTTTTTTTTTTAGGTATATGGAGGTGTTGATCGTGAAGATTCCAATGTGTTGTTCTAGGAAATTCATGCTTGATTTTCTTCTGGATTGATTTGGAAGTGATATGTGCGGTTTGAATACCCAATTGTGCAACACCAAAAAATTGGAAGTTTCAAAAAAAAAAGGTCTTAAGATTAATTATACCCTAAATCTAGGACTGGTAAACTTTATAGGGATTTTTTATTTTTTGTCTTTTTTCTGTCTTTATATGGTTCTGAGACATCTAAGGCTTCACTTGCAGTGGGTTGAGGAGCCTACGCTTTTGGTGACACGCTTTGAGTATGCAAACCTTTTCCACACTGTTACAGATTGGTACAGTGCATATGTATCTTCAAGAGTTACAGGGTTGCCTAATCGACCTAAGTTGGTTTTTGTGGATGGCCACTGTATGGTATGTATGCTCAATTCTGCATGGCTTCTTTCTTTCGTTGTATGTTGGTTTCATTTGTGTCGTTTAAGAGCACTTGACAATGTTTATACGAATACTTTGTTCTGACTTTTGTCAGCTTGTTATTTGTGGATTGTGTTCGAGTAAGTGGTGGAGTGAAGAATAATGAGAAAGAAAGGCTGGAGCTTTAAGTTTTAGTATTGTACAAATAGGAAGTACCGAACTTTTGCAGAACAAACATGATGGAGGTTCTTGACCAATAAAATTTTATGGAGTTCATCTCATGATTTTAGTGCAGAAATCTTGTATCGGATGGATGGGACTATAAGTTTTTAATTTAGTAAGGCAAAAATAGGACATGGATCCAGTCATCCAACTTCTACAGACTTCTCAAATGCATATTCTCAGAATGATAACAATAGTATAGGAATGTATACCCATGCATGTTTAGAGAAATATAAATTGCATACATGATTAGTGAGATTAAGCTTGCAAAAGATTTTTCACATATGTCAAAATTACATTTTACTTATAGACCTTTATTTGAGTACATTTCTTTAAGTGTATATGTATTTGTATGTAAGTATTTGATGCTCAACATCCAGTGAGTATTTGATTCCTGTCTTCTCCAGTGCTCAATCTCAGAACCTACCAACCATTCTCTTTGAATAAAAAACACAACCTTATGGACCCGAGTGATTGATGATTGACATTTTGTGGTTTGTCAATGATTATAAGCAATAGGATGCTATAACTATAGAGGTCTCTGAAGGAGAAATGGAAGTGCTAGGATTTTTGAGAAATAATTGGTACAAGGGATACTTAACAGTGTACCAGCTAATTTTATTCTTACACTCAAACCTTTTAGTGTTGGTTTTTTCCAGCCGGAGGAACTAAATCACAGTTTTCTGTTGAGGGAAGAGAAGCTTCTTTTGTTTTCAGTTAGCATCTTAAACATGAATGATCTTCCATCAATTTGTTGGAAGAGTGTATGCTTATCATTGTCTTCTTCTTCTTATAGGTCCAATGGTTGAATTCTAGTCTGTGTTTGTGGGAATATTCTGCCATTCTGCTTTTGTTTCTATCTGGTTTTATGTATTTGTTCCTGAGTGCTAGGCCATACTTAATTATCCAAATATCACTGATCTCTCTTCTTTTGGTGGAAATAATCAGGCACCCTTGGAAGAAACATGGAAAGCATTGTTTTCTAGTCTTCGATATGCTAAAAACTTTAGTGGTCCAGTCTGTTTTCGCCATGCTATTCTTTCACCTTTGGGATATGAGACTGCACTATTTAAAGGGCTTCTGAAGAAATAAATTGTCATGGAGCATCTGCACATGACCTGTGGCAAAACCCTGATGACAAGAAAACTGCCCGATTATCTGAATTTGGGGAAATGGTTAGAGCTGCCTTTTGGTTTCAGTAAATAGACACCATGTCGAAAAGCCAGTCTCAGGTCATAATGTCCTCTTTGTTCGACGAGAAGATTATTTAGCATCCCGTCATGGTGGTAAAGTTGAGTCGAGGCTTAGCAATGAACAAGAAGTGTTTGATTCCTTGAAGTACTGGGCATTGAATCATAAAGTGTGCAATGTAAATCTTGTCAATGGATTGTTTGCACACATGTCCATGAAGGAGCAAGTCCAAGCCATTCAAGATGCTTCAGTTATTATTGGTGCTCATGGTGCAGGTCTATGACTCACATAGTATCTGCAATGCCAAAAACTGTGATTCTGGAGATCATTAGCAGCCAATATCGACGGCCACATTTCGCATTGATAGCTCGGTGGAAAGGGTTGGAATATCATGCAATTAATCTTGACGGATCATATGCCAAGCCACCAGTTGTCATTGACAAGCTTAGCAGCATAATGAGGAGCCTGGGATGCTGAAATATGTTTGGTTTTGGCCAAATTCCATTGGAGGTGATGGAAATATGTTTCAGTGTCTATTTGAACGCCATCCTTCCGCTTTCCTAGAGAATGAGCTTTTACTTGCTTCTGCTACTGCTGCAATATTTCGATGGGAATCTTATGGTGAAGAGACAGAAAATTGGATTTACATAATATTGAGAGAGGTGGTTGGATTATATACCCTGATGGTTCTGGACTGTCACCTTCAAGGCCATGATTTTTGCTTCGGTCAATTTTTCCATGCCTTTGGGGAAGTAGCTGATAGGAGTCATAATTTTTCTTGTATACTAATTCTTTGTTACTGACACGAGTGTCTTCTTGTACAATAGATCGATTCACTACCTATTTTAAATCATAGTTCTTTCAAAGAACAATATGTTTGCGGGTTCGAATTGATATAAATTTTCTATGTATTTTTCTAACAATATTCATCAATTGAGACGCACGGTTTGATTGGATTTGTAGTTTCAAAACGTGTAATTTTTTTTAAAAAAAAACTAGCAATATGAAAAGGCTTTTTCTCTTCATTTTCTTAGAATTGTAGATTCATTATAAAAAAAGAATTGATGCAAATCAGGATCTATTTGGTACAGTTTTGAAAAGTGTTTTGGATTATGAAAAGGGAAAAACTATATTTAGTCCTTATATTTTTATTTTATTTGGATTTAGTCATTTAAGTTTTCAATTTTAATAAAGGTTAAATACCTAAGTATTCCATTGGGGTTTTCATAACTCTATTTTTTCTCCATTAGGGTTTGAATTTTATTATAGGAGGTCTATTAGTTGACTTAATGGACCAAGGAAGTGGCTACGAATTTTGTCTCTTTTTTTTTTTTTTTTTTGTTGAAAAAATATATATTTTTTTAAAATAAAAATTTAATTAGGTAGGTACATCATATTGATGACATGGCTACTTGTGCCAAGTGTTAAATTTTCATTCGTTCACGTGTTAGTCTGTTAAATCAACTAACAGTCAACTAATAAAGTGATCAATTTGATCCTTTATCAAAACTACAACTTCGTGTAATAAAAATCAAACCCTAAATGGGAAAAATAAAGTTGTGAAACCTCAATGGGGTATTAGGTATTTAACTCTTTTAATAATAAGTCTCTTAGATTTTGCCCAAGTTTAAAGTATGTTTCTTTATCACATTACTATCAAAAAAACAGTTTGTCATCAATCACATGTCTTATTTGACACATTAATGTCTATCTCAACACCCAATACAATATCATACCAACGGAACTAGAGCCTTTCTTACTACGGGTTTGTTTTTTAGGTTTTCATGTTTCTCTAAGTTCTATTAGTCAAGTTGATGATTTTTTGGCGGCTTTTTTTTTTTATGAATGACTTATCTACTAACACTTGTTGATGTGACATTGCATTTAAGTGTTTATGACATGTCAAATGAGATATGTGGCAAATGACAAACCGTTAACTTTACAGTGAAATAATATAGTGGCCTATTTTAAACTTGGACAAAATCTAAAGATTACATTCTTGAAATTAAAAACTCGATGACCGAATTCAAATTTTAGTGATAAAAAATTGAGACCTAATTTGATGGGGCTATGTTCGAAAAATTCGTTGTATGTGAAGTCTATAAACGAAAATATTAGCTAAATACAGAAAATATAAGGATATGTTAAAAATATTTTGAATATATTCTAACACATGTAATATAAGTAAGTTAATTAACTGGATTCCGAAATTTACGTTCTATATATCGGATTTTAGGTCTTGGTGTGAAACTGTGAATCACTCAGCCGTCATTGACAATGGCCGCGACGTCCTGGTCTGACCTCCCAGAAGACCTCACAGAGATGATCTTGAGGCAGCCAACGGATGTGGTTACTCTTTACAACTACCGCCGCGTGTGTCGTTCATGGCGGTCCTTCGCCGGCGAGTTGTTTGCGTCGTCACCTCCACAACTACTTGCCTTCAAAGAGCAGAGCAGAATTGTGCAACGCATATGTTTGTTGAATGTTTTCAATGGCAACTGGAGCGTGTGTAAAATTCCCAAGTTCAAGACTGTTGATGGGCAGCCCCTGTTGCCGAGGAGCGTCTGCTCCTGGCATCGTTGGCTGGTAATGGATTACACCACATCCAAGTGTCGCGATCGCAAGTATCACGCCCATCATATCTGTCTCTATAACCCATTCTCAAGGGCTCGGATTCGGCTCCCAGCGTTCACACTCGATCACTCCTTTGATACCCAGAAACGCAAGTTCGTTTTATCATCTGAACCCACAAATCCCAGTTCAATTGCTTTAGCAATTCGTAATAGGCAATCTCTTGAAAAGTTGATGTTTTTGAAACCAGGAGGTAAGGAGTGGATTGTTGTTGACATGAGGATGTGGGTTGTTGATGTTATAAGCTACAAGGGTAGATTCTGTGCACTTGATTGGCACCGAAACTTCATACAATTTAATTTGGGTACTCATGTTCCTTGTGTCAAAAGAATCCCAACTAGGATTAATGCATTCTCAAATGATTTATATCCAACTGAATATCTGATGGAATCGCTGTGTGGGGATTTGTTGTTGGTTCAACTGTATTTCGGGCCGACTGGCGAGTGGAAGTTTCATGTTCTCAAATTGGATTGGGAGAGTATGGCGTGGAAGGAGATCAAAAGCTTGGGTGACGAAGCTATTTTCTTGAGCTATGATGAATCTGTGTGCATACGAGCCGGTGACTCTACCGTATTCAAACGTAATTGCATTTATTTCACAGATGATGTGTTGTGGATGACACTACGGAAAGAGGATTTCGGGGTATACAACATCGCAAATCAGACTGTCGCTTGGTTCCCTCGCCCTTTTCCTTGTCAGAATGATGGACTGTGCTACCGATGGTTCACAACTCAAATATAGTATGCATATTTTGTTTATGACCAGTAGCTCTTTCAAGAGACTGTAATTTACACCTAATTTTGAAAATTTTAATTAATATAATATAAAGGTGAGAACTTTTCTTCTTCTTCTTCTTCTTCTTGTGTGTGTGTTTTGAGTTTGTTAATATTTCTTCTTCCTCAGCAAGCTTAGTTTGGGTGCAGTTATGTACCACATTTGGAAGCAAAAAAAACTGAAAATTAATATGGTAAACTGCCAAAGTCATAGGAGAAGATTGTGCATAATATTGCAATTATGTACCGGATGGAATTTTCCTACTGGTATGTTAATTGATGATATGGATAAGTTGAGGACAAACGAGCGCGATCCTCCTGCCAAGTTGACTTGTCTAACAGCTGCTTTGGCAAGACCATGACCCGTCCAGTTTGCTTCTCTTCGAGTGTCGAATCTATTAGTGCCTTAAACTGTTGAGCACAACTTTAGCATCTTCAACTACCTGACCATATTTGCTCTACTTTTGGTCATTGACAGTGAGGGCATTTACCACCTGTAATGAATCGCCCTCCAAAATAATGGATTGAAGCCCCAAGCCTCGTATAAATTATGCAGCATTCAATGCCGCGTGTGCTTCTGCCACCACTGGGTCCAGTGTGATACAAATTGTTTGCCCTCTTGCAGCAATCACTTGTCTCTTAAAATCCCTCGCGATGATGCCAATTCCCATTCGACGAGATTTTACATCTAAAGCTGTATCCCAATTAATTTTATACATTCTATTAGGGGGAGCTTGCCACTTATCTGAGGCTGAAAGTACAGGGGAGTCTTCATATACCACTTTATTACGATTACATTGATGATGAAGCTTCTCTTCCTAATTAGTACTAACTACTACGAATTTAGAGCCAAATGTTCTATTTGGCTAAAGGAAGCTTTGTGAACTGATTGATACTGTTTTCAAAACCAAATGGCTGCTGAGACTGTTTGTTTGACAGCATGGACCATCAAGATAATTTTTCTTAATGCTCATGTTGACCTTCTGTGAGTTTATTTGGCAATAGGACCATGGAAAGGTCTCATGGAAAACAATTTTGTTTTTTGTTGTCAAAGAACTCGCCAGAGGAGAGAGGGTGAGTGCCGGAGGAGAGAGAGGGTGATTGGCGGGAGGGAGAGAGAGGTCCGATAGAAGAAAAATAATTACTGAAATTTTAGAATTTTAGGGGAAAAAATGATTGATTTGGGGGAAAAGATGATTTTTTTTTTTTTTTAAATGCCATATAGGAGAGAGTTTGCCATGTAGGAGAGAAGTTGGACTTAAGTTGGTTTTTTGTTGTGCCTTTAACATTATCCTAAAAAGAATAACCATATGTGAATAAGAGTTAAAAGAATAACAAGTCTTTAAAAAGAACTTAGAATAACTCAAATTAATTTTCCTAGTACAATTAACCAGAATTAGAATTTGCTTCAAGTTAATACTCCTAGTCTAAACATTATTATATTTTAAGAGTCTAAACAGTGTTACTTTGTAATTCAATAATGCAGTTGGCTCAAAATTAGTCCAATTAGGATTAGAAATTTAGAACTGAACCCTAGCAACCATGTAGGGTGTTTTTATCAATTTCTCTTTGGTCTTCTACTTCAAATCTTAAACTTCTTTTAAAAAAGGAACGATAGTTTTAGTGGGGAATCAATTCTTGATAATATGCATTTATGTAGGAGTAATTGGATGGTTGAAAATTTCAATTTCAATATATATATATATATAGAAGAGAGTTTCATCTTGGTTTGGAAAGCTTTTAATTCAACTCTATTTACATAAGAAAATTTAATTACACAATATAACTTGCTGGCGGCGAGGTGTGCAATAGTTCAATACGGTCAAGTTGTCTTGCTCCGGTGGCTGCTGAAGCGATGACGGTATTACTAGCGATCCAGCTTTGTCGTGAGTTGGGTTTTTTGAGAGTCCATCTTGAAGGTGATGCTAAAGGTGTAATTGATGCCGTCAATTCTGTAGACGTGGACAAGTGTTGGATGGAACACGTTATTGAGGATATCAAAGTAGAGCTAAAAGCTCTGGCACATTGCAAGCTCACTCTCACTCTCATGAAGAGAGAAGGGAACCAAGTTGCCCATAATCTAGCTAAATATGCTGTGATGAATTGTATTAATGATAGTTGACGTGATACACCTCCTACATGTATTCGTGATACGTTATTCGCTCTAGTTATTTGAAATTTTAATGAGAAGTTGACTACTTTTATCAACAATATATATATATAAATTTAATGTTATGGTGTCAATTTACTTGTATAAAAAATTAAAAATGTCATTAGTAAATACTCAAATTATAACTTTACGTTATTCTATCCATTTATAAAATAAAAAAAAAATTACTATATGCTTTATTGCAATAATGCCGGCGCCGTGCTCCTTTATTCTCCACGCAAATTAAATAACGAGGATTATAATTAATTATTTATTTATCCTAATCCAACCAGGATTAGAATAACTAGTCCAACCAGGATTGGAATCGGTGGCATATAAATAGGAATTGCAGAGCAGGCGAATCACATACAAAGTTTTCATAGAGAGAAGAGATGGCTACAGTTCCCTGGTGTGTCCTCCCGGAAGAGATGGTAGAGTTGATCATGCGGCAGCCAACACATGTTCTTTATCTTGTTTACCTCTACCGCAACGTGTGTCGTTCCTGGCGGTCGGTTGCCGACAGGGTGTTAGCGTCGTCGCCTCCACACCTACTTGCCTACGACGAAGATAGTATAGAGTTGTTCAATATTTTCACCGGAGACTCAAGGGTGTGTAAGATTCCCGAGTTGAAGAATCGTGGTAGGCAGCAGAAGAAGCAGCCGGTGTTGCCCAGGATTGTCTACTCCTGCCAGGGTCGGCTGGCAATGGATTTCACCGCCGCATCCAAGTGTTACGTGTCTACTAATTCCGGGGTTGGCCGCAAGATAGAATCACGCTCACGATATCTGTCTCTACAACCCATTCTCAAGGGCCCAGATTTGGCTCCCTACGTTCACAATCGACCACTCTGTTCAACCCTGTAATACCTGTTATATCAATTTCGTTTTATCATCTACCCAGAAAAATTCATTTTCAATTGCTTTATCTGTTCGTGAAGGGGGAAAATTGATGTTTTGGAAAGCAGGAGACGAAAAGTGGACACACGTTGATAACCCTATTGTTGTTGACAAGCGGATGCTTGTTGCTGATATTATAAGAGGTGGATTCTGTGCAATTTACTCCTTGGGGTACATTATACAATTTGAGATGAGCCCTGTTCCTCGTGCCAAAGAACTTCCAACTAGTAACGTGATGCTTCTTAACCATGAATCTTCGTATCTGGTGGAATCGCTGTCTGGGGAACTGTTGCTGGTTAATAGATGTTTCCACCCACAGGACGAGTTTATGGTTTACAAATTGGATTGGGAGAAGATGGAGTGGGATGAGATGAGGAGCTTAGATGATGAAGCAATTTTCTTGGCTCGAAATCAGTCTGTGTGCGTAAGAACTGGTGAATCTACCGCATACAGACATAATTGCATCTACTTCACAATGCAATTGGATGGCATGAAGAAGCCAAGCGAAGACGCGGCGGATTTTGGGGTATACGACATGGAAACTAAAACCATCGATCCATTCCCATACTTTTCTAATAATCTACGCCACCGATGGTTCAACGTTCAACTATAGTATATGCCTATTTGTTTTTGTAATAGCCTTTAACTACTTGGGTGTTCTGAAAATCAAACGAATTGCATTCTATATATTTGATTTCTTTGTGAATTCCAGTTTTTCACTCCATATGGGGTTTTTTTGTTGATTTTTTTTGTTAATTTCTACATGTTCGTATTGTCTTCTGTAAAGGAAGATGAATTTGTATATTTTTGCAGTTTTATGCAGAAAGAGGGTGTCTTTGTTACTGCTAAACCCAGATTGAACAAACAAGAAGCAGTTAAGCATAATTAGATCAAGACATTACTTGGGATAATCCCAATTAGCACATTCTGCAATATTCTCCCCATTGCCATTAAATTTGCCTTTTTGGGCTTTTTTGTTGAGTTTTTTTTTGGCCGGTTTTGTTTTGGTTTTGGGCTCACTTTCGACTTTTTTTGTTCACTTTAAAACAATTTTTTTCCCCTTTTATGGTCATTTTAGTATTAAAAATTGTTATATACCAAAATACTTGTTAATCACCTTTTATACAACATATAATACAAATAAAATTACAACAAAATCATCACTTCACTTGTAACCTTGTACACAACATACAAATAAAACACAAAAAACTTCATAAACTCACCTTCAACATTTGCATAAAAATTCAATCAACCAAAAAAACTCATTTTAACCAATATCATCACAAACAAAGCAGCCCCAAATAAGAAAAAAAAAAGTATTATTATGGATCACCTCTCTTTCTTTCTTCTCTCTCTCTCTCTCTATATATATATATATATATATATATATTTTATAGTTCTAACCCAAGTCTTTTGCTTCCCATTCTACAAGAATATTATCCTGATTGCCAAACTCTCTTACTATAGCCACAGCAAAACGAAAAAACAAATGAGTAGTATTTCTCAAATAATGAATTGGAGAACAGCAAGTATATGGATAGACAGGCTCTAGAAACTTTAGATTTGTAATTTGCATCAAGGAATAAGAGGGCCTATTTGGTTGCAACTTAGCCAGACTCCCTTAGAGAAGTAGCTTCAACCCCAACTCATCATGAATCACCTTTTTCCCAGTCTGGGTATGAGACACAGCCAAACGGGGGAAGACTATGGGGGCATGTAGGCCTTTTCAACAACTTTTGAGGATGAATATCTCTTTGTTCCATCATGCATATATATACACACACCTCTCTGTTTTTACTTTTTTGGCACGAACCCTAATTCTTTTAGCACATTTTTAAAAAAAATGAAATTTTATTACCAAAAATAACCCGATCGAGAACTAAACTTAAATTTCTACTTCAAATCTTAAATTTCTTTATGAAAAGGAAAGAGAGTTATAGTGGGGAATAAATTGTTTATTATAGGAGATCGAGTTTCATCTTGGTTTAGAAAGCTTTTAATTAAAAAAAAAAAAAAAAATGTTGCAAATCCATACTATTTGAACGTATATTTGGCTTTTTGAAATAAGAGTTTTAAAAATTTTAAAATCTTATCCTAGTCCAAAACTCTATCTCTTTCCATGTCAAAAAAAAAAAAAACTTTATCTCTTTCTCACTTCTAATTGAATTCTTTTAACTTTTATTTTTATTTATTCAAACTTGATATCTAAATCATAAGGATTGCATAAATTTAATTATCAATGGTTTGAACATAATGAATTCCCCGATAATATTTCATTTCATTTTTTTTAATTTAATTATTATCATTTATATTTTTTTGCTATTCTTTTTAAAACATTTTCACAAAAACAGATTATAGGGTAGTATAAGTACCTAATATTAGAATAGAATTTGCTTGTAATATATATTAATACAAGTTAAGAATCCTAGTCCAATTCACAAGACCGGCTAGAGACCATCTCGTCGTCACTTCTGCACCTCTTTAGTCTAGTAAAAACTAATAAAGTCGAAAAAATTGAAAAAATAAAATAAAATTATAGGGTGTTATAATGTCTGCCACTCTTTATAATAGATTTTGCCACGGATTGTAACTATCCGTCACATGTTATTTTCATTAAATTTAACCTATATTTTCTGTATCTCATGTTACAAAATAACCATTAGATTTCATACAAATTAATAGTGAATCTCACAAATTTAATAGTTGTATGAAAATATGAACAAATTATTAACACCAAACATTTTTCTTATGAATATCCCTTGCATCATCATTTATTAAACGTGGCTTAAGAGTGGATCTAGTGTGGTACCATCACCATGCAACTGTTTTGGGGTCGCTTGGTTGATGGATTGAGGTAGCGGGTCCACAAGCCCTATATGATAGAAAAGAACCGTTATCTAATCTTGTAATTAATAATAAAGCATTAGCAACATTTTTATCTTGCAAATCTTAATGTGGTAGTCCCAACTAAGGGTAGAAAGATTAATCGTTTATCGCCTACTGATTACCTACTAATTGCAACTGAACCGACATTAACTGCTTATTGTCAAAAGTCAATTAATAATTGGTTAAGGATTTTAATATCGACGTCGGTTCGTTTCAGTTAATCAGTATAATTTTTTTTTATCGATTAATCGATAAATAACTGAATTAACTAATAATTAACCAATACTAAATATTCTAGAACCATTTTATTAGTAGAAATGTAGAACATATGTTTGGTTCAATAAGTTATTCTAGTCTAGAAAAATAATTTGAGATCCCAAAACAATCAATTTTTTACCCAATTAAAAAAGTCAACGATTAAGCGATTAATTGAACCAATTTTAAACAAATTATCCATTTAACCAAAATTTTTGAAATAAATCTTTATTGAAATGTTATTGGTGGATTAACTGATTTAATCGACAATTAAGTTCTCTTTCTCCCTTTGTATGAGCTTGCGGTGAACAGGATTTATCCTAAGCGTAGGTTTAGGGATTATGGTATTTTGGAATTTGGATGACGATTTTAAATTTTTTTGGTTCAATAAGCTATTTTCGCCTAAAAAAACAATTCATCCCAAAACAGTTAATTTTTTATCCAATTAAAAAAGCCAACGGTTAACCGATTAACCAAGCTAATTTTAAATGAACTATCCGTTCAACCAAAACTTTTGAAATGAATCTTTATTGAAGTGTTATCAATGGATTAACCAATTTAATTAAAAATTTCAGTTAACCAACCAAAAATGGCTCTACCGAAACGAATTGAACTAATACCCATCCCTAGTCCCAATCAACCCTTGATTTTTTTTTTTTCAATGGTTGATTAGGACATTAAGATATATATATATATATATATATATATATATATATATATGTGTGTGTGTGTGTGAGAAATGCTAAGTCTTCTTTTATTTATTTATTTATTTTTTATATGTCCACACAAGAAGAAGGATGCAGATTTAACTAGATTTCTGCCATTGTATTATTAAATTATTCTACCTCTTGAAATATTACTGTGATGTTCTTCTAATGTTCTTTGGTGTCTTATTGTGATGCTTTTAAAATCACCAATAGATTAAAAGTCAATAATGATAATCTCATATTCAACGATAATTTTAAAAATCACATTATAGATGGGAGGACTCTAGAAAAACATTATAAGAACACCTAGCATTTTCATATATATATATATATATATATATATATATATATATATATAAGAAATGTACAAAAGAGATTGATGACAACTCCTAGGTCAAACAGTAATATAATTTTGCTTGTAATTTAAGTTAAGAGAAAAATAAATAATCGAATTTTTAGTTTTATTAATTAATATATTATTAGTTTTTAATTTAATATTTTAAGAGTTGGTGTTTGTTTGTAATTCAATGATAAGCTCGGCTATATCTAATTAAGTATTCTTTGTACTCTAAATGCAAATTCTTTTTTGTTTGTGAGTTGCGATTACTGACTGTTCACGCCAATTCCTCTGTTTTGCTTGTAAATGTCTGGGGCTGACCTACCAGAAGAGTTGCTAGAGATCATCTTGAAGCAGCCAACATATGCCGTTAATCTTTACCACTACCGCGACGTGTGTCGTTCATGGCGGTCCGTCGTCGACAAGCAGTTATGCTCGTCACCTCCGCATCTACTTTTGTACGAGAAGCAAAACGGAGTCGTAAAACGCATACGTATGTCGGATGTTTTCACCGGCGACTCAAGCACCCTTGAAATTCCGGAATTCAAGGTACGTGATGGGCGGAGCTTGGTCATCAGGAGCGTCCACATGGCATCGTTGGCTGGTAATGCACGGCACCACACTCAACTTGTACTCCGGCCGCAGCCGCAGCCGCAACCGCAAGAATCACGCTCATCATATCTGTCTCTATAACCCATTCTCAAACGCTCGAATTCGGCTCCCTGCGTTCACACTTCACCAGTCTCTTGACACCCTGAACCGCAAGTTCGTTTTCTCGTCTCAACCCACAAATCCAACTTCAATTGCTTTAGCCGTTCGTGATGGGCGATTTCTTGAAAAGTTGATGTTTTTGAAACCAGGAGATGAGGAGTGGACAACCTTTGTTGATGGTCTTGATAAGCGGATGTGGGTTATTGATATTATATGTTACAAGGGTGGCTTCTGTGCGCTTGACTGCTACCGAAATATCATACAATTTGAGTTGAGCCCTTTTCCTCGTGTCAAAAAAACCCCTACTAGATTTAATAGATCAATTCAGGATCCAGATGAGTATGAGCATGATTATGAGTTTCTGGTGGAATCTCTGTGTGGGGATCTGTTGATATGGTTCATGTATTTTGGAACCTCCGGAAGACCATAAAGTTTAAGGTTTACAAATTGGATTGGGAGAGGATGGAGTGGGATGAGATCAAAAGCTTGGGTGAAGAAGCAATCTTCTTGTGCTGTGATGGATCTGCGTGCATACGAGCCGATGACTCTACCATATACAAGCCTAATTGCATCTATGATATCTTCAATGACGATTTTCGGGTATATGACTTGGGAAATGAAACTATCGGTATGTTCCCTCACTCTTTTCCTTGTTACAGTGCTCTATACTTCCGATGGTTCAAAACGCAATTATAGTACGCATATTTGTTATTGTAATAGCTGTAACGACGTCCAAGTTTTCAAAAATAAATGCATTCTATCTGTTTGATTGAATGCCGCTTAGACGTTCTTGTCTTTCTTCTTGGATTGCAATTTTTCATTCCATTTGGGTTATTTTTACATTTTTCTGAGCTTATGAGCTATCTTGGTTAATTTTTACATATTGGTATTGGTTTTTTTTTTGGATGAATAAGAATTTCATATACTAAACAAGAATATAGAACACCTTCTAGGATCCTAGACAAAACACAACATCAACTAGAAAAAACTCAAGAGTAATGTGTTAGAGTACAAGAACCCATGCTGCCCATGCTCGACAACTACAAGACCCAACACCCTACCGCCCATACTGACAAGACCCAATACCCTACCGCCCATGCTGCTCAACCACTACCTAGACTCCCATCATTCCACATATATTGTATTTTATTAATTCTGTCAAGTTCACTGCATGTATAAATTCAGTGACTCTGTAAACTCTTTAGGAATCTCAGTCAATATCATTTCAAGAGTTTCTCCTTACTTTTACATAAAGGACAACAAAACCTTTACAAAACACTACAACAATGCCTCGAAAGAGCGTGCACAAAACTAAAAACTCATCTATCACAAGTTAATAACAGCAATGGTAGATTCTTCTATGCTCAATTACATCAACAGATCAACCTTGACACGAGAATATTTTCCCAACTTCTCTGAAATTTTCCCTTGCCCAAAATTCTTGATCGAACTTTCCAAACAATAGTTTTAAGAATCTGTTCTTCCGTTTTAGGATGGCCATTTTTGTAGTGGGTTTTGAAGTAATCAACTCTGTTTTTGTTGTTCTGAGAGAAATATATTATCACTTAGTTAATGAACATGTTAGGTCTGAATTCGATTTATGTTGTTGCCTGGAAGAAGGTGATGACAGGGAACTTCTCTGCTTATGTGTCTGTTTGTATGCCATCATCCTCTTTCCCGGAAAATGAGTCATACTCGCTTCTGCTACTGTTACAAGATTTTGATAGGAATCTTATGTCAGTCTGTGGTCAACTTAGTAGAGGATGTTCAAGCCATAATATGGGAAGATAAAGATGGTCAGATTATTTTGTAGTTTTTTTTTTTTTTGGCTGCAATTCATCAACTATCTGGTTTGTTATCTTTGCATCCATAATTGTTGTTTTGGATCAATTTTTCAATGCCTTGTAACAAACCCAACCATCAAGTTTCTTATAATACTCCGATCTCATATTGGAAGATGAATAACCCATTTAGAATAGATAGTTTATAACTAAAGACACTCATGTACATCTGAACAGGAATAGGATCCTTTCCATTTCAAATTAAATGGAGAATATCCTTTTAGTGTAAAATGAAGGATAATATTGTAAATTTAGTCCTTCAACTTTAATATTAATAATATATTACTCATCATTTTACACTAAATGGATACTCTCCATTTGAGTTAAAATGGAGAGGATCCTCTTCCATCCGAACATGTATTAACTGTCCGCATTCGCTATTTGCAAGTATCCGTTATCTACTATGCAAACATGTGGATACAATTAGCAAAAACCACGGATACATATGCAGATGTGGATAGCAATGTTGAGTACGAATATGGTTAATACCTACATCCGCATACCCTTTATATATATATATATATATATATATATATATATATATATATTTATATACATCATATTTAGCGCATGTTTAGAAGTGCGATTTCAATAAATGAGATTTTAAAAATTACATTTTAAAAAAATTGTGTTTTTAAAATCGCTACTTTGTAAAATCGCACAAACGTTTAGTAAAACATGTTAAGAAGTATTTTTTTTATTAATTGAGTGTTTGGACAACATTAGTATATAATTGCGATTTCAGGCCAAATAGGTAAATATTGCCCCAAATATTTATTTAAGCAAAATCGTGATTTTGATTTAAATTCGCATTTTTTTCAAATAAGCACTCTCTAATTAGCTTATTAAAATCGCAAATTTTTCATAATTTTAAAATTTGTGTTTTTAAAATCGTAATCCCAAACACTCTAAAATTGCGATTTAGTTTAAAAACGCAGATTATTTTTTTAATAACACACTGCCAAATAGACCCTTAATATATTCACAAAAACGACGTTTTTAATACCAAAATGATATTGTTTTGGATTATGTATTTTTTTTTTTAAAAAAAATGTGGGAATAAATACAAAAATATATTTTTTAGAATAAATAAATAATTAATCACTGTAGTTGGTTTAAATTACAAATCGTTTCATGTCATATATGAAAGTAAAATCAAATGTTCCAAAGATATTCCAAAAAAAACAATTTAGTCCCTAGAATTTTGTTAAATGTGATGTCAACACCAATAAAAATGGCAACACGTGTCATTTTAATTTTATATAGATATTAAACTTGAAAAAACCCCCTTTTCTTTTTTTTTCTTTTTCTTAAAAAAAGGTTATTTAAACTTTGCGTTTTGATTCTTGAAGACGTCAAAATTGTCTGACCTCAAAATCAGGAAGGCAGAAACTGTGACACAAAAAAAAAATTGTTAAAAAAAAAAAAAAAGCCCCCTTTTCTTTTTTTTCTTTTTTCTTTTTCTTTTTCTAAAAAAAAAGGTTATTTAAACGGGGCGTTTTGATTCTTCAAGACATCAAAATTGTCTGACCTGAAAATCAGGAAGGCAGAAACTGTGACACAAAAAAAATTGTTTCTGGCGGCGCTGCACCGATCAATGGCTCCAGTTTCCTGGTCTGATCTCCCAGAAGAGCTGCTGGAGAGCATCTTGAAGAAGCCAACAAATGTCGTTAATCTTTACAACTGCCGCTACGTGTGTCGTTTATGGCGGTCCGTCGTCGACAAGGTGTTAGCGTGGACACCTCCGCACCTACTTGTCTACGAAAAGCATCTCAGCATTGTAAGAAAGCATCTCAGAATTGTAAGAAGCATAAGTTTCGTGAATGTTTTCACCGGCGAATCGCGCGTGCGTATACTTCCCAAGTTCGAGACCGGTGATGGGCAGCCCCTGTTTCCCAGAAGCGTCTACTCCTGGCATCGTTGGCTGGTAATGTATTGCAGCCCATCCCGTGCCCGCAAAAATCATTGTGGCGATCATCATATCTGTCTCTATAACCCATTATCAAGTGCTCGGATTCGGCTTCCTGCTTTTACACTTGACAACTTTCTTTTTACCCTCCGGAAACGCAAGTTCGTTGTGTCTTGTGAACCGAAAAATCCAAGATCAATTGGTTTAGCTATTCGTGATGGGCGATATCTTGAAAAGTTGATGTTCTGGAATCCAGGAGATGAGGAGTGGACAACCTTTGTTGAGGAGCCGATGCGCATCCTTGATATTACAAGCTACAAGGGTGGATTCTGTGTTCTTGACGGGGACCTCAAGTTTATACAATTTGATCATGAGCATGTTCGTCATCTCAAAATAACTTGTGTTTTATCAAGTTTTTATCATCCGACTCAGTATCTGGTGGAATCGCTGTGTGCAGATCTGTTGTTGGTTCAACTGAATATTGGATGCAAGATTAAAATTTTCAAAATAGATTGGGAGAGGAAGGCTTGGGATGAGATCAAAAGCTTGGGTGATGAAGCAATTTTCTTGAGCTGTGATGAATCTGTGTGCATACAAGCTAAGGACTCCACCATATTCAAACCTAACTGCATCTATTTCACAGATGGTGCCTTCAGTATGCCAGTAGAGCAAAAGGAGTTGGGGGTATTCGATGTTGCAAATCAGACTGTCGGTTCAGTCGCTCTCTCTATTCCTTGTGACGATGATGAACAATGCTACCGATGGTTCACAACGCAAATGTAGTATGCGTTATTTGTTTTTGTTGTAGCTGTAACTGGTGCATTCTATCTGTTTGATTGAATGCCGCTTAGACGTTCTTTGTCTTTTTTATTGGATTCCAGTTTTTCTTTCCATATGGTTTTATGGGCAATTCTTAGATTCTGAGCTATCTTTGTTAATTTCTACATGTTGGTATTGTAGTGGGTTTTGAAGGATTTTGCTTCTTCCATTTTGGTCTGATCTTGAATGTGTAGGGCGTATATGTGGGTCCTATAGATAGATCAAATGATAGATTCAATGGTGGTTTTAGGAGCTATATCATTCTTAGAGGGATACAAGAGGGATTTATAGCATTACTCAGTCGTCAAGAGACACATTCAAAAAAGAAAAATAAAAAAAGAAGCAATTGAAACGGGTAGTCTTATGTGAGAAAATGAACTTTCGGTGTCTCTATCTCACACACATTTATATGTGCGTTTTGGTCATTCATCTAACCAGAAAGCAAGCTTGCTTAAATGTTTCGTTTTTGATAAATAATAATAAAAGGGCATTTGTCATCGTCTTCCCTGCTTCATCTAACCTAAAAGCTTGAATTGAAACTGTGACAGAAAGAAAATTTTAAGACACCATGTGAGTTGTCGTTTGCGCTTCGCTGCTGACATCTTATTGAGGAATTTTCCATAGTTGATCTGGCCCTCTTGGAATATATATGGCAAATAATAAATGTATAATATATATCTATATTCTTGGCTCGTAACCAATTTGTGTGCATATGAACTGCTGAATCTACCGTATACAGGCGTAATTGCATCTATTTCCCACATAATATTGATCTATTTCGTTTCATACAGCTGCCAAAACACAGATGATCATGATTTTGGGGTATACAACATGGCAAATAAAACCATCTATCGCTTCCCTCACTTGTTTCTGTGTCACACTAATCTACACCAATACCGATGGTTGTCCTACACCAATTTTCAGTCAATCGAACCAGCAATGAAACTCCTAAAAAGCAAACCATCATATTCTTAATGTAGTGTTTTGACCTAAATATTATTATTTTTTTTTTTTTGTTCTGAGACAAATATATATGTTATTACGTATTTAATGAACATGTTTATTTGAGAAAATTCAAGTAAATGGTGTGGTTTTTTAGCTCATATACGTTGCTTCAAATGTGGCCTTATAAGTTTATCAAGGATGCTAAATTTTTCCCAAACCATGGAACTTAAAAAACGGCTTATAAATTCATCAAATTACCACCAATTAATTATAAAAACGCCACTCATCTTTCTTCCTATAATACACTTTTTTTTTCTTCTTAAAAACCAAAATAAAAACCTGAGTTGAGATAAATGATATTTGCAGTGAGGAGATTGTTTATGTACATTTTTTTTTTCTTCAGGTGTAGGGGTCAGGGGGACTGTTGATTATATGCATAACAAATAAAAATAGTAAAAAATAAATAAATAAATAAAATTTTATTTATTTATGGACCGAAGACCCAAGGCTTTTCCAAAACTCAAAACCCAAGGCTTTTCAAAACTTTACCAAATGGGCGGAAGACTCGAACTGCCTAAACAAAAACATCCAACTCGCTTAAAGTCAAAACCCATCTCTCCCAACCTGAACAAAAACCCATCACCGGCGTATCTTTCCGAGGTATGAACCTTCCTTGGCTGCTTTGTGTATACGTATATGTACTTTGATAGATTTTTTCGCCGCTTACCTTATTTTGATCAAATTCAACTTTAACGTTTCTAGCTAGCTTGAACTGATAATTCTGGAATCATAACAGGTTCGACTATAAGATTTTCCAGAAATATATATATATATAAATTGCTTGCTATGTGTTTGAGTAAAATCCGCTTAGAAGTTCATGTCTTTCTTCTTCCATTCTAATGCTTCATTCCATATGGGTTTTGACCGGTGGAGCTATGTATGAGCTCTTGTGAGCTTTTGAGCTCTCTTGGTTAATTTCTACGAGTTCGTATTATATTGTTTCAAATGAATCGGTTTTGTATTTGGTAGTTTTCGAGACGAATGTGTTATTACGTAGTTAATATACATGTTTATTCAAACAATTCAAGGAAATGACTTGGGTTTAACATATATATTATATATATTATATATATATATATATATATATATATTTGTTGCATCGAATGTGGGATTGGTTATCTTCGATCAAATCTTTCTCCTTTTGCATGTACGAAATTTAGCAGATGATGTGCTTTCCTTCAACACCCAAGAAACTGGCGATGACTGTGGCCTGCTTCGTCTCTGGTGCTGCTCTTTTTGCCGCAGGTGTGCATCTCTCTTATGTCAACATTGCCCCGCAGCAAGCTCGAACTAAAGCTCGCAACGATTTCGTCAAAGATCGATTGAGAAAGAAGTATGGTACACCCATCTAGTTTATTTTCTCTCCCATCTCTGCCTTTGTCTTCTGTTCTGGGGTATGTAGAACTCATTTTAAACTTTTCAATGGCTCAACTATGCGGGCAGTTTGATTAGAGTGGTCCATTGCCCCCACTGAACTATGATGTAATCTCTTCTTATATAACTGACTTTCTTTTCAATTGTTTTTTTTTTTTTTGGTGAGGCCTTCCATTTGAATGACACACTCGTAAGTTTTTGAGTCCCTCCATGTATAACTCAAAACAAGAGAGAAAGGAATCTACCTAGTCTTAAATACATTCTTTGAAATACAAGTACCTCATGATCTTGGCAATCATATATTTCTATTGAGAAAGCGTGTTAGATCATGAAAGCCTTGAAAGGTATTATAATTAACTCTGATCCAATACATAATGTCATTAAATATGTTACTAACATTCACAGCTTCCTGAAAGATGCTCGAGTTTCTACCCTTCCAAATTCTATAGATCACACTGAAAGCAAGTCTACAAATTGGCTTTAAATTTCTAACTCATCCAATCAATTTTTCTTCCTAACTTTTGCACGTTCATGGGAGACTAATTTGTAGAAAATGTGAGATTTATCGCATAATAGGTGTCATATGAGTTCAAAAACTAGGTAAAAATCAAAATTAAATAAATAAAATGATCCGCATTTCTTCCTCTTGATCACAAATAGCACAAACGACTAAACACATAATGGTTAAAGGTCATATTTTTCTCTTATTTGGCCATCCTACAAACCAACCATTAGATTTTTATATTTATATAAACTCCATTGAATTTGTCAAAAATATGGACTAAATATGTAGAACTTGTTACCTCTAGCATTTCTCTCTAAACACTGCCACAAACCTTATACTTATGCCCTATGCAATGCAAGGGTGACACCAACAAGTAATTTATGTTAAAATCTACATTTTTATCCAACAGCTATTTCATGAAACTAATTTATCAATCCCAACCAACCTTTAAATTTTTTTTTAACAAAAACTTATATAAGATATGGTTGGTACTAGCATTGTAAGATAATTATTAAATAAAATATAATTTCTAACATTATTTTTCACTTAAAACAATTCCTTGAAACAATTCCTTGAAAAGGGACAAAATAGAGACTTAATTATTTTCTTCAGATAATTTATGGATTTACTCCCTTAATCATTTAAATCGGTGATAATATGATAGAAAGATACCCAACCATTTTTCTTCCTTTCTCATTTTTTTCCATCTCATAAAACAATTACTGATCTCTCACTTTTCCCTCCTTTCCCTTCCCCCCTCACTTCACCCTCCCGCACTATTCATCGGACCATTACCATCCAACTACATTGGATGGAAAGCTCCCAAACACATTCTAGACATAACAATTACCTAATAATAAATATCACTAAACTAGTAATAATAAAGTTCATTAACCACAACAAAGGACACTAATAATAATCCAATTAAGTCAAAAGTCAAACAAGAATAAATTTTTGGTAAAATCGTTCATCTTAGCTTAACCTCAATGTCTACTGGAGAGGAAACAAAGGTCAATCGAAAAAGAAATTCTGATATGCAAGAATGAGATTCAGGTAACAAAATTTTAGGCAGCTCCTTTGCCCTTCTTTCTCTGGAGCTTCTTCATGTAGAACTCGAGCTCTTTGCCTTCCAAGATATATCTGTTGCAAATCCATTTCACATAGCTGTTAAGTGCTTGATGTTTAATACAAAAACAAAAAACAAAAGTAAAAACTGCCATGCATGTCCTAGAAAATTTATATGGCAAATGAAAACTCATAACTCATATCCATCTTTAGAGGTTACAATTAGCTTTTCATACACCTAATTGCATTTAAAAGGTGAGGAACAGCATTTGGAGGCATAGCAAACAAGAACATAAATAATATATTAAATAAAACATTGCAGGGGACATTTTGTTCATGGACGGATGAAATTGTGAATCTGCAGACTTAAACAAGATTTCACCCAGTAGAAACCTCTAAAGAATATGCCTTCAAATACATCTGTAACTAAAAAGATACAAGTGTAGAGAAGTGACATACCCATCAGCACGACCACATTGACCAGGTCGTGATGAGATACAAGCCAATAGACGACCACCAGCAAATTGATCTTCAATGTGTGTCAAGATTGCGATTCTGTTGACGCTTCTCCAACTTTCTCTGGACATGGTTGCTTTTCTTCACCTCTTCAGTAGCAGCAGCATCACCCTCCTATCAAGCAATTGGAACAACGTAAAAAAAGGAAGACATGTCAAAAAGACAATCTCAAATTTTGTTCAAAAAAAAAAAACCCAACAATAACCGGATGAGCTGTGCTTATATAGACAAACAGCATACTGAAGATTTCTTTTTTCTTTTTTCTTTTCTAAACAGATATCCAAAAGCAGATATCATGGCATAACCCAAGGTCACATCAACTTACAATACCTTCCAAGTTTGCTAAACTATTATCAATTTTCCTGGCCTTCAATATCCATTTTGCACTCAAGGTCATAGCATGCAATCATACAACATGATAATCAGGAACAACCCACATCTACTAGCACAATTCATACTTCACATATATAAGAAATTACAAATGACATAAGCAAATCAGTTGACATGTCGTTTGCCATCACTGGTCTCAAAAAACACACTTTTATAAAGAAAATATAAGTGTGTTAACATATAAGACCCATTCATACATTTTTTTCAGTCTTTGACTGCCCATTCCCATCGGAAGAATAATCAAAATAGAACCATTCAATACATATTGAATGGGGAAACCATACATAATATATCTACAACTGAAAATGTAACATATACATTCATAACTACTTCCACCACACAGTGTCTAAAGCCAGCCATAGAAAATGGTGCATGCCCACCATTAAAAAGAAAACAATCCAACAAATAAAATGAAAAGGTAACAAACAGGTTGTACCCATATTTGTAATAAGATACTGTACACAACTACACACAGAAGAAAAATTTTGCCTACCTCCCCTTCTTTCTTGGTGGAAGCTATATTCTTCTTCTTGCGACCAACATCAACTCCATAGTGCTGGAGATACCACTGCTTGAATGGTGCAGCATCAACCTGAACAATTGCACCCTTCACCAAAGTCTGGGTACGAACCAGCTCGTTGTTGGATGCATTGTAGACCACATCAAGAATACGCGTTTTGTGGGTAACTGCCTCACTACCCCACGAGTAGTTTCCAGTGTCAAGCCTCAGCGCACGCCACTTCACATTCCCACCTCGTACCCTAATCCTCCTAACCGTCTTGTTGCTTGACAACTTTGTGTTTGCAGATTGCCTTCCAAGCTCATACCTTTAAAGAAAAAAAGACAAACCCATTAACCACGATAATAATGAGAATATTACAACTAGAGATGCTACTTTTCCTTTAAAATGCAAACACAAGATGGATCCAATTACAGAAAAAAAGGACTGGTTACAAATCAGAAAGTTGTGGCTTTTACATTTTGACTTAAAGAGTACAATGAAAAAGCAACAAATCAGGCTATATAGATTAAGGTCTAGGCAATTATGACAATATGTCCAAAGTAAGAAAGAGATTTTGTGAACTAAAGATCAAAATTAAGACAGCCCCATTGATCACGAGAGTAAAATATATTGCAGTTTCAAGAAATTCTGGCATACAGGGAGATGGAGCTAACTTAAAAGATACAACAAATCCACCAACCAGAGCAGAAACGAGGACAAACTGATAAGCCTTGGACGCTTACGGGTTTTTAGTGTTACTTTCTATCCGAAACAAACCGTACCCATAAATCATACAAATAAAAAACATGTAAACTAATGAGCCTCGTCAAAAGCGCTTAAAGTTTAAGGACATACTATTCAATTATCCTTGGATACCTAAGAGAACAGGAAAATAAGAGAAATCTAAAACCCAGATTATCCAAGTACAACAATCAAATTAATTTCTTTCTCCATGCAAAAACAACATATATCAGAGGTTTATGCAGCGTCCTTTCAATTTTTGCTATCCAAATTTTTCACATACCAAACAGCACCATAAATGAACCCGAAAAATAATTTGAACAAAATGAAGGAACTATATGGGATTTCAAAGTTACTTGCGCTTCTTCCTCCAAGCCTTCTTCTTGCCTCCAGTAGCACGTCTTTTGTGCATGGAATCACGAGAAATACCTACAAATCCACATCATCTCTCCAAATTAGCATCAAAATATTGAGACCAAAGCTAAAAAGTGGAAACGAGATTCAAAAATTAGAGTAAATTGAAGATACCCATTTTGGCTGAGTGGGAGTTCTACTGTTTCTGTCTCCCACAAGCCTCCAAATCTCTGCGGAAAAGCTAGGGCCTTCGAAGGAGATAATGTGAAGAGAGGCGAGCTAGGTTTATCTCTAAACCCTAGTTTGACGCAATTACTATTGTGTCCTTGATGTCGCCTAGGTGTTGAGGGCAGAAGAGTGAAGATCTAGTTGTTTGCGGAAATAAAATATAGAACGTTGGATTAGGTGGTATACTAGCACTTTAACGGTTGTGATTTACAGGGCAATCTTGGGCATATTAGGGCCTTAAAACAGACTGGGCTGAGTATTTTGGGTCTATCAATAACTTATTTTTGAGAAGTGCTATATAATGATGTTATTTTTTGGGTGAAGATAGCCTTCGGGACGAAAATCACGGTCCTTTTTTTTTTTAATATAATAATATGTTATTATTTTATAACATATTTTTATTTTTATAATATAATATTTTAAAAAAATCTTTTTGAGATTGTGTTTGAGAAGTTTAAAAATGCTTTTAATACTTAAAATTTTGTTTAAGAAAAAAGTATTTGTTTAGTAAAAAAAAATTAAAATTGATTTTAAGGGTTAAAAAACCTAAAAATTGCTAAAACGTATTTTTGGCAAAAGCTTATAAATGAAGCTTTTGCCCAAAAGCTTTTTTTATATTTAAAAACTCTATTTTTCAAACACAATCTCAAATAGGCTCTTAATCACACGCCATATTAATCCATACAAAATATAAGTGTGAATAATAACTAAAATTCTCTAAATAGTAGCTTAATCGTTGTGATTACTTAATTTAAATTGGTCTCTAATCAATTCTCCTCCCTTTCTTGTGTGGACATGTAAAAAAAAATACAACTAAAATTAGAAATTCAAAGACTAAATTCAAATTAGATAAACACTTATAACTAAATATAATTTGTGTTCCCTATCCAGCAATTAAATTGGGGAGGCACAATCTAATGGATGCAAGCCATAAAGGTTGAACATGAAAGAAAAAAAAAAGCAAAGGGATGCAAAATAAATTCAAATACTGAGATTAAACCAACGGATAAATATGTGGGAAAGGAAAGCATCACATGACATCCAATGAATTACATTAAAGTACAATCTTAGAGTGAATAGCAATAGAACATGTCCATGAATTGAGCATACAATTGATAATTCAAGAAACAAGCAAAGTCTCTATTTATAACATATTTTAAAAAAAAATTTAACAAAATCTTAAAAAAGTCATCCACAATGAACTCTCAATCTCAAAATGTTAAATATAATATTTGTCATGCCTCCTCTTCAAATCTAAAGACACAAAAAACAAATATTATTTATTTTTTTAGATTATTTTATTTGACTGTTGGTTGTCTTGAAAATTAAACTTTTGACAAATTAATGTTAATTTATTCTATATTAATATGAGTGCTATTATGATGTTGGGCACAAAAAATAATTTAGTTTCATAATAAATAATTTCATATATGTAAGTATAAAAATGGATTTATAATAGTTAAAGAAGTTTGGTTTTAAAATAATAAAGTAGAAAAATATTTAGATGGTTTGATATCTTAAAAAGAAGAGTAAATAAAAATAAAAGTACATTTTAGGGTGATGCTCTTTACATCGAAGTGTCAGACTGTCTTACTTTTATTGGTTCAGCATGAAGTCGGTGATCCTATTCCTTAATTCTGATCAATAATTCTCCTCACAATTTGTGCAAATGTGAGAGCACAGCTTGTTATGCGGACTCAATACATTTTGTTGCATACAAAAGCTGATTATTGCAGTTGATGCCACTTTACCCACTTCGGAATTTCAACCCTTTTGTTTAAAGTCTCAGTCTTTGAGACATTTGGAAGATTTGAAGATGGGGTTCTCAATGATGGGTTCATTGGGTTCTCAAATCTCGGTGAGAAATTATCATCAAAGAGGTTAAAGTTTCAATCTTTTAGTGAAACGGTAAGACATACCATAACTTTCAAGTTCCAAGAGGCTCGGTCTCATCCAGCAAAGGTTTTGTTGAGCAAGCGTGAAGCAATTATATTTGAGGAGAGAACAAGCCCAAATGAGGTAAACCCACTTTTGATCTTCTCTAATGTTTAGCTGTGGAGTGTGGAATGTTCTTTTCTTTTTTAAACCATTTTTATGAATTTTTTGAAGCACTCGTTTTTCTGCAAGCGTGAATTCACTGGTGTTCAAGAGGACAACAAACCTCATTGGAATTAACCACTTTCTAATTCCCCTTCTGAGCTTGTAGATTTTGATTGCCATTTGATAGAATTAGGGGAACACCAAATCTGTTGGAAAAGTACAGCTTTCTATTGACTGCTTTGATGGAGTAACTATGTTGAATTAGACTAAAAAAATTAGATATTGGTGACACTAATGAATGTTTCCTGATATTCCAATCAATAATAGACTATTAACAGTAGTAAGACTTGGTTCAGTTTGGTGTTTGGCACAGAAACAAGTGAGTTCATAATTGTATATGTATAGGTTCACAATCACGCTGTTGTTGTCTAGATTAATTCGTACACATGCTTGCACAACAAAATAAGTGAGATGGGTTGTTATATGGACTCTGGAGTGTACTTTGGGTTTATAACTCGAACCATGCAGCCATAAGTGGATGCATCACATTTCCTACTTTTTGATTTGTACCAAAACAAATAGAAGTTCAATCTCTTAACATATGAGTTTGAATTCCTAACATACGACTTCAATCTCCTAATATTTATTGCAAACCAGATAAACAGCTTGTCTAGGTATACACAAAAAGCATTCTTATACACAAAAAATAAGATCTTTGAATTCCTTTTTAACTCCAGTTCGTGCTAAGCTATCTGAGAACAGTTCATGTCAAGAGCTTGTATTTCCTAATATTAGGGAGGTTGGAGATCTGAATTTCATCTGTTTCTGTTCTGGCTGGTGGTAATGGCAATCTGATGGACATCTTAGTGTAATTGTTACTTTCTTTCCAAAATCAACCAATTTGAGAGGTGAGGTTTGTTTGAGAGCGGGGTGTTACAGAATTGAAAGTGGACTATGTTATTTATAGATCTTGATGCCAGGATTTGGAACTTCTTTTAGTTGCAGCCATTTTCTTTAATCCAGGAGTCTTGTGAATTACAGCAAAAAAATGTGAATTTTGTGAATCTCAAATGCTTTGCAATTTTTTTTTATGAATACTTTAAAAGGCTTACTAGCTAACTTGTTTTAATTGTTTGAAAGGTCAGAAAAGAGGTAGAACAATGCTATGAACTCATACACAGACTTGGGAGGGGAGTTGTGTATTTGGGTTCTTCCAGGATGGGACCTGGTCATTCACATTACAAGCAAGCACAAGAGTTAGGTAGAGAGGCAAGTGACTTTTATATATTGCTTCCTTTGCTTTTCCATGTCACACATGCTTGTAGATATTTGTAGCTGAATCACGCATATATTTACATGCATCAAGAATTACTGTTAAAGACTTAGCACCACACAACCACATATTGCATCCTGGAAATACAATTTTCCAATTTGACTGAGGGGTTTCTTTTCTTATAAGCTTATTCAACCTTCCATAGAACAGATTGCCAACCTTTTGGGCTGCACTTCATGGTCAGGGGCTGGTCCTGGGCTAATGGATGCTGCTTAAAGGTGCTTTACAAGCAGGAAAACCAGTTGGTGGATTTAAGATAGGTAAAGAAGCCGGCGAATGGACAGCCTCAAACTTTCATCCATATCTTCCCTCAGAAGCTTACTTTACTTGCAGGTATACTGGGCTCATTTGGCAACACTTTTGATGACAGTTGTTTGCTTTTTAGCCAAAAAACAAAAGTATTAACAAACAACTCAAAACACTCAAGGCTATTTTCATTTTTATATCACATCACAACTCAAAAAACAAAAAACACCATCTAAAAAGTTTAACCAAACGAACTTGCCACCTTGCCATAGAATTTGATGATTCTCAGTTGAATGAACTGCTTTTCAATACTGCAGGTTTTTTTCTGCGAGGAAGCATGGGTTGGTGGATGCTGCAGTTAGGGGCAGCAGTTCTGATAGAACTGCCGTTGTTGCTCTCCCTGGAGGTATTGGTACTCTAGACGAGGTGTTTGAGATATTAGCATTAATTCAACTGAAAAGGATTGGGTCAGAGCTTCCAGTTCCCTTCCTTTTAATGAACTATGACTCATTCTATTCAAAGCTATTAGACTTTCTTGATGATTGTGAGGGTTGGGGTACTTTGTCCAATGGAGAAGTTGCATCACTATGGAAGGTCTGCAGCAATAACTCAGAGGCTTTGGCTTATTTGGCAGAATTTTATAGTCTCCCCCAGTGACAAAGGCAAGCTTGAGACTCAACTGCAAAGTCCACGTGGGTCAGTTTCTTCATAACTTTTGGGGTTGATGATGAACTAATTGTTATGAGATTCCTTTTTCACTAATAATCATTTAAAAATTTTGGCATGGAAGTTTTGATGTACCTCTGGAATGGGAAAAGCTATCTATACTTTGTGATAATTTGCTTGGAATCAGTTTACAGAATCTGCTTACAAAGAAAAAAGAAATGTAGCTCACAACTAAGTTTATAATTAAGTTAAAAATAATAACCTGCAAGTAAAAGAAGTGTAGCTCACCCAGAAAATGTAGCTCACACTAATCATTTCTTTGTTTCTTTATTCCTTTGCACTCATCTTACACACGTTGTAAAGCAAGAGTTAGCAGCAATTGAAACTCCTACTCCTAGACAACTGCTACTTAGACAACAAGAAAAATAAACTGCTGCTATATTCATCAAAAACCACAAACGGAAGACAAACATACTCTAATATTTCACATCATGCAGCAATTAATCCACTTGTTTTCGCCCTTTTTGAGAGCCTCCGGCACTGGAGGTGGTGGTGGTAGTGGTTTTTTGTCAGGCACCGGCGGCAATGCATGCGGAGAGGATTGAGCCGCCACAGTTGGGCAGTTATCATCCCCGTAGGATAGTCTTCCATATTGATTATTTCCATAGCCATAGCCCGGGGCTCCATATCGATGATTTAAATTATAGCCATTTGCATAGTCATAATATCTTCTATATTGATCATACTCATCGTAGTAACCTCCTCCTTGCACGATCGGATTGCCATTTACATAGTCATGGTCTAATCTTCTATATTGACCATACTCATCGTAGTAACCTGCAGTTTCTTGCACGGTCGGGTTGTTCTTATTTATTTGTCTAGAATCCGCCCAACAGAGTTCTATTTGTTTTGCTCTTGCTAGCCTTCTCATAAATCTGCCTGGGTTTATATTACCCGATACATATGCAAATCCTTGTAGGGAATCAATGTTGTAGGATACATCTAATAGAACACAACAGTAAAAATATATTAATTTATACTACCTATGGTTACATTATAAATATATCAATCTATGGTATGTTTGGCCTCGTGATTTCACATGCCAAAGTGTTATGCTTGGGAGTGTGTTTGAAAAAAAAAAAAAAATTGATCAAGGCAAGGGGTGTACACAATGGCGGAGCTAGGATCTTTTATTTGTAGGGGCAGGAAGTGAGGTAATAATATAATATAATATAATGTTATATTTTAATATTGTTTTTATCTAAATAAAGTTATATGTAAGATTTATATTTTTATTTTATTTTCAGATGTAATATGACTTTTAAAATTATTATTAGATAAAAAATTAATAATAATTCATCATAAATTTAAAGATAATTTTAAAAGTCATATCATTTTTTATTATAAGATGCATATGTATTACCCAAAAACCAATATAAATACTTTCTCCATTTGAAAGACCCCAAATAAAGTACTGTATATTAATCAATTAATTGTTTATAATATTTAATTATTTTGAATTTATTTTCTTCATAGTAATTAATTTACTTCCCCAATAAAGATAAAATTATATTTAAATTATTTTCAAGTTTACTGTAATCTCTACCGTAGTTTTCATTCTATGATAAGTATTCTTGGTTGCCCTCTTCCAAAACATTTAGAGCAAAAACATAATTAAGTGGGCGTACAAGAGGATTGATTTAAGTGGTTGAAAATTTCAAATGATCAAAAAAAAAAAAAGAAAAAAGAAACGAAAAGAAAAGTCGGTCTTGGAGACATCAGAGAAGAGAGAGAGGCTTCGAGAGAGTGAGAGTTTGAGAAAAAAAAAAAGTTCAAGAGATAGAAAGAGAGAGAAAGAGAGCAATTTTACAAACAAAAGCAAGATTACTGCTCTGAACCTTTTGCTTATGGCTTTCAATTTCGTACAATGAACCAGTAGGGGCTGAATGAAGAAGAAAAGTGACTAAAGCTTAAAAGTCCTCAAAAATTATGGGTAGAAAATTTTTTTCAGGATTTTTACCGCTCCTGCTTGTATCCGCCACTAGGTGTGCATGTTATGCCAATAATAGGGTTTCATTTGCTGAAAAGTTGAGTCTCGGTTTAGTTTAATGGTTTCACAACGTGTGTTTTAAAAAACACGAACCAAGTGTTTGGTAAAATCTATGTATATATACACATCAATTTAGTGTGCATTTGGTTATCCCATTTGAGAATGCGTTCGAAAACCATATGTTTTGAAACTGTCAAACCAAACAGAAATTTGACTTATCAGCGAATGAAGCCCTAGCATAACATGCATAATGAAAATAGAGAATAATAAAAATACCTTCTACGGTACTTAACAAATCGTCCATTGATGCTTGCCATCCAGAATTCTGAGTATCCACCTTCAAAGCACACCTCTGTTAAAAAAAGAAAAGAAAAAGAAAAAGAAAATCAAAAAGAGTAGCTAGAAAGAAGGCAATAAACCATTAAACCTTGAAAATTAGTACCATAAATGTTGATGCCATTGAATCAAACTTTTGCAGAGACTACTAAACTAAAAATATTTGCAGAGACTACTAAACTAAAAATATGTGTCTCACTCTTTGATCCAAAACCTTAATCAAGAAAATGGCGTTGCTTGTTGAAGAAGAAAATGAAAGTTTCTGCAGGCAAGAGATTCAGACGAAAGGTGTCTTGAATTGGGTAAAAATAAAATTAGGGTTTGACAGATATATTGATTATAACAAAACCATATTTTCCTAATATATTTAGGGTTAAATTTTTTCTTTTTCTAAGCATATTTAGGGTTAAATTGATTTAAGGAAAATTCGGATTTCCCCCTTTAAATAGGATTTGGATCCTCTCCATTCCAACAGGACTGTAGAGGCCTCCGGTTAATGGCCAAGATGGCCTAGGAAAAATCCTAGGGCCATCATGCTGCCATGTGTCCTACTATTGAAAAAATAATACAATATTAATTACTGTTTTTAAAATAAATATAAAATAAAATAAAATAATAATATTTTGTTTTTGATTTTTTGATATGGCCCTTGAGCGTGGCCGGACCACCCTCAAGGGCCACCGCTTGATGAGCACCGTTTGGCTCCAGCCCAAATGAATCCCGCCGCCGCTGCCACCACCATACCCCCTCCTCTTCACCAGAAACCGTTCTCTTCTATCACCAACCTCCTCTCCTCCCCCACCGGCAAATCCTTCACTGGACGCTCAACTCCTTCTCCTCCTCCTACTCGTCTCTCTCCTCCTTCCCCCACCGGTCCGAAAACCCTCCTCTCCACGCTCCCTCTCCGACTTCTCCGGCGACAAGCTCCACATGCTAAGCGACCTCGACATGGCCTCCGCTTTTCTCTCCAACTCTCTCAGCGACCCTGACTTGCTGCTCCGATCCGGGTCCTCCACCAGTCAAACGCAATCGTTGCCCATACCCAAGCCACCACTGAAGAACAACCAAACTCTTGATCTTCCAACTGTCCACCATCCTCAACCAAAACAAATCAATCTAATATCCAAACCGAACAAGAAAGTAGAAACCCAATCAGAAAATCCAAGCCTTTTAAAAAACCCAGTAGCAATCCCAATCACCCCATCCAATCGGCAGTCATTGCCATTCAAAACCCAAACGAAAATACACCTCCTGCGATTTTCTGTTCAGATCCACCTCTCCAGTCCAAACGATACTCCATTCAAACGTTGGCCCTTGAGGGTGGTCCGGCCACCCTCAAGGGCCATATAAAAAAACCAAAACCAAAATATTATTTTGTTATTTATTTATTTTAAAAACAATAATTTATTATATATTATTATTTTTATAATAGGACACGTGGCAACATGATGGCCCTAGGATTTTTCCTAGGCCATCTTAGCCATTAACTGGAGGCCTCTCCAGTCCTGTTGGTTAACTTACTATTTTTTTTTTTAATGTTCTTCCTCAGCAATCGGCATGACAAATCTACAAAGATTGCACATGATCATAGATATATAATATTTTCCATTTCTGCAGTGTGTATATCTTTAAGGATTGCACGGGGTCATTCATTTGGTGTGGAGATTTGGTGGCAATTGATTTTCTACCAATCTCCTCCTCAACAAATCTTTCCTTTTTATTTTATTATTATTATTATTTTTGGATTTGGGATTAACAAGAAATTAATGTGAATATTAATTACCATAAAAAGCCTAGTCCAAGAAAATATTCTCACAAATTAACACACCCTTAGAAAGACCACTGAACATAATGATGTTTGTTGAGGTTATCTTGTTCTTCCGTTTTTTTTTTTTTTTTTTTTTCAAAACAAAATTTTAACAAAAACCCACAATAAAAATGCTCACACAATAGTCAAAAACTACTTTTCATCTTCATGTCACATTTTTGAGACAAAAATCACTATCTAAAAAACATTAACAAACAGACTCTAATTAAAATTCAAAAGTCGTGAGGTCATTCATCCTTGAGTAACCAAATATAGAAACCACACTCCAAAAAGGCTGTCACAACTTCAACAATTTTGATTCATTCTTCTTATAGGATATATGGGATACTTGGGTAGTGTGAGTTAGATCACTATTTTTTGTATAACTTCCTATTTAACATAATTTTATGTTTTCATAATTTTTCTTTCATTTTTAATGGAAGATTCTCGAATATTCAATGGTGGATTTACATATTTATTATAAGGAGCTTGACAAGAGATATGCAAAAAAAATAAAAGTAAACATTCTTCAATATAAAAAATAAAAATAAAAGAGAAAATAAAAAGTATCTCTACTCTTTATAAAGATATCTTGTTGTAAATGGTTACTTATGATTAAAATAAGAGATGTGTTTGTTATCATTTCTCTTACACTATCTCTTGCTCATCATTTTTTCAATTTCACAATCGAATCTAGAAGACCCATATGTGGGTCCTACAAATCCATTAATTAATTTGAAAATGAGATGGATGAGTAGTACACGTCACCTTCAATTGTCCATAAACAGCTACCATAAAGGAAAAAATAAATAAATAATTGTTAATCCTAAGTAACGTGATTAATCATACAAGATAGATAGTTATTATAAGTAACGTAATAAATTTCTAGATGAAGATCCTATTCATTTAAGAATCAATAAAAGGAAAAAAAAAAATGTTAATCACAAGTAACGTGGTTAATCATACAAGATAGATGGTTATCATAAGTAATGTAATAAATTTCTAGATGAAGATCCTATCTATTTAAGAATTGATAAAATAAAGACTATTTATTTTACAGTCAAAATTGTGTTTTGTTACATCTAGCATATTACATGGTGTCATATCATTAAAAAACCTTAAATAATGTGACAATATATAGACATGTGAAATCTAATATGAATCTTGTGTTCCATTTCACTTGATCTTCATTTCAAGGTACAGATTTGTTGTCGTGTTGTTTAAAATTTGAAATATGACGTTACAAAATATTGGCTATGAAATAAATCATCTCCATTTTACTTTGAACCACCAAATCGAGAAACTAAGTTTGACGAGCAACAATTTATAACCGAACTTGCAGCGAACATTAGAATTGCAACTACAAATCTACAGGCTAAATCATAACCATTTCTTTCCAACAAAAAGGAGATATGCAGAAGATAAAAATAAAAAATAAAAAAATCCCAAAATTTCTTAGCGAGCTGTGGGAAAAGCAATCCTCTTGCGGTTCTTCAATGATGTGCAGAATGCGGAGAAGGCCCCTTTCATTTCATCTGGAAGAGGGAGCTGAAGTTGAAGGGGAAGTGACAAAGGTGGACGTACACGATAGTGCTCACTTCTCTTTCTTAAAGGAAATGGTTGTGCAAGTGCTGGCTGCTGCTTGTTAAGCCCTTCAAGGACAAACGAGAACGCCCCAAAAGTGAGGCAACTTTGTAGAAGAGCCTGGGGAGCGCCTGCAGAATCATATAGAGTGGAAATAAGGCTCAATTACTACCATACACGTACATAAAATTGTACCTAGGAATTCTATAAATTTGCATACACTAACACTGTTATTCTATTTTACGATGAATTTTGCAACCTGGGTGGGTCGGTAACCAGTAACCGCCCCTAACTCACAGCAATCTATTTAACACTAGCCAACCATTCAAAGCTAAGAATTTCAAACTTGTAGGTACAGCAAAAAGGACAGTTTGAAGCAGGGAGATTGACAAGATGAGGCGACAAAGGTGCATAAAGGGTCCCCCACACCCCCCCCAACCCCCCCTCTCCCAACACACACCCACCCCCACCCCCAGCAATAACAACAACACGGCCCTCTTTCAAAAGGAAAGGTACAATTTAAGCATATTAGAAAGAGGAAGTATTCAGCAACATCAATACAATGTGATTCATCCACAAAAAATAAAAATAAATAAATAAATAAACATAAATACAATGTCTATGATACTAGATGAAATACGGCCAAATATGCTTCATAAAAGTCAATTATGATTCAAGACTATCCAAGATAAAGCTAAGTTCATTCTTTTGAGGGAAGGATGACTTGCTTGAAACTAAATATTCAAGCTGTATTGTTAGATACCTGGAAAACTTAGAGCAAGACCAGTGCAACATCCTGCTACTCCAGCATTAATGACTGCAGGCAAATAATACATGGTTAGATTAAAATGAATGTATCAGGTGAAAGTAAAAGTTCTCAGGTACCATACTGTCATCCTTTCCTCGCAGCCTCTTCAAAATGCAGACAACCAAACTATGTACTCCAGACAAAACTGCAAATGTCTGAGAAGGACAAGGACAGAAAATAGAAGCCTTAATACAAATCCAATGTATAAGTCATAACCAAAGTAGAAAAAGATCCAACAATTCCATCAAGTTAATAAAATTATAGTGAAATTCCGGGATTTTATACCTTAGCAGAAGATCCCGCCTCTGCAAAAGATCCTTTGAAACCTTTCTTCTGAACCAGTCCCGCACCTGGAACATATATCATATCCTTCATATGAGTTAAAACAAAAGGCTCTAAACTTCTATGTAACATATTTAGAGAATAAAAAATGTATTATTACACACAAAACCGGCCATCAACTATGCCTTGATCATAACAAAAAGACCACAAGCCAATATCTTGTTAATGTAGCCCAGAACCCAAAACTAGAAAGAGGAATCCTCCAGGAATCCCATAACTATAACTACTCCCCTTCACAATCCGGTGCATTTCTCTCCCCACAACATCTGCAGCCTAAGTTTGCATAGAATTACATGTACCCATTGACCCTTTTCAGAGTGGGAACTTGTGACATAATTTCACACAATTGCCAAATTACGTATCATCATTCGTCAAGTTAACCTAAAGAAACTAAAACTATAAAAGCTAAAAAAATTGAACAGCTCAGATATGTCTCTTAACACACTCAAAAGTCCGTCTGCAAGAACTACACCAACCCTAATACTGATCAAAAGAAATATCAATTCCATCATTAAAAAAAAAAAATCACGAACTGAAGTTCAAAATTGCAATTATATCCACTTAAAGCACATAAATTTAAGCTCTATCAGCAATGAGACCAAATTAATTCCATTTCCCAATAAATTGGCCAAAAAATATAATTATTAAAAAAAAATCTTCCTAAACCCAAAATTCCATACAAAAACCCCCCACAAGATTAGAGAGAGAGAGAGACCGTATCCGAAAATGGAGCCCATAAAGGCTCCACCGATGGAATCGCTGGCGAACCTAACGAGGCAGACAGCGCCAGAGTTAGGGGCGGGTACCAATGCGTCTGAAGAATTAGGATTAGGGTTTGAATTGGTCTCCACCTCCGTATCAGACTCATTCTTCGAAGAATCCATCGTCGCCATAACTCTCTCTCTCTCGCTCTCTGTGTGTATCGCTCTCTATCCCTGCGCTGAATAGTATCGAATTTGACTTGTATAGAATCTTTTAGATATCCTACACACGACGCCGTATAGTAAGCCTGGTGGGTGCTGCCTGTAAGCCCTACGGGATTACAATTGGATGCGTCCAACGTCCGTATAAAACTTTGTAGGTAAATTATAATTGTCCAAAATTAACAGCCCTCTATCAGTGGTAGTCCAGGTCGTATCGGAGTATAAGGCTTTACAAGTTAATTCTAATACAACTCATTTAATTAAATGGGTCTGACTCTTAAACTTTAACTCTTTAATTTTTCAAAAAAAAAAAAAATCTTTAATTTTGTGTTGAATTTATATCAAATTTCTAACTAATAGACAAGTAAAATTGGCCAAAGTTGACTACTTAATTTGAATTGTACATTGTCGCCTTAAGCGAATGTTTAACTTAATCAAAATGATTATGATGAAGCTCGATTTTAGAAATGACTAAGATTTTACTACTTTAGCATTTGGAAGAAAAAATTTTAAAATCTTTTACCATCTAAATCCCGAGCCACCTTTTTATCACACAATTATTTTATCTTACTAATATGCAATGTCAATCAGCCCAATCATTGTTTTAAGAAAGAAGAAAAAAAATCAATAAGCGATTAACATTGTCACATAAGCAAGGTGAAATCAAAATATAATTTCTCGCACTATTCTTTCAAGAATGACTAATTAGCACTACTACGTTAATAGAGTAGATAATGATAAGATAAAGGTGTAGGTACCACGTCAATGTGTTTTTAGATGACTAAAATTTAAGAAATCCTATCAAGTAGGCTGCAAACATAATCAGCTTACTCGGTGTAGCAATCGGTACTGGGACTCCACATATGTTGTATGAGTGAAGAATGAATATTCAATCATGAGTAGCCAAAGAAGCATCCACAATCATGAGTAAAGAATCAATATTCAATCGCATATCAAACATACAAAGCATAAATGAAAGGTTCTACGACAACAAATAATATGTTACATGAATGAATTGTGTATAATCCTTGGACCCGAGTAGGGTCTGATTCAAACCCATCCATCACACAACAATGCACCACCACCTCCAACTCTCAGTAGCCGAATTTAATTTCAAAAGGAGAATTAGTAGTGATCTTGATATATTGCTCCAAATTCTGCTCTCCATGCCTGATCATCATCTGAATATGGGGTTGTTGTGTTGTTGTGTGCTATGTCGGAATCCTCGCGATATAGTGGTTGCAATGCAGATTCAGGCAATTTGCTCTCTGCAAGATACTGCTTCATGGTGATCATCTCCATCTTGTGTTTTCTTTTAAGTTTGTCCATTTGCTTCTTTAACTTTTCGTTGTCTTCTTGAACCTTTGCAAAGTTCCCCTGCATTGATGTGAAAATCATAAGCACAAGTAATGAATCAGAAAACTACTTATACTTGGAATCGGATAATCTCAATTTCATGGTCAGGACTAAAAGCCAGTATTTAACGGTTTATATGAATGAAGTCAATATTGATACGTCTATTAAAAAATTTGAAGCAACAATTAGCTACCTCTGAAATTGATGCTGCTTGTTCAGCTTCTCTCAGCCTAACAAGGAGTTCTCCAGCTGCATGAACAGCTTCTGCAGTGTCTCTAAGTTGAATTCTAAGACTCTTGTTCTCCTTTTTCAACAGTTCTCGCTCCCTCTCCCTCTCCACCCTCAACGCAGAAAGCTCTGCAGCAAGGGATTTGGCAAAACGAGAGCCATGACCTTTTTTCCCTGCCTTTGCAGCTGCCTTCTTCACCTCCGCTATCCCTTCCATGATTGCACGATGCTTTCCAACCAAGTCATTATACTTATCTTGTAGTTCAGCATAGTGTTCGATCATTCTAGCATGCCCAAGGACTGATCTATGAAGTGCATCATCCAACTCTTCAGTGCACCTCTTCTCTAATGTCAACTCCAACTCCACCTTCTCTGCACGTCGGCGGTGGGATTCAAGATCAATTCTCAGTTCATCAGTCAAAGAAATCCAATCACTCTCCATTTCTGTCCATCTCTGTCTTTCGCTCTCTAGTTCTTCCTTACTATCTAGATGATCTACACCACTTTTTCGTAATTGGATTGATCGGGACAACAAAGAAGATCTTAGTTTTTCAACAGATTTGTTATGAGAAGCATCAGAATATGACAACTTGCTTTTTAACCCTTCAATTTCCTTAAGAAGTGCTTCCTTCTCATTCAGATCAAAATATCTGCTCCCAAACCCAGGTTCCACAACTTCCTTCACTTCACATTTTTCCTTTATCATCTCCGGCTGATTATTCTCAATAGAATTGCATCTCACAAGCTGCACAAACCACCACACAGGAAGAAAGTAAGAAGGAATTTCCCAACATTTGAAATGAGAGATTTGATAGGGGAAAACAATTACTGACCTTGTCATCCTTTGAAGCCTCAAGACATGTACTGCTTTCTTGATCATGCATTTCTTCCTTCTCATGTTTGTATTGCTCTACCTGCAGCAATCTCAGATTGTCAATAACAAAATCCACATTATTAAACATCCCAAGAATTTCTAGAGGTCAGAAAATTCTTATTACCAGCCGATTCAACTGCTCAATCTTGGCAGCTTGCTCCATGCAAACATTTTCAAGCTCCTCTCGCTTAATTGATTTTATCATAGCATTCACTGTTTCCTGAAAAAGCAGAAACAGAAAACTAATTACAAATGCATAAAAAAGATTAGGGTTAATTAAGCTTGGCAAAAATTAAGTCTTGTCATACTTTAGGCACTTGGGTAGGATTCTCTGCCTCATTGACTGCTAAAACCCATGCCTTCAAGCTATCCTGGGCGTCATTTTCCTTCTCGGATATTCTTTGTCGGCAAGATGCACAAAGGAAAGAAGCAGATGGTCCATTTAAAGATGGTTTCTCTTCTGGTATTGTCTGAATAGAAGAAGCATTTGCCTTATCAACTTCTGAACAAGGTTTCAATGTCAAGTGCTCAAAGGAGAAGGAAACTGAAGATTTATTTGGTGCCGAGCTCCGCTGGTGATAGTCAATGATCTGTAAGCCTCTGTGAAGGCTAGCAGCCAAGGTCTCAGTGGGGCCTGTACACGTCTTGCTTGACCGCAAAGAAGATCGGATGTTCTCACTTTGTTTAATTGACTGTCTTAACACATCCAAGTTGAACTTGGAACTTTCAGACACACTGTTGTGACTTGCTAAATGACTTGACATATTCATGCTTTTCCTTTGGATATTTCCAATTTTCGGAGATTCAGACAATGGAGGGTCTTGCAGAATTGGGGACTGACAGCACGAGCTAATTGAAATGCTCTTTCTGGATGCATGATCAACTGCTGTTAAGGTGTTGAAAGCACTCACAAAATTATCTTCTGAAGCATCATTGTCCTTATCAGGAAGTTCATTCCATGGTTTTACCATACTGATTTCTTCAATTTCACTTTCTGAACTCATCAAGTCTGCCTCACAGCTTTCCTCCATTGAATAAAAGTGGATGGAATCCCTATTAACAGATGCGTCTCTGATACTCTCCTCAGAACTATGCAACTTATCTAGATGCTGACAAAGTTCCCTTACATCATCTTGATCAACATTTACTACCTCTTCATCAGAATCATTGTCTGTGGGGGTTAGAATCAAAGAACGGTTAAGGCTTACTCTCAATTGATTCAAGACATTTCGTCCTTGAAAATATCCATTTTGGCTCCCTACTGATGTACATTCATTAGACCTCGCTCGTATAAGTTCCTCCTGAAACCCAAAAAACAAAAATTTCTTAAACCTCAACTTGCTACTAGCAACAGACTCTGAAATAAGATTTCAATTATAGCTCCTACAGGAAAACTTAGTACCTTCAACTGACGAATTTGATCACTCAAATCATTAACATCATCCTCTCTGATTTCATTTATTACCGGCTCATTTCTAATAAATTTTACTCGCTGTCCAAATCTGAGAGTTCTCAGTGTATCACTGCTATTTCTGCAATCAAAAAGCAGAATTTTTATTTCAGAAGAAGACCAAAACCTCAATTATTGTTTCAGGAGAATGTTAAAAATGTGTTCTAAAATTCCTCTGTATGAAAACGATTTAATCTAATAATGGTTAGTATGTAGCATGACGCTGTAAACATTGTACAGGTTCACATAATTGTTGCTGAGATTCTGTGATAATAATAATTATAATAGGTTCAAGTCATATACTTGTTTTCTGGGGAGATGGCACAAATAACTGTGAGTTTGGCATTGCCACCGAGTGATTCTCGCAGTAAATGCGTTAAACAGGAACCTCTGTATGAAATATCTCCCAAATTTCCAGACTGAGCACCTTTTGCAAGAATATTCACCAAGTGCCTGCGCCAATTTAAGAAAACAGTGATTATGAACCATGGCTATGTACGTCAAGTAGTTGACAAACTCAAGCAATTCAAACCAAGCATAACTAGCAATTCTTTGTTTCACTGTACAGACGTGTTCAGCATGACTGGAAAATAAGGTTTTATCCAGTCATATCATTTTCGGCATAATAAGTAAAAAGGGCAATAGACTAATTGCAATGGTAGAGTCACCATCTAAGCAGTAATCTGCAAAACAGAGATCTAATGACAGAAAGAAAGAAAAAAAAAATATAACTTAAGGCTTATGGCATCATCATACCCAAGTTGTGACAAGGACTTCTTCAAATGTTTTCCTTCCCTTACAATTTGTCTACCCCCATCATCAACTTTATTTCTATCAAGTGCTGCAAGATCCACAAGGCTGATTCTGCTTGTTTTTGAACTATTGAAACACTTTGACGAGGTTCCCTGTGGCATCAGTTGATAAAAAAACACATGTAAAATGGAACTACAAAAGGGATAATAACAACGGTAAGAGCAAATCAAGGACTCTAACATGGATAACGGGTACAATGATGCATAGATGCATATAGTTTCATTAAATGTTATGACCAACTTCGGCCCTGGGGAATAGTCATTTCATGAACAATTCTGTCACAAACAAACAATCTCTTTTACAGAATAAAATATTTTACTGATAACTGACAGAAATATCTAACAATACCTTACACCAGGACTCGATGATGAAAGTAAAAACAATATGGGACCTCGAGCTCTTAGAATTTAAGCTAGTGGCTCCAACTTTTCTACTTGAAAGTCCCTGCATCACATATGGACACGTTAACCAAATAAAGCATGAAAGAACAATCATTTTGAGCCATGTAAAGCAACGAATTATGCCAATATATTCACTGCAAGAAGAGAAGCAGACTTCTCAAAAGGTATTGCATACCTTAATGAGGATTTGTGTTACATCCTCGAAGCTAGTCACATATTCCTCAGTCAAATTCTCAACATACAAGCCATTTTTTGCATCATCACTTATCTGGAACAGTTTTTTACCAAACCCATTATTACAATCAAGTATTAGCGACACATCCAAAAATATAAAGGATAGCTAGCAAGTCTCCACCTCAAGGTTTCGCTGAGTGGGGTCTAGTAAATCCCCAATTTGTTCGTTATATATCTGTGGATAAACAAATCAATTAGACAAAACATCTTACTGCAAGTGAGGGAAGAAGTGCATTAATCACTTGTAGATTTTCAGAACTACCTCAAGGAAAGAGCAACGGCACTGATAATTTATTTGTTTTCCTTCTGAGTTCTGTTGCTCCTATACATAACAATTCAAACCAAACAGTCAAGAAACACATATTGACATTGCTTATTTTCACTTGCAGTACAAAATTTAGAAGCAAAACATACTCTCTGAATCTCGGAGAATAACATTTGGAAGATGCGAGGAACAATGCCCTGGTGACTACTGCTTGAGGGATCCTCAACCATGGCACTTGGCGGACCCCACATTGTGTAAGTCTTTCCACTTCCAGTCTAGTGAGAATTCAGGAAAGTTACTATATTGCTAGTTACATTGACAAATAAACTATTGAAATCATTTTGCTCCAAGGAAATGTCAAGAGATGAAACCCATTTTATAAATTACCTGTCCATATGACAAAATGGAAGCGTTGTAACCAGCTAAAGCATTTTTCACCAGAGGAACTCCTACTAACTGGAATACATCTTCCTGTTTGAACCAACAAATAAAATATTATAAATGAAAAAGGGTCTTACCCTTCGGTTGGTTACTAAGAAAACTAAGGAAAACAGAAGGAACAATCAAATTTTATATCTCAAATTCATGTCATTGTAGTTTCAACAATTTGATCTCAATCCAAATTTCACAATCCAAAGTATTCCAATAACAAATTATCTAAGATTACGACTTTAAACTTCTCTAAATTTCCTAATTCTTCTAAGGATTCAAGCAAGGCATTACTCAACGTTAAATGAAGTATAAATAATAAATCAAAACACCGGGATCAAGTAGCATACCTGATTCACATTCGAATCAATAACTGAGTCGAACATAAATTTCCGATCCCCAACAGACAATGTATCCGAAGAGACTTTCTTTACTGTCTGATCCGCCTCATTAACAGGTCTGATTCTCACTACAACCTATATAGTAGATAAAGAATAACAATAATCATATTATATCAATATCATTCCCAACAGTGAAATTAAAATTCAACAAGAAAATCGAAATTTCATGACTATCCCATACCTTTATCGGTGGCTCCGGAGGTGCCAATACTTCACACTGACTGTCCGATGCTACAATCTCATCCTGAACATTTTTCTTTTTAAGTTTATACATATATTTCTTAAATCCCAACAGTAAAATTAAAATTCAAAAAGAAAATCGAAATTTCATGACTAAGCTCAGATCCCACACCTTTACCGGTGGCTCCGGAGGTGCCAATACTTCACACTGACTGTCCGATGCTACAATCTCATCCTGAACATTTTTCTTTTTAAGTTTATATATATATTTCTTAAATATATACCCTTTTGTGGAGAAAAACAAATGCGATTTCAAAAATTCTACCTGTACTGGCAGATCGAGTGGCGCCGGAGCTTCGCTAGTGATCTGGTACCCTGAAACCGACAATTTGGACGGTGAAAATTGGGTCACCGAATGCGAGACCTGGATATCGGTGGTCGGGACGTTCGGATCGGCTGGCGGAGTGTTCTCGGCGTGGGAATTGGAGAGTTTAGGGTTTGACGAGTTGGATTTGTGTTTGGAGATGGACCTGGGAAGGAGTTTCCGGATCGACGAGGTCGATATGGCCCCCAGAAATCGACTCTCCGTGGCCTCTGTGCTCTGATTGGGCCTCATGCTTCACTGAGCGAGCGAGCGAGCGAGAGAGAGAGAGAGAGAGAGAGTTTGGATTCAAATGTTGGTTGAGAGGGAAATGGAAGATGAGCGTTTTGGAGGAGGATGGTGATATGACCGTTGAGAAATTGGAATTCTTTATTGCGGGATTTAAATCTTAAATTAGCTTTCAAATGTTGTGAAATGATTCAAATGCCCCTCCCTCTCATCTCTCTCTCTCTCTCTCTCTCTTTTCCTTTTCATTTTGAGTTTCTTTAAAATGATTCAATGGAAAAGAAAATTTCAAGTACCTCACTTGCATTGAAATTAAATCTTTTTGGGGTTGTTGAGCCCTCAATTTTTCAACATTTTCTTCCCTTCAGCAATACACTCTACAAGAGAAATACCCACAAAATCAATCTTATTTATAATTCTTTGAATGCTTTCACCCATTCAATAGGGGGTGCATGTGAGGGCTATATATGGGGATGAAGCTACAAATTTAAATTAACGCTCTAGGCATTACTCCTAATGGTCAGGTGATATGCATGAATTATGATCATCTACAATTTTAAAGAAATAGTACATTTTTAAATTACACAATTTTGGTCGTTTTTAGACATCGAAATACTTGAAAAATGGCATGTATATTTTTATTAGATTCTTAATTATCTATATTTTAAAAAAACTTTGAACGAAAAATTGTCTTTTGTTTTTATGGAGAAAAAAAAATCTCTACCAAAAAATGGTGAATAGGAAGCTTTCGAGGAGGAAAGTTCTTTTTAGTTATCTCGATAACATACCACTTTTTAATAGATAGAATTTTTCAAGCGTAGAATTTCAAATATTTTGAAGAAAATAAATAAACTTTAAATGAAAATAAAATAAAATAAAAATTGAAGTATTTAGAATTTCTGAATAATTGATGAATGGGTCAAGGCAGGCAGGGACAAATTAATTAGTCCGTCCAGAAAGAAGATTGATTCAAAAAGACAAAAAAACTAGCCGTTGTGGCCGGTGGGGCAAAAGTCGGAGCGGATTATTAATTAAAGCAACGGCACGCTCACCGCAGCTGTCACTTACCTGCTGAATCCATGAGGGCCATATAAACTCACAATGGTAGGCAACCTACCTCCTAAAGGTTGAGATAAGACAAAAACTTTTAACCCAATTATGTGGATTGTGGATCGGACTCATAGTGGATCCTTCCTACCTCTCCGGCCCATTTGGTTAAGCCCAAACAAGCCCATTTATGATAAGTTCCATAAATTGAACGAACCCAATTGGGCTAAGATGGACGGGCGGGCGGGCGGGCAAATAAAAGAGAGATGTTGTATCTACTATCGAGTCGGTATCGACAATATCTTAATCATTGCCACCTGGACTGATAATGCCCATTTATTCTTGAAGGCTAAGGAATGTTTGCATGACAGATTGGGGAGCTACATAATCAAATCAATTCTTCCAAAGACCTTCCTAACCAACAAAAGGCGGAAAAACGCTCCAAACAATACTAACATAAGCATTGGAGTGACTTGTGCTAATTCTAGTCGAACACTTTATGCTTAACGTTCCTTGTCTTTGCAAATTTAGCATGTGACTATCTAATTCTTCAATACTAACACAAATCTTTAAAATTGTAGATTGCAGGGGTCCGGGGACCTTAATCCTTCTCCCAAAAGCTCTCTTTAGCATATTAGCAAACACCTCGTGAGTATACTGGTAAGCCACGAGAGTCCATTGCTTTGTTTCTTCAAAACTATAGCCGCCCAATTGACCTTCAAAAAGGCCACCAGCTGTTTTCCATATTTCTTTTCTCCAATATTATATGTTTCCTTTTCAATGCCAGTCTTAACCTGCTGCACGCTTAAGCCTCAGTTCACATGTGCTTTTTTTTTTTTTTTTTCTCTCTCTCTTTCTTTTGAACTATTTAAGCTGTTCATGCTTGTGCAGATATATTCAAAAAGCGAGGGAATTTTTGGAGTTAATTTTGGGGGAATCAAGTATACTTTCTAGTGACTTTGAACAAAAATTGTGTACCCATTTTGAGTCCACATCTTGAGGACCTCAAAAATTCACCCGAATTTCACGTAATTTATATAAGGAATGAGAGAAGAGGAGTACAGGGCCAAAGGCCTAAGGCAGCGGAGGATGTAGAGCTCACTTGTTTGAAGCATCACGCCACCTCTCTCACAAAAAAAATAAAATAAAAAATTTCGATCTCCATGGCGTCTCAACCATTGGGATTTAGGCATGTGCCCCATTGTTCAATTGTTGACCAATATGATTATCTCCTTATCCTCCCCCTGTATTCAACGGAAAGATTGTCATTTCTTCTAGATTTTCTCTGCAAAGAGCATAGACCTTATTTATACCCAAAAAAAAAAAGAAAAAGAAAAGAAGTAAACTTTTTGCATGTTCGATTGAATCGAATATAATTTATTCCATGGTGTGGGGGGTCATATATTTGCTAGATTGGATAAGTATCTTCAACAGGGAAATCTTTTTCCACTTTTTATTGGATAGAAGAAAAAAAAAAAAAACTAGGGAATTCTCTTTCCAAAATAGTATATTTCAATTTGCATAGGGTATCAAGTTTAATTCCCTGCTTTACTTACAGATACTTCATATGGACACAAACTGTAAATTCTTCTCTCCCATCATTAAACTCAATAAAGGAAAAATATGGAGATAGTCGTCTAAGAATGCGACACCTTTCCCTATAAGGCAATCTACCCTGTCAATTTCTTTTTACCCTTATCCTTATTAATTTAAGTATCAAAAGTGGTTCTGCCCTAAACCCTGATGGACCTCTTCAACCTTTCGTCCTTTTAACCTATCCTTCTGGTGTATGGCGTGCGGTCATTTTATCAACATCATGAACAAGTGCACACATACATGATGTATTAATTTTCTTAATCATTTAAGGGCATGACTTTAAATTTCTAAACATCAAAGATCAAACTAAAAGTGTATAGGCTACTTACAGTATGTGAATGTGCTTCTTAAGATCAGGGAATGTGGGGTTAGGTGAACAATAAAGGAGGCAAAAGAGTCAAAGGCGCCATTTAAATAATACCAAATAGGGAATTAAAAAATTAATAAATAAAAAATAAAGCTCACGGATTGCCACAATTTCAAACCAAGATGATGCCCATAGTCACCTGCCAAACGAGTTCAAGAAGAGTCCAGATTTGCTGACATTTCTTAACACACTGCATTTAATTATCTGTCTTGGTGTGCTCTTTTTTTTTTTGAAAAAATATAAAAAAGCTCTCTAACTTTTCAGTCGTTTATAATTTAATTTTTTAATGTTTAAAAAGTAATAAATAGTCCTTTAAACTATCAAAATACAACAAAAGGCAACTTATTTTTTTATATTCCTATAATACTCCTATTCTTTTAACAAATAAAATATTAAACTAATTGTAAAAACAAAAACCCAACAAAAAAAATAATAATGGGGCGAAATTTATTTATTCCATTTTTTTTTTTTGCTTTTTTGTATTTTTTTTTTTTAATTTTTTAGTTTTTTTTTTTACAATTATTTTATTATTTTATTTGTTAAAAGAATATGAGTATTATAGGGATATAAAAAAATAAGTGGCCCTTTTGTTACATTTTAGTAGTTTGAGGGGCTACTTTATTACTTTTTGAACATTAGAGGGCTAAATTGTAAACAACTGATAGTTTGGGGGACATTTTTATATTTTTCACTTTTTTATTATTATTTTTTGTGAATTTGTCCATTTTAAAAAAAAAAATTATAAATTTGACTTCCAAAACTTTCAATTTAATATAACTAACCTCCTCCGTCAACTAAAAAGATCAAATTACCCTTCAAATTTTTATTTTTTGTTTTAAATTTGAATTTGAAATTATGGGTAAATTTAGAATTTTATAAAAGTTTCAAGGGTATAAAGGTTATTTCATCACTGTCAACATTCAAAAACTAACGAAAAAGGTAAAGTGCATTAAATCAAAAGTTCAAGGAGATGAAATTGAGAAGTTTTAAAATTTGTGAGGTCTTTTCAAATCCCGTGGTAGTTCGGAGATCCTTTTTAAAGTTTTGCATATATATATGTATGTGTGTGTTAATTTAATTAATAATTTAATGGTAGATAAATTATATATATATATATATATGTGTGTGTACATATATTGACATGCTATATTATAACATATTAGGATTGCTACATAGCACTTAAAAGATAATTGTATGATAAAAATGTAGTATATAATATATTGTGTAATGCTACGTACCAAAGATGAAATCCAAATGCATGAAAAGTTGGTACATAACATTACGTTTATATCTTGAAAATATAAAACAAAAATAAAAAAGGAGAATAGTTTAACAAACAAAGTCACTATTAAATGGCATGGGATGTGGATACCCAATACTTTATTTCCTAGATTTCTAACAATTTGGACAATAAAATTATTGAAAATCTTTGTCCAATGGCTTGAGGATTGAACTAGGGATTTAAAAAATTCGTGGCCTAATTCATCTCATAAAACCGACTCTATAAGAGAGGGTTGTCCACTCCGTATAAATACGCCAAGATTTTATCCACAAGCAATGTAAGATTATTCCTCAACACCCTCCCTCATATGCAGGCCAGTATTTTTTTTTTTTTTTTTTCTTGTCAAGAGGTAAGTAATGTGGGCTTTATTCGTCTTGTGGTAGATTCTAATACCATAAAGAAATTCATGGCCTAACTCATCTCATAAAATTGGTTCTATAAAAGAGGGTTGTCCACTCCTTATAAACATGCCCAAAATTTAATCCACAGGTAATATGAGACTATTTCTCAATAGGAACCAAACTTGTGATGGGTTGGATTATAAGTGTTTTTCTAAGATCACGTGGAAAATAGAATATAAAAAAAAGAAGAAAAAGAAAAAGAAAAAGAAGAAAAGCCTCATTTTGATCTTCTACTATCCCCACCATGTAAGAAAGAATTTTCAAAGGACCACATCATAATTTCTCTCAACAGAAAGCTAGTTTAGTGGACACCGTATAGTTTCTAGACTTGGAACTAGTTTAGTGGAGAGATTAATTAATAATAGGGTTAAATATAACATCTTAAGTGGTTTGTCATTTTATCAAAAAAGTTTATTGATTTTATAGAAGTGACAAATTTATTCCTAGTACTTTCCACTTTTATCAAAATGGTCCTCAAATGTTTATTTGTTGTCCAAAATAGTAAGTTACTAGCAGAGTTTTGTTGCATCACATGTGCAAAAAGCCAGTAAACACATCACTTTATTTATTATTTTTTTAAAAAGGGTTGTAAAAAAAATCACCTCCACAGCGGGTAGAGCTAGAGATTTATGTTTAAAGGCAAAATATTTAAAAAATAATAATTTTGGGGGTTAAAAATTAAATTTTATAAGAATTTTTAATTTTTATTTTTGGGGGGACCACCTTAGGCCTTGAAAGGTCTAGGGTCCCCTCAAGGTCCAACGTGGTTCCGTTCCTGGCCAATGGTGAGGTTCCAAACGACACAACCTTATCATTGTGAAAGCTAGGTTGCTAGGAATCTCACCATCACCGGTAAGTATTTTTGCCCTACAACCACCCCTTCATATATCTTTTATATTTTAAGAAATATACTAGTTTGTTAAGAATGGATATGCGACAATATTTTATATATTTTATATAACTTTTCATACGCGGGATGAAAATTCCATTAGATTTTTAAAAAGTAAATATGCATAATGATCATCATCATTTTAATAGATGTGGAAAGCATAAGGGGCTAAATTCATTGCTTTTCGAATAAAGCGGTAAATAGCAACCGGGATCAAAATTATATTTAACCCTTAAAATAAACAGTGAAAAGCATGCACACATTTTTTTGTTTCATGGTTGAATGTTCATCCAATACCAAAATAGCAGTCATCAAAAGTAAACGCTAATTACGGTCTCACTGTTCTTCCTCGTGGTCCCCATCCTTCTCCATCACCCTCACATGAGAGAGAAAGAGAAAAGAAAAGAAACAAAGACAATGAGGTAGAAAGAAGAAAGAAGAAAGAAGAAAGGAGAGAGTCTCTCATCTCCATCCCTATCATGGGAGACTCTCATAAGGCCAAAGCCTTCACCTTGAGAAAAGGGAAAGGGAGGGGGGCCCTTTAGGGCTAAGAGGGGTCTACATCTTTGTAGGCCATCTCCTCAAAAGTCCACTTTAGACGGATTTCTATGATTTCAAAAGGGGGAGTTAAGATCATTGAATAGTGAAGTTATGAAACCCTCCAAAGTCATTTGAATTAATAAAGCAAAAGGACCCACCATATAATTAGGCTTTTATTTCTATTATTTAGCTTTGCAACAGTCACTTTAGTTTGAATAACACAGTACGAACAAGACCTTGGGAGAAGCACACAATAGGACCCTTTAAAAAGATTGGAAAAAAGAAATTAAAATAAATAAATAAGGCTAAGTGCTCTCACCCCTCTAATGGGGGAAATTATACTACTATAATTAAAGTGCGAGTTCTCCCACTTTTGCGAGTTCCTTTTTCTTTTAGGCTCTCTTGATTAATCTAGCATCTACAATTCTGCCAACCTTTTGTAAAACATATGTGTTATCACATGAGTTTGACTTATCTCCAAAAAGAAAAAGAAAAATGCGTAAAAATTAATATTAAAGTTATAATAAGAATTCAATCGATGCGATGGATCGCCTCTTCTGGCGAGTCACTAATTCAAATTTCTTCACTCCCTTCTTTGTATGGACACGTAAAAAAAAAAAAAAAAAAAAACTAACATTAAAGATTGTCTTGAGTCGAAGCAGTAATTTGTGTTCACGTGTTATATTTAGATTATGTCAATATATGTATAAGACTATATATGTCAACTATTATCTGACCTATTTAATTAAATAGGTCAAATCGCTAAACTATAATCTGTTAATTTCACCTTAGGCTCTTGTTCTCTCTCAAATTGTGCAATTTTCACAATTAATTTTTACACAAAAAATCTTCAAGTAATTTTTTGAGTGTCGGTTGGCCAAGCACATTATCATACAGGGAAAAAAGAGAGAAGAATCACCTAATGGGGTGGTGGGCTGAGTTCGGGTCAACCACTTACCCGCCAACCTGATAAGGGAAAACCCAACATTAACTAATTTAGTTAAACATGTCAGACTCCTTAAATCTGAACACGACCTGCAAGTGACCCGACACGACATGCTTGACATGCTTAATAAACAGGTCACAAACGGGTCGACTCGTTTGACTTAACCCAACACAACCCGTTTGATCTGCTTCAACATATATTTATTATATATAATTTGATAAATAGTGCCAAATGGGTCAAACCGTTTATTAAACGGGTCAAGCAAATCAAACCGTTAATGACTTGATCCCGTTTATGGCAAACCCTAATTTTATAATTTTGTGTTGGATTCATAAATTATGTCAAAAATTATCAATCTAACCACCAATATAATTTTGCAGCACCACAAGAAATATATTTTTATTTTATTTTATTTTATTAAGTGTATAAAAATCCTTGCAAAAATACGCATATAGTCTAGATTTTAGACTTCTGTATAACAATAGAGTAGTGTGGTGCCACCTTATCATACTAATAGAAATGAACCATCTCTCAACAACAATGCCTTTTGTCTTTTTAGCTATTTTCCTCCGTTGGAGCCTTTTGTTAGTTGGATAGGATTTTGCCACTTCTTTTTCAAAATAAAAAGAAGAGTTGAATAGTCCAAATCCACCTAATAATTGACTCCTTCATGCCACTCATCCCAATGATAAGAAAAGGCAAAGCAGACTTGGCTGTTTCTTTTAAGAACAAATGCCTAGTGTGATACCAGGGCAAAACTATATATATATATATATATATATATATATAGTTTTGTGTACACATGATGCACATGATACAAACCCATGATGCACATGATACAAACCCATGATGCACATGATACAAACCCAACCCCAGTCATGTTGAAATCATTGAGGAGCAATATAAAGTTCAAAGGACATCACACTTCAATGATAATGTCCTCAAAGAGCAGTAGCAGCCTTAAGCCAAAAATCCTTTCCATTTACTCAATTTTGTTGAAGAAAAACTATATGAGAATTAATATATAAAGTAAAAAAAAAAAAAGTAAAAATTTCCCCCATGAAACTTGATAAAATGTTTCCACATGACATGATTGCAAGCCCAAGAATACAACCTGAAAAGATAGCCTGCTGAGAATATGACAAACTGCAGGGTCGGAACGGTATATGTAGTGTGTGACCCATGTTTCCATGTCCCCACCAACAAAGCGCACCAACAGCCACACTGATTGGTCCGGCTGAGGCCAACGCGTGGGGCGGTGAATCTGCAGCCGCATCCTCTTCCATCCCCAAAAACAAATAAAAATATAAATCCCAATTATATATTTTTAACACTTTCTTGATTGATCTTAGCCAAAAGGGGAGAGATAGTATTCCATGAAAAGCGCGCACACACACACACGCGAAAATATCCCATAAATAGACGTACGCACTCATCAAATACGCATATTAATACTCACCTTCCGACAAAGGTTCGGCGCTCACACCTGAAATTCTCAGTGTAATAGATTTTTGTGCTGTTTCTTTTACATTCCTCCGTCTACAAGCAGTTCACGGTGGGAGCTCTCCAACACAAGCTCGAGTTTCGAACTGGGTTGTTTGCAGATCTTCGCTTAGAGCCACAGATTTTGGACAATTCGGTTTGACTTTAGAGCCAAAGGTAAGAAAAAGACACTACCCATTTCAGATTTTTATCTTTTATTTATATCTGTTTGTGCCGTTGATTTTTACTTTTTTCTTCCTGTCGTTTCTTTGTATTTCTTGTGTTGTTGAGGGTTGAAGGAGAAATTCCAAGTGGGTATGTTCTAGAATTCTGTGACACGATCTGGGTTACGGTGCCTTTTCTTTTTGCTCACCTTGTTTCACTCCCTCGGATTCCGGTCGTAGTGTTTCTGTGGAGGAAAAGTTGGTAGCTTTATTGGAATCTGTTCACATCTGGGGGATCACTGTTGAAGGGTCTTGCTTATTTTAACGTTTGGGGGTCTGGGTTTTGAACTTGCTCACTTCCAAAGTCTCAGCTTTTAGGGGTTATGGTAATTTCGGTTCTCTTGAGCTCAAGCTTAATTTTTTGCTTTGGGGGTTTGGTTTTCAAGTAATTGATGTAAAAGTTTCACTTCTGGGGTTCTATGTTTTTGGGTTTTGTGATAACAGTTAAAAGTTTCAGCTCAATTGTGGTTTTGGGTTTGGGATTGTCTTTCAGAACCGGCTTTTGTCTGATTTAAGGTTGGGCCTAGGCTTCGAAGTTGTTCATCTTGAAAGTCCCATCATATCGTAGGGTTTTGGCGCGTGGTTTTGAGATTGTGTTCTTTGTAGCTCGGGCTAGGTTTTGTAGTTCATGTGTTGGCTTCTTGGCTTGAGAATTGTACCTTTTTTTAGCTTAGGCTGGGTTTCACTTTGTTTAATTCTCGGTCTGGTTTTTGGTTTTATGCATCAGGGCGGTTCACAAATTTGCCTAGGTTTAGGATCTGATTTCCTAGGTTTCCACCAGATCAAGAGTTTCTGATTTGGGGATTGGTTCTTTGCTTTTGGTTTTGAGTTCAAAGAATCAATATTTGTCTTCACTTTCGTTTTCTATCTGAGCTTTTTGTCTTTTGTACTCTTTAGGAGAGTATAATCTTATCTAATTTGAGGTCGTTTATTTTTGCAAATATATCTTCTTGTGCTTTTTCCAGGTTTAACTTCTGGGTGAGATATCATGGACTCCCCACAATCTGTTGTGTCGCCATTCAAGAACTCCCTTGTTGCTGAGCCTGAGATGCGGAAATCCGACTTCTTCGTACAGAGCCCTGGTCCCTTATCAAAGGGAATTGAGGTCAACAGCAAGAAAGCTCTGGTGTCTAACATGGAGGACTGCATTGGTGCTCTTGATGTCTACGTACATCAGGCTAGGGACATCCATAACATCTGCATATACCACAAGCAAGATGTTTATGCTAAGCTTTGCCTGACTAGTGATCCTGAAAACAGTGTCTCCACCAAAACCATTAATGGTGGTGGGAGGAATCCTGTCTTCAACGACAATGTCCGTCTCAATGTTTGGACTGTTGATTCCTCTCTCAAATGTGAGATATGGATGCTGAGCAGGGTCAGGAATTATCTTGAAGATCAGTTGTTGGGGTTCGCTTTGGTGCCATTATCTGAAGTCCTTCTCCAGAATGGGAAGTTGGAGAAAGAATTCACTTTATCTTCAACCGATCTGCTCCATTCCCCGGCTGGGTTTGTTCAATTGTCTCTCTCCTACAGTGGGGCTTCGCCGGAAGTGATGGCTATTCCTGCAATGCCAACTGCTATGGCCACAAATGCAACTGTGCAGGACACGGAGATATCTGAATCAGACCCAAGTGATTTTGATAAGATTGAGTTCCCAGATCCTAAGATTGATAATGAAGATCAGTTGATGGTTTCAGAGTATTTTGCGTTACCATGTAACAGTTTGGACTCTGAGAGCTCTGAGAGCTTGGGAGCTTCTGATGCTGAAAACCATCACAGTTCAGAGGTGGGTGTCCATGTTGTAGAAAGCCTCTCAACTGTTACAGTTGAATCTATCCAGCATCCAAAGATTGATTCTCCTCCGAGCAGTGTGTCAACTAATGGGGTTTCTTCTCCTTCGGACCCTGCAAGCTCGGAGTCTTCTGATGCTCCGGAAGCGTCAAAATCTCCGAATCAGGAACGTGATTCTGCCCCAAAAGAGAGTTCTGCAGATGTTAAAGATGGTGAAAGTGATTCCTCTGGTGGGGTGCCAACTGATGCATTAACAAAGCCTGCCGTCACAGTCAATATTGAGCCAGAACAAAAGGTGGTGCAGCAGGACATAGTGGACATGTACATGAAAAGCATGCAGCAGTTTACTGAGTCATTGGCAAAGATGAAGCTACCACCGTTGGACCTTGACAGTGGACCAACCAGCTCAGGAAATTCAAGCTCTGACCAGAAATTACAGGCATCAAAGAATGCTGGTTCCCGTGTGTTTTATGGCAGTAGGGCTTTCTTCTAAGCTTCTGTTACAGTGGTGCGGAGGAAGACAGACAGGTGACTTTAGATTTAGAATGAAGACTAATTACCTAGTGCTGAAGTGTAATAATGTGTTATGTAGTGTGATGTTTTCCTTTGTATGTTGAGATGTAATAGATGGCAGGAAATCATGACACCTTTGTACCCCCTTTAGACACTTTGTTTTATCGCAGCTGCTATCATATATGTGAACTATTCTGATTTTGTCTTCCTCAACTACCAATAATTATGAAATCAAATTCCATCTAACTATAGTTTAATAATGTATTGCATCAAGAGTGATGTTTTGGTCCCACATTTACATGGCGATTTAAAGCTAAAAGTTAGTGAGGCCAAATCATCTATGATTTGCTTTCAGCCATTTACATGATTATTTTTTTTATTTATAAGTTTATCCATATTTTCATCTGAGTTTGACAGACCGGTGTATATTTGAAATTCCATCACTTTTGACCAGCTCGATCTGTTAATCTTTTATAAAATTCAAATATGTCTATCCAGAAACAGAATATCATGTTATCTTTTGAATGTTGGCTGATAAAATTTTGAAGAAGGAAGTTTTATACTCTTAACCAAGATCCATACACGTTAAAATGCATAGAAGTCACTTCTACAATCCATAGTTCTTTTCAGTAGGAAACAAGAGAGATAATGAAAAGGAAAATAAGCCCTTTCTACTCAAGTTTTTGGCGTAACTTCAAATGGGGACTTCAATTATTTCATTTGCTCTGATGTGCATATGCCTCCTACAAACCCAAGCAATCTGGCCATCGTCCCTGTACCTTACTCTATATAATCCAAACTTCTCTGAAATGTCCTTCCCAGTCGAGCACCTCCTGTCCCTTAAAAAGTCCACGACCCATTGCTGTGCTGTTTTTAGGTCTTGCTGAATATCCCTTGAGCCTCTGTTCCGGCTGCCCTGCACACGTCCCATGGCTGCAGCCCCCGCAGCCCCAGCTGCAACTGCTCCTCCTGCCCCATAAAGAAGGGAAGAGTCAGCCAGGTGGGCAACTTCCCTGCTCAAATCAGGTATCAGCTGTCCCATCCCAGCTGCTAGATGGGCCCCTATCTTAAGAGCAAATGTTAGCAGTGTCATGAACTTCTTCATGTATGGAGCCAAACTCTTTACAGCCCTGTTATCAACTTGCATCAGTTCACAGCCCATTTGATCTTCAACAACGTGCATTTCTCGTCGGAACTCACATAGCATGTGAAGCCGGAGTGCGTTCATACCAGAAATTATGTTTGTGACCAATCTCCTCGAGTAGTTTTCCGTTCTAACAAAATAGAACATGTTGGGTACTTTCCTCTCTTCCACTTGGACATTGTAGTTAACTAGGTAGTTCACTTTGTGATGAAGATGAGCGAGGAGTCTGTGCTCGTAATATCTCAACCCTTGGATCTCCTGCTTCAAATCTCTGATTTCTTGTTCAATGATTTTCAGTCTCTGCAATACTGCTTCCACTCCCTTGGCAATACCACCAAAAGTCGGATCAACTTTGTCAGGTTCATCACTTGTGGATAAAGTGTGATCTGGTCCATCTGAGTTGTTTTCGGGTAGGACTTGTAATTCCTCAGCAAGGTTGTGTAGGTCATGATATCTTCGATGCAGTACTTCCCGAAAGTCATCATCTGATAGTAGCTCTCTAGCCAAATCAAAACCTGCTTGTAGAATAGGTCTGCCCAAGTCTGATACTGTACTCCAGGTATGTTGATAATCATACATGCCGTCTGCAGGAACCGAGAGTAGTGCCTGTTTCAATTGTTGCAGAGACACAAATTGGGTTTTCCTATATCTGGGGGGTATCAGGTTTCGCACACATTCCGGCCGCATGACATTTTCAGTCAAGGTGATGCCATGGCAGAGGCTTTGAATTGCTGGAATTATTAGATGCTGGATGAGTCTAAGGGTTTCTGTCAGGTTCTTGGTTGAGCATGCAAGGACATCAATGTAGTATCCCAACTTTCCTCCGAGCTCTACTCTGATGTAGATACCATTGATACTTATTGAGATGAGGTACTTCTCAAGACTGTAAGTTGCTCCATGTTGGTTCCTTAACCCCATGATTCTGTTGTGGAGATTCACCTGCGTTTGCCAACAAATAAATTTTGAGTTGCAAATAGAGCCGACAGATAATTATGGGGAATTTCATCTCATTGTTGCTTAAGAACTAGAATTTGATACTCTGATGCTCATTCGATACTAAAGGGAAAAGGGAAACAATCTAAAAGAAAAATTCAAGCGATGCTTTGCCAATTGCTATGATTTAAAAGCTCTTCTTATTTGCTTTATTGTCTTACCTTAGCTCTAAAGTGTATAAATAATTTTATCTGAAAGTGACATAGAAGTATACTCCTAATGAAGTCATTAGAGAAAAGGTTAAGTTTTCTGTCTGTCTATAGCTATTATATTCTCTACTTTAAAGCACATAAACAATGGATTCATGGATAAACTGTAACCGGAAGGAATTAAATAAGATAGTTTGAGGAAGAATTTTAAAACAAAAAAGTAAAGTAACGAATGAAAAAGAAAAAGAAGGGTGGTGATGGAGAGAGATTTTCTTGCCTGTAAACGAGGAAAGAAGCCTGGTGTGAGAAACATGTGGCTTGAATCATCACACTCAAGATGCCGTCCTGCATAAAGGCAGTCAGGTGTGCTTAACTGCCATCTCTGTGGATTTTCTCTACCTTCTTCCAGTATTGCGGGGATCAGTAGCAGGGAATTTGGATCTGATGGATCTTGTTCATAACAGAGTTCCAGTTTCAGCATCATCCTCACAAGGTCACTAGCCTCTAAGTTCTCAAATACCTTTGAACCCATTCCAGGAATCTGGCTCTGTAAATTTCCTCTTAGAATCTTCTCCAATTCTTTTCTGCTGATGAATCCATTATTCTCCAGAGGGCTATGCCTTCTAGCATCTAATGTTATCAGCTGGCCTAGCACTTCACCACAGAACCACTCACAATCTAAGATTAAGAACCCTGGATCATCAAAATAAATTATCTCTCCCATATGATGAAGACAATTAGCAATAGCCTTCCTCCTCGTTTCTACCTTCTCTTTATTATCATGTCTTGATCGATATCTTAATGGTGGAACCTTAACTTGGCATAGCTCATCAAACTCTTTCCACTTCATTGCTGGTTTATTGTAGTTCTCTGATCTCCAGTCTGATAAAATCTGTATCAGATCATTGCAAAGTTGATAAACTCGAGGGACTCTTTGGAGAACTGTCTTGCTTGTCTTCCGAAGGTGATGAGCGAGTTTACTGACCGATGCAGATGATCTTGCATCGACTGTGAATACAGTTGGATAGAAGTCAACAAACCCCTGGAACTTGTCTCGCAGTCTCTGAATTGAATTTACAGTAGCCTGCAAGTTTTGTGAGGGTTGATTGATTTTGTCATGGTGTGTGAGGACAATAGTTACATTTGGTAGCATGCATTGTTGGACTGCTCTTCTTGAGTTGGAAACTATGAACCTGAGCCAATACTGAAGGTCCTCTTCTATTTCAGATGTGGTCTTTGGTTCTCTGTTGTTAGGCTTCCTAAATAAACTGGATATGATCAAGAAGACCGAAGGGCTCCCATGCCCTGGAAACATGAGATCATGGAGAGAATAGAATTCATGCTGACCGGCAAGATTCCATATCGAAATCTTTGTGCCTTCATCTTTGAGAGTTTTTATTTTCATTCCATTTGTTCTAATAGCTTGTTCAACTGGGTTAACTAAAGTTCTTACTTGATCTATGTAGGCTGCCTTCGAAGAAGAGAAATTCTGTGATACTGAATTACACAGTGTGGTCTTACCTGCAAATGCAAATACAAAAGTTTGATTATTTTCACTTCTATTTCTTTAGTTCTAGAAGAAAACATGGAGGTAAAATTCGGTAACCAACTCAGACTCTTCCTATCCAAAGTTCACAACCTTACCTGCATATTCTTGCCCACAGAAGAAAACTCTACAGCTCTTGGGCTCGGTGAATGGCATATCCTTTAGCAAATCTGGTTCAGGTTCAGTCTTCCCATTCTGGCCCAGTCTTTGGTAAATTCCATCAGTCTTCCCTGAATTCTGCAGTGGGGTTCTTGAGAGATCGATGTCTTCAATCCAAGGATTCACCTGTAGTGTCTCCATTATTGTCTGAAGCACCAACTCTCCTTGAACCCCTTTGCAGCCCTGTAAAGACAAGTGTCTCAAACTGGCATTCCTCTCCAAGCTCCTGAAGATTTTGACGATATCATCTGGTCTCAAACTCTCATCATCATATATCCCCAGCCGGGTCACACTCTCATTGGTTGTCAGCATCTGTAAAATGGCTGCAAGCCCATCTCTTCCTATTTTTGTTCTCCCGCCTCCAAAAGTTACAGACTTCAGAGTAATGTTGGCTTGGCATTGCAAGGCAGAAAACCTGCTCAAAGGGCAGAGGAGGTGTTCCACACCAATGCCACTGAACCAATTTCCGTCGAGATATAAGCTTTCCAAACTCTGGTTCTTGAAGAGTCCAGCTGCAACATATATGACTCCCTTATCCTTGAGACAAGTTTTTGATAAGTTTACCTCTTTAAGACTCTTATTCTGTTCCAAAACCCACCGGAACTCCCTAGCCCACTGAGATTTTAGCCGGACACAGGTCATGTCAAGTGACTTCACTGTTGAGTTCCACCCAAGAGCACAAGCAACCCTGCAGGCGCCCGAAAGGTCGAGTCTGTAAATTCGAAGTGTGCTGTTTTCAGGAACAAACTCGACAACCTTTGAACTTTTTTCTCCATTTTCTCCACTCCAAACATGAACTTCCATGGTCCTGTTCCTTGCTAAAACTGCAGATATAAGTGGGGTTGCTGTAATTGAATTTGAGTCAAAAATTGTCAACAGCTTCAGTGTTGAGTTTACTTCGATCATCTTTGAGAGCTCCTCGGCCCCTTTCGACCCAATTGAGTCTTCCCATATCTGTAACTCTTCCAAGCTGTCATTCACCTTAAGAGCGGAAGCAAGAATCCCGGCTCCAACATAGCCAATAGATGATTCAGAAAACATGATCTCTTTGATCACTCTATTTCTCTTCAGAATTTCAGAAAACTCTGATAAACGTTCTGTCCTGAAACGGTTTCTTCGAAACACGAGTTGCTTGATGTTTGAGCTATTCTCAAGCAACACCCCAAGATTCTGTAGTTGCTGTAGTTCCCATTCAACCCGGTGGAACTCCAAGTTTCTCAGAGATTGGATGTTTTTGGCTGTGCCTAATACTGTGAGGAGGTGGGAGAACTGTTGATGGCTGTCCTTGGAAATGTTTATATTCACTGAGTTTTCTGTTTCTTGGTAACAACCTGAAGTTGGTTGAGATAGGTAGAAGGAGATGTTGTGTAGGCTGAGGCTTTCGGATCTGATTGCATGCAGAACCCACTGGAGATCTCTGAGGTTCTGGTTTGATGCCATTGTTACAGTGAGAACTCTTTCAAGGCAAGTGAAACTGGTTTGCTTTGGTGGGGGACTAGAGAGCCATCATCTCTAAGAGCTTTTCATCATCAATATATTCAAGGGCATTGAAAGTTGGGTATAGTAATATGCATGCCGCGTTTCTTTTTCTTTTCTTTTTTGGCAGAATTGTCCGAATTGTGCCTTTTGTATCTGATATTGACAATGTTATCCATGACAGAAAGCATTGATGATGCCTCTCATGCATGGATGCTATTTTATGTCATATTCCCAACTTCTTTCTAAAGTCATTCCTTTGAGCACTTACCCAAAAAGAAAAAGGTGTTCCTGTGAGCAACCCACTGCAGAAGTAACCCTTTTCTTCTTTTTTTTTCTTACTAACCCTAAACCAAACCCTTCTCCGAAAGGTATGATTCTTCCATACAAAATATTTCCTCCAAACCCTTCTCCCAAAAGGTATGATTCTTTCATACAAAATATTTCCTGTCCATATTTTGCACTTATTGTTTGTTCATGATGGTGCATTGGTACCTACAACCAGCTATATCTGAATCCATTGATTAGTTATCGTGGTTAACAATTTTTGATAGGATCTGCGAACCTAACTCGAAATTAGCAAATTAAGGTTAAAGGATCTAAACTGTTTAATTAAATGGATCAGATCAGGATTGACTTATATATTCTTAGTCTTTTATATTCATGTCTCAACATGACTCGAACTCAACATACAACATTTAGAGCTAACAATTTTTGACACAATTTATGAATTCGGTATGAATACAACACAAAATTAGCGAACTATGGTTAAAGAGTCTTACTCGTTTATTTAAATGAGCCGATTTAAAGTTGATCTATATATAATTTTACACATATCTCAACACGACCCAAATTCAACATATAACACGAAGTACCCCTCCTGTTGGTTTATCTCAGGACTGAGCATCATGCTCATTTGGACATGGGGGTTCAGGTGGGAACTGGAACTCATCCCTAGGAACATTTGAGCTATTGTACTTTTTCAAGTTTACAAAGGTGACAAAGTAAGGGTGTCTACTTTTTTGACCTTTTTGCAATGCTAGAAATCCTACTCTTTCTTTTCCCATTGTAAAGACTAAAGAGTGGGGAATCCTATAAAGCGGTGGCCACTGCCCGGACCGTTTGTTGGACAAATTAGCCTCTCTTTAAGGAATCTCAATCATCCTGTTTACTTTGAATTTGATGCATGCTTGGACTAATCACCCTCTTATTGTTTTCCACCGAATATGAACCCAAAAGTTATAACAAAGAGTGCGTTTGGCAAAGATTTTAAAGGGTTTTTTTTGTTGAAATTTGATGTCAAGGTAGAAATAGTATTGGGTATTTGTTTGTATTGACTAGTTGTTAATGCTTTTGATTTATTGGTAGAAAGCAACAAGCTTAGGCAAAAAGCATTACCAAAAGAGCTTATTTCTCTAATTACCACACAATTTGCAATGTTCTGTTAACATTTTCATTTTTGCGGTATACCTTACCACTCTACCAAACAGTTTGCAATGTCCTTATTCTTTTAGATTCTAATGATGGGGATTTGACGGACATTTCGTTTAGTAAAAATTTAAAATACTAAACAAAGACATTGCAAATTGCCTGGTAATTAAAGGATGGTAAGTGTAGTTTAAAAAAAAAAAAAAAGAAGAAGAAGAAGAAGAAGAAGAAGAAGTTGGTTGAAAATAAAATTAACGAGCCCTAGCCACCAGGAGTTAATAAACTTGGCTAATCATGCCATTATCAAAAAAAAGAAAAAAGAAAAAGGGCTTGCCTTTCTGGCAGCAGCTTTGAAATGGTATCTATGCTCCACTTGGAGGGCAATGGGCCCCCATGTCTATTGTCCATGTGATCAATACAGTCAATAGTGGGGGCCCTTTAAACCCATATGTCCATCAACAAAAGACATCTATATGTTCAATAACACACTTTTTTTTTTTTTTTTTTTTTTAAAATGAAAATAAATATGAATTTACAACTTTTTATGTTTAGTAAATTTTATTACAAATTAATTAATAAACAAAAACTAAAATTTAGTTTTCACAAAATTAATTAATAAACACAAAATAAAAGTTATATTAGCAATTTCGTTTTTTTTTAGAGAAATGTCATTTTGTATTCTCCCATCAATTTCCCATCCATCCTTTTTTTTTTTCTTTAAAAAAAAAGGGACCTAATCTTGAGGTTGAAAATAAACTAGGAATAGTTGTAAAATCAAATCATACGGACCAAAACATTTAAGGACCACCTATAATGACAACCCCCAACGAAAATTATCCACATCAACCATCAATGACAATGATGTCTCCAATTTAAGCATGAATTTCAACATTGTACAAAGTAGGGCCCTGGATTTCTCAAGTTGGTCGGCCTAAATTTGTGTTCCGAACGTGGAGTTGAACCACAAATTCAATGAGTTTGGTTCATTTTAAAATACACAGTAACGTGACACAAATTATTACTCTAATACTCTTCACGTGGGATGAGTCATTTCTTGGTCTATGATTTTACGTCGTTGTATCTAACGATATAAATAATGTCATGTGATAAATATATCGGTACGCCATTCAAAATATTTAAATAAGGTACTATCATTTACACCGTCGATACAACAACATTAAATTTTAACTATGAAATAGTTCATCTTCATTACAAGTGAAAGGGTGAAATCCTTGTCGTGTGTGTATGAGAGAGAGAGAAAGAGAGAGGACCACATGTATTGCGTAGATGCAAGTTTTAATGAAAGTGATATGAAAGCCCAAGCAAAGCAAAGCATATCCTAATCTTGAAAGGAAAGGATAAGACTTAAGAGTGAGTATGACCACATACAAGCTAAAGTAAACTCAAAATATCAGAAACAGAAAATCTATTACCAAAAGGGAAACCGGTAAAAGATACACCTATAAAAGCAGTAAATGCATCATTGCAAATGGTGAGGCAGGTTGATCAGAATATATATCACCACAAGAAAACAGCAGCTAAATGAAGCATTCATTTCATTGGCAAATTTAAGTTTTAACTTGTGTGTAAATGTTCAATTAAAAAATAAATCAAAATATTCAGTAACTTATTTGATGGGGATCCTAGGAGGGTATCCCTCTAATGTTTCACACTTGGTAAATCAAACTCGACCTCACATACAAGCTGAGAGACACAAATCCCAACAGAGGAAGAAATATAAGGAACTGGCAACTTTGCCAGGCATTACAGCAGTGAAAAAATTTCCAAAAAAAACCAATTAATACTCTACTTTTTTTAACACACTACCGCTGGTGCGCCTCACCAGAGATGCACGATACATTAGTTGGAACCAATCTTCCTGAGTATATATCCCGCAATCTGATTTTACACCTCAACCAAATTCCAAGAAAGGAACCTAAGTACTGAAAAAAAGAAAAAGAAAAAAAGAAATCCCAAACCTTACACAAAATACCTTGTAACTGCTCTCTCTCTCTCTCTCTCTCTCTCTGTGAATATGTATACTTCAAATCAAGGAACCCCGTTAGCATTATATGATCAACTTCCTTGTAAGCTAAAATATCTTAATAAGGGAGATGTATGAAATTCACAAGCCTTCACCTGTTTGACCAGTTTCTCTTCTCCTACCGTTACCATGTGATGTCCATATAACAAATCTACTACGTAGCAATTCCTGAAGCAAGGGTCATATCAGTACGCATATACATATTTCTAGACAAGTATATAAGCAACAAATAGAGCTAAAAACCCAAGTGCAAACTTTTACTATTGTATAGTCGGCAGACACTTATTTTTTCTTGTATACTTTTGTATGAATCAAAATATTCAATTGCATATTTTGTTAACAAAAAAGAACTGGGAAATATATAGCACTAGATCAGCAAACCTGTGCAGCATGAGGAAAAATAGCATCCAAATTTGTAAGTATAATGAGCATACTACTTTCTAGAGGAAGTGCAGGACTCAATTCCTAGGACATGCAAAACATCAGCTTCTAAATTTCTGTAATAGTAGGGGGGGAGAGAGAGAGAGATTTATGTGAGTACGTAATATGAGTAAGAAAAAAACTTAACTTGAATGGCAGATTGCACATCAAAAGTTTGAGTTCTCATAAACATTTACAGAATCAAATTTTAATTAATTACAGGGGCACATGGGGAAGCAAGTCCACACATCTATCTGGAATCTAGCAAAAGCTTGCAGAAATTATAAGACAATATCTAAGGATATAAGCATTATGCATGACTCCAGCCTCAGAATCCTTTTTGTAAAACTATAATTAAGGGCTGATTTGATTGGACTCAAGGAAATAGACACTCATAAGATAAGTCAATGCAGTCATCAGTATCAAGAGCCAATGGAATCAAGTGTATAGTAATACTAGACCAAGCCTTCTTTCAATTTTGTTTAATATTTTTTTATCTCTATCCTTTTACTTATCAAAAAAAAAACCTTCCAGAAATTGAACTTCTTCTGAAGTCAACAAGCATAATATATAACTCAAGTTTATAGATTGTTGATTTTATTTCCATAGCGCTTTTGCTTATAAACCAAACTAAGTGCAAAGAAGATAACCAAAGATCATTTAATGAAGCCAATGGGTTACCTCTATTTGATTGTCTACTTGTAACATTGTAACTTCCAATATAACCCTCAGAATTTTGGGCTGTGACATCTGAAGATATATTGCCAAGACCATAACCAAACGAGCCAGAACCCTCTAGCTCGGGGGTAGCAGACCGCCAAGTTGAATCACCATAAACTGAACCACTCCGATAGAAGTCACCATAGGACCCCTCATATCCTCCAGTTGATGTGGCAAATGATGATGTCTGGGCTACACCTGTGCCACTGCTTCTTCCATATCCTCCCCCTCCCAACCCAAAGTTGCTCTCTCCACTGCCATAACCAATATTCCCACTAGTATAACCACGAGGACTCCCTCCACCTTGAGTTGAAGCAGCAGAAGGGCCCCAATTTGCACCGCTATTTCCAAAAACTCCGAAACCCCCACTTCCAGAGCTCAAGTAGGCACCAGGGCCAGAAGAGTTTGCAGCACTGTTAAGACCCCCATTTCCCCAGACATTCCGTGTTGTTGAGCTTATAAGAATCACTTCTTCCATTACCCCCACTATAACCAATAGGTGTATTGTACCTGTTTGAATTACCACTATAATAAGGACTCAGCATCCTTGCATATCCAAGACTATTGCCAAAGTTGGAATTGCCACCATAGCTTGGGCTAAGCCCTGGCTCCAAATTCAAACCCACTCCATAACCAGTTGTACTAAATGGGGAAAACCCACCTCGACCACTAGGAACTTGATTAAACCTACCATCCATCCTGACTCCATAACCTCCAACCGGGCTCATATTATAACCCTGGACATAACTGTTAAGGAAGCTATTGGCCCTACTCAAACCATAGTTATATCCTATAAGAGGGCTTCGGCTGGTGCCTGGGGATAGCTCTTTGGGGACTGCCCTCTTCACCTCAACCATTTTACCATTCAGTTCATGAAACTGTTTATGCAGCACTCTATCCACTGCATCCTCAGAATCATAGGTGATGAAGCCAAAACCTCTTGGTCTTTGGGTGTTGTGATCATACATCACTACAACATCGGTAATTGTACCAAACTGATCAAAGTATTTCTTAAAGTCACTCTCTGTGACTGTAGACGCTAAACCTCCAACAAAAATCTTTTTGGTACGTCCAGGACCTGGAGAACTATGAAAGCTACCAGTGTTTCTATTTAAAATGTTCTGATCATCCTTAGGAACAGCCTTCTTTGCTTCAACCTGAAATTGACAAAATTAAACAATAGCATGTCATTTTTGGTTTCACATTAAAAAAGGGGCAAAGTTTATCCAATGCAGATTGCAGTAAGTCAAATCTACAGCAAGACTCAAACTCTTTGATACTTAGTCGGAGAGACAGAGAGGCAGAGAGCAATAACAAATGAATCTAATCTGTAACTCAGTATGAAGAATGTGGATTCAGAACTAGTTGGGAACAGTCCTAGAAATCAAGGAGTGAACATTCTCTAGCATAAAATAATAAAACTAACAGAATGACAATCATCCACGACGCAAAAAGTACGTATATGCAAAGAAACAACTCACTGTGCGGCCATCAATCATGTGTTTATCCATGATGACTCTTTCAGCAACAGAAGGATCCGCAAAGACAACAAAACCAAAACCACGAGCACGACCGGTGGCACGATCTCTCATGATCACTGCCTCTACCACTTCCCCATATTTCCTAAAATAATCTTTAAGACGTTCTTCATCTGTGTCCCAAGAAATCCCACCAATGAAGAGCTTTCCAAGATCTGATTCCATCTTTTCTACAATCAACCATCATCATGGACCTCGTTAACCACTACTCAAACAATTAAAAAACTCAAATTAAAGCAGCCAAATCAATTCAAATTCAACAATCCATCAAAGAGATTCATAATTCACAATGAATCCATAACTTTCAGCATCAGAACCAATCTAAAATCATATAATCAAGTAAATTGTTAAAAATATTACAATTTTGCACAACCAAAATGATTCAATCTTTCTCAAAAATAGGAACACAACATGATCAAAATGCGGAAGCAACAACCAAGCAAGAAAATACACACCTCCAATGAAAATTCAGAGAGAACCCGGTTGGTGCCTCGATCAAACACGAAGTGGGTATTATCAAAATCGATTTAGTACCATCGGATCCTTGGTGCAACAATCAGAACAGGCCCCAGAATTCCTAATGACCCAACAAATCAAAATTGAGCAAAGAATTACAAAATTCTGGTGGATCAGGGAGCCGGATAAGAAAAAAGATCAATTTTCCAAGAGAGATCAAGGAAATGAGAGAAAGGGAGAAAACAAAGAGAATTTTACCATATGCGGAGGATCCAGATGAGTAAATGAGAGAAAACTAAGATCTAAGAAGAGGAATAATGGTAATGGAAACAGAGGATGTGCTCATCCTCTATATTTCTCTCTCTCTCTCTCTTTCTGTCTTTTTTATCTTTTTGTTGGTTATTCCACTTCCCTTAATTAAATCAAAAGAAATGGAATTTCTAGCTGAAGATGGGTGAGGGACAATTTATAAATAGAGAGAGAGAGAGAGACTGGCAAAATCCTCTGGTGTAAGAATATTTGGAGGAGCCAAGAGCGATGACAGGAGATGATGATTTTTAACCAAAAACAAAAAAATAAATAAAATTTATTTGTGTTTTTTTTTTCCTTAATTTATTTGAAGAAATGCTAGGTGCTCTTCTAGACTTATAGTGTTTGTCTAGTGTTCTTCTAATTATGATGTGACTTTTAAAATCATTAATAAATTAAAAGTTAATAATGATAATTTAAATTCAGATGTAATTTTAAAAGACACGTTATAATTAAGACACTATTAAAAAAACACTAGAACAACACCTATAATTTCTCATTTGTTTATTTAGAAAACATTGTAATAAGTTGTAACCATGCCCATATAAGCCTTTCAAATAGTTTATTTTTTTTCTTTTGCTTGGAATGGAGTACCAGAAAGTAGAGGCTAGAGCACATTGGACCTTGCATTTTTATCATTATTTGTATTTTGGTAAAGAAATTATAAAAATTTTATTTGACTTTTTACTTGCTTTGAATGCAAAATCTCATTAGGGCTATAATTTACTAAAAGATGGTTGAATGCCAATCAATCATATAAAAACTTGGGTAACAATATTCCCTAATTGTAGACAGTTAATAGTGGACCTAATGCCATGGGAAATTGATTTGGTTATTGCCACCAAGACATTTCAAGGGCTCTATGTATTTTTGTTAAAAGTTTAAGGGTGCGTTTGAGATTGCGATTTTGCAAAATTAATATGCTTTTTAAAAATATCGCAAAATATAAGGTGTTTGGCATTACGATTTAAATAGCATTTAATTTAAAATAGAAAAAAAAAAATTGTGATTTATATAAGCAGGTTAGGGGTGCTTATTTGAAAAAACCCAATTTAAACCAAAATCACGACTTTGCATAACAAATATTTGATAAAAATGTATTTTTTAACATATTTTACCAAATGCCTTTACGATTTTAAAAATAGCGATTTCAATACATTTTAAAACGTAATTTTTAAAATTGCACTTATTGAAACCACAATCCCAAACAGACCCTAAATTGTTTCTCATTTGTTAACTTGGTACTTGTTGATCCATATTTTGGTACGATTGAACTAAAAGACAGGCTTATGCAGAACATGAAGAAGGTCATCGGAAAGATGTTTACCTTGAAAGATTGGAAAGCCTCTGATAGTTATTTCAATAAAGAATTATAAGAGTAAAAATAAATATAGAGAGTTTTAGGGATGAGGAGAGGAGACATTATTTGTTTTTGAGAATGATGACCAAGTTTATGTAAAATTAGTTAGAGGTGGTCATTAGTGAGTGTTGTTGCCTTGTTGGTATATTTGGGGCAGCAATTCTTAACAATATTGTTGCTCTGATTGCTAACAAATGTGAGAGATTTTCTATGGAGTCAACTGGCCGAATGGATGAGCATGCAACTTGAGACTTATTTAGTTAAGTAGACCCATAAAATTCTCTCACATTCGCTGTTTGTATTGCTAGCTATTTAGGCAACTATTTGCTAAAATTCAGATCAATTTATTTGTCAAGTGCAAATCTTGTAGCTGTGCAATAGCTATTTTCAGAGACAAGCGGCTCTCAGACTTTTCAACTCTTTGTGTTGAGTGGGGCTTATTTGATTTGTTTGGCATATTTTTTGTTTGTGTAAAAGTAAACAAAATGTATGACTTTTGCATTTTTGGTCGTGGACCATACTTTTGGAGACTTGGAAGTTGAGTAAAGCTCCATTTTTGCTTCATGCTTTCTTTGGTGCCTGTAGTTAAATTTTGACAATTTGGGGGCACATAATATGAAAAATAAAATAAAATTAACCTAACATGAAAAAATTGACCGTAGGATTTGAACTGCACTTAAAGTTAATGACCTTTTGAAAGTTACTTTTGGAGAGTTACCATCTGCCCAAAAAAATTGTCAGAGACGTTTTAAAGGCTATACCAAATCCAGGTACCACTTAACAAACCACATGCATTTTAAAAATGCCCATAAAAATCACATATTCTAACGATAGATGTCAATATAATAGACTGAGTTAAAAAAACTTTGTGTTTGGACGAAAACGTTGTCATTAAAGATAAACCCGTTGACCACATATTCAGATCCTCAGCAATTTGATACTTGGTTTGCAAGTAATTCAAACAACAAATTTACTGAAGATCTCTGTTGATTTGACCATGTGGCTTTGGCATGAGCCTAGAAGTAGAAGTATTAGATCTAGATGGAAGGTAGAGGTTGATACCAAAACCAAGAAACGTTAGGAGTGGGAGTTGGTAACTACAACAACCTCGTTATAAACTCACAAAACCTCCCTGGCAAAAAGCCAACCAGAAGAATAATAGGACCAAAATCCTACATATGGGGGCCGGGGCATTCTTAAAATATCAAAACCCTATATATGGGCCAACTCATTATTGCAATTTCTTTCAGAATTTTCTCAAAACCTTTAATCCTCAACAGATCTTGTTTTGGTAATTTCCTTATGTATTGCAATAGAAAAATGGGTAAATTGCATTGTATCCCCCAAACTTATATTTCATTTGCACTTCAACTTCTTGAAGAAACTAGCAATTTCATCCAATTGGATATATGTGTATATATATATATAACAAAAGGAAACAGAGAGTTATGGTCTAACCAGCAAAATTAACAGAGTTTAGGTCCTTTAGGAAATATTAAACGAACTAAGAAATTGAGTATTGAGTTACACTGTTGTCTTTTCAGGCAAAAAAAAAAAAAAAAAAAAATCAAGCACTTAATTATGATAATTGTTGGGGTGGAGCCCAACAGTGAGGTGGCACAAGGAGTACCCATCTGATATCATTTAGTGTGTTGAGTAATTGTTTAGGGTTTAACAAAAATCACCATCCAAGATGATTGCTAAGATGTGACACACCCAAAAGGGATTAACATCATTTAGGGTATTCCATCATTTAGATTTTTTAAGGTATTTTACCATCTAGATTTTCTCAATTCCTGACCATTATTTTTAAATTGAATGGTTGAAATTTTATCATATCAGCAATTATCACACTTTAAAATATAGAAAATATAGTAAATAATGAAGTTATAGATAAATATTGAGTTGCTAGCAATAAATAATGGCAAATTTTATTTATTTAATTTGAAAATAGGAGTTAGGATTTAGGAAGATCTACTTGATAGGATAGCCTAAGAATTCATGAGTATTAGGATCCTCTCAAAGGGCACTTTTTTCTTTTCTTTTTGTTGGGGAAGGGGGACAAATTGTATAGTTTTATAAAAAAAAAAATCTGTCGGACCCAATGTGGTTTTGCCTGTGATTCTCTCAATTTCACTTGAAATGGGAATTGGAGAAGAGACATTTCATAATTAAAATTAAATTTCACAAAGCTAATGGTATATGTTGTTACATAGTAAATATGTTGCTACGACATTTAAAATTTTTTAAATGATGAGACACCATTTATTTCGTTAGATGTAATAAAACAAAATCCTGATAATGAGATGACTCTTCACCATTTTACCTGAAATTGAGAAGATCTTGATGTAAAAACTCCTGATCCAAACTACAGCAGGTTCCAACCATTAATTATTAGTCAAGATCATGTGGATGAGGAAACCTCACCGTGTAATTAGGGTTGGCTTCTAATTTAAGGGTAACCATGACTTTGTCTGTGAGCAATTCCCTTACAGTATGTTAAGAATCTGACAGGGCAGCTTTGTTGGTTGGGGGAAGAGAGATGCTTTTATTCTTACTACAAACGCCACCTTTTGTAGCGTTTTTAAGATGATCATGATCAAGAGAATTGCTTTCTCTTCTGAAGGATGTCCTTGACACAAGATGGTTCATTGATAGCATACTTGTTTCATATTATCATATTTGTCCACTAGAATTTATAATTAAAGGATTAAATTCACCAATTTCTATCGGCTTATGCTTTTGGAATATGTTTGTGTTATGACTTAAGGATATGTGAGATGTTAGGTTATGGAGTTGTCCACTTCTTAGGCTAAAAATTGGTGTGTTTCAATGTATAAACAGAAAGGAGAAAAATCAGATTTGCAGCAGCCTTTTTTCTCCTCTATTTTCTCTTTTTGCTGCAGAAAAGTGCAGCAACACTATATGTTTCTTATACCTGATATGCCTGCACTCATAAACATTTGGACTATAGCTTGGAAAAAGAAGAAGAAAAAGGCATTACCCTATGCTTGATATACACATTGGCAGATTGGCTATACCTCCCGCAAGCTTGTAGTGGAAACTTCGACTGATATGTTAATATTATTTAACATGAATTGATCATTGTGCTCGACTGAGAGAGAGCTTCTGTTCTTCTAAATTAAAAAGGAACAAAACAGATGAAATATGTAGATCATGACCAAAACCTTCAGTAATTTGATCCAGGACTATCCCAAGTATCAGTTATGATCGTGTGAAGAACACAGCAATCATGTTGGTTGGATCCACAACCAGATTCATCAGGTGATTTAGAATGGTCTCCTTGCACAGTCACAACCTCCTCAATCTTCTCCAAAACTTCTGCCATGGTTGGACGATCCTCAGGAGAATGCGATACACATTTGAGGGCTATATTCAGCAAGGGAAATGCCCACTGAATTGCAGCTTTACTCACCTCTTTGTCAAAGACCTCTCAGTCCATTCCTCCCTCACCATAGCCCTCACCCATTTAGGAAGGTCTATCCCACTCTTCTCTACAGTTTTGCCTGTCAGTAGCTCCAGGAGAATCACTCCAAAGCTAAAAACATCTCCTTTTTCTGTTAAGCTTTTCTCAGGAGCTGTATAACCACTAATGGGGTTCAAGACACAGTGTTTGGTGGAGTCTAGAAATCTTGAAAAGCCATATTCACTTATCAGTGGTACATTATTTTCATCCAAGAGTATGTTTGTTAGCTTAAGATTCCCATGAGGGATTATTTCCTCCAGGTCTTCAGAACTTTGATAGATGAAAGCCAAACCCTTTGCAATCCCACTTGCTATGGACTACCGAAGTCCCCAAGGGAAGTCCCGCTTATCTTCAATATAATCTGCAGATACCAAAAATATTAGCAGAGCTGAAGCTATATCTGATTGCTGAGTTCCTGAATTTGTCGAAAAGTTATTTTATTTGTTAAATCACAATTATCCCAAAACTTAAGTTGATAGGAATAGTCCAATTCCTTATTCAAAGGCCTAGAAATAGCCTTTTTATTTTCTAGTTTTATTTTGTGTTGATGCATGAGTGCAGCTGTGTGGTGAGTGTTTATGTCTTAGAAAGCCTAAAAGCAAGCAAATTCTCTTTTCTGTTTGAGTGATGGACAGTCTGACTATGACCTGCTTTGGTCACGAGATAACTTGCCATGTCTGGAAGTATTAGATCTCTACTTACCTTCTAGCAAGTTTAGCAGACTCCCATTGCTTTGATAGTTATAGATGAAAAGTTTTTCTTCATTCGTTGAATGGTAACCAACAAGGGGCAGAATATTTGGATGCCTTAAGTTCCCTATCTGGATCATTGTTTGGCCAAACTCCTCAAAGGATACCTGCAATTTCTTCAATCTTCTAACTGCAAAAAGGGCAACTGTTTTTAAGTATTACCTTGTAAAGGGTGCTGCAAATGGTCTGGTTTTGCAAGTCAGCTGTGGCTTCAAGGAGGTCCTCCAATTTGAACCTTTCCTTCTCCTCAACAAAGAACACAAGCTCTGACTGTCTTTCGACTGCCTTAACTTCCTCTTTAGCCTTGGGGGGTGGTGTTTTGGGAGGAGGAGAGTCCTGAAGGCTCTTCAGAATCTCCCTCTCTTTGGCTGAATTGACCTCTTTCTCGCTATGTAGGTACAAAACAGAAGGAATGCAATGACAAGAACTAGAATCACCCAGTTTAGCCATTGTTTATTTGAGTTTTGAGTGCTACTTTTTGGGCTTTCTGAAGGTGTGTCCATCAATTCCCTTGCCTCTACCTTGTCTCCAGTGCCAACTTTCTGTAATGCACTTGATTTCAAGGAATATGGATAGAGATTATTGAGCTCCTGCTTGAAATATGGCATGCTGCTAGTAGAACGATTGTTAGAGATGTCCAAGATCCTGAGATATTTCAATTCAGTTAGAGCAGCCATAGGCAACCTTCCACTCAGAAGATTGTTGCTTAGATTTAAATAAGTCAGCCTTGTGCAGTAGGATATTGAGTAAGGGATGTTTCCTCTGATGTGATGCCACTAAGATTCAAATTTTCAAGCCTGATTTCTTCTATGGCAGTAGCATGTAATGTAAATTGCATTTTACACCCTTATGCTCATGCATGCAGGGATGTGGCAGCAACCCATTCCACTCAATTCTCAGCACATTTTGTGGATCGACAGCTTTAATGAAACTGAACAAAGATTGAGATTCTGATAACTGACCTCCATTAGTGACCACCATCAGGAGAGGAAGAACAGCAATGCATACCACTACCCTCTTCAAAAACAGATTGAACTCCCTCTGGCTCTGCATATTTTAGTCTGCTGTTTATTTTGGATCATCAAAACTCTTTCTTTGTTCTTTAAGGCATCTCAAATCACAGATTCCGAATCATTATATATTGCTGCTCCTCTTTGCTTTGATACATCAGATGAGGACATCTTCATTCATAGTTTCCAATGTTTTTATGTCTTATCCTTTATTCTGTATGCGACATCACCAATGTTTCATACATACATTAATTAGTTATCTTCTATGTGATGTCACATTCATGTATACAGTCCTGAAATTGGCTGCAATTTCATGACAGTAAGCAGATGATGTTTGAATAAGCAGACACACCAGCAACGTCATTATCAAAGCAAAATACTGATAAGGTATTCGGAGAATTCAATGTTTTTCATGGAATCTTCTAAACTTAGAAGGCTGACAGTTTCGAAGTTGCCAGCTGCCATATGTGCCTTTGTTTGGTTCATTTTTTGTTTGCCTATGTCTGTTGTTTTCAGACCAAGTAAAAACATGCCTTAAATACCACATTAATAGCCTATCAAAGTATTAATTAAATGATTAGATTCAATATTTTTTATCCGTGGTAATTTAACATAGTGTCAAAAGTATGAAAACAGAAGTTCGGAGTTCGAACTTAGACTCAATCCATACGGCCATGTGGAGGCCGTTTTGTCCATTTTTTATCTTCATTTGTTTTATCTTTCCATTGTTTCTTGTCAATGAGAGGTAACTCATTGTTCTGTTCATTCACTCAGATTGTGATTTCTGTAATTCCTTCTCGTTAACTTCGACCATGTTGAGACAAACCACTCCATCTTCATTTGTGTCACCTTATGTATCTCTACATCTTTCATACTTGGGTATATCATGTTGTTTTATATATTCAACGATACGGGCATGACATGACGACAACGTTAAAATTCTAATGAAAATCTATTTGATAATGTTCAAATCTTAGGGAATAAATTTATCAGTATTCAACTTTTTAGGGAGCGATTTGATAAAAAACCATAGCTTGGGAACCAATGGTCCAATTGTTCATTCTTTCTTAATATATTAACATGCATTCTCACGTATGAACTCTAACTTCCTCTCAATAAAGTGAGGTTAACACATCAAATATTTAACTAAAAATAGAGTGCTATGTGGAGTTAGAGATACCATATTAAATCTTTATCTATTCTAAAAATTTAAGGTAATAAATAAGAATAAATTTAATCAATATATTAACATATTTAATCTCATAATTCATATCAATACACTTTGAACACTCATACGGACCTAATACTCTTAAAATATATGATTTCTTTTGTTGTAAGCACACCCAACAAAAACTGGAGGAAATGATTTCTTTTATATTAAGGCTTGTTAATGATCACAATTTAAGCTTAAATAACCCTTGGCCTCTTTACGCGTGAAGCTCGTTACTTGCACACTAATCATATTCGATTATTGTATTACAAAACTTAAGACTTTCTCCTAATTTGTTTCATACTTCTTAACATATTCTTTTTGCTAAGCACTACATTTATACATTATGTTAGAACAGTTGACTGTCTGTCGAAATAACGATCAAAAGTACCTGCAATCAGAGAAAAATTTAACAAAAGTGTTGTCGGTATGGGTTAGCAAGATACTTCTTATGCTTAAGTCAGTATATTTCAAAAGAAAATATTCTTAAGGAAAAGTAAAGATGGTATGCAAAAGGAAGAAGACTTTTACATGCGCCGCTCTTTATAGTAGATTTTGCCATGATTGTCTACCATGTGCTAAGCTTTCATCGGAGACTTTCCTGTTGTAAATATTTCATATCCACTACTCCTATCATGTGATTGCCTCGTGCTGAAAATCATGGACACGGTTGCTAACGTGCCAAAAGAAGGGATCCAGTGTAACATTGGTACTGTGCAATTGTTCTCGAGTCGGATAATTGATGGATGAGGTATCTAGTCCAAGACATTATAAAACCTATCAGCATTGACAAAGTTTGATGCCAATTTCTCAACCCTTTTTTTCTTTTAAGAAAATAGAGCGACTTTGGATATGCCAGTGAGGCAACCAGCAATTCTTTCCCAAGAAGTTTCAGTGTGACAGCACAACCACAAGGCCTTTGGGCCACCCCCACTTACCCTAATCATTGTCCTTTGCCCCATGCGAATAGCCACTTGCTTCTGAATGTCATAATCTCTAGGTTGGCACTTTAGACGCAAGAGAATATGTTTAGTCTTTAGAACCAAATCAACCCATTGACTTCAAATTTTTTATTTTATTTTAAATTTTCTCCCTTTATTCCATTGACTTGATAATAAAGTTGAAATCTTGAATTGTGATAAGTGTGATAATAGTATCTTTTTAAAAAAATTAGTATGCTTGAAATCCACTTTGGAAAATTGTTTCAAGAAAACATCAAAATAATGGTTTTTTTTTTCTTCTGCTTCATTTTAAATCTGCAAAACTTTAAGGATGTTTAACATGGTATCAATGTAGAAGTCATCACATGAATAAGAGTGTTGGAATAATTAAATTTACCACATTCGGCCAACTTAGGCTTTTAAGATAACAAGTGATTTATCGATAATATAAATGAAACAATAAGCAAACACTAATAGCAAACTCAATCTTTTCTAACTTCAACTATTTTGTGTTCAAACTTCAAATCCTATGTACAAAACAACACCATCGATCCCCAATTAAGCACTTCCCTATATTCTATCCTAACTTCAATCATTATTCAATTCTTCCATTTTAAAAAGAGAAAGAAAATGAATATGATTTCAAAGCCAAAACCCACCCCTTATGCCCCTCCAAAACCATAAATAATAAAAATGAATAAATACAATTGAAAAAAGAACTAGACTGAAACAACAAATTGTAAATTTAAGCACACTTGGAAAACAATATTGCTCATCATGAAGTAAAGAATTCATCATTTTCATCATCATCAACTTCATCAAAGAATGGATCCTTGAGGAGCTCCGCCGCAGAGGGTCTAGCCCTCGGTTGGGCGAGGCACTTCTCGATGAATGCCATCACCTCCATATCCTTGATCTTGCTCAATGCCTGAGGCCTCACCCCAGATGACACCTTCTTGTATATCTTAGCAACGTTGTCACACTCACCATATGGAATTTCCAAAGTCACCATCTCTAGCATGCACATTCCAAACGAGTAGATGTCCACCATTTCGGTATAATCCTCCTCGTAAAGCTCCGGCGCCATGAATTCTGGCGTCCCCAATACTGAATGCGCCGAATGGCTCTTCCCCACTATTGCTGCCAATCCCAAATCACCAATCTTTACCTATCAAGACAAAACCAATTCAAAGAGTAAGAAACACCAAATTAAATGACAAAGTTTTCTTCAATTCAAGTTATTAAACTGACAAGAGTGCCATGGGAAAGTGATTTTAAACCAAATCGTAGAAAAACGCTTAAATTGAAAGTAATTAAGACTAAACTTGATTGCTTGGCTACATGGTCTAAAAGTGTCAGTAGGTGCATACCTGACCAACGTTCCCATTGACAAAGACATTGCTGCAATTGAGATCTCTATGAATGACACAAGGCTCATGGGTGTGCAAATAGTCCAACCCCTTCAAAATCTGCTTAGACCACTTCTTCAATGCCTTCATTGAAACATGCCTATGTTTTTTCCTATATTCCCTCAAGTTCCCACTCGTGCACACCTCGGTGATGAAGTTCAGGGTGTTGTTTTCCCCGTCCCTCCACACGTTGTACAAGGCAATGATGTTCTTGTTCTTTAAGGTTCTCAGCAGCCGGACCTCGGAGTAGAGCCTGTCGATCATGGTGGGATCGTGGGTGAAGTTTCGTAGCTTCACTTGGTTCCATGCTACTTCTATTCCTTCTTCTTGATCAAACGCGCGGTACACTTTTTTCACTGCCCCAGACCCCAGCAGCTCGTTGTATCGGCCGTAGCGGCCCGTTGGATCAATTTCCACGAATTGCTCCGAGTCTTTATCAGATGGATCAGGGTTGACACTAGGCATCTTCAAAGAAAAACATGCAAAAGAATTCAAACAAACACTACGTATACACAAGTTTTGGGACAATAAATTTGAAACCCCATAAATAAATCTAACTGTGAAGAGATGAATAGTTTCTTTCAGGAGTGGAGATCCAAATTCTCAAACTGATACACCCAACGAACTCAGATTTTTTATTTTTATTTATCACAGCTCTAATTAAGTTTCAATATTCAACCCATAAACCTGAACATAAGATTTTCTAGAAAGAAAAAAAAAAAAAAAAAAAAAAAGGTGGAAATCTTACACACCCAGATGAGAGTTTGACAAAAAAATCGACAAAGTTTAAATCTTTGATGGGTTTGAAGCGTTTGATTGATTAATGGAAGAACATATATGAAGAAGCAATGAAGCACAGAATAGAAATATAGAATAGCCCAGAACTCTTACCATAAAACGCCAAAAGTTTCCGCTTTAAACTTCAACCGCTTTGCTTTAACAAAAAAGCTACAGGGATTTGGAGAAGCTAGTCAAGCAGGGAGCCAACTTGGCAAAAAGTAGTGCAACGAAAGCATGAAACCTGGAAAAGCAAAAGGGGTTTGGAGAAGGGTATTTATAGAGCTAGGCTGGACCGTCTCATGCTTAATGAACTAGGTTTGGTGAGGTTAACCACGGTTAATTTCTAGGTTAATTAATGTTGGATAAAGGTAATTTAAACCGTTTTAGGCTTTAGCTTTTAAATTAAGATTGTTCTTTTGAAACAGACAGTCAAACTCAAATATGATAGTGAAGTTTATGGATCTGGATCCCCTCGTATTAGTGGGATAATTGGAAATTCTCTAATTGTGAATCTAGGCCATTCAATTTCATCTAACGCTCTACACAATGCTACATGTCCCATTACAAATAAAACAATTAAATTTTTAAACATTTTTTTTAAATAAATATAAATATGATAAAAAACTAAAAAAAAAAAAAAGTGGCTGATCAGCCTGGTCAGCCGGCCACCTCGATTGAGCCTATTGGTGGCTATTGCCCTTGGGGTGGTTCAGCTACCCTCAAGGCTCAAAAAAAATTTAATTTTTTTTAAAATTAAATTAACATATATTATATTTTTGTTTTTGACATGTCTACACATTAACATATATTATGTAAATTATTATATATAACCAAATAAAATATATGGTTGACAAATGTTGGAGTACCCATTTTTCAAATCTTGAACGGCCCAGATTTGGAAAATGAATAGTTATTACTACGAATAAAGGAAGGCAAAATGGAATACTTATTCATATTCCATAGTTTGCCCTTTCAATATATATATTCCTTAGTTTGTGACATGACCTTAATTTTATTGATTAGCTAATTTGTATAATCCACACACACGACATTCCTGAAATCTTGACGATAAAATATCAATCATTTTCCAAATCGAGACTTACCATTTTTGGTACCGCGTTTAACCTAGACTACCTAGTCTTTACCCTTTAGGGACTTAATTGTCTTTTACGAGGTTTGTTCCTTCCTTGAATGTTGGGAAAGACGAAAGTCAAATTTGGTACCTAGAAATTTGTAGTATCTTGACCATCAAGCGTGGGACCCATGGACGCCGAGATATAGCTGGAGCACTCCAGTAATCCGATCGATTGGAGGGAAAAGTCTTTAATTAGCAGCCACGCGTGAGGGTGTTTGGCCACTAAGAAAATTATTTTCCAGTCTTAAAGTTCCACATTCTTTGACACGGTCGATCTATACCAATTTCGGCCAGATTGGCGTTCAAAGTTAAGGTCGGCCTTAGAAAACTTTATTAAATATTTTTGTGATAAATAATGAAGTAATATTTGTTGGAAGAAAATACATTTAATTCCTCAAACTCTAAAAAAAATATAATTGGTCCCCTTAATTACCATATTGTTATAAGTTATGCATTCTTTTAGTATATGATGTTCAAATGGGCAAAAATAATAATAATAATAATTGCTACATGCAATATACATGTGACTTTTTTTAATTGAATTATTTAAATTATTCCTAAAATTTATTACAAACTAATAATTAAGAAATAACTAAAGGGTGGTCATATGACTCCTTTTTGACCAATTGGGGGTGGTTGAACGCCTTTGAGAATGTTTCAAGCCTTCAGCAACACCTCTTGATTATTTCATAAATGATATGTAGAATCGCCTCTAAAGGTTGTAAGAGTTATTTAGCCATCTTTAGAAGTTAGAATCATTATGGGGCGGTTAAATGCAAGCATCAATTGAGTAACTTGAAAGGATTAAGTATTAATTTTTAAAAGTTAGTGTACCAAATGGTTTCTAGTTTAGATGGAGTAAGTGTATTTTTATTTTTATATTTTCCTAAATGTTGATATGGAAATATCTTTATACATTTAATTTGAAAAAAAAAATGGATAAGATTTGAAGAAATCTGATGTTAGGCTTTTACATGCATGGAATTATGAAGGCATGAAGGAACATGTGATTATATAGCTAGCTTGCTCCAAGGGGAAACATGAATTATGGTACATTTCCCGTGAAGACAGGAAAGCATGTACCATCCTCTGCATTGCATTTTTCATACGTAACTCCAATCTTTTGGCCCCGAACATCCAACTAGTACACATAACATAGTCATCACCTTTAATTCCCATTAATATTGGAAAGTGCATGAACGCATAATTGGATAATTGTATCCAATTGCTAAACAACTTTGATCAATTCTTCCATGCATGTAAATGTCACATGAAAGGCATTATTCTTTAAAGTTTTTGGTCAAAGGGAAATTGAATGATTTCATCATGTCTTAGCTAGGTAGAGCAATACACAAGAAGGAATACAAAAGACTAGAAGATAGGCTTTAAGTCCCCAAGAGGTAGCTCAATCGGTTATGAATCACGCCTTATGAAGCGGAGGTCACAAGTTTGAATCCTTCCTCCTCCTACCCTTACGTGGACATGTCAAAAAAAAAAAAAAAAGACTAGAAGATAAATCTTTTGGTTTGCAATCCATGACTTGATAGGTGGATCATCACGATCATTACAATTGACCAATATAAACAGTCAATTGAAAAATATTTCAATGAAATTTACTTGTCTAAATAAATAACTCAGAATGTTGACACACTTGTCTGAACAAATAAAGCTCATTGAAACGTTTTCACATTTGAGACCCGAGCAAATTATAATTCCATCAATAAATCACAACCAATCCTAATCCAAAACGTAGGGGGTGAAGAAACTCAAATGTCTTATTTATTATGGGTCAAAATTGGTTGCCATTATGCTTAATTGCCTAATTGGGTAGTATTGGTAACTATGGGGTGCCCCAAGTTTGACATCCCATATGATATTCCCATGGGTAGCCCATGTGCTAGAAAACAAAGCTAACCGCTTGATCCCTTTTCCGCCGAAGTGGGGGTATCATTGAATAGGATAATATGAATATCTTTCGGATACCGTTTTGGGCCTTTGGCAATCACGATATCACGAGACTCTCATTTTTCTTCTGTTCCCATGACACCTTAAAAAAATAAAATCAAATAAAAAATCAAATCTTATGTCTCATGGTAGAGTCCTCCTATGCGGCTTCCAACTAGCGTCAGACATATATTTAAAAAAAAAAATTGTTAGTTAAACTTTTATGAATTAATATTTAGTTTTTAATGCTTCAAAATTTATTTTTGAATTCAAAACTAAAATTTAGAGATTGAGTCCCTTTAAATTTGGTGCTAATGCCTCAAATTTGAATTCCCCTTATAACATTTCTCTTCTTAAAATTAAAAAAGAAAAGAAAAAAGTATGACGCTTGGCAACCAGAAATATCAACTTCTTATGGTATTCTTTATAGGATGTTCAAATGGGACAGTTATAACCACTAACCGCTTTGCTATGCAATTATAAAAAATGATCAACTATCCAAGGCAGTTGTGGTAAAAAAAACGGTTAATAACTGCTAACCGTCTAGGGCAATTGCGGTTAAAGGTTTTAAGGGTAGAAAAAAATGGTTATCGCCTACCCTTGTGTGTGTGTATATATATATTAATAATTGCAATATAACATACAAAATGACACCGTTTGGTCTTTAACACTGTTTTAAACATCAAAACTGTGTTGTTTTGGACGTGTATAACTGTATGCATGTAAACTATAATGTGGTATGTGATATTTTGAGCCAAGCCTTATTCAAAAACATTGCTTGACCCAAAAAAGGGCATGCTCTTTTCATTTTTTTTGCAACACTTTGGCCCAAAAAATTTAAAATAATCTCGAAACAATAGGCCTAGTGATGGCCCAAAACACTTAAAAAGCCCATATAAAAAAAAGGTTGTAAAACCACTAGTTATTGGTTTGAATAATTACTAACTGCCTAGGCGGTTGTGGTTATTAAAAATTTATAACCGTCAAAGACAATTGTGGTTATAACTAAAAGCCGTTAACTATAACTACTTGTGCAGCCCTAATTTTTTTTTTTTTGTGTTAACTTGACAAATATAATTTAAATTTTCAATATAGACATAGTGAGATAAAATTATGATGTATAAAGGCATTGTCACATCAATGAAAATGAAAATGAGGTGAAATGGAGACGTGGTATATAGCATTCTCTTAAAAAAAAAGGATAAACCTACTATACGGTCAGGTTGCAAAACCCAACTTTTGCAGCCCCCAATCATCTACTACCACCTAAGCTAAGTGCACAAGCTTAGCTTACATTACCAGATAAAAAAAAAAAAAAAGAAAGAAAAGAGAAGAAATGGCGTGGAGTGCAGAGAAGAAAGAAGAAATGGCCATGGTGATGAAGGGTGCGTGGATCTCGCTGTGGTGCTCTTCGGTCTCATGACTCATTTGTTCATCTCCCGACAAGTGAGTGACATTTTTCTCCGGCTTTAGTTTGAAAAAATTTCTAAGGGTTAACCTTTTTCTCTAGGTTTTAGTTTTTAATCCAAAAATTAGTTTTGAGGCATTAGAAACAGGTTTTATGGCATTAGAATCAATTTTTGAAGCATTATAATTGATTTTTGAGGCTGTATTTGGCAGAAAAGTTGTCGGAGAAGGTGACCCAAAAACGCCGGAGAGGGTAACCCAAAGTCGCCGAAGAGGTGGCAAGACCCACCGATGGTTCTCGCCTGACCCACGATGGGTCTCACCTGACCCACCACACCGTGGGTCTGCTGGATGGGTAGTTTTGGAATTTTTTTTATTTTGATTTGCTATGTTTGGTCTCATTTTAGTTTTCTGCAATTTTCTTAAATGAATGATGTGTCACAATGAGATTGGATGCTACAAAATGCCACTTTTAAGGTCTGACCGTATGGTAGGGGCTCCCTAAAAAAAAAAAAAAAAAAGAAATTTGTCACCTTGTGCATTAAATTTTAGAATAATGTTATACATTATTCTCACGAGGTTGAGGTTTAGTATGGGTTGGGCTTAAAAAGTAAAATCATTTTAAACATTTATAGGCTGGGCTTAGGCATCTTCTTTCTGTTTTGGTCTAATGGGCTGTGATTTTGGCCCATTTCGAGTTTGAGGTTTCTAAATCGTCGTACGAAACCCGCGCCTTCTGAGTTCTGAATCACAGTGTATGAACTATGAATGATGTAAACCGCAGCCATAAAACTCGCTTTCTCAGAAAGAACGCAATTTCATCCCTTTCTTCTCCGTTGGGTTTTGGCTTTTCTTCTTCAATCGTAGACACGCTGTGAATACCAGTCTCTCCCGGAAAATCCTGTTTATCATGGAGACAGTGGAGATGATCTCGGCGGCTCTTGAATGCACAGACGCGAAGAAAGAAGACCTCAAGAAGGCCTTCGACGAGTTGCAATCCCATTCCTCAGTCCTCGCCTCATTCTCTCTCAAGTGGTCCGACCTCGACGCTCACTTCACTGCCCTACAGAAGTCGCTCACTGAACGATTCCACCTCCTGGAATCGCTCGAGTTGGAAAAACAAACTCAGACCCACTGCACCGTGTCGACTCAGTTAACCTCCAAAATTGATCCATGTGCCTCACAAGGTCGGAACCCTCAAACCAATCCAGAAGACCCTTCTTCATCAATTTCGGAGACCCAGATGACCCAAATTAGAGTTGACCCGAGTGGTGATGTGGGTGCGGATTTGGTGACCCCGCCGAGGCCCGAGTTGAGGGCTTCGTGTGGGAGTATGGACGGGAAGGAAATTGACCCATGTGCCTCTCAAGGTCAGAACGCCCAAACCAACCCAGAAGACCCTTCTTCTTCATCAATTTCGGAGACACAGATGACCAAAATCCTGGTTGACCCGAGAGGTGATGTGGGTTCGGATTCAGTGACCCCGCTGAGGCCCAAGTTGAGGGCTTTTTGTGAGAGCATGGACGGGAAGGGGTTGAGGAAGTACGTATTAGAGCACCCAAATGAGAAGGGGGCAATAATAGCCCAGCTACCCGGTGCAATGCGGTGCGCGCCGGACCCGGCGGCGATGGTCTTGGACGCCATGGAAGGGTTTTATAGCGTAAAGGGCAGTAAGGAAGGGGATGTGGGTCGTTTGAGGAGGTCTTGTGTGCTATTGTTGGAGGCACTAATGGAGCTTAAGGCCAATGTGGGGGTGGGAGTGAGGGAGAGAGCAAAGGAGTTGGCTTTGGAGTGGAAAGGAAAGGCGAGCCCCAGTGAAGTTCAAAATTTTGAGGTGATGGGGTTTTTGCATTTGGTGGCGGTGTACGGGTTGCAGTCCGAGTTCGACGGGGATGAGCTTGTGGATTGCTTTGTTATCGTTGCACAGTTTCGGCAGGCCGTGAAGTTGTGCCGGGGTTTCGGTTTGGGGGATAAAGTTGCCGGTAAGGCAGTTCGAGACTTTGATTTTTTGGATGAAATTGTTTGTGCTAAACTGAGTGTGGTTTATTTAATGATTTTTTACCTTTCATGGCTCATACTTTTGATGTACAGGTTCATATTAGATGAGCTTCTGTTTTGTTTAAGTTGGAGAACCTTTTAAGAAGTTTAGAGTAGCGGAAGAGGAGGTTGAAATTTGAAACTTGATGCTAAAAATATGAGTTGTTTGCCTGAGACATAGTCAATTGATAAAATTATCAAGGAAAATGCTAGGGGTTCTCCCTGTAGGTTCTTCTGGCGTTCTCCTAGTCTTAGTTAAAACATGATTTAAGAAAAAATAAAATTGTAGTGGCCTACACACCGGTTTTTTTAGGCATTAGCACCAAATTTGAGGCATTAGCACCAAATTTGTGAAGCATTAGCATCAAATTTAGGATGATTAAATCAATTTTGGGTGATATCATCCCTAAAGGGTTAACCTTTCACCCTTAGGTTTTAGTTTTGAATTCAAAAACAAGTTTTAAGGCACTAGGACCTAACTATTAACTTATAAAAATTAATCTGTTAGCAAAAAAACGGTACTAAAATTTTATTTTTTCTTAAATCATGTTCTACATAAGACTGGGAGAACGCTAGGAGAACACTACGGGGAAAACCCCTAGCAAACCCCAATTATTAATGCTGAAAAATCTTGCATGCTGGGAATCTAGGGTGGACTGAATTAGTGAATCCTAGGGATATGATCAGCAGGATATATTGGTTGGAATTGTAAAATTGATAGGCTTCGTTTATGTATCTCAGGGATAAATTCAATAGATTAGTGGGGTGTATATATGAAGAGGGACAAAGTTTTCCTTCAACCTAATCTATAAAAATGACATGTGTCTATTTTTTTATTATGTGAGATGCACATGAGTGGGGGTGTATATTTGAAGAGGGTATTTATGCTGAATGAGTGCGTGGTAATTATCTAAGTAACTCTAAAACTATACTTCAGATGTTGAATAATTTATTGAACCCAGTATGGTCTTATATAAAGAGGGTATTGATATGCATATGAAATAAATATATAACATAGAAACAGGACTTTAAGCTACCTTACCAAGTAAATAATAACGTTGACAAACAACATGATCTTTTAAAGTATTGATTGATGCTTAACAACACTTTATTGATCATCACACCAATAGGAACAAGAACTGCACTAGCATTGGTTCTCTATGTTCTTTATGAGTTAGTACATGCCTTGTCAAGATGTAGATGTAGTTTCTGTCAATCTTGAATTCGCCAATATAGGCTTTTACCACTTCATATAGATTACTATGAGTACATGGTTGTTTGTGCTGACTATACAAGTTCTCCATTCCCTTCATTTTCATGTTTTTCCCCATTTTGTCCAAAGTTCAAAGAACATAAGGTAACTTCACGCTGCCATCTTTTGAGGTATAAAAAATACTTATCCAAAAAAAAATCTTTTGAGGTATAAAAAATGATTTTTGTGTGTACTATGTATGGACTGAATTTTTAGGCCTGTGAAGTTTGGGCATTTCAATCAAGGTTCAAATTTGGGTATTTTAATCAAGCTTCAAATTTGGGTCTAACATCTGTGTCTGCAAGAGGCCTTCTGATGCAAGTTTTCACTGCCCACTAATTGAAGGCTTTAATGGAATGAGGTCAAATCTTGGTACAATAGTAAGAACAAACTTAATACGTGGAAAAATTTAATGATTGCAAGTTTAGTAAAATGAACGTTTTTCCCCCATCTTGTATTAGGAACTTGGTGGTAGAATGGTGAATAATGTAGGCCATAGTTTATGTTTAGAGAGGCTAATTGGAAATTGTGGACATGGTAGCCTCTAGCCCTCTACTAGAAGCTGTAGACATAATGGAAATTAGAGAAGTGTGAAGAGAATATAGAGAGCCCATTTTGTCTTGTTACACACACACAGCACCTGAAGAGAAATTATAAAGACAATGGACTGGAGGAAGTGTAGGGGGGAGAGGCTAGAGTGCTGGAATTGTCTCAACATTGTTATGATTAGCATGTGCTTGATGCATGGGCAGCCATCCTCTGTGTAGATGAACTTCTTTGGTGGCCCGGCTAACAATTCCCTGTTAAGCTAAGAGTTGGATTTTTTTTTCAAGCTTCACAAGTTTTTTATCAGGAAATTTTCTACTCAGATGACTGTTTAGGATGTAAGCAGTCATATGGTAGATATTTGGTTCCTCCCTTTGAGTAATCTGACGTCAGAGGTAAATGCTGTTTTTGTTCTTGGCAGATCTCATTCAGAAACTTATAAGTAAGGGGAAGCAACTTCTGGCAGTCAAATTTATTTTCGAATTTGAGCTGACCGAAAAGTTTCCACCAGTCCCTCTCTTGAAATCCTATCTTAAGGATGCCAAGAAGCTTGCTAAGAAAGTATGGAAAGAAGGAAATGAATCTCACAAGTCAATAGTAATTTTCCATTCCCTTACTTGATTTTCCAGGACAAAAATTAGCTACAAAGTAGTTTGTAGCTAATTCCTACAAACCAGTCTAATAAATTGCTGAGTGTTCTTTAGCATGTGAAAAACACTTTTTTTTTTAGTAGTATTAATAAGAAAGCATGTACTTCTCACATGTTTTAGGAACATATGTCATTTTATTAAACTGGTTTGTAGGAATTTGCTACATTTGTAGCTAATTTTTGTCCGATTTCCCAGGTACCTTTTGTAATTCAATACTAAACAGTTGCCTGTGTGCTATAATTCTTAAATTTCTCATGCAGAATAAGGCAACTGACAAAGAACTCATTGCAATGAAGTCAGTTATTAAAGTTATTGAAATCCACAATCTTGACTCTCAGTTTCCAAGGGCAAACCTCGAAAAGCATATTGAGGCACTGGAGAAGCTGATTGCGTGCAGTAAACAACCTGCTGCAGCCCCTCCTGCCAAGCCTCAGCAGCAGCAACAGCAACAGCAGCAGTCAAAGAAGCAGAAGAAGAATCTGCAGCCAAAGAAGCAGCAGCATCTGCAGCCAAAGAAGCGGCTGCAGCAGCAGCAGCAGCAGCAGAGTAGAAGCAAGCATCCTCGAATAGCTCCTCCAGTTGGTCATGCAGCAGTCCCAGTAATTGTTGATGGTGCAAATTCAACTATTCCCCATTATCGACAATCTCATCTACGGTCGGCAGGTTTGTTATTGGATTGTCCTGCTCCATATGCGAGCTCATCATCTGTGCCCTATGGCACAGTAGGCCAGACTCCTATGAGTGTCCCTTTCACAGGCTCATCAGCTGGGCTGTATGGTTTTCCAGGAGCCCCTGTGGGTTTTGGTGGGAACCCAAGCCCTTCTAGTTCCCATCTATACTCATCAGAACCACATCTGCCATCTGATTATTATGATAGACCAACTGCCTATGGTGGGTATGGTGTGCGGCCTGAATACCATCCATCTTACTATCCTCTGTAGATCTATGTGCTCTTTGTTTTTATGATAGTATAATTTTGGATGGTTTCGTAACTTTTGCCTCTGCAACGCTGGTTATTAGAAAAGCATAGCTTGCTTTTTTGATCACCACGACTGTTGTATAAGCAACTAGATTTGGTGATTAAGAATTGTGAGATTATGTGTAATGTCACATTCTTAATTACTTGAGTGATTTTATTATTACCCAAAAGGATTTTGGGTCAATTATATATTTGTTAGTCATTTTTTAATTTCTTTATAGGCTATTTGGAAAATGGTAATTAGCATTGTCCATTTGTTTTCTGTAGCAGTTATTTGTTGAGGACCTTTTTCCTTAGATTGAGCCAAGTTTGTCCCATATGCACATTCAAAATCAAGGTTGTTTTTGCATTTTTTAAAAGAGAACATAAAGCTTACGTTTTAGCTTTTTCTGGGGTTCTCCAATCCCTGGACCCCCTATTCCATGCCAGGAAAAGGTTGTCTTATATGTCCTATATTAGAAAGATGAAGAAGAAGAAAATATTTAGTAGTAAGGCTAATTCTTCTTATCTTTGTACAACATCCATGTAGAAGATGGATTTGTGGCTTAAAGTGTCGTGTAAATCAGAAATATGTTTGCTAATCTACCCACCACTTGTTATCTGTTTTCAGTTTGAATCTCCCAATTTTTTTAAATATATTAAAAAAACAATTCAAAGCACAAAACAGTTTTCAAAATACAAAACACTTTTTATAGACAATTTCACACCTTGTAGAGATATTAGACAAAACACACGTGCTTAACTTTTGCAGGAATAGGAGGTAACTTATAATTTATTTATTTAAAAAAAAAAGAGGATTAGAGCGGCCAATCGGCCATGTGGTCACCCTCGGTGGCAGAGCTCCACCTTCACTGAGGGTGGCCACACGGCCACTCTGTTTTCTTAAAGTGTGTCTATATATATATACATAAGGAGTCAGCTAAATACCTCTTTGGGCTTTCTCAAAATAAGTGTTCAATAGGAAACACTTAAAAAAAAAAAAAAACACTTCTCACATTTATGTCATATCAAAACACTTTTTTTTGTTAATTACCCAAATACACTAACAAACGTAACCAGAACTTTTATGTTCTCTTTCCTCACCTCCTGTTAAGCCTTCTCTATAATTAAGCGATGGAGGGCAGTCTTTGGTTGTGTGTCTATCATCTTTGGGCATCTTCCAGATATCATCCATTTGGAAGGTTTGTGTCTCAAATGCATTGTGAGACAATGGAAATATTATGTTTGCAAACAATGAAATTTTCCTCTCTTCTTTCCTGTTTCTCTTTTCCTACCTCCCCTGGTATAAGACTTTTGAATGTCTAGAACAAGATTTTTTTTATTTTTTATTATTTTTTTAAAATTTATATTTATTTCTGTTTGTGTTTCATTTTCCCTTTGGCTGGTACTTGGATTGGCCATTGGAGCTTTTATTGCATCCCATACCAGTCAATCTAAGAGCTGCTTCTTGTTTCATTCATTTGTTTTCCATCAGTTTGTGTTTACACATCTAACTTTCCTGTTCCAATAATGTTGCATCTGGCTTGATTTAGACTCCTGTTGTGTGGTGCATTGTTCTCAGTGATTTGTACTCAAATTATTGTCCCAATTGGATTGGAATGTGACAATTGAGGAAGAGTATCCTTATAAACCAGTTGATCTTGGCAAATGTTTTGTTTAGTTGCATCTTCAAAATCTTTGGCTGCATGAAATCTCAAATGAAAATGTGCAGTTGAAATGTCTCTGTTCTTTATGAGATTTGCAGGACTTTTTTTTTTTTTAACCTTGGAAAATATTACCACATTTATCTTCAGTTTAAATGGTTGTGTATATGTTTTAGTATCTGTTGAGTAATGCTACTTTTTATGTCCATTTTAGACTTGTAGACATGATGTGTTTTAAGTAGCTTTATTTATTTATTTAATTTTTTAACCGCATATCAGCTAGTGTTACTCTTTTGTTTAATTGTCTTTTTTCCTTTCTTGGAGAATTTAATTTTTTAACTATTGACTGGCTGGTAGCTCTCACTTAAATCATTTTTTTTTCTTTGAACAATAATAGTACTTATTTTTGGCAATTAGAGAAGAAAAGTGGCCACACTATATGCAGAAGTGGTTAAAGTTTGAAACTTTGTTTGAAGCACACAAATTGAATGTAGACAAGCTGGTTGGTAAGGGAATTATTTGGTCCATCCATAAGCCATAAGCCGCATAAATAATGTTAACAAATTATTTATTTCACTGCATGGCAGCACAGGGCCATGGCAGGAGACAGCTTCTGGACTGCCTACGTGATCTACAGAAACGGTTCAGTTTGAGGAACACTAGTTTGCATTATAAAACCCTAGGAGAAGGAAAAATGAAGAACAGAGCCTACACAAAGCTGTATTAGTGACTATGAATGAATCTAGTGAAAACCCAGGATGGAAAAAATTGAAAAAAAAAAAAAAATGCGAAGGAAGAATTTACAAAATTTACTTATGAGTAATTCTAATTTTTAACTGACAATTATCTCTTAATATGCTTGACTATAGCAATCTAAACTGACATCTTATTCGATAAACTTTTATTTGTTGATGTGTTTCGGGGTGATGCATTTTATTATTCGCTTGAGAAAAAGTGTTTTGACGGGAGATAAATGTGAAAACCGTGTTTCTGATTGGAGGAGTTTTTTTTAATTTTATCTTACAATATTAACGTGATAGTCTCGATCAATTATTATTATTATTATTTTAAAAAAGAAAAAGAAAAAAGAATTGATATAAGCTGGATATGGTGGGGGGATCCTGATGTTGCATCCATCACAGGGTTTGAAGTTGCATTCTACAGTTGGTGAACTCACCTCCTCTGTGGTACAATTTCACTTTAAATCTTGTCACGCAGTTAAAATTTCCCTTCAAATCTTGTCAGAAATAGCACTTTTTTTTTTTCTTCCAGGATTCTGATGTACCAATCTTCAACTCTTTTCTAAAATATCTACACCTTTTTTGATATTATGATGGATCCTTATCACACTTCAACTTACTTCACCACACAGTAAAAGTAAAAATATCACTAAAATATAAAAAAAGTCGGCTAATCATTCTTTTTACCAATTCAAAATGACTTCTTCTTTCACCAAAAATATCCTGTCATCTAGGTTTCCCTTTTAGCCCCACTAGAGAGTTACTTGTGTGTTGAATTCAATTTACTCTACGCCAACCACAAAGTTTACTCCCAATTCTGTCCCCAAAGAAATTCTTTCAATTTATTTCTATTAAAATCGCATTTGTCCTTACAAGAATTCATTTAATAGATTGAATTGCACAGAAATATTATTCAATAAAAATTTAACATAAAATTTGTGAGTTACGAATAAAAAATTTAATACGTTTAATTAAATGAATTGAGTTGTAATTGACCTATATAAGCGTGAGTGCGTGACTTGAACCCTATAATAAGTTATATTATTTAAATCTCGACACGAACCCAAACCGAACACGCTAACAAAAAATAGCAGCATGTCCAAAAAGATAATTGGTAAAAAAAAAAAAAAAAGGTTGATTAGTGTTGGCCATTGGGCTTGTAATTAAGGCTTTTTTAAAATTAAAAAAAAAAAAAAAAATTAACGATAGAAAACGTTTAAAATGACAAGCCAATGACAGAGCGCCCAGATCCAATGTAACAAGTCAACTACGTCTCAGTCTCTCCCTTTCTATCCCTCTCTCTCCCTGACAAGAGAAAGCTTCACACACACAAACAGGCGAAATGACCGTTAAGACCCTACCCTCTCCTCCTCAATAACTAAAGCCCCCCACTCCTTCCTTCACCTTTGACCCCTCCAAATCGCAGATTATGGCACAGACCCAAAGCTCAGCTGCGCTCTCCGAACTCCGGCTGGGAAGCTCCGGGGACGATCCGGGTCGACCCGGAACGGGGGGGCCGTCTAATAACTCGGCCGCCAGGTACAAGTTGATGTCACCGGCGAAGCTCCCGATCTCCAGGGCCGCGTGTATTACGATCCCGCCGGGGCTCAGCCCGTCTTCGTTTCTCGAGTCCCCCGTGCTCCTCTCCAACAACATGAAGGTGAGGTCAGGCTCGATGCGGCGTCGTTTTGGTTCTCTTGCTCGAAATGTTTGGTTGCTAGGAAAAAGAAACGCTGTGATTCAGAGTGCTACTAAGAAGTCAGAGCTCTCAACTTTTCCAACTAAGAAAACCCATTTAAAAAAAGTTTTTTTTTTGTTTTGGTTTTTGATTGGCGCTTCGTTTCCTGCGATTTCTGAGCAACCAAACGGAGCGTATATCAGAGCTACGTGTCGTTGTGGTTCTCAAATTTGTAGCATTTTGCCGCGTCGTGTCAAAGTAATGGTGGAGAATATATTTTATTTTTGGTAGGACTTGAAGGATGTGATTTGGGTATTTCAAATTGAGCGAGAAATTCGAAAATTCCGATTACTATTTTTGTCTGTTTCAACCCCATAAACAACAAATTGGGCATTTTTTGGGCTCCATAAAGTTTATATTTTTGGGTGCTCGAGTTGGGACCGTTTGATTCCGATGCTTGCTCATATAGTATTGTATTTGATATGAGTTGGCTCCTTTATGTTATGCTATATAGCATTTTGCTTTCTGGGATTAGATAGTAGATTGTTCTAATCGAATTTTGCTTTGTGGGAATATGGGCTTTCGCTTCCAAAGTATGATATTTCTTTTTTTCTATAATGCCAGTGTTGTTTTTTCACATAATGAATCTTTTTCCCTTTTTTATTTCTCCTAGTTTTTAACGGTGTTTTTTTGGTTGTACGATGCGAAAGCTTTTCCATTTGTGTGCTGTAGAATATGGAATAAATGAGTCAGCCTAGAGTAGTGAGGATTACTATTTGGTTGACGTGCCAAAATGGCGGGCAATAGCAGCTGCAAAGGCTGAGAGAATGTGGGTTCAAGGTGTTGAGAAAAAAAAAATGTGAATGATCGAGTGTATTTGGGGATAATTCAATGAAAGATTCGTATAGCCATTGGTTTGTTGAGTCGAGCATATAAATATAATATCTATATAGATCACATTATCAAACGAGTATTGTATGGATGATAAATGAATGAATTTTGAACTCATCAGTGAAAGGAAAAGTGTACGGACTTTGCTTTTGTTAACCTTTAGTGGGTTTATGTTAAATTCTCCTTTATCTTTTGTTATATGTTTAAATTAATTTGTCATGGTATAAGTTTCTAGGATTTGTTTGCATATATCATTGATTATATGAGCTTGAACTTCTTCTACAGGGTTCAATAAGGATGATATCTGAAAATTTGTTTGATATTCCCTGATAGGAAACGGATATGGAATAGTCCTGTAAAACTGTTGCTGAATTTGTTGGTCAATTGATTGCACGGGTAGTGCAAAACTTTCCTGTCTTTCCCTTTTTCTGTTTCTTTTTGTTAGAGTGTGATATTGTTCTTCTTCTATCCATACTTCTATACCAGAGGCTGATAAAAAAGGCTTCTGAAGCGGTACTTCTAAATTTTCTTTTCTTTATCTTGCAGGCAGAGCCCTCTCCAACTACCGGTTCCTTTATTAAATCTCAAGTGATGCATGGCCTTGTTGGTTCTGCTCCATATCCAGTAACTACGGTTTGCTCCAACACCAACACCTTCAGTGAAAGAAATTCCAACTTCTTCGAATTTAAACCACATGCTACATCAAATATGGTATTGTTCAACGAGTATTATATTTATGAAATTGTAAATGATATATCATTGGTATATGAATATGATCAGGTGGTCCCAAGGATCCAGATTTTATGTGTAAATTATAGTTTGCCTAAGTTTCTGGTATATTTTAAACTGTCTAATGGCCCCTCGGATTAGGCAATTCAATAGATATCTTATCCTACTAAACCTTATAGATGTTAATATTTGTCCGTTAAATTCCGTATATCTCTTAGCAAGCATCTTGCTTGTTTCCTATATCTAGTGTGAGTGTTAGATTATAACTAATGTGTTTGATTGTCATTCACTAATTTCTAGTTCCACTGCCGGTTCTTCAATTAATTTCATCCATATGTAATCTTCTAGTTTACCATAATGATGCAACATATGTGATAGATGAGCCTCCTTTATGACCTGAAATCTCTCTTGTAACCATTGCACTTCACTGTATGGCTGCCAGTTCACCTTACTAATTTTTTGTTCATAAAAGCAAGTATGCTATACTAACTGTGAGGTACTGCTTACCTAATATCATTCATTTATTTCAAGGTTCCAGCAGATCTGAACCACTGGAAAAGTGAACAATCTATGCAAGCCCAAGGTCAGCGCCAGCCTCAGGCATTTGCGTCATCACCATCGGTGAAAAATGAGGTGGCAGTTTCCTCAAATGAGTTGAGTCTTTCAGCACCGGTTAACATGGTAACTTCAGGGGCTAGTGCACCTACTGAAGTTGATTCAGATGAACTAAACAATAGAGGAACTTCTAATACCGGGTTTCAAACTGCACAATCTGATAATAAAGGAAGTGGACTTTCTGTTGTTGCTGACAGGCCGTCTGATGATGGATATAACTGGCGAAAATATGGACAGAAACTTGTTAAAGGAAGTGAATTTCCCCGTAGCTATTACAAATGTACACATCCTAACTGTGAAGTAAAAAAGCTGTTTGAGCGCTCTCATGATGGACAGATATCTGAGATTATCTACAAGGGGTCACATGATCATCCTAAGCCTCAACCTAGCCGTCGATATGGTGCTGGTACTATTATGACCGTCCAAGAAGAAAGATCTGATAAGGCTTCATCTTTAACTGGTCGAGATGGTAAGGAAGAAACATCACAGTTATCTCTATTGAGAGCACTTTTATGGACCATCTAATGTGTTTTTTCTTTATGGTCTTATTGCAGAGAAGTCAGGCATATATGGACAGATGTCCCATACAGTAGAGCCAAATGGTACTCCTGACCTATCTCCTGTCACAGCAAATGACGATAATCTAGATGCTGCAGGTTCAATGCCAAATAGAATCCATGATGAGGTTGACGATGATGATTTATTCTCAAAGAGGAGGTATTATAGTTCAGAACATAGGCTTTAGGTTTTTTAGAAGTTGTGCTCATGTGCTAACCAATGATTTGTCAAATTATATTACGCAGGAAAATGGAGATTGGTGGGTTTGATATCACTCCAGTGGTTAAGCCTATCCGGGAACCGCGTGTTGTTGTACAAACCCTTAGTGAGGTAGATATACTGGATGATGGGTACCGCTGGCGCAAATATGGGCAGAAAGTGGTCAGAGGCAATCCTAATCCACGGTATATTTTACAAGTTGATGATCAGGCATACAGCTATAGATTATGTCCCTTACTGATCTGACCTGTTTGTATGTCTAACTTCTATTGTTTGTTAGAATAATTTTGTGAATATTTGTAAATTTTTTGTGCTGTTGTCTCCTCAGCAGTTTAGGTGTGATCGCTAAATGTTAAAGTGACGGTTTGAACTGATAGCACTGCTTTTGCATACAATTAAAGCTTAGTATTTCTGCTGTAGTATCTGTTGATTCACAGAACCACAATTATCATAGTCAATGGACCACTACTGATTCAATCTCATAAAGATAGATTTTTCTAGTTTGTTATATTTCTAGAACAATGCTCCTACAGCATTTGATTGCTGTGTGGTGCATAGCTATTGTGGTATCATTGGTTAGAGCTGTATAGCATACACATATTTTCCAATTAGAATTTAACATGTTGAACAATTTCTTTTGACTGGCTAGAAGATGATACAGACAATATTATTTTAAGATGCTCAAGAATTTTATTCACTCTGGTAACAAAGCCCGTGATATTTATTGCTTATTTGGGTTGGTTTCTTGATTATTATGGCTGCCACTTCTGTTTCTCTCAGAACTTATATTCTTTTAAATACGAGTTCATTCCTTTTGGTACTGTCTTGGAAAAATTCATATATGGAAAATGGATTGATTTTACGTATTGGATTACTGAACTTAGTATTTTGGAGTGGATGTGTGCCATGCTTCTGTCTGGTGATCGTGTTGCAGATCGTCTGGGCATCTACTAATATGGTAGAGGTGCTGTATTATTTAGTCGCAGAAAAGAAAATCAAGTGGAAAAACTCTGTTCACCTTCAGCGAATATCAACTATAGTTTTGTTTTTACTGGTAACTTATACACATATTCGGTGGGTCCTGAACCCATGAGATTACCTCCATCCCATTATTTTAGGAGGAAGAAATTTCATTAGAGCTAAACATAAATATCCATGATTAACTCTTAAATTGGACACACTAGTTCTTCTGAGTCCATCAGTAATTGAACTGATAACAGATGTGCAAATCACAAGAATAGATCACAAGTTTCTGGCATCCAAGTTGAATTGATAGGCTGGAAGGAGCAGTGTCGGGAATTTTAGGGAAAGGACTATGAGTAGGGCTCTAACCTTCTATCCAGATGCTTGAATGCTCTGTTTTCATCTGATAACAATGATATCTGACTGCTTATTTACTGGAGTAAAACTTAGTCCTTAACTAACAAACCAACAATCGTAATCTCTCCAGCAAGTGTAAAACTAACCAGCATAGTTGTTGAAGCCTGATTTTGTGTCAGGATTCCCCTCGAGAGTCCTAGTCTCAACCAGGATATGGCATTTTATAGAATTTTCACCCAGAACCCTCCTCTGCACCTGTGAGCCCTTGAACTTCTTGGAATTCCAAGTAGTAATTTCAATGTAATTAGACTTCAGCTCCATGGTCCCCAGAGGTATGAAGAAATTGGGCTAGCTGATAGGGAGGCATATAGGCTTGTAGGTAGTATATTAAAGAGCTTCCTCGAGAACGGTAAATAGTAAGAAATACATATAGCAGATTGTAGGTGTTTCCAGCCCCCTTTCTGTGTTCATCTACTTGTTCGTATATGGAACTTAGAATGTAATCATCCTTATTCTAACATTATATGGTTCAGTCAATACTTCAGCTCAAGCATTGTTGTCGTTGATTATGGTTTCTTTATGGTGGAAAAGACTGCTTATTGAATATTGCACGTTATATGTGACTATCATCTTGACTAACTGTTCCTGCTAACTCTAGAATCTCAACTCAATTTTTGCTATTAAGAATTCTAAGCACTTATTTTATTTTTTTTAAATTTTTTTTTCCAGGTCATTTTAATGTAAAGATTTAACTATAGGATATATTTGTCTAAGGGTGGTAGGATTATTTTTATCAAAAGCACTCTATCCAATTTACCTATGTACTTCATGTCCTCTTTCCTCTCCCTACAAGTGTTGCAAACCATATTGAGAAGCTTCAATGTTATTTCTTATGGGGTGAGCCAGATGAAGAATTTCAAATGTCACTTGGGTAGCTGGTCCATGGTTTGTTCGTTGATCCGTTGATCCTTGAGGGAGGGTTGGGGGTTAGGGACTTGCTAAGATTTAATTGTGCCTTCTTAGGTAAATGTCTTTGGCACTATGGGCTTGAACAAGAGGCTTAGTGGACTGTGGTTGTGGACTTTAAATATGGAAGTTCATAGGGAGGGTGGTATCTCATGTATACTCTATGTATTTGGGGGCACCTTACGCTTTAATGATGTCTTGAGTACTTATAGAAATAAATAAATAGAAGTCATCTGTGTGCATGTGAATAATTTAATGATGTTTGTACATTGTTATCCTGCATATAGATGGGAAAGTACAATATGACTGCAACATCTACTTTCCCTTTGTGTGTTTGCAACATCTATTTTTTATTGCATTATCTTTTCTAGTGTAATTTGTGTGTCGCTTATCATGCTCGCATGTTATGCAGGAGTTACTACAAGTGTACAAATGCTGGATGCCCTGTTAGAAAACATGTGGAGAGGGCATCTCATGATCCCAAAGCAGTTATAACCACATATGAGGGAAAACACAATCATGATGTACCTACTGCAAAGACAAGCAGCCATGACACAGCAGGACCCTCAGCTGGAAGTGGACCATCAAGGATTAGATCAGAAGAGAGCGATACGGTTAGCCTTGATCTTGGGGTTGGGATCAGCTCAGCTGTTGAAAATAGGTCCAATGAGCATAGGCAAACGCATCATTCTGAAATTATGGGAAGCCAAACTCACAATAGCAGTTCACATTATAAGGTAGTTCAAGCAACCCCAGTTTCAACATATTTTGGTGTTCTAAATAGTGGCATGACACAGTATGGATCTAGAGAACATCCAAATGGATCATACCCATTTCCACAGAACATGGGAAAAATTCTAACGGGTCCATGAGATTGTTTACAATGAAAAAAGCCAACAAAAATAAGATGTGTGATTTTATTTTTATCATTTCACTTTATTTTTCCTTCTTTTTGGCGGTTAAGGACAGAAAAGGCAGAAGTCTCTAGATGGAAATTAGGATTCCTTTACATTTTACTTTATATCTGAGAGCTGTTCTTGATATTGACTGGCCCCTGGAAATGCCTTTCAAGTCCAATTACTGTTTGTATAATGTTGACTTCTTGGAGAATACTTTGTACAAATATAAAATTATGACTGCTATTATTTTTCTGACAGAAAGACAGTATTGTAACTTAAGTGCTTGAATTTGTAAGAAATATAATTTCATTTACCCTTTCTGATGGACTTGTAATTGGTGTCTGGTGATGTAGCTTTAGAGTCTAATCTATAGAGAATTGCATCTTCCAACGTATGGAGAGTAATGAAGTTCTTTTACCCCTCAGGTTGCAACCTAGTGGGATTTTATGCCCGCAGTACTAGTATTGGGAGGGTAATAAATTCACTAGGTATTTTAACATGTAAATTTCATCAAATCTTAATTATTATTTTTAAAATTAAATAAGGTTGTTATTATAATATCAATTTTATAGCCTCTTAAATATGATAAGATGTTGGTAATAAATATTGGGTTGGAAAAAGTCGTGAATGTTGGGAACAGGATCCTGTCCATTTCAAATGAAATGGATAATATCCATTTAGTGTAAAATAAGGGGTAGTATTGTCTTAACATTAAAGTTGAAGAACTAATTTTACAATATTACCCATCATTTTATACTAAATGGATATTGTCCATTTCATTTGAAATGGACAGGATCCTATTCCTGAATGTTGATGTGATCTTAACTATTTAATATAGGGGGAATTTAATAAAATTTATATGATAAAATACCCTAAGAATTCTAAAATATTCTAATTTAGACCGACTTTAATAATATACCAGGCTAATGTTACCATTATAGAAGCAAATATAAATTGTGCATTAATGCTTCTTTTTGTTGGGGTACAAACAAGGACATAGCTACCCAAAAAAAAAAAAAAGGGGGCTGTTGGGTGGGTTTGGGAGCATTGGATAGGCCATCCAAGATTTTTTTTTTTTTTTTAATCACAATCTAGACCGTTCATTTAAAATGAATGGTTGAGAAAAATTGTACTGCAATCTGGTAGTGCTGCACTGGATCTCAATCCATTGGAATTTTGGGAAGACTGGCTTTGAGAATATGCTAGACTAAGGTTACCGTTATAGAAGCATAACCAGGAAAATATCAATTGTGCATTAAAACTTCCTGTCTGTCGGGGGACAAGGACAAACAAAGTCCATAATTGGCGAGTTGGTACGACAGCATCTACAGCTATTGTGTTGCATGTGAAGCAGCTGGGTAAGAAAATCTGTACCCATTTCAGAAGGCTCTTTTCTCTAGAGGATACACTACTCAAAACATTGCAGATGACAAAAACCATCCAAATTTCCAATGCAACCCAGTGAAAATAAACTCTTGAATTTGTATAAAATAAAATAAAATAAAAAACTGGTTTTTACTATGATGTCATTTTCAGATGTTTGGTAAGAAGTCTAGAGCAAACTAAAACGCAATCCCATGAATCATATGGTTGGAAAATTCTGAGTTCTTTGATGTGTGGATTCTGTTTCTTTTCGTTCCCTTCAACTTGTAGCAAAATCATAAGCACTTGTCGCTTCTGTGGTGTTTTTTTGGGTGGTTCACGTCCTTACAATTTGGTCATTAAATGCACTGTTGGTTGAGTCCAAAACTCCTTAATTCACCGTTGTCTTCGCTTGCTTTAAGACCATGCACCCACGTAGTGGACCAAATCTCCACTGGTGCTAGCTTTCCAGATCCGCCCTTCAAAGTTCCAAATGAAGTAAATCAATGAAAGAAAAAAAAAAGTCCCTTCTGCAGGCAGTGGTTCCCAGAAAGAGATGCATGATATGTGGGTGTTCCTGAAGAAGAACTTTCAATGTGGAAGTAAGGTGACTGATGTGATTAGCTGGCCCGGAAAGAGCTACACTGCTAAAAAGGGTAACCTGGATTGTGAGCTTGTTGTTCATAGCACTGCAACTCCACTTCGGGAGATGATTTTCAGGCAGAGCTACACACGAACATTGCTTTGTGGTATGTGTTTGCTTTCCCATAATGCTTGTGCAGGATTTTTTTAATATTTCTTAATGGGTGGAAATCTGGTAGTAAAACAGACTGAGAATGACAGAAAGAAAAAAAAAATTGGATGAAAAACCGCCGCCCCCCATAGCCAATTTATAGGCTTTCTCCTTCATGAAGAGTGGCAACCTGTGAAGGGTTGTTTCTTTTATGACTCCTCAGCCCGATAACTTCCACCATCCATGGAGGGGTGACCACCCCTTTACACTATGTCAGCTTTAAGGCTTTCAATCTTTACAGTCTGTCCCATGATAGTATAAAAAAACTAGTTAAGATTACAGTGCATTATAATACTTGAGACCCAAAAAGAAAAATTCTGAGTAACTCTCATCTCCCTGCTACTAAAGGGGGACGCGGCAGGTATTCAATCAATTAGAAGTCCAATTTATGAATATCAGAAACCAGAGGTTCACCTAGTAATGGCACATTGTGAGAAAACACTACATAAAGAAGATAAGAAACTTGAGTGACTGTCCATATATATATATAGTCTATCACTTTAAAAGGATTAGTCAATTTTGAGCTTTTTTAGAATTCATTAATAAACCTTAGTTCATCTAGTATTTAACAATGTTAGACTTAGCACTTATAATAACAATTAAAATTGATTACATCAACTTCGATCAATCGAAGGTCAAGCTCAATCGATCCAACATTAAGATTTCAAATATCGTATCAATTTGATTGGTTGTACGATTGAAACTCTCAGGTTTTTTTTTTTTTTTATGGGAACATGATGCACACTTCAATCAATCCAACCTTTTTGGAACTTGAATGAGATGGTACTACTACATCACTTCCATCGACCCAACTGCGATCAAAGTCTCCAAATACACAAAAACTTAACATTTGTTTTTTCTTTTGCTAAATTCCTTTATAATCTTCCTGCTGTATGCATTATTTTGGCAAAATATTGCACATTCATAGAGGATTTCCTAGTATAGCAATTCAGTGAAGCTTGCAGTAGAATATTTAGTTAAGTTGTGGTTTAGCCTTTAAAATCATGCATTTTAAAAACACCATTAAAATATCATTTTTCAAATCACCATTTTTTTAAAACACACTCCCAAATGAGACACTTCTACGATTTTATTTAAAAACATACTTTTAGCCTGCGGAATTGCAGAGCCAAACAGACTCTTACTATTGAGATTGGCATGCTTCTAGTGAAAAATTACTAGAGATTTCTTGTGCAAAAATAAACAGTAGAGGTTGCAAGATTGGATGAGAAGTTCGGTTCTTTTTTCATTGAAGGCAATCTCCTCTGTTTATTTTTGCACGGGAGGAACTCCAATGATTTGTTCAACCAGAAATAGCTCACAGAAGAACAGACTATGCTAACTAAAACAACCTCCTGGAATCGATCAGCAATCAATAACATCTCAAACATGTACAAAATTCAGTAACATAATTTATTATTCCTTGTGTTTCCCTTCGCCGCTTGCTATCTATGATTTTACAGTTTTGTTATACCTTCCCTCGTCATTTTCAAACAGGGCTTAGCACTGGAGACCCATCAAGAAACATTGTTGAGATGATATTTCAAAGAGCGTCAATGAACCCCTCAAAGCCATTAAGAAAGATCAAAACTGTCCTCAAGGTGAAGAACTCTGCAGAAAATGTTGAAAGGTTTGAAAAATATAGAGAAAAGGTGAAGAAGAAAGCCTACGAGCAATACAAAAGGCATCCAAGAAGCACAGTAGATGGGAACGAGCTTCTTCGATTCTATGGCACTACAATAGTCTGTCGTAGTGGAAAGTCAAATAGAATCTCTGAGCTCTGTAAAGATCCCACTTGTGGAGTCTGCAGAATAATTCAATCTAACTTTGACACATATTACACCAGAAGAAACGGGGTTCAATTGAGTACAAGTAGTGAGGACTTGATTGAGAACATGATTGTCACTACAGGGGAGGAGAATGTAAAAAGGGCCGCCATTGTTTGCAGGACAATTGCTGGGAGCACAGTTAATATGGTGGATGGGGAATATCAAGATTTTGATTCAGTTGGGAGTTCACAGTTTTCCAACTTAGAACGCTTGATAGTGCTAAGTCCTAATGCTGTACTTCCCTGTTTCGTTATAGTTTTTGATTGATCTAGATCTTTATGCATATCTTTTCACATCAAGCAATGATAACCGAGCTCATATTTTGCTTACATAAAAAGAGAGATTTATATAGCATGTAATTGAATTAAATGCCATTAATGTAACACTTTGCGGTAAAAATTTTCGAGTCAAGTGGCAATGCATCTGATAAACACAACTAATACCATCGATGGTACTCTTCATCCCGATAACCTCTTATAGCATTCAATGATTGATGTTCAAAATGGAACTTAGGCTAAAGAACAAGACATGGGAAAAAAAACTCATTTATTGCTAGATGATACAAAAAGAAAGATGTAGTGATATTAAACTTCAAGTTATTATTTATTACTACAATAAGTTTCTACCTCGGGTTGTCACCAGAAGACCAGGAAACAGGCATCAGTCAGTACAAGGTTTCACCTCCATGCACAGGAGGCAACCAAAACTCGGTTTAACCAGCCCAAATACAGCGCTCCATCTCTCTCTTCAAGTGTATACTTCTCACAGTAGTTCTCCAGCAGGGTCTTGATCGTAGCATTCACTAGGGAGCTTAATGGATAAGGCGTAAACCCAGCCATCATAAACCGGGATTTCCATTTTCCAAGAAGCTCATGGCGTTCCACTCTTTCAAGCCCCTCACAAGCTATTATGTTAACAATATCTCGAGCCAGGCAGTGCTGCTCAACGTTGATCCGCTCCCTGTGCTCCCTCGGCAGAGTCACATCAATAGATTCAAAAATAGCCAAATAATAGTCTAGTGTTTCAAGGAAACGATTGAAGAATGGAGCAGTGTTGGTATTGGATTCTTGCTCAACAAGAGTGACCACCTTCGGAGACAAGCTCTTAACCAACCTCAACAGCCTGTCACGATGATTCTGACTGCCCACGCTTTCATCTGGTATGTGGTGCAAAGTGAAGGCAAAATTCACTGCAATGGCTTCACCAGGTCGAACTCCAAGGTCTTCAAGTTGAACCTCAGTGCCAGAAACTTCAGCAGGGTTGAACTCGAAGGGTACCTTACATGACTTGGCAAGACTTGATAACCTCTTCCCAACAATATCAAGTCCCCCTCCTCGGGCATAAGCTGATGTGGAATCATCTATGCCTGTGATACGAATCCGTGGAGGCCCTCCAGGCCTTGCAGCAAGACCCTGGATTAAGGTCACCCACTGGCTGCCCTGTGCAATCTGAAAATCAATTATATGGACTTGACTTTCATCTTTCATGGCTTCAGCAATAGCCCCATTTGCAGACATATACCCAAACTTGAAGTATGGGCAGACTTCATAGAGTAAGTGCATGTATGAGAGAAGCTCAGCGCTGGCAGGCTCTTTGCATCTAAGGGCTTTATAGATAGAACTTCCTGAAGAGGCCAACCTTGCAACAAGCCCTTCCAGCATGTAAGCTCCTAAACGTTGGACTGGCTCACCAGAAACTGACACCATCTGACGTAACTCCGACATCAACCATTCAGCTGTGAACATATCATTATCTGCTATTGCTTTCGCACAAGCACAAAGCACATCTTTCAAGTCCCCTCTGGAGATCATTTCCATAATTTGTTTCCACTTCTCAGCTTCTGATGGAATTTGGTTTTGGTTAGGTCCAACAAGGTTTGTGATAGAGTATACGTCAAGAATATCTAAATCAGTTCCCAACATAGCAGTTTCTAGTTCCCTTATCTTGTGCCTCAGGTCATCAACATCATCTGTTAAGCAAGATCCACTGATCGGTGAGCTGCATGTATTGTCAGGGGATTGATGTTGGTCAATTGGGAATGACTGAGAATCTGGTTGTGAAACTGGGCTTCCGTTAGGTGAGACACTGACAGTAGATGGGGAATTGTGAACAAAGTAACCACTGGTCCCCGACGATGACTCGAGGGTACAATACTGCTCAAAAGTCAGGGCCGAAGGGTGGGTTCCATGGCTGCTTTCATCAGAGGGGTCAAAATTCTGGATGGGGGGCAAGCAATAGGACAATGAATCTTGCACTGGCTGGTCAGAGAACCTGTGCAACCCATGTGAAATTCTTTGTTTCTGAGATGGTTGCATTGAAAAATAGCCAATTCTTTTATTGGGTAGTTGGTGGCCCAAAGCAATACCTGGAAACCTTTCTGCCACAAATGTTCTCAAACTTAACTGGCAGCTCTCTGTCTCTCTTCTTGAATTGCAAAGCTTGCTTACTTCAAAAATATTCTGCAGACAAGGGTAGCAACATACTTAGAGATAATATGATTGAAGGACGAAATACTTTGTAGATCATAGTGACATGAAGTATGTAAATGCTGTAGAAATGTGATCGATCCTATTAGCAACAAATGAAGTTATGAAGGTTCTAAACATTGACATGAATGCCTGCAGCTAGGTTAGATTGGATAAGTTTTTAGAGAGCCCAAAAACATGTACTTAGCTCCAAATCACAGACCTTAAGATTGAACAACAGAATCTTCACATAATAACCATCTTTGATTAGATTAATTCCATAACTACCAGTATAACTGTTAAAGTAATGATTAAATGATTAAATGTATTTCTTCCTATAAGCTTAAGCTTTTGGATAATCGATAGTTTAACATGGTATCAAAGCCAAAGGTCATGGGATCGAACCTTGACTCTGTCAAATCACCTCCCCATTTAAATTAAATATTTCACGTGTTAGGCCTCACCTATTAAAAGAGAGTTTGAGCTCACACGTGAAGGGGGGTATTAAAGTAATGATTAAGTAATTAAATGTATCTCTTTCTATAAACTTAAGCTTTTGGGATAACTAACACTCACACTCACATGTTGGACCTCACCTATTAAAGAGAATTTGAGCCCACACGTGAGGAGGGGTGTTAAAGTAATAATTAAGTGATTAAATGTATTTCTTTCTATCAGCTTAACTGGTGGTTTAACATGGTATTAAGAGCCAAAGGTCCTAGGATCGAACATTGACTCCATCAATTCACCTCCCATTTAAATTAAATATCCCACGTGTTGGACTTTACCTATTAAAAGGGAGTTCAAGCTCACACCTGAGGGGGAGTGTTAAAGTAATGATCAAGTGATTAAATGTTATAAGCTTAAGCTTTGATACCATATTAATCTTTTAGGAAGATATACATTTAATCACTTAATCATTACTTTAACAATGACTGTTTTTTCACATGCAGTGACTAGCTATAACAAAACCAAAAAGAAAGGACACTTTATCTTATAGACAACTTTACAACATTTTATTTTATGCCATCTGAGTACAAAAAGGTTCCTTTCAAGATCAAGGAGATTTTCAACAATGTACAGGGAACATGATCAAGTAATCCATTCTATTATATCCTCGGTGTGAAAATAGTCAAAACCTTTACCAAAAAGAAAGTTTGCTGAAAAATTAGGTTCAACTTTGTAAGAAAGCATCAGACAGATGATGGAAACCATCAATGATGCCAGAGCACAACCCTAGATGATGTTGCATTCCCAGCATGTATGCCACTTGTAATTCATGCAAAGGACACTCCGTCATAAAGTGAACCTAGTTTCAAACTAAAAGGCTAATCGATATTAATTAATAAGACCTGGGGTACAGGCATCAAATAGTGCTTCCACAACAATCAAGCAATTTCTAGATCTAAATCCAAGCTTTAGCATCCACCTTCAGTTCGAATGCAGCAAAGAAGATGGGATTAAAATACTTCTAGCAAAAAGACGAAAATGCTTTCAGACCACAATTACATACCTTTTATTAGCATGTACTGCGGAAAAACACAGAGAGAGAGTCTTCGAACACCATCTATAGCATCTCAAATCATATAAATCTGGTCCCCAAGAGGTAGCTCAATTGGGCAGGACAAAGCCTAATGAAGCGAGGTACTAGTTCGAATCTCGCTCCCCTTTTGTGCGGACATGTAAAAAAAAAAATCATATAACTCTGGTATACTGATTACAAAACTAGATCCACAAGGTCGTAGAAGAATCAGAGAGGAAAATTCCAAGCATCTAAACCTTGAATAACCTCAAAATCCATCATTTAAAACACACCAGGAACAAGTACACATTCAAACTGGTTAAAGTTGGGAAACATAAACACACAGAGAGAGAGAGAGAGGACACGCATTCATTCCACTTCTAAATCTAAAGCTGTAACAAAGCTCTATACGGAGAGTATATATATATATATATATATATATAGAAGAAGAAGAAGTGCAGAGCTTCTGGATTTCAAACCAAATGGGGGTATCCTCTTTCATATGCCAAAGCAAAATGATTCCATCTTTCACAAATTTGCAACCAACCCATTTTCACAAATAACAAATTACCTCGAAAAAGTAAACTTTTGAGCTGAAATTTAGCTCAAAGACACAGACAGCACCACAACTTCATCAACAAAACAAATTCATTTCATTCTAAACATACCAACACCTGCACCATCCAAAATGACAGGAAGCATAGAAAAAACATGTCTACCTAAAAGAGAAGAAGAATTCTACTATTTGAAGACCAAAAGTCAGACTGAAAATCCCAAAACAAGGAAATTAAAGAAGATGTTAACTTCAACAACTACTTGATGGGTTTTTGGCATACCTTCGATTGTTACGATGCTCAGGCTTCGTGTTCTTTCTTTTAACTTCAAAGTCCAAACAAGAATCCTAGTCTGTGTGGAAAGGCCCCCTACCGCCCTACCTGAAGAATCTTTCTGCCATTTATGGTAAAGCTTGATTAAGGAAAACCTCATAATCTTCAGGATTTACATGCCTGCCATTAACACTGAGCTGGAAGACAATCTTTTATGGCGTCATCCATCTCGTCAACTTTTTCACTTTTCTGTGGGTTGCAACCTACGATAATAAATACGATCCTCATCTTGTATTATTCAAGTAAAAAGCACCTACGTGGGACGTTGGTCCACACGGTTTTAAGTCTACCGAAACTTTCTACGATCCTTTCTTTCTTTTTTAATCCTTCAACTTCTTCTATTTCATTTCCTTTTTGTATTTCTACTCTCTTCGCCTATGATCCACATGATTCTTTGCGAATTTGATGCAAATTTAATATAAAAGTTGAATAAAGTGGAATTAGAATTAATTTATATAGGTTTATATTTACATCTCGACGTGATTCAAACTCAACAAGTTAGTTAAAAGATCTTACCCATTTAATTAAATGGGTTGGATGAGAATTACCATATATAATTTTATTATACTTATATCTTGACATGACCCAAACTCAATGCGCAAACTCGAATTATCACTCATATTTCTATTATCGGAAAACTACATTTACTCACCTCTAACTATTATTTTTTTAGCAACATATTTTGCAATGTTTCAATTTTTATAATGTCTCTTCAGTATGCTATTTGAGTTGTAATATCCATTTTTACGATCCAAATGACAAAATACATTTTATAAGATAAAAAATAAAAATCAAGAAAAAGTAACTGTGAGAGTCATGATTTAAACTTATGACTGATAATTGAAACCATATAAAATTATCACCTACTCTAAATGCTTAGACATATAAAATAATAATAAATTTAATTAACATTTTAATAAAAATAATTTTATTTAATAATTTGTTATAAAACAACCATACAATTGAAATTAAGTAGTAAAAACCATCTTTTAGATCAATAAAAACTTTGTTTCTATTATATAATAAAAATAAGATTCTCTCCTATCAAAATAAAATAGAGAACCCTAATTCTTCTTCTTGTATTGTCTCAAAATATCTCTGTCCACTCTCCACTCTATCCTGTAATTGATAATGATACCTCATAAATATGATTTTATAAAGAAGTGTGCAAGGAGGCTATCAAAAGGGAGCCTGTGCTTAAACTTGTCTACATTATCATTATTGAAGCAAGACTGAAGACCCACCTCATCTTCATACTCCTTTGGGAAGCTACAATTCAAACACTTGGCTCTCAAATCATCTCAACTTATTCAAAGTTTGAGTATTCCAAACTTGTCCTTCCACTTTAGATAAAAGCTTATCACAAGTTATCTGTGTATAAAAAAATAATTTTTAATATTTTTTTTACATGTAATTTCAAACTCTCGTATAAAATATTTAACTGAAATATGAATAAACCGAGTCAAAGTATGAGTATGTGTATTCATTAGATCTGTCTATTCACTTATGTTTTTTGGTTGATGCTTAAATATGATATTGGAGCTTAATTTGTTTGTTCTTGGACTCTATGTATCAAACCTAATGCATGCATGTTTGTTTGATATCGGTGTTAAAATATTATTTAAATAATAAAATCCATTCATTTGTTTGAGTTTTTGATTTGGATGCAATGGACTTTGTGTGATAAATTTTAATGAAAAAATTGTCTAAATCAAACAGAATATAAAGTTCAAATAGACAGATCTGTAGACCGTAGAGCAAAGGGGACTACTATATATATATAAAGAAAACCAAAAGTTATCATGGTGTGTGACTTTCATGCCTTCCCATGGTTGGCCTTGGGATTCCCACGAAAAAGAAAAGAAAAAATAATCCCATTCTCCTTCTTCATCTTCTTCTTTTGTCTTCATATCCCACCAACTCCAAGCAAAAGTCGTCCCACAAATGATCGTGTAGTATGTGTGTATGCTGAACATACGTGCAGCTCTTGCCTTTCAACTTTGCGGAAACATTTGAAGCTTTTTGCTGGAGACAATTGTCTGAGGGTGGAAAATGGGTACGTTGAAGTCCTGTGGTTTCATATCCTGTTGCGGGTTAATTAATATTGTAAGCACTTTTTAAAATATGAGATTTTTCTTATCACCATCACGTCATGCAGTTGCAATATTTAGTATCTATTAGCATATGTATTATTTACGTACGTGCCAACAATTATAATTATACTAAAAATATTCAAAGCAATCTTTTTTGGACCGTCGGACGGTCACCTATTATCGGTTCCAAGGAGGTCGGAAAGACTAAAGACACTCAAATACTTAAGTTAGTATAGTATTTAAAAGAAAATTGAATGAAAACAAAAAAAGTGTTTTTTTTAGACATGAACACATAAAATGAAGAAAATTTCGAATTAATAACCTCAATTTTATTAGGCGATCCCATAATAAAGTTAATTTTTTGGAAAACATTATATCTAATTGGGAGCGGTGACCTCCTTTAATATGAGATATATTCTCCTCTGATAATATTCTTAAATGCATGCTATTTGACGGGTTTGCAGCTCTACTACTACTTTCCATAATGAGGTTAATTAATGAGTGGACCTTAAATCATATTTTATTATACCAACGCGAACATACTTGTTCTACTGAGAATTGAGTTCAATTAGGATAAATACAAAATTAATTGTCCTGTTGTTTTTTTTCCTGTGTTTCTTTCTTTTCTTTTTTTGAGAGGGAAGAGAAAGGATTTTGGTGCGGGGGTCAGGGACCTTGTCCTCCCATGCTGTCCACCATAACTCCATCGTATCGCACACTACAAACAACTATTATACGACACTTGTTAAGGAGATTGACATCTTAAAGAGTTTTGAAGTGAGACTATAATTGTTGAATCTAGTGGCTCATATAGTCGCACTCTCCTGTGAACATAGACACATTATCGACCCACATAAATTTGTAATTGCTTCCCACGTGTATCATTCATCATTCATGGTAATTGTTCTATCACACGTGTATCATTCATCATTCATGGTAATTGTTCTACTATCCTCTGTTGTAGCCTGGTCCTGAAATCTGAAAGCCAAACCTAGGCCTTTGAGCTGATGACATTGAATTGAAGGACTGCTTCAACATTCTTAGCTAAGAGCAGGCTCCAAATAGTCAACAGGAATTTGTGGGAAGTCACTTCCTTGGGATTTAGCATTCAATAGTCAAACCTTTCTGCAGTGTACGTCACGACGAATAGAACATTTGACATCTTTACTGCAGACGCCTTTGCAAATCTCATTTAAAGAAATAGTTCCCTTCTGAAGTTGTTGTGGAAAATTAAAGATATTCAAAGATAATCATGCTGAAGACTTTTAAGGCATTCAATCTACGTAGTCGTCTAGAAGAAAAAGGCTGCTAATACCAATGAATTTGCACAAAGTCAAGCATCCAACTAACAAAAGTCACTCAGAAGCTGAATTTGAGAATGTTGATTAGGTTAACTTGACATAAGGAGTGACATAATTGTATAATCTAACCATTTACTCGGAAAGACAATGAGCAATTGTGATTGTGAAAGCTCCATCACTTCAATCTAAACGAATCCAAGGATTGGAATAAAATCTTAAGTCAATATACGAGGTGATTTCGACAGAAAACTTAATTAATTAAAAACTCTTTACTTCTTTAAAAAATGATTGAATTGGCATAAATTATTATGAGTGAGAAATATTTAGCATTTAACAATAAAATAAACCTCTTCGATGGAGTATTAGAAATGGTGGCTCGTATTCTGTATGAGGAAGGTTAGGGAGTGTCGCCGAGGGAGAGCTCTCTGCTTTATGGTAAGGGTATATTAGAAATTTTAATGTATCTGTATATACGAGTTGTAACACTTTTCTTTTTTAACATTGTGAAACTACTCGCTTATTCTTATGGACGGAGGCAAACTGTCGAATCATGTAAATTCTATGTGTTTGTTTTCTCCCCTTTTCTATTTACTTGTTTACTAAATTGCATAATCCCGACAATCCTAAGAAAACTAGTAGCCATGCTAATGCAGTTAATCTTCCCTTTGATTCCATTTCTTGCATATATAGAGTGGGAAAGAAACAGAAACTCTTTTTTAGATGAATAAGATATTTTATAAGCAAACAAAACCAAACAACAAAGCATCACAAGCCTTTTCAGAAAGGCTGAAAATGACCTCACAGAAAAGAAGAAAAACAAAAAAAAAAAAAACCAAAGATTTTAGGCACTCAATCCATCACTTTCTTGATTGACATACCAGATAAGGTTCATCTCCCATCTCAAACCAACGGCTAGCATTTCCCCTAAAAAATGATGATAGCACTGGATGCAGCTGCCATGTCATGTGATCAAATTGGACCACAAAGGCATATGCCTAGTGTTTTAGTTGAGTCTTTTCAGGTGTTTTAATTGCAGTAAGAAATGCTCTAAAAGTAAAGATTATATAACAAGTTATCAATCAAGTGTTTTAGTTGGGTCTTTTCACCTATTATATTGTCATCATAGGGAAGAAAGACCAAATCTAAGGCTCATAGCAGATTAACACATCATTTGATGCCAAATCTATTTATTTTATTATATTATGTGACTACTTCTTACATCAGACAAATCTTTTTTTTTTTTTTAGCTTAAATTTTGAAGATTAGTGATGATTTAACATGTTATATATGAAATCTTACCAAGACGTACAGAACAAGAAAATATACAGATTATACATCCACACTACATGCAACAAGATTGATGGAAAATCCACATCAAATAGAAACAACAAACTTAAGTGGTTGATATATATAACATAACTAGACCCAAATTCATAGGCTTTAGTGATTGGAGAAATAATATTATTGACAAAAAAATAGGGTCATGAATTTAACCAGAAAAGAATCGTTTCCAAGACTGCCATGGCAGAAACCCACCTGCCAAAGAAGATGGATTTAGAAAAAATATATAAAAAAAAATGATTGTTTAAACAAAGAGTAACGCTACTCTTCATACTCATTTATCACTTATTTTACAATAGTTCATACGACATGTCACATCAGTCAATGCAAAATAAATGTAATAAATACGTATAAAGAGTAGCGTTGCTCTTAAACAAAACACAGCAACTAAAAATAGAATCATACCACATCCAGGACATCGAAAATAGTATTTGTCTCTCAGAACAAGCCCTGACCCTCCACAAACCTCACATCTTTTCTGTGCCATCTGCCACCACATAACATAAAAATCAAATCAAAAAGTAATAAAAGAAAATAATAGCAATATATTCAAATTACATCTAACAACAAATTTCCGAATTCTTTTTATCAACGTGGTCTAGCCCTAAGGCCTAACCATTATCTGCTTACAATTCTTTTGCCGAACTCTATCCCTGCCACCACAAAAGGTGTAACCCCAGCTGCACAAATCAAAATTTTATTTTTTAACACAACACTAAATTAAAAAATATATATTATTTAATTAATATTCTAACAACAGTCAGTACCTATAACACCGACAACTATTTGCCAAGTGACCTCGACACCTGCCGGACTTGTTACGGCGGAAACATCGTTAATTGCAGTAATCCTGGCCACTGATCTTCGGTTTCCAGTGAAAATGGCACATCTTTTTTGAGAAACAAGATTGACAGTAGATGTTATGGATTTGGTTCTGAAAAGGGTGTTGTTTGAGGGTGGAAGTGTGAGTGGTAGTGATGAAGAAAGTGATGGGAGTAAAGCTTCCATGGCTGAAGAGCAGAGAAGGCTAGCTGAGAAGCTGAACCATTGGGGTCTCAGAGACTCGGGGGCCTCATGGCCTGGACCGTTTAAATTGGGCCACGTCGGCTTTGTTTGGTCTGGGTTCGCGCCAAGCCACACAATGACTCGTGTGGTCGTGGATCACAATTAACGCATTGTTTGGTAAACAAACCAAACGTGTCTCTTGGGAACTCTATAATCAAAAGGAGAGTAACAATTATGAATTTCCGAATGAAAATGAGAAGAAAAGTTTATATAATAGCCTATTAGATCAACCTGTGTTAAAAAAATATAAATAAAATCTATTAATTATTAGGACAGAAATTTTCTCTTAATCGGTTTGAATGAAATTTCGTTCAACCCACATAAAATGGTGTCAAGTGTCTAAACATTTAATATGTACATTAAATATTAAAGATTTTTAATAGGTTAAATGTTAGACTAAGTTTTGTGTTTTTACCAAGGTTAAAACTAACCTTAAAAATGGAAGACCTAACGTCAGATTTGATTAAAAACTCACCAAAAAAGGAGGTTAGCAAAAAATTAGCATTCATATACACAAGAAGAAAAATGAATTTGCTTACCCTAAATGGAGTGAACGACTCCAATTCCATGGTTCGCAAAGCCATGGGCTTGATAAGTAGCTAAATAAAAGTGACGAAAAGACAAGAAAAAACAAAGTGAATAGTCTAAATAAAAAATTCAAAATGTTAAACAACTCTATGTTAATGGGATGACCAAATAAAGATGAAAATTAATCAAAATATTATCCAAAACACGAAAACTTAATTGTTAAAAAAATAAAGAAAAGTACCTTAATATGATAGCAATTTTCACGTATATAGGAAAAAAAATCCTGATCACATATGTTTTCTTCTCCTAAAGCAACAATCTTTCGGCCGCATATGCAAAGATCTTGAGAAACAAAGAATAGAAAAAAATAATGCTTTTGATATGATTCATCAATTTTACCTTGTTTAGGGTTACTAAAATTTTCTAACCTTGTTTAGATGTGATTTTCTTTTTCTTCTTAGCCAATGTATATTAGCTTCTTCAACATTAGTTCTAACATTTTGGGGGGGGTTTAATCAAACGAGCTTATAACCCGCGCAACGCTTGGGATTTTTAAGGTTATATTATAATTGTATTTTTTTTAAGTATTATGAAATTTATTTTTCATAATTGTAAGAGGAAAACTTGAATTTTGCTCAATCAAAACATTAATATAAAATTAGAAAGAATTTCTAATATTGTTGGTGTAATACTTATTAGATTTCAATATAAATAAAATTCAAAATTATGAACATTCAAAAAAGTACTTTGACTATAGAAAAAGGTATGCGAGATTCTTTGTTATAGTTTAATTTCAAAATTTAAACACATTTTTATCGAACTTTTCTTTATTGGTTGTAAAAAAAAAAAATAAAATATTCACGCATTTTTAAATAAAAAAAAAACATACTAAAGGTTATATACCAATATATTACTCAACATATAAATTTGGGTAGATCATACAAATAAACAAAAAATCTCATAGGTGAATAGGCCTCGAAAAAATATCAAATAAGAAGCATGTCATATCGAATAATTAGTGATTTTATAAACTAATGGACATTAAGCAAAAATAAGCCCTAAGATGACCATTGTGATTTTACACTTTGATTTGGATATCGAATATATAATTGTTCGTAAGAATGCTAATCATATATATATATACACTAAAGGTTATACATCAATATATTACTCAACATATAAATTTGAGTAAATCATACAAATAAACAAAAAATCTCATAGGCAAGTAGGCTTTGAAAAAATATCAAATAAGGAGCATATTATATCGAACAATTAACGACTTTATAAACTAATGGACACTAAACAAAAATAAGCCCCAAGATGACTATTGTGATTTTACACTTTGGTTTGACATCGAATATATAATTGTTCGTAGGATGCTAATCATATATATATTATAAAAATGATTTTTGCTAATGAAATAAAAAATAAATACCTAATCATTATGTTGAGTAAAAATCCGATAATCTATACAATTAATCATTAATATACAATTATATATTTTAACAAATAAAAAATAATGTAATGAAATTTTTTATTGATAATCATTATATTCAATAAAAAAACAGGTTTTTATTATTTTTGATTAATAATGCAATGAAATATTTTTCTATTTTATTTCTACATCCTATCATTTAATTCATTTAATTCAATTATAACATATAATATTATATACATATTAAAGTGATTAAACATAATAATATATAATAATTTGATTTATATTATTTGTTTCCTTATTTTATTTTGACATTAATAATACTTAATTTATTGCATAATTTATATATGGAAAACTATGGGTGTTCATGCGGGTCGGTAATAACCGATAACCAATAACCAATTTCGTAATCGGTTATTAAAAACCGATAACCGAATAGGTCGGTTGCGGTTAGTGGTTTTAAAGGTTTGATAAATGCAGTTATAACCGATAACCGACTACATATAATAATAATAATAATATAAATATTTATATGAATAAAGTATTAAAAAAAAAACCCAAAACGACGTAGCTTTGGTGTGAGAATAAGATGCAACCCATAGGTTTCATCTTTTTCTCATTTCTCCCTAATCCCTGCCTCTCAAACTCAGTCGCTCATCTTCGTGCCTCTCAAGACTAAGGACTCATTATTCTCCAATTTCTTCCTACCTCTCAAGCGGCGATTGCTCAGTCTATGTTTGCTTTGTCTCTATAATTTTTTTTCTTTTCCAAACTTTTGTTGGCCATTTACTGCCTTGTTTTTGCATATTTGAGCATTTATTTTTTCCAGATTTTGTAATATCCAGATTTTTGGGCTTTATGTTTTTTGTAATATCCATTTACTGCCCTGTATCTTTTTTTTGTCTTTTAAATTGTCCTTGGATTTGGGCTTGAAAGCCATGTGTTTGGGCTATATTCATCTTTTTGGCCTAAAACCATTAAAATAAGACCAAAAATAGTAAAATTAAAAGGCCCAAAACACATTAAAAGCACAAAAGCCCATTTTAAATTAAAGCAGTTATAACCGATTGGTTATTGGGTGGAATAACCGATAACCGACTAGTTAGTTGTAGTTATTAAAAATCAAATAACCGACAATTCGGTTATCGATAATTATAGCAAATAACCGACGGTTATAACCGATTAAACACCCTTATGGAAAACTATTCAAATATAATTAAATGTCATTAATTACGCTAATTTAATGACTATTTTTAAGTAAAAACCGGTCAACTCTTAAAAAACCGATTTACAAATTATGCCTTAAAAAACCAGTTTAGCATTAGAATAAAAGAGGTTCACGCCACATACCGCAATATTAAGACACTTCTGAGAGTGATTCGACTTATATATATATATATATGATTTGACATTAGGTCTTTCCTTTTTAAGGTTCGTTTTAATCTTGGTGAAAAAACAAAACTTAGTCTAATGTTTAACCGAAAGAAAGAAAGAAAAAGAAAAAAAATGGTTAACCTTATTTAGTAAACTGTTATTAATGACATTTAATGTAGGTTAGACGAAATTTTATCCAAACCGGTTTGGATGAAATTTCTATCTTAATTACTATATTGTCGTGTCAACATAGTGAGATATTTATAAAAATATTGATGTGGTATACATCATTACTTAGTTCGAGTCATAGGTGTAATTTTTTTTTTTATTAAAAAAAAACAACTTCAACTAACACAAACCAACAAAAGTAGTCTTCAAGGGGTAATTCAATTGATTGTGAATCACGCCTATGAATTGGATGTTATTAATTCGAATCTTCTCTCTCCCTTCCCTTGTGTGGAGTCTAGACATGTCAAAAAAAAAAAAAAACAAAAGTAATTATATAAACTATATTTCTATCCATGTCAAAAAAAAAAAAAACTATATTTCTATCTTATAATTATCCCGTAATACTAACATGATAGTTTCAACCATTATTTGGATAAGTTTTTGTTAATAAACAATATATATAAGTTTTTTTTTTTTAAATGGGTTTTCATAGTACATATATATATAAGTTAGTTATAACTATCATGTTAGCATTATAAGATAATTGTAAGATAAATATATAATTTTGATTGAAATATATAATTTCTATTCCCAAAAATATTTGTTTCCAACTAGAGAAAAGCGAGTAGTTGCTCAAACATTGATATTGATGAGTAATGTTAGAATCATAATTTTATTTCATAATTATCTCACAATATTTACGTGTAAAATCCAGTATAGCATTAAAAAAAAAAAATTAAAACCCTAACATTATAAAATGGAAAATGTTGTTCCTCGTAGATTCCTATGTTTCTTACCTTTACGTAAACATAATTTAGAAAAATAAAATTATAGTGACCTCCACCATCGATTTTTTAGGCATTAGCACCAAATTTGAGGTATTAGCACCAAAATTGTGAGGCATTAGCACCAAAATTGAGGCATTAACATCAAATTTAGGATGATTAAATCTATTTTTTGTGATATCATCCTTAAAGAGTTAATCTTCCATCCTTAGGTTTTAATTTTGAATCCAAAAACAAGTTTTAAAGTATTAGAACATAACTATTAACTTATAAAAATTAATCTGTTAGCAAAAAAACAGTACTATAATTTTATTTTTTCTTAAATCATGTTCTACATAAGATTGAGAACGTAAAAAAAAACACTACGAAAAACCTTAGCAAACTCTTATAAAATAGTCGTCAGTTTTGAAGCCTTTCTCTTTCTCAGCCAACGACAATAACGAAATCAACGTCCACTTGTCCCAACTAAAAAACCTCAAGAACTCATAATAATTGGATTAATCCCCCATTAATGATTAATTACCAGCAAGCAGCAAGAACTAAGAAGATAAGACCAAACCTGTGAAGAAGATACTTTTCTGGTCAGGGTTTTTGGGTATATTCTTTCTCTCTCTAAAAATGGCAGTTTTGTTCTCTCTCTACCCTTTCAATACCATCCCTCACTCTTCTACTTCTTGTTCTTCTTCTTCATCTTCTTTGGGTGTCTATGGGTCGCACTTGACCGTACAGCCTCTATCAAATTTGGCCTCACATTCCCACTCTCAAAAGTTCGTGGTGCTATCGACGCACTCCAACCATAAGATTCTCAAGCCCAACCGGAGGTCGCGGTACGGCCAGGCGCTCTCGCCCTTTGATAGCGATGACGAGGAAGCTGATGATGAGGACGAAGAGAACGATGATGACGAGGTGGAGGATGATGGTTCTTCGCCCAATGTGAGCTACCTTGAGCCGACTAGTTTGGGAATGTCTTCATTTTTTTCTTTTGAAAGGCTAAAAGGAAAGTGCTTTTGTGCGTGGTTTTGGGTTATCAATGTGAAATTTCACTTGCTGATCAAATTATTCGAAATGGGTATTGCAGCTTTTGTTCTTTTTCTTCTCGGAAGTGCTGAAACGTCAAGTCTTTTGAAGTACAAATTTGAATTTTTATGCTAATGGAAATAGAACCAACGTATATATGCTTTGTATGTTAATTTGTGAGTACTGAGACTGGTTCAACTGCTATGAAAATCGGCAATTAGAGCTAAGTTAATTAAGCCAATTGGTTTGTATTAGACTCAACTCAGAGGAGGTTGGCATATTTTGGGGCTCATAGATTAATATGCAAAAGATTTTGTATATATATCTCTATTATGTTCTTGTTAAGATTGGTTTGCTTTAGCTTTTATAATTATCTCTATTGATCATGACATTAGCCCCATTTTAGCTAGTGGCTGTATTCTCAATTATGGATAAGTATTGTTGTTGTATGTCATTAGAGGATCTGACCCAAAAACTTGAACTAGTTGATGGAAAGGCCTAATGTACACAGCCAACTGATTTGGAATTCATTAGTGGCCTCTCTCATGTCTAGCCCCAACAAAAACTGAAGCCAAGACAAACGGGTCTATAAAGAGACGAATAGGCCTGGGGCATGTGGAGTCAAGAACAAACAAACTGGACTCTGATACATGTTATAACATGTATAGGTAGAGAGGCCAACATGTACATATATCCTGAACCATGTATACATAGTACATACATAATCAGCACAGTTGATTAGCGAGCACTAGATGCGTGCTTGTGTATTAGTAGGTGTTAAATGCATAAGTTGGTATGACATATGCTACTCTGTTTTCTTTGTTCTAACAAGTTCCAATACCACTATGGGATGCATCTGCAGGATGACTTTGCCGAAACTGCAGAGTTTGATGTTAATGGAAAGAGATTTAAGTCCCAGAACAGACATAAAACAAGAAAAGGTGACCAGAGACAACCAGAAAAAGGCTGGGGCATCAGATCATCCAAGTTTGGACAAAGCCTCAAAGTTGACGAAGACCAAGTGGATGTGAGAAATGGCAAGACCATTCTAGGGACGAGTAAAATGGAGAAAGTTAGATCCTTAGATATGAATGGCAGAGGAAAGGTGAGTGTGCATTAACATGATAAGCTATCAACTTTCTCTATGAACTGTAATATGACAGGGCAGAGGAGCATTATATATGTTTTCTTTGATTGCAGCTGGTGACAAGGAAAGCCATGGAGAAAAAATATCCTCGGCTATTTGAAGAAATAGATTTGGATCTAAAGTGGCTCCCCCTTCTTGATTACTTGAGCACGTTTGGGCTTAAGGAATCACATTTTATTCAAATGTATGAGAGGCACATGCCTTCCCTTCAAATCAATGTATGTTCCGCACAAGAAAGGTTGGAATACTTGTTGAGTGTTGGGGTCAAAGAAACAGACGTGAGAAGAATACTTTTGAGGCAGCCACAGATTTTAGAGTATACGGTGGAGAACAATTTGAAATCCCATGTTGCTTTCTTGATGGGTTTGGGTATTCCAAGTTCCAGATTGGGGCAGATAATTTCAGCTGCTCCTTCCCTGTTTTCTTATAGCGTTGAGAATTCATTGAAACCCACAGTTAGATACTTGGTTGAGGAGGTCGGCATTAAGGAAAAAGATTTAGGTAAAGTCATACAGCTTAGCCCCCAAATACTGGTTCAGCGCATTGACATATCATGGAATACTCGTTATATTTTTCTGTCAAAGGAATTGGGAGCACCAAGAGATAGTGTAGTTAAGATGGTGAGAAAACATCCTCAGCTCCTACATTACAGTATCGATGATGGATTACTGCCTAGGATCAATTTCCTGAGGGGCATTGGGATGCATAATTCTGACATCTTGAAAGTGTTAACCAGCCTTACACAGGTCAATTTGCTTCCTTGTTTGCATAATTAAATTTTGCCAATTTCCTTCCTTTTTTATTTTTCTGATATGAATCACTTGTGCTTATTTGCTGCAAAAAGCAGTTTACACTTTCCATGTTTATCTCCACTTTATGAGTTTACTAGTCATAAATTTATACTCTTCCCTGCTATAAAGATTGAATCATATGTTGTTCAATTAAATCTCCTTTTGTTATGCAATGGATTCCATTTACATTTGTATGCGTTGACTATGCTTTCAGGTTTTATCTTTGTCATTGGAGGAGAATCTAAAGCCTAAGTACACGTACTTGATCAATGAACTTCATAATGAGGTTCATTCCTTGACAAAATATCCTATGTACTTAAGTTTATCTTTGGATCAGAGAATTCGTCCTCGCCATAGGTTCTTGGTTTCCCTAAAAAAAGCTCCAAAGGGGCCGTTTCCTCTTAGTTCACTGGTTCCAACCGACGAGTGCTTTTGTCAGCAGTGGGCTGGAACCAGTTTAGATAAATATTTGGCGTTTCGGCAGACACTACTACTCAAGGAGTTTGCAAAGAAATATGGAAAGAAAGGATAACACACTGCCCTCAAGCGTGTCTTTTAGGCTTATGATACAAGTAATTGAAGAGCAGTCTCTTAATTAAATGTTACTGAGTTTTTTGGTTGATGCTCTGCACATTTGATCTTTATAAGCCTCTAGTAAGCAAATGCTATACTGTTGGTTTCATGACATGGTTTAAGTGCTGTAATCTGTCCGAATCTGGTGTAGTTGCATACAAAGTCGATGCAACATTTTCAGCTGAAGGCCTGCTGAGGGTTATTTGCAAAGTTCTGGTGATCTAGAGGCCAAATGACATCATGGCAAAGTCTACCTTAAGGTAAGTTGTTAATCCTTGAACACTAAAGTAAATGGAAAAGAGAATTTGCTTTTAGGAGAATGCAGTTTACAAGGGACAGAGTGGATATATGCTGGAGTTGGATCTGCCATGGATAGTTCCCATGTATGAAGTTTCTCACTGTAAAAGGTTTATATTAAGAGATTAGATGATTGCCACATTTTGCGTTTATACCTTTTTGCCATTAAACGCCCTTCAATTTTGGAGTGAGATAATACTTTTCTTTTTCCATTAGCTGGTACACTTGTTTTCTTTCTTTTTTTCATTGAAGTAGTAATTTAATATATTATTCTATGATGCCGAACAAGATGTGCTTTTGTTACCTGCACAGACCTCTATATGGGAGTGATTATTTCACGTGATATGCAAAATAGAAATTTATTTCACATTGCTTCATGTTATGTTATACTTATACCTGCTTCCATTGTCTGGCTGCCAGTATGTGCCCCATTGCCATGGCTGATTTAGATTCACCATTCATTTCATCTGCTATCAGTTGAACTGAGATTGCTTAACTCAACTCCCTTGTGATTTAGATTCACGGATCACAAGGGAGTTGAGTTAAGCAATCTCAGTTCAAAAGTTGAAATTTGTCTTCTTTGGAAGTTCTGTTTTATCTTTTGAATTTAAAAATTGGCGTGTTAAAGGTTCTCCATAGGGCAGGAGCGGTAATGTCTAAATAGTGTTCCTGTCCTAAATCAATATTCTTAGTCATATTCATAGGTGTATTGGTTTCAACTAGATTTGAATTTGTTTATAAATGAGAGTCTTCACAATTCAAGCAAAATCACATTCTCTCCTTATTTGTTCGGAGTGACAATTTGTTACATGAATACGTAACAAATTGAGTAACGTGCTTGTCGATTGAAAGAAAAGCTAAATTTGGCTTTTCTTTTTACCAATTTTGATAAAATTTATATTCTGATGGAACCTTAACCTTAGATTCGGAGGAAACCTATACCTTTTTTAAACACAAGGTTTAGGGATTAAATTTGCATGCTTTTATTAATAACTATCACCCTTTTAAATAGAGTGATCAAACGTACTTTGAATTGACTTCAATTCCTACAATGATTATTTGAAATTGAAATGACTCTTATCACATGCAAATACCATCTAGTGAAGATAAAGCAAAAAACGTAAGATAAAGCTAATAAGACAAATTAAAGCCTAAACATAAGGAGATAACTCAAAGGCTAGATAATTCTTAGACTCGCGATAGATTCCTGTTACTAGTGTTCTGCCATACTTAGATAACAAGAAGTTATCTTAAATAAGACTTTAAATAAAAAACTCAAGCATGCAAGACTCCTTCACACCTTCTAACACCTCCTCTCATAACACAATTCATGTTCTTGTGTTAGATTTGGATCGTGTCAAAGCATGACTATAAAACTATATACGTCATTTTGACCTGATTCATTTAATCAAACGAGTCATATCTCTCAACCTTAAACTTCACTAATTTCGAGTTGGGTTAGTAAGTCGTGTAAAAAATTACCTATCCTACTTTTTAGTTAACATTAGTGGTGGATATTAAGTGGGGCGGGTGCCCCTCCAAAAATATTTGATTTTTTTAAAGGGTCTTTTTTTTTAGTTTTCTTGACCATAACACTTGCTCCTTCTTCCGCCCCTCTATTTTTTTTTTAAATACTATTATTTTAGTTTTGTCCTTCTAATACAAATTCTTAGATCCGCCACTGATTGACACATTAATTAGTAACTTTGTGAACCTTTTTGAAAGATGAGATTATAGGGCTATTTTCTTTTAATCAATTTATCTTATCTTGTTCGAATTTTGTTTCCTTAAAGAGGAAGGAAAAGAAACAATATGGAAAATATGAGTGCAATTAAGGGTCAATGGTAGAAAGTCGAGGAAGGAAAAGAAACAATACGGAAAATATGAGTGCAATTAAGGGTCAATGGTAGTTGAAAATCTGCATAATTTACTTTTTTATGCTTCCCCACCCCACAAGTCGGAACATGTTCATCTTCAGTTTAGTTTATTTAAATTAGATAATATTTAATTAGTTATGTTTAAAAGGTATTTTTATTTTTTTTTACTTTTTGATAGACAAAAATACCCTTTAATACAACTAACCAAATATTATCGAACTCAAATGAACCGAAGAGAATTATAATTCACAAAGGGAATGGTAATAACAATTACTCTATTTGGTAAAAATATTTGGTTTGTTTGGTGTTAAGTCTTATACTTCAGGTTGATCCAATTGGTTGCCAAGTCTCTCTCACACCTGCTCCCTCACAACTCACAAGCCATTATTTCCCGAAATTTGCGGCCAGTTTTTGCTGTGTCCCCGGAAAGCAAGTCATCCAATCTGATCCAGATTGGCTATGGAGATATTATGCAAAGGGACCCATCAGTGGATAGGATGGGTGGTATCCTTTCAGAAAATCATGAAAAAAAAGCTTGTCCTATCACAATTTTGAGAAGTTCTAATCCTAATTTTTTTTTTTTTTTTTTGTCAAAAGTTTGTTTCATGTTATTAGATTTATTATTTTAAAAAATATGTCATTAATTCAAGAGACAATTTACAAGTTTTGAAACAAAAATTTAAAATGTTTAACAACTTACATGACACTGCCACGTCAGATCCCTATTATTCATTTTATGGCTTATATTACTGTACTTCATTACATAGATTTAAAAATTTTGCTGCAACACAAGCACACATGCATATTTGTATTTCTCAATATATGTTTAGATATGTTTGAAAGGTTTAAAAGTACATTTAACGCTCAAAAAGTCCATTTCAAATGAAAAAAATTTGAAAACGATTTTAAAAGGTTTAAAAGCCTAAATAATTTTCAAAAAAACAAAAAACCTAAAAATTGCAAAAAAACGCATTTTTATCAAAAGTTTTAAAATACATTTCTTAAAAGCTCTATTTCTCAAAACACAACCCCAAACATGCTAGAAGACTTGGTGCCTTCCTTAAGTTATAATGTGTATATGTTGCTATATAATGAATATATTTTCAGGTCATTTACATGACATAGAACTAAATATATAATTATATACAATAAAATAAATTATCTCAGTGAAATAGAAGGATTCCCGGCAAGGATATGATTGTAGCAATGGATGTGAAATTTAATAAACCATACATACAGAGACATGCATAAACAAATGTAGAAAATGATCAAAGGAAAAAAAAAGGGGTTATAACGGAAATATAAAAACCAAATCCACCAGAAGATATGAAAGCCATATAAATTTGGAGATGAAAGATGGTAATTCTTTATTCTATCTAAAAAGAAAAATAATATACTAGCAAAAAACACTAGATAAACTGGTATAAGCTGCTGCTGCTAAACCTTTTGTTGAAGATATTTCATCTATTATCAGTGTCGTTGAGATTCTAAACACATTTCAAACTCTTTGAACACTGCATACATTTCTGGTTCCTTTCTTCCACTAAAGACTATAATTACATCCTCTGCTAAAGATCCAAACCTCTTGCCTTCTTTCTGTGATTAAAGACTAAGAAACTGTAGAACCTTCTTACATGTACTTCTGTGTATCATATTCTTGTTACTTCAAACCCAAGTAATGGGGAGGAAATTCTTCCATGGTTTCTTTGTTAGCCAATATGTACTTGCAGGAAACTTTCCTTGATAGACGAACAATCGAGAAAGGAGAAAATGGGGGGGAAAAGGGCTGTTATGTATTAATCAAACCAAAGATGTTGTCTTTGAACCAGTACTATATCTCTCTATAATCTTCTGTTTGTTGCTGAATCTATATGACCGTTGAAATGCCGCTAGCTATTGCAGATGTAAACGGGCTCTCGGGGAGATTTAGGGCTTGACTGCTGGGCAAAAGAAAACAAGATAAAAAACCCCAATCAGAAAAATAAAATCATAACAACAACAACAATGTTTAGCAGTTTTATGCCCTGTAACGTAAGATGTAGAGCAAACTATATGATATACCAAGGACTTTTAAAAGTGAATCAGAGCTGAGTGCCAGTAAAACTTCAGAGGCAGGAGGTGATGCAGCAGAGAGATGTTAAATTTTAAATGCAAAAATAGCAACACAAGATTTAGAGCATGTTTAGGATTGCGTTGGAGAAACTTTTAAACTCAAAAAGAGCTTTTGGGCAAAAGTTTCATTTTTAAGCTTTTGCCAAAATGCATTTTGGTCATTTTTAAGCTTTTTGAACCCTCAAAAGCGCTTTTAATTTTTTTACCAAACGAGTACTTTTTTCTTCAAACGGACTTTTTGAGTGTTAAAAACACTTTTAGGCCTCTCAAACGCAATCCCAAACAGGCTCTTAGTAGAAATATAACATCAAAGCACTAAATATCTGTTTTAAGATAAAAACAACCACAGCAGTAATCATCAACAAGGATCAGAGGAGGAAAATAAAAGTACGGTTCTGCGTTATTTATACCTCTCCGGGTCAGTGCGGGAGGCATCCATATGCCTCAGTTTATTATCATCACTAGCGGAGCCACTGTTCAGAACATCCAACAGATAATTGAATCGTTCTGCCGATGGGAATTCAAAAGGATCTGCAGGAGCTATAATTTAAGATGAGAACAAGAAACGGTGCCATAAGGGAGAAAAATGTAGAAAGAAGAACAAGCAAAAAAAAAATCAAAATACTAGGCAGAGAAGCAAACAAATGGATAAACAAAATACCATGAGAAACTTTGAACCCATCCAAGGAGTAGCCAAAATAGGGCTGACTGGCTGGAAGTTTCCGTGCTAACTGCAGCTCTGCAAGGTGCCTCCTCTCAAATTCAAGGGCTTGTTCTTGCTCTTCCATAAGCTGCTTCCTCAGCAACCTGGAGGTCTCACATCCTCTTGCCACTTAAAAAAAATCATATGTCAGGCAGCATAAAAGCTCTATAAACAAGATTGATTTTTTACATGAGAGCAATTGACTGAAAAGAAAGGGCCAATCAACAAAGATAATATACAATAAGCATTAATACAGTGAAAATTCCCATACGTGCAAGTGCTATATCTACATATATCTAGGCAGTTAACTAAAAGAAGTAGACATTTTTAGGAATGAACAAGTGAAATAAACAGATCCTACTCACTTGCATGAAGATCAGAATCCATGTCAGCATAGTGGGGAGCATAGTACATTTGAGGCTCAATTCTGTCTGGGTATTTCCTGCTGGAAAATAAAATCCTCATGAAGAGAGTCGCCAATAAGAGAGTTGTACCGATATTGAAACTTTAGATGATAAAAATCCTTTATATTAATGAAAAACTAAAATGGAGATAAAAGCACATAGTTTCACCAATACATGATGTTATGATAATCAAGCAAATTTTGAATATACACCCCTAAACTAACTCAAATTAGGTATTTGAACATTGTAAGAAATTAATTGGCTAAAAAGAATTGTCTATAAAAGCATTCAATTGCAACAATTTAGAGTTCTGACATTTTTTTTTCAGATTATGCAAATCGATCAACTTATCATGCTCTTATCATCTACAGAAAGATTTTTGACAGTTAGATAAATAAATAAACAGCAAATTCACCTGTCGTTGAGCTTTGATTTCTCCCTGTAAGGTTTCACAAGAACACGAGCCCCGCAAACAAAATGTGGATTGCCTTTTGCCAAAATCACTTTCACCGTGTCTGCACTAACAAAGGTTACAAATCCAAACATTCGTTTCTGTTGGCAGGGAATCCTCACATCTTCAACTGGACCGAAGGCGCTATGAACAAGATACAGCACAATAAGAAAACTCTTGACACTACAAAATCAATTACATACAAAGAAACATGCAACTTTCTACTAATAAGAGTTTCAAGATATAATTACTTGAAGTAGTTGGAGACATCCTCTTCTGTGAAAGTGCTTTCAGCTGGAAATGTTAAATATATCTGTCTTGAGCCACTGACAATTGGACCAGGATCACTTTTCTCATTCCGATTATCCATGTATTTTGCAGCATCTTCAGCCAAAATTACTGCATGCTGACCATGAGGCCTGTAAATCATAAAATGCACCAGTCAGATACTTATATATCAAACGACTATATATTACTAAATGGGAAAACCCATTGAAGAGGTAAAGTTGCATGGCACCTGTCAATCAGCCGAATACTATTTTTCAATCGAGCAAGAAGCTTTGTCAAACTATAACCAGCTTTGCCATGTCTCTGGCTCTCAGTGAGGTAACCGTCGGCCTGAAGAACTTTTCCAAAGTTCTCATAATATATCATAGGCAGAGAAGCAATTGAAACAGGATTCCCCCTTCTTGATTTCAAAATCTCAACGATTTCCATCTCTAGCTTGTCAAGAGACCGGGGTGAGAAAAATTGATCTTCATTAATGGCATCATCTCCATACATCTGAGAGAAGCTCTCAGGCATGACTTGCCCATGGTAGTACCTACAGCTACTTCCATGCTTACAAAACCCCTTGTTGAAATAGTGACAAGTCTTTCGCGGCAACTCAGGAAGGATCGAAAACCGTCTACTTGCTCTAGCACTGAAGTTGCCTACTGTTGCATCAGGGTAGAAGTACTCATTGGAAAATCCTGAAAGTCCAGGAATTGCAGCCTCTATTGGATCCTCTAGACTCAATAACTGAGTCTGGTTGTGGAGATCCGCAATAGAATCCGAGCAAACAGATGGAATGAAATCAGAACTATGCTTGCTAGCTAGCTGAGGATCCCAATAGGGAGGTGTAACCCCAAAGGTTGTTGTTGCAGATGAAAAAGGCCTAGAAGAAACATTTGAGAAAGGATTGAAAACTGGGTTCATCAGCGGTGAGATAGGAGATGGTGCTGACTTAGCAGCCAACTGTTGTAGTTCAGCTTTGGCTTTGAAAATCACTTCATGAATCAATTGATCCGGACCTAAAGCCAACCTAACAATATCTTGATCCCCACGGTCTTGTAAAAGAAGATACCCTATAATCTTTGTAGCATTTTCTGGTTCTAATATCTTGATTTTGTTGAACACAATTCTTGTATACTCAGAAAAATCCATCATTTATCTACTCACTGCAAATTAACACAAAAAGAGTTTGAATATTGAGTTACTACTGCCCATACAATTTGATTCACTGAAAAAAAAAATTAAAAAAATAAATCATATAACACCACCTATTGTGGTATCTTAATCACAGAAGCAGAACACCAAAAATGACAAAATACTACCAAAAGAACTGTTCATCCGGAGAGAAAAACTCCTATTATATTTGCTTTACTACAGCATAAAAAAAGGTAAAGAGAGAGAGTCAGCAGCATAGAATCTAGACCCTCCTGTCAAGAAAGAGTTGCAGATCTGGTATACCATTTACAAACATGCCTATAAATAGATTCAACAAAACAGAACATCATATCCTGTCAGAAGCTTCAAGAAGATAGCCCTATTCCAAACGAATCCAGAAAACATGATACACTGACACGCAAAGAAAATAAATCCCTGGAAAGTCTAATGCTTTTCCCGTCATTCTTGTCTACTCCAAACTATATAAGGAAATCTATTAAAAGAAATGAAGAATGATAATTGCCATAGCACCATGAGACCCAGAAATAGAAATTTCTCCCAAATCTGGAAAAAGAAAATCAAAAGAACATGTCGCCGTTAAAATCACATGTTCAAAAAAAGAGAACTTTTCTTTCCAAACAAATCGATTCATACAATACAACCCATTAAGCCATCCATAAACACAAAACATCTTTTCCGTCTCGAAAAGAAAAAACAATATAGATTGAAAAAGGAATATCAATTGAATTAAAACAAAACAAAACAAAAAAAGCAAAACTTGCCGGTCAATGGAAGACACAGAATCAAGACACCAAACTAGGCCAAAACAATAGAGCCACAGAGCCACTCCTATGTCACACAACAACTGGTTGTTAAAAAATTTAAAATTCTAAGAGTTGAAGAAGTTTTCCAAACTAAAAAAAATCAGTTTTTTTCTCAGTCCAAGTATATCCAAAAGTAGAATAATTATCGTGAGAAATAAAGTTGGAAAAGAAAAACAAACAAAAACCACATCTTGCCGGTCATTTGGCTGTAAATCCATATCCAACAACGACATATATTTCAAGCAAATCTTGAGCAACACTCCGCAAGAACATAACTCTCATCCAAGCAAACCCACGAACAGAAAATGACACTGCACAAAGATTGACTAAGAAATAGGAACAAAAACCACAGATGCAACACACCCACCAAATCTATGTACTCTCATGCAGTGTGGAAGGCAGTCGTAACTCCAAATGACCAACAGGAAGGAACTTCTTCAACCACCATGTTCAAAAACACTCTCTCTCCCTCTCTCCCTCTCTCTCTAAAACTCTCTACAACTCTCTCATGCCTTCATTATCCAGAAAAAAATGACATCATGGTTATCTCCAAACGCAAACTGACAGAAAAGAAATGATGCATTTAAAGAGAGCAAAGAAATTATATACTAAATAATCAAACCCTTTTTATTTTCTTTTTTTTTAGAAAAAAAAAATTACTTTTTCGTAAAAACTTACAACACAATACTAGTACGTGTCTCTGAAGATTAAGATTTGAAAAAAAAAATTAAAATTAAAATAAAAAAAATCTAATTAATTATTTTTTAATATTTACAGCTAGATAACTCAATCCCAGATAATTAAGGCTATATTTTTTGCTGAATTTTCGAAAGTGATTATAACTGCATGGACTGCGCCAATTCGTGATTACATTGATATCCTTCCTAGAAGAACTGCACAACAACCATCATGAAGTTTAAATTTTAGAAAAAAAAATAGGGTTAAATCCATTTTACCGTCAAATTACTATTTTAATAATAATTTACTTTTTAAACTAAAAAATAATAATGTCGAAATTATTCTTATTAAAATAAAAATAAAAATAATAATTTTTTTAAAAAATTTGTAAGATATTTTTGTTTTATTAAAAATTTTATTAAGATAATTTCGTTATTTTGTGAATATTAAAGTGTATATCGTCATTATTTTAATATTTTGAGGAATAAATTAACGTAATTGATAATTTAAGGTGTAAATTATTATTAAAGTGAAAATTTTAAAAGTTAAGTGGATTCAATTAAAAAATAATAATAATACTAATAAAAGGAATAAAAAAATAATAATTCGGAAATACCAATGTGCTAAATTTGGAACTTCGACCACACATGTCGGCAAAGTGTATCCTCTTGAGTGGCACAAACGTGGATTTTCTTTTGTCTTTGAAGGATTGGTCCCCCTATGATCTGCACCGTTGGATGTTCCTCGAGATTGGCTCAAAATCTCTTATCTCAAGGGTGCTGCATGGGGACCATATGGAGGGTACGTACATCTCAGGAGTATCCAAACCTTGTCACTCTTATATACTACTACTTATTTGTCTGAGTATATGCACATGCAACTTTCTTTATATTTATCTCAGACGGTGTGAGAGACACTACCATGATGATTGAGGCTGCACTAGACATCATTACATGACAAGGACCCATTTTCTCTATTTTCTTCTTGTTGCATGTGGGACCTTTAAGCTTTCCTCGTATCATGATTTATGGTGCAAGGTTTAGAAGTTTGACACAATTAATTAAATGGATTGTATTCGTATTATTGTGTATGTTTATAAATTTATAATTTGATACGATACAAACCTAATCTATAAACCCAAATGATATAATCTCCTTATGGCTATTTTGCTCTATGAAGAAAATGGTGAGCTGTTATATATTTAGGCCGACAGGGTGTAAAGAAACGAACACCTATGACTTTTTTTTATCTATACCATTAAATGTTGCCTATAAAACCAACATTTTCTATTTCACTTGAGATGGAGAATATATTGTCACCCTTCTAATAAAAGATGGTCATTAGTAGATTGATTGACTTGGCCTTTACTTTCTTGGTGAGAGGAGAGCAATACTAATTACTGTGGATTATGCAAACAATTATTTTCTATTATTTACACAATTAAAAGAAATAGTTACATATAATTTTGGTACTTTGAAAATGGTTATGAGGGCAGTTTGAGTAACTTGGGTAACAAGAATATGGAGGGTGACCAGTTCAACTGACCGCATGGATAGGGTTTACCGGTCAATGAGGGAAAAGATCTTATGGGAGAGAGATTTATGGGTAAAATTAGGGAAGAAATAACACGTGGGTAATTAATATTTAGTAAATTATAGTTTAGATTGAGATTACATGTGAGAGTGAGAACCGGACATTCTGTTTAGATTAAGATTATTTTCTGATTCTTTCATAAAAAAAAAAAAAAAAAAGAGAGATTATTTTCTGATTCTTTACTGTCCATGGGTTTGACTTTACCACTTACCATTTTTCCCTTTTTACTTTTCTTTCTTTAAAAAAAAAGATTTATTAGTTTATCATTTTCCTTTTTATTTGGTTTGTTAATGTGTTTTTTTTCCTGTTGTTTTTTATTTTTGAAAAAGTATTTTGGTGTGATATGATATTGAAAATTGATTTTTTTAGGTGTTTGATGAGAAAATAGTTACAAGAACTCAATAAACAAAGAACTTAAAAATTAAAAGTTATAAGAATTAAAGAAATAAGAGTTATAAATGATAAGTTAACTTTATTGTTGTTCTTTCCAAGGGGTAAATTAATCGGTTGTGGACTACATCTTATGAAATGAATGTCACTAGTTCGAATTTTCATCCCTTTTCCTTGTGTGAATATGTCAAAAAAAAAAAAAAACTTTATTGTTGTTAATGTAAAAGTAGAAAATAGTTGTAATCTTCACACTTTTTCTTTATAAATAAGAGTATTGTACACGATAAAAAATATCAAAGAAAAATGTAGCCATAAAAAGGCTTTGATGTGTAGACATAAGTCAGATCAAACCATTTATGGGTCTCTATTCCTTGTCATCTCTCTTATTTAAATTATAAGTTCTAATAGTGTTTTGTTTTAGTTTTTTATTTTTTATTTTTATTTTTTATGTTATTGGATAGGAAGTAGAAAATACAAAATTTAACAAATTGAGATTTTTCTTTAAATTGGGTTCGTAAAATTTTCTCAAAGCATATGATTTTCACGTATGTAATTTTAATATGATTAATAGAATCATGTGCTCTACAACTAAAAGTTAATTTAACAGATTCATGTGCTCTACAATTAAAAGTTAATTTAATAGATTGGAGTGTAAAAAATTTCTTCTAAACCGTCTTAAAAGAAAACTTTTTCCATAAAATTTCATATTCATTTATGTTAAGTGTAATGGACTAATGCTGGAAATTACAATTTTATCCCACATTGATATGGTAGTCCAAACAAACCCTTGTGGCTTGTATTATTCATTATTAAATTAAAAAAATAAAAATAAAATCCAAAGGTGAGTTGGATTGTCAAGCGCATTATCGGAAAGTTGTGAAATAAAAATGTGATATATAACATTTACATTGAGTAATACTATAAATTAGATTTTTATTTTTTATTTATTTATTTTTAAGATAATTAGATTTTTATCCTACAACTATCCCACAACCCTTGTATTTTTTTTTTTTAAATAATAATAATTTATCAAAAAATTAGTTAAGACTGCTATATCTTATTAGGGGTCAAATGGTAGCTTTTTTATTTTTATTTTTACTTTTACATATCTAGACAAGGGGAGGAAAAATAGAGAAGATAATGTGAACTAGTTCATGAGATGGGACTCTTATCCAATTGAACTACCAATTGGGAACTACATCATTTTATCTTAAGAATTATAATAAAAATTACATTTTTATTGTATAACTACATTCAAAATTTGGTCATCATCATTTTGGAGCAAAAATATAATTTATAAGTAGCATTACTCTTATCTTAATCAAGTACAGCACCTAAAGCCACAAAAATCAAGGAAAAAAAGGGGTTGATTAAGGCATTATTTAAGCTCGAAGACACTTTAGATGCTCGCTTAATGCGCATGCACCGGAGATATCATGATTACCAATCAACATTACCAACAACTTATCCCAACTTTTAATATATATACAAAGGCGATGATTTAACTCTTTTTATCCACAAATTATATATTATTTGGCTCTTTTAAAAGCTTTCTCAAAAAAATAATTTACTAATAAAATGATAGCTTATCTTTTTCACCATAATAAGGGACACGAATCATTTTGCACACAAGTTGGCTTTTTTATTATTATTATTAATATTTTTAAAATCTTATTCACACCAACAAAACACAAAAATTATACACAAAAAAAAACCTTAAATCTTTACATCAATTCACCCATAGCTTTAGTGAGAATCTTTATTAATTATGAAGGAAGCAAGCCAAAATAATGCTAGTAAAGTTAGAATTGTAGCGGTCCTCACATAAGTTGATCTTACTTGACCTTTCTATTAATGCCTATTAACAAGTGATACACTATGTTAAGAAGTAAAATAGTGACGGCACACCGCTCCGTCTTTATATTTTAGTTATTTCGTTTTTAGTGCTTGTTTGGTTTAATAGTTTTAAAACATAGTTAACAGAAACACAATTTTGAACTGTTTAGTAAAATTACGATTCGATTAGCTTTTAATTAAAATCGTGCGTTTTTAAAAACGCATTATCTTACCTGCTATGCAATTTTAATCATCAATTTTTTTTATTTATTTTTCCCGAATACCGCCTAGAAAAGACACTTCCTGCAATTTTATTTTGCGAGCATGTGTTTAGCTTGCAAAATTATGGGACCGAACAAACTCTTACTCGGAGAATAAACTTCAAGAATTGTAAGAGCATATATATATATGTGAAGAAGATAGGTGATGGGACCTGCTTTTGTTGTTACTCATCCAATAATGCATGATAAAGAATCAAAACAAGCCTTTCATGTTTGTCATGATTCTTCAATATGCCACCCTATTATAATATATATCCTTGGTTGTTTTTCCTATTTGTTAATAAACAAATAAAAGTCCTTTTCATTGCTAAAATGGAATTCTTCTTCTCATCAAGTTATAGGATTATTGAATCATAGATGAAGAAGTATACATGCTTATTTCTACAAGTTAATAATAATCGTGATCAAATTGACAACCACTTGTTAAAATTCATTGTAAGTAACTCCGATTACATCACAAATACTTGATTACAAGTACATAGAGTTGGTTTTTTGACTGCCCATGATGTTGATGGTTGAAAAATGAAACCCACCCACATAATTAAAATCCATAGTTTTATTGGTAGACGTGGTAAAAACAAATTTGATGGGAAGATTTATTATTATTATTAATTTAGTTTATTAACTTGATGATTTGTTATTTGAACGTGTGAATTTTATATGTATAATTAACTGGGCGCATGATTTTCATATATTTTAAAAAAATAAATGTCAATTTAATAAAATAATATTTTAACATTTTTTCAAACCAATTAAAAGAAAATTTCTATATAATTGTTACCGGGTCGTAGCCATGGTTCCCAATTAAGAGTTAGAGCATGTCTCCCCTCCACTTTCCCTTGTATAGATATAATAAAAAATAAAGAATAAAAAATAAAAGATAAAACATTTGCTCTATTAGATACCTGCATAAAACTATATAGGTCAATAATAGTCCGATCTATTAAATTATTCGAGTTAGGCCTCTCAACTTTGGACAAACAAGTTAGTTGTTTTTAGGGGGCAATTTTGTCATTTTACTTTTTTTGGACAAAAATGCCTTCTTAAAACAACTAAATGAATTTCCTCAATTTCAAATAAAATGGAGAGAATTTTTTCTCAACTTTAACCCACTAATTTTGTACAGAAAAGTCTAGGTGTTCTCATAATGCTCTCCTTGTGTTTTTCTTGTATTTTCCTCGTCTTAGGTTGAAATTATTTTATAAAAATCAAATGAAAGAAATAAGAGCAACTTTCTTTTTTATTTTCTATAATATAATTTTCACATAGGATTATGAGGATACAATAAAAACATCAAAAAAACACTTAGGCTCTGTTTGATAAACGCGTTTGCGTTTGTACTATACAGTGTGATTGTACTGTTACAGCTTGATAACTTTGACTAGACCCAAATTCACCGTTTTCAAAACATAAGTCAAGTGAGAAAAAGATGTATTTACCCTTACTTTTGTTGTTTTCCTTCAACTCGATCCAACTTCAAACTTGTTCAGCCCCCTGTTTAGTGCCCGATTCTTCTTCCTTGTTCAGCCCCCTGTTCAACGCCTTCAGAGCCGATTCTTCTTCCTTAGCAGTGGTTGTTATGAAAAAGGAATGAGTTTGGGCGTGACAATGAATGAGAATATGACCACTCATCTCTGTTTGTCTTGAACTTTGTCCACGTGAGATTGCCGAGCATTCTTTAAACAATACCTATAGCAGAAGCGATATGGCTAAACATTCCGAGCCCAGGTATAAATTGCATGTTGAAGGATATACAGACCAACGTCGTCATTCTGGCTGATTACTATGTGGTTGACGAGGGTGTTCAACCTCACCATACTCCCACTATCTTTGATAAGGTAACTTAACTATTCTCTCCCCTCTCAATTTATGCTCTCTATTTTTTTCGAAGATTTTTTTGGTTATGATGCCCAATTTAGTTGAGCGTGTAATGGGTATATACGTGTGTTTGAAGATAACACTGTTCATAGGTATTATGGTAATTTTCACGTACTTTTTCAGCACTCAGTTGTCAAACACTACCTTAACATTTTCTACTTTATATTAAGTTTGTATCAAATTTACAAGTAATATTGAAATTGTCAATTTTAAAATATCACGAGTCAAATTCGAGAAATATTGGTGCAAAAGCATGAGGTTAAGGTTTTATAAACGAAATATTAATTTTATATTGTGTCAGAAATTGGCATTAGGTATATATGTTATTGTTTTCAACCGAAATAAATCCCCATCACTCGAGATGTAGCTTGACATGACGTGGAGACGGCCACGGGCCACAGCTACATTGTCAACGGTAACTGTTGGTCAAAATAAAAATATGGACTGTTTGGCACAAGCCGCACAACACAAGCCTCATGTTATGTTAAAAAACGTTTGGTTCAACCCACATGGGATCAATTAAAACTTTTGTATTTTACTGATATTTATCTTTCTAATAGGACAAACTTTCGGAATTTAATTATTCAAAATGTGGAATTTCTATATAATTTAGACTTCTTCTCTCTCTATATATACTGAACTTATTTTAATTTTTCAAAATATTTTGATACGATATAAAAGTAAAAGTGTTTTTTTGTTTTCTTGTTTGAATTAATGATTAATATTTTATTTTGAGAAAAGAAAAGTCAAAACAAAAAATTTAATAAATGGAGCCATCATTTTTTTTTCCTCATTTTTCTTGCCCACAAATATTAACACAATATATATATATATATATATATATAATAAAAATGGTATATAGTATTATTTAATTTAATGATATTGTATTGAAAGAAAGAGAGGCAACCTCAAAATTAGGTAGGACTTTTTGAGTGTAGGGGATATTTCCTCTTGTATCAACATCAACCAAAGACCCTTTTGCTTAGCTGCCTCACATGATTCCTCCTAATCATTGTTAGCTTTATAGGCGACATATGGTGCATGTTGCAAACCAAGGCAAAAAGGGCGGAAGATAAAAGATAAAGACAGAGAGGGAAGGGAAGGAGAGCCATGATTTTTCCTCCAAATTAAGCACCTCAATGTATGCCTATCATTAGGGCATCCAATGCAACCCATTTGATGCCACAAGTCCTTCCACACTACCTTTCGGATGTTGACCTTCACCTATCGTATACTTTACTCCCGATATCTAGTTAACACCCCTTTTTATAAAGGTGTTGGGATAATATTATAAGTGACAGTTCATGTTTGTATGATAGGTTTAGGTCGTATTGAGGCATGAGTATTTATGTGGGTCAAACCTCTCAACTCTAACATGCTAATTTCATATTAAGTTTGTGTCGAGTTCTCTTATATTGCAAAACTTGTTAGCCAAATGTCTCACATCTTATTTGAATTATATTAAGACATGAATATAAGATTATATAAATTAACCGTAGTCTAACAAATTTAGGGTTTGTTTGGAATTGCGATTTTAAAAATTGCGTTTTTAAAATTGTTACTTTTTAAAATCACAAAGGAGTTTGATAAAATATGTTAAAAAATATTTTTTTATCAAATATTTGTTATGCGAAGTCATGATTTTGATTTAAATTCACTCTTTTTCAAATAAATACCCCATAACCTGCTTATAGAAATCGCAGATTTTTTTCTTCTTCTTATTTTAAATTAAGTGCTTTTTAAACTGCAATACCAAACGCCTTACGTTTTGTGAGATATTTTAAAAACGCAGATTATTCTTACGAAATCACAATCCCAGACGCACACTTAATCAAACGAATCAAAACCTTTAACCATAATCTTCTAATTTCATATTGAGCTCGTGTAAAAAATTATCGGTTTGAATTAATATATATAATAATATAGCCAAGGCTCTCTAACTTTGTGAGTGCACCTCAAAGACTTAAGGAGAGCCCTTAAGTGGTATAACTTGCATTATATATAATTCTCATATATTTTTTAGCACCCCAAAGTCAAAATTTCCACAAATAATTTGAAAGTGGAAATTTTGACTTTGGAGTGCTAAAAGTTGTGATATGTACAATGGCTATCGTCTAATTAAAATAGAGAAAACAACAGGAAAAAGCTCTTCCACCAGCTAATATATACATATATATATATATATATATATATATAGTTACTGTACTACTCAATGTTCATTCACTTTGAATTTGACATGGAAATGTGAGTCTACTTCCATGGCCAACACCTGCATTAATGCCCTGCAGCCTACCAACAGCTGCATTATTGCACTGCAGCATACCATATTAACATGTACAGTTGTTCTGGGACTGTTTAAATAGTGTTTTAAACTGTTTATAAAATCGTGTGTATTATACCGTATAGGAGTAGAGAGAGAGAGGCAGAAAAAAAAAAAATCATATTTATTTATCTGTTTATGAAAAAGGTATGGAAATGGATGAGTTCACTTCATTGATTGATGATTTGGACAGACAGTGAAAGCAAAAGCTAGGGGAACAGATAATTAACCATAAGTTTGAGGTGGTCTGTCACTCCCTGCTTGTGGTTGAAGCAAAGAGAGACAGACATGCAAATATATAAATATATCCAGCATAACTCTTCCCTACTCCCACTGTTTCCAACATTTTTTTGTTTTTGTTCTCTTTCCATAATTCCAATGCATCCTATAATTAACATGGTTTTGGTTTTGGTAGGTGGCAACAGGCAAGCAATCACATACTGTGTACACCAATACCATGTCATGTGCTACCTACATTCATATCTCATCAACATTGTTTGCCGACCGAGTGTGCACTGCTTGTTGAAGCATTTTGATATGATATAAACTTAAGTCCTTTTTAATCATGTTTTTAAAAAATGCGTTGTGTTTGGGTTATTTGTTAAAAAATGGGCTAACAGGACATATCAAGTAATGCCAGATATATTTACTCGGTCATTTTTTTTTTATTTGTTAGAAAAGTGGGCTAACAGGAAATATCAAGTAATGCCAGATATATTTACTTGGTCATTTTTTTTTTCAATAAAAAAGGTTGGAAGGGGAAGCTAATTGTAGCTATCTTATTTGAGCCTAGATGATGGGAACGGCAGGCGCTCCCTCAAGATCGACCGAGTCATAGCTTAACACACATTCCATTAGGACATCAATGAGACTAAAGGTGGCGAACACTAATAGACGAAAGGATTCCCATTGCAAGAGTCAAATCCAAGCCTTAGTGCATGCCCAATCTCATGGGGATTCTTTTGAGACCGTTGAAGAGCCATAGCTTAACACTTGTCCCACTATGATATCAATGAGACTCAAGGTGACGAACACTAATAGACAGAGTTTTTCTTCAAATTGGATTGAAGGAATTTCCTTTAACCCAATCTCTAAAAGCGATACGAGTCCCTTTTCTTAATAACATTTGAGTTACACATGAGTTTTTAATAAAATTTATTCAAATGTTATAAATGACACAAAAATGATCCCATTTATATTTTAGTGAAAATTTCACGTGGATCACTCTTTCAAGCCCAACAATTAATGGGCTTTTAGTGAGTTCAAATTTTGCAGACGAAGCCCAATTATAGCTGCAGAACGAGGAGGGGGTGCTTCTCCTATGGATTGCAGTTTGAGGACTGGCTTCAGTTCAAACTGTTTTAGCTCTGTGCATCTGCATATTTTAGCAACCAATCCAAAAGGGTACTCACAATTTTCCTTCTTCTGTACCAATTCTTTCTGTTTGTTATGATATGCATCACTTTCTGGTTCGTTTGTTTCCTCTCTATTAATTCTGACATGTGAAAAATCCTATTAGTATTGCCTTCAAGTGTGTTCTTTTTGTTTGAACTAGTAGTGTTGTTGTCGTTGTTCTTCTTTTGAATCTTGAAATTGAAGGGGTTGGGTTGGATTTCTCGAATCAGGCTTGAATTTTCTGTAATGGGTCATTCAGGGACAGATAATATCCAAGAAAAATTGAACCCAGATTGGGGAAAAGCGTTCTATCAGTACGAACATGTCATATCCTCTGGGAATGAGGCTATGCGAATAAAGGGCACAATTAAGCTAGCCCATCTCGCTAAACATGCCCCTGAAAATATATTAGCCTGTGCCATACCGATCCTAGCCGAACTTCTTAGCAGTGGACCTTCTAATAATTCGAGTCAGCCTATTCAAGAAGCTGCTGTATATTGCTTAAAATGTATTGCTCGTCGAGGTGATGGGGGGTTGGCAACAGAGATAGGGGAATCCGGTGCTATACAATCTATACTGAGGTTATTGCCAGATTCTGATAATGGTTTTCAGAGAATTATGATAAAATGTTTGTGGGTTCTTGTCAATTTTGGTAGTATGAATCGTGAGATAGTAGCTAGAAATGGTGGACTGGAAATTATCATCAATTTGTTAAATTTATACAGGGATGCTACTAGGAGGTACTTGTTGGAGATTCTGAGTGCATTGACATTGTTGAGAGAGGTTAGGAGGGTCCTTACCAGTTTAGGAGGCCTTCACTTTCTTGTTGAGGCTGCTAGATGTGGTAGGATGGTCTCTAGGGAAAGAGCTTGTCAAGCAATGGGGTTGCTTGGGGTTACAAGACGTGTGAGGCGTATGCTTGTTGAATTAGGTGTTATACCGGTGCTTGTTGAGTTGTTCCGAGATGGGGATAGCAGTACAAAACTTGTTGTCGGTAATTCTCTCGGTGTGATCTCCGCTCATATTGATTACATTAGGCCTGTTGCTCAAGCTGGGGCAATACCTTTATATGCTGAACTTCTTCGGGGACCCGAACCTATTGGTAGGGAGATTGCAGAGGATGTGTTTTGTATACTGGCTGTTGCAGAGGTGAATGCAGTTGAGATTGCTGAGCACTTGGTAGGGATTCTGAGAGAAGTTGATGATGAAGCAAAGGCTGCAGCTGCTGATGTTTTTTGGGATCTCTCAGGTTACAAGCACACAGAATCTGTTGTGCGAAATTCGGGTGCAATTCCACTTCTAGTTGAGCTTTTGAGAGAGGGAAATAGTGAAGTTAAGGAAAAAGTGTCTGGGGCTATTGCCCAATTGAGTTATGATGAGGCAGATCGAGTGGCACTTGCGAATGCGGGAGTAATCCCGTTTCTCATTGAATTGATGCATGATATTGATGACTCTGAGGAACTGAGGGATAATGCTGCAGAGGCTCTTATCAATTTCTCTGAAGATCCATTGCACTGTGATAGAATATCTGAAGCAATTGATATTCCTGCATTCCAATACATGCAGAATACACTAAGTCGGATTCGTGCGTCTGATGAGAACATGGTTAGATCTTTGAGACGGATTCGTGCTTCTGATGAGCACATGGTTAGATCTTTGAGACGGATAAGCATTGACCAGCTTACTTGGGACCCAGATCGTGTCTAATTGTTCAAATGGTATCCCTTTCATCTCAACTCTCTATTGATTTCGTACATAGTAGCAATGTATATGCTTTTCTTTGTCCCATTGTTTTTCTTTCTTTCTTATCTTTTTTCGAAGAACTAGTGGCTTGTTTGCATCTTGACGTTCAAACTGCTAGGGTATATATTTGCTGCCCTGTGGGTTCAAAACCTTGTTGGTGTGAGGAGCTTGATGTTTACATTATATACGGTTTCTGAGATCACATGTACAAGTTATAAGCATAATGAAAGGAGCTTTATTTTGCGCCTAGTTTTTCTTCTGGATCTATTCCATAAATCAAATGATTCTAATTGAAATCAGTTGTTTGAAATACATATTGCACTACTTTTGTCTTGTAAGCCAAAATGTTCAAATGAATTGCTTTCTGTGTGATTGTATTGAGCCAAAAGGGAGTGACCATTTTTAATGTGAAAGAGAATTAGCCTTTCGATGCTTGCCACATGGTGAACTGAAGTTGTCTGATCAATGGCGCAGTTATTTTTCATGTAGTGAGAGAGAAGTATTTATGCATTACTAAGCCATGCAAATTTGAGTATTTCAACTTCACGCTTTTTATGTGTAAATGCAATTTATTGAGAAAATAAATCATCTGAAACAAGTAAACAACCCACTAGCACAAACTCACTAGATGAAGAATAACTTTTCACTGCATGAAAATAATTGCACCCATTGATCAGACAACTTTAGCACACCATGTGGCAAGCATCCAAAGGCTATAGTCTCTCACGTTAAAAAAAATCACTATATAAAAAAAAAAGGGGTGCAAAATCGACTAAATGAAAGATAGACCAAAAATTGGACGTTAATGTTATGAAAGATGACCAAATGATTGATTTGTCCAAATAGATATGCTCAGGATTTATTTGGGCAAGTGAGCTTGCACTCAAATTTATTGTCTGAATTACTAGCAATCTGAACATGAAAATTATTATGAATCTCTATCCGAATTTTTCAAGTAATGTTATAAATCATACTTTTATTCTACCACTATCTTACCTTGTTGATGTGGGAGTACTAATTAGCCTTTGATTTTTTTATTTTTATTTTTATTTTTATTTTAACAATGGCTAATTGACATGTCATGGCATCAAGGTGGAATAGTAGTATGATAAAAGTATAAGTTCTAGCAAAGTTATAATAAAAATAAATACTATTTTTTTGTTGCTTCTTTTGTCATAATTGTTAACTCTACTGTGTTTTCTTGTATAAAGAAAAAAGTGTATAGCACATGCATAATATTCCTTCCCCTTAAAATACCTCCCTCGTCGTCCTCAAGGGTGAGAGAGTTGCATACTATCGTGAGCTTCTTTTTGTAGGTGATTAATTTCCTCACCCACAAAATTTACCATAGTAAATTCAGTCGAAACCGAAGCACTTTTCATTCTATATTTTAACGGAAATCACAAAAGGTTCCTAGTATTAAAAGCACGCTCCGAAAAATTTAAAAGATAAAAAATTTAGGTATCTTAAGAAAGGGTTAAAAAGTCAAGACAGGCTTCTCAACTTGCACAACTCTCTTCCACTCGATCCGACCACCTCTCCTCATCTTCGTCTATTCTCCGCCGAGAGTGAGCCCCACTCGCCATCCAGAGAAAGTGGATTTGGATTTTTTCCAACTCAGATCTAATTTCCTCCGTCTTTTGCTTCTTCAGACGTGTTGCACCATCCTCCTCCTTGGCCTTCCCTCTCTCCTCCCCTGTCTGCCGTGTCTCAATGGGCCTCCCATGCGTCACCACGTGGTCACCATCAGCCTCTGCATGGCCTCCATAAGCCAGAGGGCATAAATTTTCCTTTTTTATCTTTCTTTTTTCTTTTCATTTTCACCAACTAATTACAAATTTACAGACCTTTACAAATTTATGTAGCAGTTCACATAAGTGTCACGTGGTGTTACATAAGCTAAATAATTGTTATAATAAAAATTATAGAAGAGCTTGACAAGGCTCTTCTGAAAGGAAAATACTGAGATTAATTAAAATTTAGACCATAATTAGGAATCTTCTCTCCCTTACCATTAAAATCGTAGTATTTTTCTCTTACAAGTTCGAATCTTAGCACTTGAAAAATCCTACAGCCCAGCTCATCAGCCATCACCTCCACTAAATTAGTCAAAACTTGCATGTGAAGATTTTCGACTTAATAAATAATATTTGAGGTATTACTTGAATGAATTGACTTCAAGTCAAGCCATAAATAAAAATTAATTAGGATAAAATAATAAGCAAAAATCGGTGGCTTTGTGTTATAGGGCACAGTACGTTGAACCCATGAAAGGTGGATCGCCAGCTTAATCCTCAAACCCCATAATCGAAGGCCAGTTTGAGTAATATAATAGGCAGGTTAAGAGTTGTTGAAAGTCTATAAATATGCTGAGGTTCTTATTCTTCATCGGATTCTTATAGAATTATAACATTCGCACCTTCTTGAAAACCCCAACTTCTTCTGTCAAGCATTTTTCAGGAATATGAAGGTAAGCCATCTAGATCCAAACATGTTAGTTGTTTGTTGCATTAGAAAGAGTACTGTTTCTTTTTCTTTATGGACGGGGGCGGAATCAGGACGGGACGTCATCGCCGTCCCTTCTCCTCCCTCATTCATGCTTTCGCCCCGACCAAAAATCCTAATTTCGTCTTGGTTACGGTTTACATTTTGCAGCAAAAGATAGTCATTAAGGTGCTAATGGTCTGTGACAAATGCCGGTCTAAAGCCATGAAGATAGCTGCTGCAACATGTGGTACATACACATAGATCATGCTTAAATTTACGTATTCCTATAATCTCAACTCTGTTTCGGTCTTTTACTTCTTATTTCAATTAAATATTGGCTCAAACACGGGAGGGCTGAAATAGTATAAAAATATTGATTAAATGATTAAATCTATTACAAATTGCTTAGTATTTTAATTAATCATATTTTCTCTTGGGTTGTAATGTATGTTATAGGGGTTGCATCAGTGGCATTAGAAGGGGCAGACAGAGATCAAGTGGTGGTGATTGGAAATGAAGTTGATGTATCTTGCTTGACCAGTTGTCTGAGGAAGAAGGTCGGCCACGCGTGCATAGTAAGCGTGGAGGAAGTCAAACCACCAAAACCTGAGGAGAAGAAAGAGGAAAAATGTTCATGTCCACCACCTAAGTGCCCATGTCCACCACCTAAGTGCTCATGTCCACCACCACCACCGTGCTCATGTCGTCCACCACCACCACCACCACCACCGTGCTCATGTCCACCACCACCACCACCACCACCTAAGTGCTCATGTCCACCACCTATGTGTGCATGTCCACCACGTTCTTACCAACCTCAGCTAATGTTTTGTGAACGCGAGCCCGACTACCCAACTTGCACCATCATGTGACGGCCGAATGGAATAAATCTGATTATCTTTTTTTTTTTTTTTAATTAGGGAAAACTGTACTTACACTCTCTGAAGTGTAAGCGGTTTTGTAATAACTTCTAAATTTGAGGCTTTCAGAATTTATTTTCTTGTATGATATTAAAATATTCTTCAATAAAAAGGTCAATGATTAGCACCATATTAAGTCATTAATTGTTATTTTATTGAGATCAATGCCAAAGAATTATATGGACAAAGTTTTCCTTCAATCTAACCTATAAAAATGACATGTGTCTCTTTTTTTAATAACATGTGAGATACACATGAGTTTTTAATAAAATTTATTCCAACTTTGTCCCTACTATTAAAAAAATATGTGCATCTCACATGTTAAGGGATATATGTCACTTTTATAGACTAGGTTGAAGGAAAACTTTGTCCGAATTATAATCAACTCTATCTTTCGAATTTGGGTAATTCTCTTTTTCTTACATGAACTACCATGCGATTACTATTTACCCCTATAAATTACCAATTTTACATTACACCTCTAATGAACTACCATTTCGTTACTAAAGACCCTTTATCATTGGTCAAAGACGTTAAACATGACGGTCAATGTGTCACGTGGTCCAAACCGACCTCTTGAAAACTTGGTAATAGTTGACTTAAGACATTACAAAGGTACGTACATTTGGACCCTTAAAAAGTGGATCTAATTAATTAGCCCTTTAATCCCATATTTAAAGGCTAGTTTGGATTGCTAACAGCTGTTTATAATCCCCACCCACTAAGTCGCACTACCATGCATGTGATGGGATGTACTTCACTAGCCATAGTTGGATAAGTCCAAATGCTTTTTATTTTATTATTATTATTATTTTTTCATTTTATCTTTGTCACTCTTTTGAGGCTTCTAGAATTCCTTGACTTGTATGATATTATAAAGTTAAAAAAAAAGGGGAAAAAAAGAAAAATTAGTTCGGGTGGTTTCACCGATTTGTAATTAACTCATTGAGGTATTAAAGACATAATGAGGTCCATGAACCTAACGAGGTCCATGAACCTAGTTTTTGTTCAAAATTTTAATGGAACCGTCAGAATGTCATGTTTGAATTGTCCACAAGGCCAAGATGGTTCAACCAGAAGGATGCATAATATTTAATTGAAATGTGAAGTGAACGACGGAGGGAGACATGATGAATGAAAGAGATAAAGTTCGAACTCTGAGTCTCTGCTTTGATACAATGTTATATAATTACTTATCCCAAAAGTTTAAGCTCATAAAAATAAATTTATTCAATTATTTAATTTATTTAATAAAAAAAGTAATTCAACCACCCGTCTCCACCTCAGACAAAGGAGAAGGTAAATCTTCTGGTATTCATTAACTTTTGCATGATATTTAAAATTAGTATATAAAAAGCATTAATGTCAGTAACATGATTGACATGAATATACCGTGCGGATTACTTTGATGTTTTGTGGGGATGCTTAAATCTTCAAAGAATCAGAATCTACTCTCCATATTCGAATATAGGGTTTATATAAATGTTGTTCTACCTAATTCATTGGCATTTTTATGTAAAAACAAGTGTCTATTCACACTTCTAAAGAATTAAATAAACAATTTGGTAAAAGCCAGCCGGTGGCTTCTGAGAAACCACAAATCAATTGAAAGCATCATGCAAAGACTCAAATCGTTAGTGCAGCTATGGCCCGCCTGCCCAAAAAAATGAATAAAAAACATCCCTAGTTTACTTGCTTTTTTAGACTTTGAAATTCATGAATTGATCAACAGTTTGTTTCAATCATGCATTCGCACTTGCTAGCCCAATGTTATTTTGGTAGTTGGAACCTAAATTTAGGTGAAAATAGGTGAAAATGTACCTAAACTTTCTCTTCAATAAATGATTTAGGTTCTGTTTCTTTTGACATAAAAAGTTACCAAGGTTTTTTAGTATTTGACTATGCTTGAAAAACTTAACTAACCCTAAAATACCACAATTGTAGAGATCTAAAAGGAAAATTAATCACCTAAACAAGAAATTAGCTATGCAAGGTAAAGATAAGCTGAGGTTAGAAAGTAGAACTCAAGAAAAATAAATTTTAGGAAATGAAGTTAAGTGTTTTTGTGTTTATTCTTGTGAGATTTTCTTTCCATGCATGTTGCGGTTGTACTCCTGTTCCGGTGCAAATGAACAATTCTGTCAACTTTAGAGGTGTCTCGGTCGCACCCTCATTCATACTAGAGTTGCAGCCAAACTCCTCAACTAGTCATCACGAGATTCGTCTACACTCTGGAACATGTTACCTTTTTTTTTTTTAATTGAAGAGGAAAAGAGGTTACAAAGGAGGATCATTCCCATTCTTGATCTTAATGGAAGAGAGAATGAGGGATCCTAAGGGAATGCTACCAAATTCAAGGTGGGTAGCGGCCCATTTTGCTAAAGCATGTGCACGAAAATTGGCACATCTACTAGAAACTTTCAAAGCATTCCAGCTTTGAAAGGAAGATAGCTTAAGTCTCAAATCATAAACAATAGGAGAAAACTGCCAAGTAGCAAAAAGATGAGGCTTATTAACAGCTAAAATAACCAAAAGGGCATCTCTTCAAGAATAAAATTGCTAAATCCTGAAGTAGCTGCTAGACGGGAGGCAAGGAGGGTAGTAGAAGCTTCTCCTAAAAGAACATCAGAGGAGAAAGGCTTTTGAGTAATAGCAAAAATAATCTCTCCAGAAGGATCACTGAGAACAGCAGCTGCAACAACAAAATTTTCCCAAACAACAACATCAAAATTCCCTTTTAACACTTTCTAGCAGAGGAGGGGACCAAAGAGAGGAAAGAGCAAAAGCTTGCCAAGCTGAGATGTGATACTCATGGGTAACCTTGAGCTGCTGGATGATCTTGGGTGGATCCGGTTGTATAGCATCATGTATCAATTTGTGTTTGGAGAACCAAATAGTATCCATTACAAGAGCTGCAAAAATTTGAAATCTCCGAATATTAGCAATAGGAATAGCCAACTTGACAGAAGGATAAATAATAGCAACAATCCATTCGGAAATAGGCCGGGCAGCAAAAGAAGATAATAATAAAGGCCAAGGAGAAGTCTTCCACAAAAACCTTGCCAAATCACAATCCAAAAAAATATGATTTAAAGTCTCTAGAGGGCCATTACAAAATGGACACACCCAAACATTGTCAGCCACAGAGTTCACAAACCTGCCAATATTAGCTCTACAAGGTAAAATGTTCCATGCAATTTTTCATAGGAGATGCTTGAATCTGGCTTGAATCTTAAGACCCCAAAGGGTTTGCCAATCAATCGAAGGCAATGGTGAAATCCTGCTAGAGGGAGACAGAGAAATTTCACGAGTAGATTTCACTGAAAATAGACTAGAAGAAGAGGGGGCCCATGACCATTTGTCTACATCTCTAATCCTTGGTATATGAATGCCCAAGATGTTTCGGACAGTATGGGGGTCAAAAAGGTCTCCAAGAAGATCAACATTCCACAATCTAACACCTGGCAACATGAGATCAGCAACAGAAAAATTTGGAAAATCCACTAAATTCACATTAGGCCTAGGCTTAAAGCTAGGTATTGAAGGAATCCAAGGAGAATCCCAAATGTGAATATCAATACCATCCGAAATAGACCAACAAGCTCCCTTTTCAACCACTTCCCCATTTTTAAGAAGACCTTTCTAAATCCAAGAAGAAGAAGGGTTTAAGGGAGCATCCAGAAAAGAAACGCCATTTTTTAAAATACTTTCCTATTAAAGCATCAACCCAAAGTAGGGGTTCATTAGAAAGCATTTTCCAACCTAATTGAGCAAGGAGAGAGTTGTTAATAAATCCATAGAGCAGATGCCAAGACCCCTCAAAGCTTTTGGTTGACAGATTTTTTCCCAAGAGAGAAAAGAGAGATAGTGCTTCTTATCTTGAGGAAACCCCCACCAAAACTTCCTTAAGACTGAATTAATCTCCAAGCACAGTGATTTGGGCAAGAGAAAAAGAGACATCAAATAAGAGGGAATAACATTAGCCACTGATTTAATCAAAGAGTTGGGATAAAGATGCACACAACCTTGATTTGCCAAACCATGATCAAGCCATTCCCTGATATTGGCTCTTCTCGAACGATGATTACTCCAAGTAAATTTATTGCCCATAAAACCCAAATAAATTAGGGCATTAGACTAAACAAAATCCGTAAAATCAAAATGAGAAGTGGACCCAAAACTACAGCCACAACACTTCTCGGTAAAGGACATAATAGCATTGAAATTTCCTAGCAGAAGCCAAGGCCCAGCAAAAGAGTTGCCCAAATTTGTCAATTTGGACCAAAAAACATTGTGACTCTGGATAGAGGGAGGTGCATAAACACACGAGATCATCCAAGAACAATGGGGAGGAGCAAATATCACATGGCAAGAAATGTGGTTTTCATCTAGCCGAATAGGTTCTAAAACAAACCCTTGCTTCCAAGTCACAAACAAACCTCCCTTAAAACCCAAGAGGAATTTGCAACCAAGAAGAAAAACCATAAGAAAGAGAGAATTCCAATAACGAGAGGACAACACCTTAGTCTCAAAAAGGAATAACACATCAGGCCTATGAATCCTGACAAGGGCTCGAATTGTGTGAATTGTCGGGGCATAAGCCAACCCCTAACAATTCTATGACAAGATCTTCATTGAGGCGGCGGGGGTAGGGAAAAACCCAGCACCCCATTAGAGAGAGAGAGTCACTAGTAGATGTAGCACATCCTTCCTTGTTATTAGAGTTGCCATCGGCATTGTTAAAAGATGGGGGTGAAGAACCTAATTTTGGTTTTTTAAGAGGTAAAGGCTCAGGTCTACCAGTGGGGGAGAAGGAGGAACTACTATATTTGGTGTATGGGTAAAAGTGTTTTCTAAGAAGAGGGCTAGTTGGGTATTTTGGGGGTTTGGAGAAGGGAGAGATGAGGTTTCTAGAAAAGGGAGTCAATGTAGAAGGAGTTGACTTGGCAAGAGATATGGGCTTTTTAGTAGAGGAACTCAACGTGTTATCCGAAATGGGTTCAACAAAGGGAGTTAACGTGGCAATATGGGAAGTAAGGGTAGTTTGTGAACTAGTTACTTAGGAACTAGATGAGTTAGAAGTGAAGGCATCATGGGGAGGGCACATGAAAGTAGGTGAGCTAGGAGATAAAGGCCATGCATTATGGGAAAATTGGAGCTGGAGGCTATTGAGAGTAGGAACTTTCAAAACCATAAATGAGGAAGGGACAGGACCCAGCTGAAAGTTGACAAAAGGTGCCTTTCCAATTAATGCAGCCGTAAAAAAGCTGCATGAATTGTCCTTCGAGAAAGCAACGGGGCTCAACGCAGGGGAGTTGTTGGGGATGGGATGGCCATATTGGGTTAGAGTGTTTTTTTGGACAGCCAAAGTACTGAGTTGGGAAGTACCACCAAGAGATGAGTTAAGAGTTAACTCAATGGAAGGAGAACCTTGGACATGGACACTAGAACCAGAACCGACCATTGAACTTTGCAGTTCTTTTAGGAGGTAACAATAGCTCCACACGGTTAGCAAAGGGAGAGCTAGCTTTAAGCTTAGGTCCAAACCTTCCATTCTCAAGGGGACAAGGGACAATCAGACACTGATATGACAAATGCCCTAGATGACCGCATGCATAACAAAACTCCAATAGGCATTCAAACTAATAGGAAATAGTAGCCGACGACTTCGGCAAATGATAAAGGATGAAACCGGTTGGAAGTGAATCCTCCAGAGGGAGAACAACACAGATTTTCAAGAAACTTTTCTTGCACAACTTCAAGTTATCCGAGTTATCCACTTCTATAAGTCCCCTTGGACTTTCAGCTATAATAGTGGCATTGGCATTACTCATGCGATCCAAGGGAAGTCCATGAACTTGGACCCAGATAGGAGTTTTCACAAAATCAATCTCATCAAAGGTTTCATCATTACTCCAACGTTTCAGGAATAAGGGAGTTCCCTTGATATTCCAATGGGAGTTTTTTAAAACTCTAGTAAGGTCTTCCAAATCTTCAAAGATGAAAACCATCTTGTTATCTTCTTTGTCCTCCTTAACTAAGGACTTTAAGAACTGCCAAGCTTAGAGAATGTTGTTTTTGATAACAGATTTGGCAATAGGTTTGAGGGAGATAAGTTTTCCTACCAAGATAAAAGAAAGGGGGGGTAGAGGTTATTTGATTGAAGGCTTGTCTAAGATGTGTAATGGAGAGTTCGAAAAGTGGAGGGAACTTCTGTGAGATATAAGATCATTAATCTCAACGTTTGATGTAGTCATAATCGAACAGCAAGGAACTAGAGAGCTCTCAAGAAGAAGAGGGGAAGAAAAGGGAAAGTGAATAGTGTTCAAGAGAAAACTCTACTCGAGAGCTGATCAGTGAAGGGTGGAACATGTTACTTGGTCCTTCAACCCAAACAATCCGGTTGCACTCTCATTCGGATGGAAGTTGCAACCAAGCCTTTCTGCTTATCTCTTAGATAGATTTAGCAGCAATAATTCTTTGAAATTAGTTCCAAATGGCAATATTTTCATAAATTCCTTTACTCATGACCTTGAATATGTAAATAAATTTGATTTTTGGTGCTCGACGTGTTTCTCAGCAACTACTTCGGGATTATTTGAGGAATGTTTGGTCGTTTGGCCTTATCATATATATATATATAAGTCGAGTTTTGGCTCAGAGAGAGCCCAAAATTGCGACATGTGTCATGAATTCATACATCTTAAAAGCATAACTGGTTTTAATTTTAATTTTTTAAGTGTTTTCTTAACTCTCTCTATTTTTTTATTTTTTTTATTTTTTGAAAATCATCTTAGTCTCATTCATGAAAGATCAAGAGTAAAGCTCTTACAACACAGGACAAATCCTAAAGTATCTGTAGCTAACCTATAAAGATACCAACGTCATATAAGACGTATTACAATTCAGACTCTCAAAACAGATTTGCTAACCTATGACTAATCAACACATGAAATACAAATTTGTACTAGACAAAACCAACTAATGTATAGGTAGCAATCATTCCTTGACACTGAGAGCTGAGAACCCCAGGCTAACACTTATTCCTTGACACTGAGGGCTGAGAACCCTAGACTAACATTTGTCTTCCTCGACCTGAAAGCCAAGATATTGTTTACATCCACAACCCAAAGATTTGGACCAAGCATCACACACAAAACAAGCCGATTGAGACATGACTTATTACAAGCCAAAAAAAAAAAAATACAGGAAAAAAGCAACAAAATATAATAAAAAAAACACAAATAATACAGGGAAAAAGCCAATCGCACGTAAGTCAAAGCCAACTAGTGCATGGGATGTTGGGGGCTCGTCACAGTGGGGTTGTAAGGAAAGGCCCGGCAGTGGACGGAGGGCGGCGAAACAGGCGCGAAGGAGATTGGTTGAGTTGTAAAAAAAAAAAGGGTTAAATACTTTATTAGTCCTTAGGGTTTGGAAACTTTATTTTTTCCTCCCTAGGGTTTGAAAAGTGACCAGATTAATCCTTGTGGTTTTAAAAAGTGACCAAGTTAGTCCATCCGTCAGTTGATTAGTTAGTTGACAACGGAGACATGGACTAATTAGAAGTTGACACGTGGCCATCATATTAAATTTTAAAAATTAAAAAAAAATTTTTCAAAAAAAGAAAAAATTTTGAATGGTGTACGTGTCAACTTCCACCAGTTTTTGTCTTTTTTTTTTTTAAAAAAAGAAATTGAATTTTTTTTAAAAAATAAAAAATTAATATGGTGGCCACATGTCAACTTCTAATTAGTCCACACGTTAGTCCGTTAAGTCAACTAACGGTCAGCTGACGGATGGATTAACTTGGTCACATTTCAAAACCACAATGACTAATTTGGTCACTTTTCAAACCCTAGGGAGGAAAAAATAAAGTTCCTAAACCCTAAGGACTAATGAAGTATTTAACCCAAAAAAAAAAACAAGAAAACAAATATATATCTAAAACATGAAAACAAAACAGAAACATAAAATAGTTGGGGGGAGGCCTAGACGCGAGCCGGCCAGGAACCACCAAGGAGGGTGGCGATGGTAGCACGACGCGGAGGGGGCGCGTAAAGACCCGCAACGGGCGGTGGAAGCAACTCCCTTGGAGAAACAAAACAGAGGCCAAAAAACCCCAAACAAAGACAAAAATGCCTGAAAAAGAAACGAAACAGAACGAAACCGATGAAGGTCGTAACTCAAAACCCAGATGGAGATTGGCAGGAAAAACAAAGAACCAGTCCAAAGGTTGACCGATTTTGCACCACATCCAACTCGAAGGAGCAAAATTGCTACAAAAGGGGCGGTCCGGGGAAAAACAGAAGCAACTAGAGGAAAAACTAGAGGAAGGAGGTAGGCGGCTGGAGCTTGGACATCAGGTAAATAATAAGCCACTCGGGGTGAAGAGAAGCGCCGCACAATGGAGAGGCAGTAGAAGGGGGAGGGAGGGGCACTGAGACTAGGGCATTAGGTAAATAGCTAGTGCCCGATGCGAGGGGGATGAGGGAGGAGGGAGGCAGCCAATGGCTGTCCCTCCTCCCCTAAGAGTGCGGCACTCTGGGGGGGCTCTAAGCAATGAAACCCTAGAGCACTTAGAGAGTTAACTTTCTCTATTAACTGTTTAGTTTTCATCCTATTTTTTAATATGGTTTAATAGTTTTAGGCGGTTTCATTAATCCAAGAGTTTATTTCAAAATGTTTACTTATATGAATTTAATGTAAGATAATTATGGTTATTTAAGTTTTAAACATTGAACCGGTCCTCTAAGGCCATTAAATTAACTTAATTAATTCATGTTAGGAATACAATGAGTTTAATTTGTTGTTTTGTTGTATTTGAATTTGAGGTTGATTTTTGTTTCTATTTAATCAAAAATTTCTTTTTATCTTCTTATGGTTTCTATTTATATATTAATGCATTTAATTGTTTTTATGAACAAAACAAAAGGTTCTCAAATTATTTCTCTCTATTTAATTTTCTTTTTATCTTCTCTTTGTTTCTATTTATACATCAATGTGAAACAATTAAAACGTAGAGATTTGTCCCCAAGAGTTAGCTCAATTGGCTGGGATCACGCCTCTTGAAGCAGAGGTCATTAGTTCGAACCCCCCTCCCCCCTCTTGTATAGACATGTCAAAAAAAAAAAAGTTGAGATTTTATTTGTAATATATTTTAGGGTAAAATCCATATTCTCCCCCTCAAACTACCACCCAATTGACAACGTCCCCCCTCTCCCCCCCCAAAAAAAAACTATCAAAACATTGTCAATATCCCCTCTAAAGCTAGCAAAAAGATTAAAATGCCCCTATATATTTCTTAATAAGACAAATAAAATGTATGGATTGTTTTTTTTGATATGTCCACACAAGAGGGGGGAGGGGGGATTCGAACTAGTAACCACTAGTTCATTAAGTGTGGTCCCAGTCGATTGAGCTACCTCTTGGGGACAAAATGTATGGATTTTATTTGTAATATATTTTATTGTCTTAATGAATTAAATAAAAGGTTTCCAAATTTTATCTTTTTCTCTCTATTTTTCTTTTTATCTTTTCTTGCTTTATGTTTATATCCTCAATGTGAGATTTATAAAAAAGATGAGAGAGATTCCAAACGTTTTTTTCTAGATGAAAAAGAAATATTACGTTTTTTTTTTTTTTGCTATAATAGTTCTTTTCGATTATATTAGTATTTTCATTTTTATCCTCTTTTTTTTTTTTGGTATTTATCCTATGGTTATGTTCTTCCATTTTTTGTTTGTGTCCCTTATATATATATTCAAATTTTTATATTATTTTTATTCAAATTGATTACTTCTCTTTTGTAAATTTTACATTTAATTTGGTAAATATTGCAATTAAAATGTAGGTGTTTTATTTGAAAACTAAAAGTTTCCAAATTTTGTCTTTTTGTCTTTTTTTATTTTTTTCTTTATGTCTGATCTCTTGCTTTATGTCTATTTATATCCTACAATTAAAATATAGGGATTTTATTTAGCATACATTTAATTGATAACAAAAAGTTCTCAAATTCTCTCTCTTTTCTTTTCTTTTCTTGCTTTCTATTTATATCTCAATTTAGGGGAAAAAAAAAAATGAAAGAGAGAGGGAGAGTGAGTTTTTAATTGTTGTTTTTGAATGAAAAAATATACTTCAGTTCTTTTATTTCTTTTATTTTTTTTTTTGTTTTTGCTAGAACAGTTTTTTTTTTTTCAATTTTATTAGTATTTTCATTTTTTTTTTCTTTATCATGTGATTATGTTCTTCCATTTTCGTTTTTGTTCCTTATATATATATATATATATATATATATATATATGTATGTATGTATGTATATCTATAATGTATACATTTTTTGTATTCAAATTGATTATTTTTATTTTGTAAATTTTACATTGAATTCAGAAAATGATAGTGAGAGATAGTTTTCTCTTGTTATTTTTAGTTAACGATTTTTTAGTTTGTGTTGTTTGTTCATTGAGTAATTCATTTTTCTATTTACATGCTTAATTAATAAATGACAATGGTTTTTAAGGTTTCATTGGAATCGGAAAACGTATACCGTAGAAAAAAACAATTCTTTCAATTATATTAAAAAATTTATTTTTAGTTTTTTTTATCTTTATTTCATTTGGTTATTTTCTTCCATTTTGTTTTTAAATTTATACTAATTTATATATATTTTTTTATTCAAATTGATTATTTTTCTATGGTAAATTTTACATTGAATTTAGGGAAATGATAGTGAGAGAGAGTTTCCTATCATTATTTTTGATACAAGATATGACTTTTTTTATTACGTTGATGTTTATTGAGTAGTTTGTTTTGTTTTTTCTTCCTATGTCCTAAAAGTAGTTCATTTTACTTCATAATCATATATGTTGTTATATTATTTCGTTCTTTGTTTTTGTTTTTTCCTTATATTTTGTTCTAATTTATATGTATATATTTTTATTCAAATTGATAGCACATATTTTTCTTTTGTAAATTTTACGTTGAATTCAAGGAAATAATAGTGAAAATGAGGTATGAGGTATTATTAGGTATGAATTTTTAGATTATGTTGATCTTCATTGAGGTTTTTTATTTTATTTTTTATTTTGTTCTCTTTAGTTTGTCCTAAAATTATCTCATTTTAGGTTATAAATGTGAAGGATAGTCGAAATAGGGAAAAAGAAGGAGAGAAAACTTTATTTCTAATACGTTTTCCTATACCTCTGAATATAGGAAAAATATAAAGTAAGAGATATTTATTTCATGTTGTTTTGTTTTTCCTTATTTTCTGTTCTAATTTATATATTATTTTTCATTCTAATTTCTTATTTTTCTTTTGTAAATTTAGTTGACTTTGTTGCACTTTTTTTTTTTTGTTCTAATATTCCTTCGACGATTTTTTATCTCTTTCTTTTATGAAAGAGATAAAACTATTTCTATGGGAAATAAGTATTTTAATATGTTTTATGGTCTTTAACTCATTTCAAAGTTTTGTGTTTTTTTCTTTTGGTTTGTTTGTCTGATTTACTATTATTTTTTAATGTGTTTAAATTAAAATTAATTAACGGTCTTATGTTTTAACTCATTTCAGTTTTCTTCTTGTTGTTTTCTATTTTCTTCACACTTCTTTCTATTTTAAATTACACATGAGAATTTTTTAATATGTTTTAATTTATATGCATTAAAATTAAAATTATATATGGTTCTTATGATAATATATTTTTATGTAATTTATACATTCATGTAATCTTATGTGTAATTGCGTCGCTATGTTCAACAATATACTGTTTTATAACATTTAGTATGTTTTTTTTTTTTTATTAAAATAGGTATGATAGATTTTTTTACACTACTTTTTTTGACCTATAATAAAAAATACAATATATATATGTTTTAAATTTTAAAATTAAATTATAATGAATAATCTCGTATAACGTGCGAACTCTAAGCTAGTTGAAATTATTATAAGCTCCTTTACCAACACTTGTTTGCTAGAGCTACCATGACAAGCCTACATATAGAGGGTTTTATAGGGAGCTTCGCCAAAGCTGCCTTTCATGGTTTCAAATGGAGGAACCGCCACACACGTATCAAATTTCTATAGCCCTCTTACTTTCATGCCATTTCCATCCAACTACTCAAAGACAGACAGAAAGTTTAAAAGAGAAAGAGAGAGAGCGAGAGAGGTAGGCTAGGCTGTGCCACTTCAAAGTGGGGAGACAAGGGGAGAGGTAATGAGGATTGTCCCATTTGGTGGACACTCTTTCTCTCCTTTCCATAAAAACTAAAAAGGGCTCAAGCAAAAAGAAATCAATCCCCAAGAAAATTATTCCCTCTTCTAACAAGGGTTCTTCATTCTTGTCTTGTCTGCTCATCCTCACCTCTACTAAAGCTACTCTCCACTTCTCTTTGGACTTTCCTTCCCACCCTTTTCTGCCTTAGAACTCCTTTTGCCTCCTCACATATAATTTCCATCTTTCTTGGACTTTGCACCTCTCAGTGACGAATTTTCATCATTCAGAATCTATTATAGGCAAAACATACCAATGTCCTATATATAGGAACGACTAAAAGACATCCAAGCCCACCTCAGAAGGCACCATTATCAGTCTCATAAGCATATTTCACTTCTCCAATGGGCAGGCAAAGCTGTGATGCCCCTGGCATGTTATCCTCCATTGTCCTGCTGCAAGAGAGGTTTAGACAATTGCAGAGAGCAAAGGAGATGAGAGAGGCTAGGGAGCTCTTGAGGCTGTTATCTGAACAGAAGCGGGTCAAGCCAGCCATGCATTATGATCCTAACAGGTTTTTCCACGCTAAATTGATCCATTCATCTAGTAAGCATACTGATCTCCAGATCAAGGAGACTCCATTTTTGGCAAACTTAGGTTCCACAGAATCAGTCATGGACAGAACAAATAATTTTGATGATTCAGATGTCGACACTTCTCTTCATCTGTGAAAATTTTACAATGTTAGCTCATTGCTTATTCTCATTTTTGTTAATTTGTTCTCAATCTTTTACTTCTTCCATGGCGCTGTTAAGAATGGGAAATACAAACAGCATTGTAACAAGCGTTACTTTGACTATTATGATTCATCTTCATGTTGAATAGAGTGGCCATCATCCTCCGGTTCCCTTGGGAATGCATCATCATCATATTCTGTACTATCAGAGTCCTCATCACCGCCCACTTTCCTCTTCATGATTTTGGGAAACAAGCGAGTCACTTCTTTGGTCCCCATCATTGTCTCATCATTGTTTATCCGTTCAAATCGAACAGCACTGACCTTTCTGGCATTTCCAGCAAGTATCTGCACCAAATACAAATTGACATAAGTATTACTCTGTTGAAGGCATCTATTCAAGATAAGGCCCATTTTCACTTTTTACATCCTGCTCCATTGCTGAGAGATTGCAAAAGATGCAAAAACTTGAAGTCTTATAAAAGGTATTGCTTAGAGAGGCAGTTCTAAGATTCCAACTTTTCTTTCACTTGCAATTGCAAAGAGAAACCAAAAAATTTACATATCCGCCTGTAAATCTTGGCTAAATTTGGTAAGAGACATCCTCTTCATCTAAGACCCCACTTATAAATGGTAAGAGATATATGAAGCCCATCTGTTACTAATTTTATTAACTAAGAAAATGAAGTTAGTAATCATCATATGTTATGTGATGTCAATCTTAAGATTGCATTCCCTGGATTCCATTTACTATTGACTCAAAAGGCTTGCCAAACAATTCCAATCTTGTACTTAACCTCACCTTAATTCTCATTAACAACCCCAGATCATCTGCATTTTTTTTTCTTTTCAAAAAAAAAAAAGCACCCAACATGAGGGAAGCCTATTTTATTACTGTGACCTGACCATCAGAATGGCTTTGGCCGTCTGAGATTTGCCATATCCTCATTCTGCCCAGCCTGAGGCATGAATTAAAGTTAGACAAGGCCACTCACTACTGAATACAGAGACTCAAACAAGGGAATATTGGAGTGAGGATGCACGATCCTTGATGAAAAAGAAAATTCTATGGCACGGGTCTCAGTTGTTCAACTATACAAACTCTGGTAAATTAGAAAGTAGATTTTCATTGTGCATAATCTTGAAAATGTTGAATATAATGATTTCTCCAAAGAACTGCAAGCGCAAAAGAACCCACACCATACCTCAAGTTTAAATATGTGACACTTTTCTTTTTGATCCTGTTGGTCAGATTTAGACTCATCATTTTCTTCTCGATTTTCCCTTTCAAGGACCACTTTGATGCTCTCACCCGTTCGAGGAATATAGCCAAATGCTGCACATACAAAACCTGACACCGTCTCATATTGGTAACCCTGTACCACCACCACAGAAGAAAAGTGAGTTCAATAGAAATTTGACAGTGTATTGGAAAATACATGAACACTACAAGATGATCTTGTTCAACCTGTGTATTATAATCTAGATCCAATTAAGGAAACCAAATAAGAAAGGAAGAAATTAAACACGGTTTATAAAGTATATGGTAAGGTTGTTCATTATAACACTGAATGCATGATTTTCCATCACATACATGAGCAATTGAAAGACTGTTTCAACTCAGATCATAAGTCATGATCAGAAATATCAGGTGAGTTCAAGTATGGCGGTTAAAGCTGCCTATGATCCATTTGCATTGGCATGATGGATGTTAGAGAAGCCTACACTCCAAAACAAGGCAAAACCGTGACATGCTAAACCCTTAAGAGAACCAGAGATCACTATTATCAGGCTGCATAAAATAAAAAAAGTTCAAAGATTACTACATCATGTGAAGAGTCTATTTCCAGATATGATGAAGTATTAGTAGGATTTGGTACAATTTTGAAAAGGATATCCTTAAATTGTTCATCACCATGGGTACAACCATTCACAATATGTTACATGTACTGGTCAAACAGACAGACATTTACAAAGAAATGGCTGGATTAGATCGATACCTTCAGGCTTCAGCCATCAGTAATTGAACTAGAGAGACCAGACAAGAAAAGGTACAAGCCCTGATACTTTAGTATACAAACCAGTAAAAAATATATAGCACTTCAAAAAGAATGGGGTATAGCTGACACTTTACTCATCAGAATAAATAATTAAATCAATAGATATGTAACATACCTCTGGCATCTTGATATTTAGATCTTCGGAGAGCTGATCAATAGAAGTGTTTGCATCCACATCAAATACTCCCTCTGCTCGCATTACTATGTAGCCAGTCTTTTTCTGAATCTCCTCCTGTTATATTGCAAACAAAATAAGAACGAGATTTTGAAAATAAAAATCAGCATGTCAACGACAGTATAAATTGTTATGTAAGAACCAGCGCACACCTAAAAGGCAATAATTACATCCTACCAAGAAGTTCTCCCAAGATACAAAAATCCATAATAATAGCAAAACTGTTTACAAGCAGATGTCTGAATTTTAGCAGCTTGTTCACCCACACCAAAATTTAAGGTCATAAAACTACTTTAACATTTGCAATATGTTTGATAAGTATCATTTTACAACTGGGGAATGCTTGAACCCAGTAGTGAAACTTGATGCAACAATGCCCAGAGTAGAAAAAAAGCCACCAATTATTCCTCAAGACAAATCAAACATAGACTGCTAAATTATCAATTCTCAAGAGTACATAGATGTTCATAATATCCACATAAATAAATTTAGGTGCCTCTTGATTCTTCAACTAAAGTCAATTGATACAACAACGCTGAGAAGGAAAAGGCAACAAATTATTTCAAGATGTATCAAACATGGAATGCTAAGCTATCAATTCTCAAGAGTGCCTAAATGTCAAAACCTCCACAGACATAAAGTTGTGTGCCTCTTGAATCATCAACTAGAGTGAATTGGCAAAGACATCCAAGAGAGCCAGGTGACAATTAATTTTGGAATTTTATATTATGCACTAAATACCAGCATTTTCAACTCTTCAATCGTCTTGCATTTAGATATTTGTCCAAAGCCTTGCAATCACAATAATCATGAGAGAATACAGCAGACACTCACTGAGAAAAACAAAATCTAGCAATCTTCCAAGTTGAATTAAAAACTGCACAGACAATCAATAGTGAGCTTCTCTTTTCTTCTAGCTAGAGAAAAAAAATCCAGTGAGCTTTACCTTTGAATCATTTTCGTCGAAAATTTCACCAACAATCTCCTCAACCACATCTTCCAGGGTTACAATCTGTTTGCAACATGAATAGAAATTAATATACATTAAGGTTGCAGGCACATTGTGTTGCTTCATTTGTTGCAGAATTGATCATGCAGACTTTAAACAGAAAGGACCTTAAAACAAACCAAGAGTTAAGTCAAACTTTATGATCAAATATCAATTACTTAGGGGTAAAAGCTCTTGTATCTTTTATTGAATCTTGGAATTTTTTTTCTGTTCCCCCTTTTATTTGTCAAAGTAAAGATTTTATCAAAATCATCAAAAGGTGGAGCAAACAAGTATGCGGGAAACATACAAGAGAAGTACCAAAGAGAAAATTTGAAATCTAGATGGTGACAAAATCCAGAAAGCAATGTCTACATGACAATAGCACATTTGGGAGTTTCATGTCAGGAACTTCATATTGGTTCAGATACTAGCATCTCTGTCTCTACTAGCTACTCATTTGCCATTTAGTTCCATGGATTAGTGTCAAACAGCAAGATTCGGTACCAATTTTTTGGATTCAGAGATGAGGGTGTGTACATACTCCCACAGTTCCACCATATTCGTTAAGAACAACAGCCATGTGAACCTTCCTGATGCGAAACTCCCTAAGAAGATTCCAGACTGACATTGAATCTGCAGAACCAATAATATTATGATTCATTTGACATTTTATAACAAGGAGACACACACAAACATATATATAAAAAAAAGTTGATAGTCCGCTAAAAGTATGTGGTGCACACTGATAATAACTAGTAACTAAATTAATTTTTTTAAAAAGAAAAAATAGTAGACAGATGCCTGCAGTTCAAACCATAAGCAGGATCAAGAAACTTTCAATGCAACTTCCGTAAAATCTAGGAACATTCCAATGAAGTAAAACCTAACTGAAAATGAGAGTTACACTGCTAGAATTGAAAACTAAAAAAATAACAGTGAAAATAACGATGAACAATTTGATCCACGGAGCAGTTGATCTTGGAAATACTTTTCTTAGAGAGTATGACAAAGCTTTGGCTGTTCACTATGAGTTCTAGCTAACTCTAATTTTTTTTTTGGTTGAATTTTCATTTTTTATTTTACTTTATTTTATTTCAGAACAAGGTGATGCCCTTAATAAAATTCCAAAGGGGCACCACCCTATTGCACAGAAAGATTTGGCAGAATTGTGGAAACACCTAAAAGTATTTAAGCAAGATAAAAGCCCCTCTTGTCAAGTTTGTGTTGGTTAAACTTGGAGGAAGATAACATGTTACACGCCCGAGTACTTTATTGTTGTCTATTCTCTTCTTTTGCTCTGCTATGCATGAAGAGACATTATTACGCATATTATTCCAACCACAAATTGACATAAAAATTAAATATTACCAGGCACAAAGTATGCGGGTTTGTGAGCCATATCGCCAACAGTAGTACTTTCTAGCAGCTCACCCTTCAAAATCAAACAGATAATAATTCTGCACACTATGAGATTGCGGCACATAATCAATGAAAAAGCAATTGAAACTCATAGCCAGAGAAACAGTAGTAGAAACTGGCCAACCTTCTGAACATAATCCAGCAGATCCATTGCATATGCAATACCCACTATATTATCAACACGCTGCTCAAAAACAGGAACCCTAAGAACATAATATTTTTTAGCATGGTAGCATGTTGCAGATTAAGGGAAAAAAAAGAAAGAAAAAAAGGATCACAGTACAATCAGAAAAGGTGTCAATGTACCTTGAATATTGATGAGTCACCCACAAGTCATGAAAATCTACAAGTGTTGCACTGGTATCAATTGCAACCACATCTACAAGGGGTGTCATCACCTCTCTAACATGGGTATCTTTAATCTCCAATACATTTTCAATCATATCCTAAAAAAGAATTTAGAATAAGAACACAACCCAGAATTTTTTTTTTTCAAAAAAGCTACAAAAATTGAGAAGAATTACAGGAACATAGTAATGTAATAGTAAACAGAAGGCAACTTAATTTATTTCTATTTTTCTTCTCTTTCTTTGATGGTTAGAAGGCACATCGATATGTGACTGCAGAAAGCCAAAAAAGGTGGCATAGCATGTGTACTTCAAGCACAATACTTTTCTAAATGAAACTCATGTATAGACATGAAATAGGGTAATGTGCTACATGGTCAACTTCAGTTCATGGAAAATTCCCCTATTCGAATTCATCTTAAATAAGTAAGCCTGCCTCTGCCTCTTTTAGGATGCCAAAACATAAATCTTACTATGGGGATAACATGGTCATGTGGGTGTAACATTACCCACGCCTCTCCCAGCAGTTTGGGCAATGGAAACCACCCAAATTCTGTTCCTAAACACCTTCAAGTAGATTCCATCTATCTACACAAATTATGATGGAAGAATAAATTACTTGGTGATAGATGCATTACATTGATCAATTTTCTTCACTCTTATCATTCAGAAACTGCAACGCATAGTCATTGTATCAAAAGAAAGAATATTCAAAGCAACAAATACACTCAACATAATCCTACTCTATTACCTGTTCTTCCTCCTCAATTGCCCCACTCAATTCTGCCCCCCGCAACATCAGTTTCAATTCCTCTTCAGTTACATATGGCTCGCTAATACAATAAAATTTGACATAGATCAAGTGACGACAAAAACTTTGTCAGAGAACATTCAATAAGAAACCAATTAATAACAATTCCAATAAAAATTGATTCAAAACAAATGTGCAATTTCCATTGACATGCTACCTTCCCATACTGAACTTTGTTTTGGGTGAGCAGAATAACAATGGAGTTACCCAAGAGATAAACCCTTTTAATAAACAAGCTACATGAACTGAGGTTCTTCCTGTTGCTAACCATACATGGTCGGAATATGCAGTAAGGATTACTTGTTTACACTGACACTACATGGAAAAATAAAAAAAATAAAAAAATAGAGATGTAAAATTTTTTCCTCTTGCACCATTGATCCTCTAAAGAGATAATCCTATTGTGCCATTTTATACCTAAACAACCACTATTTAAGATGAAAAATAAACATGGTTTCAACCTATCCTAGAACCTCATTATCCAAATTCTGATCTAGTATGAATTTTGATGCGAATTATCACAGGCATGTACGAATTCTACAGAAAAATAACGACCATCAAAATAAAAAGTTATCATTGTCAAACCACACCAGCAAAACACCAAAATGAATATTTTTCCTTATCTGATATTTATGATATCCTTTTATTTTTTTGTAAACTTGGTTAATCTCATGGAAATGAAAAGCCAAAACATATATTTCTACTTATAAAGCATCACCACTAAACTAGAAAACCTAATAAACTTTTTGAAAAGATGCATGAGGAAAAAGTACAATATCACAGGGATGTTGCTGAGAGATCAAGACGCAGTTAATAAAGCACACCTTCTTCCTTTTAAACCAAGGATTTTTAGCATCCCCATAGATAAATATGTAACAACTCTTCCCACTGGGTATAATACCAAGGAAAGCCATGCCACTGGTCTGACCTAGAAGCATTGTAAATAAAACCTTGTCACATAAAGCAGAAGTTGGTGGCATCCACAAAGAACAAATAAGTGAACAGCTAAAACAAATAATGAACATATTTAATTACACGTTTAAATGTGAATTTGGTTATTTTGGAAAAAAATTAAACTCCCAGACTTACCACAAACCTAGCAACCTCGGTGGCATTGTGAACAGCAATACTTTTTGGAGTGATCTCTGTGAGAAGCAAAATGGCTACCTAGTATCATTAAGAAGGGGAAAAAAAGATATTCAGTATCCAGTCAATGAGGAAGGTATAATGGAGCAAAATATATATTTCCCTGCCTCTATGTATGCTTTGACCTGCTAAAATATTTTTCAGATTAGGAAAACATAAACCATGTTAGCATTTTTAACATCCCATTTTTGTACCTAAACAATATTCAACATGTAAAAAAGCAACCTCCTGAATTCAGCTTGAACAGACCAACCTTCTTGCTTCATATGATACCAAAATAAAAGTTCCCAATTTTTTTTTTTTTTTTTTTCTGTAGCAGACCCCAAAATCTTAATAAGCATCTTTATAAATAGAGTACAAAGTTCAATGCAAAGACTTGAGCTTTCTGTTAATGTCAGGTAATAATGTGTAAACAGAGTCAAAGTTGAACACAAGGCTAAGAATGGATAAAGGGGAAAACTTGAAAAAGGGTAGAAGACAAAATTTTAAGAAAAACAATTTTTATCATCTAGTAAATAAATATAAAGAACTATGAACTAAAAATTTAGCTCCTGCCTTTTACCATTGCTAAGTTAGCAAGTCTATAGAATTGCAGGTACTAATATAATCAGAGAGAAAATAATAATAATAATAATTGTCAACAACCTAATAGGTTTGGATTTGTATGATATTGTATCATACAGTCTTACACACTCATTCTTTTTTTTTTTTTTAGATAGTCTTACACACTCATTCTATGTTATGAGTTTAAGTCTTCTTTTTTATAAGTAAACACAATTTATTAAAAAATGCAAAAGGCGCCACCTAAGTGTTAGAAGTTTTGGTCTTCAAGCCATTTACTCTAATCAAACCCCTAACCTTCATAATAAACTTCTATTTATCAGACAAGGATAACGGGACATACTGTCATTACTCCAGTCGCTGCACTCACTCCAGCTTCACCAAATATTGCTGTTGCAGCTTCAGTGACTAAGGCAGTTGCTCCAATATTCACAACACTGAGTACAAAAATAGGACCCAGAATGATAAAGAATTGTTCAAATTCAAGCTAAGAAAATCAAATTTTAATGCTGAGAATCACAAAAAGGTCAGTACGTTGTGCCAATAAGTATGGTAGTTAGGAACCGCGTGACATCACTACGAAGCTTTCTGAAGACACCATTTTCAGGCTCCTTTTCAGCCAACTCACGCACCTGAAACAGACTGATATCAGATGACCGATTATACTTCAAGATCATAATAGGCTAGATTATATACTGGAAAATCGAAAGAGAAAATCCAATATATATACACATATAAGAACCCAGAATTAATTTTCATCCCAATATATCTGTCACATGGTTAATTAAACTTTAACCGGGTATCACATTCTAAAAGATTAGGTAGCTTGGAATCAAGGAATTTGTGCTTCATACACAGAAAAGAAGGCAAACTATTAACTAGGTTAAGTATCATGTGCAAAACTGAGTTTCTTACTAAATGACATAAGTAGTTTTAAGCAATGAAGTAGAAGGGCCACAATGCAGAATAAATCTTAGGTCGATATGCACATGTAACCATAGCAACCAGCATAATACAAAATAAAATGAATACTACAGTTTTTGCCTTACTTAATGAGACAACATTCCAAGTACAAATACCATGCTTGTTAACTTCATAAAGAGGGCAATCTGAAACTTGCATCAACTCAACATGTTACTTATTTACTAATCTTAATTCTAAATCTAGGGGGAAATGCGTTGATTGTGAGAATAGTCGTTATTAGAAGTGAGAACACATAGAATTACTCAGTACCAGGCAATAAAGTACGTACCTTCCAAGGCCAGAGCGTGGTAATTGAAGTCTCCGCCATGGAGAAAAACGCTGAAAGTCCCAAAAGCGCTGCCAAAATCAGACCCTGCTCCTTGAGAACCTGAAGAACCTGTAACGTCTTTGGCCATGCATTCCTCAACGACAACATGGTCCGCCCAATTACCCCATAACCAGCATTCACCAGACCTTCCATTGCAAAGACTCTCTTACACCCAAACACCAAAACCCCACAAACAATTGCCGCCAAAATAATCCCACGCTTCACCGACTCTCTAACAAAGTCTAAATTCACACCGTAAACCGCATTTTCATCGCTCAAACTCTCACTATCTTCACCTACAAATTTCAAACCAGCTCTACCTGCAAAAGACGAGTCGTTTACTCGACATCTAGCATTGAAATAGCTCCTAAAACCACGAGTACCTATGCAATTTAACACTAACTGAGACGGGTAGCCATTACTTTTCTCCAAAATCTTCATCGGCATTCTCATTTGCCGATTGCAAGGCACCAAATACAATGATTTTGTGCCAGAAACTAACCTGTGTGCATTGAAAAACGACGATTCAAGCGCCATATCCATAAATTACACCCCAAAAATCAAAATTTGAATACGACCCAAAACCCAAAATTCAACACCAAAACGCTAATGCATATCTAGGATAAAATTAAATTATAATATTTCTAGACCTCAATCCGACCCAAAATCGAAATTCAATGCCAAAAAAGTAATGGGTATCTTAGGATAATAAAATTAACTAAGAATACTGCTGGTACTTTATAGCTAACAACTATAAAGTAATAACACAAAAGCACAAAAAAAGCGAAATTTTTATGCTTTATGTACAAGGACTGTGATTCTCCTTTTTTATTCTCTGGGTTGAGTTCGAATTTGAGGTTTGGTGGGCGAAAGGTGGAGAAGCTAGGGTTTTAGACGGAATTTTGAAAGGGTGAGATAGAGGATAGGTGGGAGTGGAAGGGTCATGGTTGAAGAGAAATCCTAGAGAGGGGGGATGTGGTTCAGCAACATGTTAGTTGTTGGAGAGCATTTGGTTTTTTTTCTTTTTATTTTTTGGCAGGAAGAAATGAAGGCCTTTTTCTAGGCTTGAAAACTGAAGCAGAGTTCTGGAAAATTTTGTCTGTTCTGCAAGTGGGGGGAGAAGCAAATTTGACTGACATTGTAGTTGCATCATCTGGTCCTCAGCCCAACACACACGCACACACACACACAAAAATTCCAATGAGCCCAGCCCAGGTATCTTTGATGGTGTTTACTGATTAGGTCCCTCGCAATTTCAAGAAATTGTGGAGTCCACATTTTCAAAGATTCAGATCTTTCATTCAAAATAAACAGTTTGAATTTAGCCATGCAAGTAATATAATAATAAGAAAAACAAAAGTAATGTTGCAAAAGAAACTAATGGGTGGTCAAAGCACCCCTTAAGATGGTTTGTCGTTCCCCTTCCTCTTACCACCCAAGAGTGTGATTGGGGTGGACTGACAACTCCCAAGAAGATGGGAGACTATCACCCTAAGGTGAGGGGTGGTTGGCCAATTGACCACACTACTCTCGAGTGATTTGAAATTGGTCACACCATCCTTGAGGGCTCAATGCTTACTCCTAAGAGTTAGGGGGGGTATTTGGCCACCCGAGCACACTATCCTCGAGTGATTTGAAGTTGTCACACTATCCTCAACGGCTCAAGGCGTTATCCTGAGAGTTTGGGGATGGTGCAACTACCCTAATGACTTGAGAGTGATTTTGACTACCCTTGATGGCTTAGGGGTGGTATGACTACTCCTAGTGATTTTGTTATGGTGCAATCACATCTAAGGGTTTGGGGGCTTGCTTATTGCCCCTTCACCTTGGTTGGTCACCCCAGTCCCCATAGAAGTTGTAGTGGATCAACTACCATTTCACTCTTTAAGGTTGGCTGACCACCCTTTAGAGGGTGCTGGGGTGGTTGGGCCATCACAACCATACCTATGAAGTGACTCCCTATTTCCTTAAAAAGTGAGAGGTAGTTAGAATAATGAATATGGTCAATAATTTTTTACATGATTTGTAAATTTGACTAAAACTCAAGAATCTTACCCATTTAAATGAAGGGGTTGTATTATAATTAATCTATATAATCTTATATATATGCATTGACCCGACTTGACAATATTTTGTACTGACAATTTTTTATATGATTTGCAAACCCAACACAAAACTAATGAGTTCAGGTTGAGCCTCGAGGGATCTAACCTGTTTTCAGACCACGCCAACCGCACCATCAAAGGATAAAACATTAGTAGACCACTCCTTTAAGGGCAAAACATTAGTAGACCACTCCTTTAAAGTTATGATTTAGAATTGTAAGGACCTCAATCCCTCTTTGATTCTTGAGAGTGATATATTATTATGGGTTCGATTTCTGTGAACTTTATTTCTCAAAATAAAAGAAAGTGCCCTATGGTTAACATGTTTTTACCCAGCGGAAATTTGAAATTTATTTTTCGTTGTCTTTGTTTAACTTTATATTTAAGACACACTCATCTTTCTCTCTTTCCTTTAGTCTTTGTAAATTTTCTACTAGTGCTTGATATATTCTCCAGTTCATCACATGCCTTGCATTGAGTAATCATATGCATAATTGTTTTCATTTTACGCCACTAAATGTAAAATAAGAGCATGTGAGTGCACTTAGAAGTGCTAACAATGCCATAAATATCTATTATTTATCTAAGCATAACAAGGCTACACAGAGCAGCCACTAACTAGATACCAAAATCGATCCCAATAATTATGTTTCAGCATAGTTCAAACAAGATCATAAAGCCACTGAATATTCTTCATTGTCATCTGCTTCAGTTTTCAACACCGGAATTTGACCTCACAGTATACTCTGCCACAAGTTGAGCAAAAGATGACGACTTGTTTTCAAGCAATCTTGCTGGAGAATCAAATTCCTCGACAAGCCCTGCAACAAGAAATGAAAGAAATCTGGTAAACTAAAGGATTATGATGAAATCATTCTAAGCATTAAAATACTTGTCGGAGCAAAAACTGTAGGATTGAGATGAAATCAGATGGTCATACTAACCACTGCTTAGAAGCAGAACCATGTCACTATCAAGAACCGAAGTTATCCGATGTGCAATGGTGATGACCGTACAGTTGGAAAAATGTTGCCTCAACGTTTGCTGAATCAGATTATCTGTAGCTGTATCAACAGATGCAGTCGCTTCATCAAGCACCAATACCTTACTTTTCTTGAGTAGCACACGGCCAAGGCAGACCAGCTGCCTCTGACCCATACTCCAATTCTCTCCATTCTCACTAACTGCAGCACCATATAAATATAAGCACTACATTTCCACAAGATTTTGAGATATTCTATGTAACCTCTACACTAGAGAAGCTGGAAACACAAACCTGCAGAATCAAGTTTTCCTTCTTTCTTCCTAACTTCATCTCCAAGTTGACACTTATCCAGAGCCTACTCAATACAGGAGAAAAAATAAAAAAAAAAAAATAAAAAAATAAAAAATAAAAAATAAAAAACTAAGCAGGTGCCACCAATTGACTACAAATCCTATAACCAGTGCATGTCTATTTTATGAGGAAAATATAGAAAACAAAACAACCCACCTCCCAAATTTGTTCATCTGTATACTCTTCAAGTGGATCCAGATTGCTTCGTACAGTCCCCTCAAACATGGTGGATCCTGAGGGATAATACTTAGTCTAGACCGCAAATCATGCAGTCCAATCAAGGAGATGTTAATGCCATCTATCATTATTTGACCAGCAGCAGGTTCAACAATTCGGAAAAGTGCTTGTATAAGAGTTGTTTTACCACTGCCGGTTCTCCCTACAATGCCAGTTTTCATTCCTCCAGGGAAAGTGCATGTGAGACCTCGCAATACAAGTGGCATATGTGGGGCATAGCGAACCTACATTGCATAAAAATCAGTCATCAACAACCCCATATAGAACATTGTGCATTTTTTGCAGTAGTTAAGAACTAAGAACTGAAAGTACCTGCAGATCACGAATATCAACTACTCCATGTGATGGCCAGGAATAATCTGGCTGATTTTCTTCAATCACAAGAGGTGGCTCACTCGGGATACAAGTGTATTGAAATATTCTCTCTACTGAAATAATTTTGTTCTCCATCTCGCAAATATTCCATATTACCCACATTTGTAACATGTTTAGATTAAGTCCATACGTCACAGCTAGGCCCGCAATCCCTTCAGAAAACAAAGGAGATTAGACAGATATAAATCATGTTCATTTAACAATTTAAATCAAGCAAGAAAAATTGTTAAAGTGACACTAGATGGGAAATGAGAAATGCTACATTTACCAAATTTTTTCCTTAAAAGTTGATTACCAAGTGATGTGTCACCATCCCATGAGATGGTGACATATTTCCCAACATAATAGATTTCATAGGATTGTGACACATCAATTGTGAACCAACTTCTAGAGAGAAAAATTGGAAAGTATAGCATTTTTTATAGGAAATATTTACCTGGATCCATGACTCCCACTGGAAGAGAGATCACGAAGAGTAAGGAGATGGCAAATGTGATTGAAGATAACATATCCAAGCGAAAGCATAACCATTCCATTGCACCAGCAATGTGGAACTTTGGCCGACAATACGCATCTGTCAGTTTCATATTTGTGCCACTAAATCTTGACCCTTCATCAAAGCTACGGATAGTTGTTACGCCTGAAATTGTTTCAGCAAAATGTTGTATCACCGGAGCTTTGCACACTCCAACTAGTCTTGCTAGTTCTCGAGCTGAAGGTATGTAATATTGCTGCAGAATTATAAATTAGTGAGAACACCTCTCTCCACGTGAAAAAATGATAATAGAAGACTCTAATAATCGGAGTTAGGTTTGATGGATGCTTATCATTAGTAGCTCTTAACATAGTTCTAACCCAGAGAATTCTGAAGCAAAAAGGCCACGGCAAAATAAACTATATCATTTAGCAACTTGGTGGGATTTTTATATTAATAAGGCAGCAAAACTCTGCATACAGGGTTGACATTTTATCTATTCAGAGCTTGTAGCATGTGGACAAGAAAAAAATGTAGTAAATGAACATATGGTTAACCCCAAGGGGTTGGCCTAGTGGTTGAGGTTTATGGTCATAGGGAGTATCACCCCATAAATCCCAAGTTCAAGCCACACCCCCTAATGCAAAAGCCAGCGATTTACCTTGATCCGTGTAAGAAAATTTTCGAGGGTGTGCTGCATGGGTTCGAGGTTTACTCTACATGGATGGGTCTGAAAGGCCCTGCCTTGTTGAGGTTTCATGTCATAAAAAAAAAAAAAAAAAAAGAAAAAAAAAGAATATATGGTGATATCATTTATGTCATTTGAGATGTCTTCGGATTAAGCCATGTTTCAGCATAATATGAAAGACAACATTCTGAAGATAGAAGTCAGGTGATATACCTGATACCAGATACAGGTTCCAATTACTGGGATAAAAATGATGAAAACCTGCCATGCAACCTGAGACATCACTGCAATAATTCCAAGGAGCTGGATCATCGAGGAGGCAACTGCCGCAAGTCGATTTGGAATGCTCAAATCCACTGCACTTTGGTCCGTAGAAGCCTGCAAGGAAACATACAGCTAATTTAGCAAAAGAAATTTGTACCCATTTATCAGAAAGGAAGTTTTTTTGTGTGTGCATGCAAAATATTGCGAACAACACCATTCTTCAAAACCCAATAAAGGATCATCATACACATTTTTCCACTTACTCTATTTAGGATTCGTCCGGTTGGAGTGGAATCAAAAAATGACATGGGAGCTCGGAAAATGCAAAAGTGCATTTTATTGAAGAGTAGTGTGGCTGTCCTGTACCCAGCTGTTCCAATAAGCGTGGACCTCACAAGGATGCAAAAAGAACTGCCTATGGCCAAGGCGACATACACAATTATCAGCATAGACCTACCAACTGCAGGTTTCATGTCCTGCGAGACAGGACTTCCCCAGGCCATCCAATAATTGCTTCCAATCTGAAGGAGCTGAAAGAGAACCTGTGCCAGCAATATAAATGGCACAAGAGCTCCTCCGTATGCCATAGTGATATATTTCCAGTAGACTGAAAAACCAACTTTTCCTTTCTCTCTCTCTTCTTCTTGGATAATCTGTCCTTTTGACCCCACTATGTCATCTGCTTTACCATCTTGAACATCTTTATTTTCTTGTTTTTGCACAACCTCATTCGCACTGGCCATACTCCCATCTTCCATGCTCATACTTGTACTTTCAGAAGCTGACTCTGCTTCTGCAGAATCAAGAGCCGACAAAGCCTTCTTATGCGCTCCCACAAGTTCCATAAAATCAGTTCCTGAATTAAGGATATCACTATACTTTCCAGCTTGAGTAATCCTTCCATCTTTCATGACCTAACAACGATTATAGGTTCAGTTCATAGACACAAAGAGGGAAAAATGAAAAAAAAAAAAGGCTGGAAAGAAAGTCAATACAAATGGCTTACCAAGATAAGATCAGCAGCAGGTAAGAACTCTACTTGATGAGTAACATAAACCACTGTTTTTGAGCTCAAAAGGCCCAGCAAACATTCCTGCCATATAGAAGTAAATATAGTTCAAAACCAGCTACGCAACAACCGCAGAAAACAAAGTAGAACAAAATGCAATGGAATTGCAAGGATTTTCAAGTACCTCAACAACTTTCGGTATGTTAGGAGAGTTATTAGATTTTGTGAGTCATTAGAGTTTAGGGGTATTTTAATCATAGTGATATTTTTCTAACCCGATATAATAAGATGTGTGGTAGGCTATGTTACAAGTAGAGACTAACGCGCCTCCATCTATTGTGTCTAAACAGTTCATGCAAACTACAACAAGGTACATAATATACTAGAACAAAATGGGAAAATAAAAGAAAAATATTCTATACTTATATAATGGCATTAGAATAGGGAATAAATTACCTTAAAGAGGTGGGATCCTGTATGAGCATCCACAGCGCTAAAAGGATCATCAAATAGATAGATATCAGCATCTTGATATAGAGCACGTGCTATTTGGATTCTTTGCTTTTGCCCACCACTCAAATTGATTCCTCTCTCACCTATGACTGTCTGATCCCCAAATGAGAGAATTTCAAGGTCCTTCTTCAAGGAACATGCTTCAAGGATGCTCTCATACTTTTCTCTATCCATCTCCTTACCAAACAATATGTTCTCTTCTATCTTGCCACTTTGTATCCATGGTGACTGTGCAACATAGGCCTTAGTCCCACACAACTTAATGGTCCCAGTTATCTTTGGCACTTCTCCCAGTATACAGGAAAGCAAACTTGACTTTCCCGAACCAACAGTCCCACAGACAGCCACCCTCAAGCTATTTTTCACTTTGAGATTGATATCTTTCAATGTTGGGTTAGGGGAAGATAATTCCCAAGAAAAATTTCCATCAATAATCTCTATTGCTGTATGAGAACTACCTCTTGGAAGCTTCTCTACAACATCAGATTGCAAGTCATCTTGACGAAGGAACGAAGCAATTCGATCAAGAGACACTTTAGTTTGAACTATCACTGAGATTGTGTCTGGAAGAGTATAGATGGGCTGCTGAAGAATCCTAAAAGTTGCAAGTGCAGATAAGATCTTCCCTGATTCAAGTGGGATCCCCATTAGTATACAGGCACCAAAAGTGACCACAGACACAAACGTGGGAGCACCCCAAAAGACAAATGAGGTCATTGCTGAAGTGTAAACATACTTTTTCAACCACCCTTCTTCGGTCTTCCTAAGCTCGTTAATCTTAGATAGAAACTTCATCTCCCATCCCTGAAGCTTGAGAATCCTCATGTTCCTTAAAATCTCAGATGTTGCCTTCATTCTTCCGTCTTTTGACTCCATTATCTTGTCCTGAAACTTCTCTTGTAATTTTCCCAAAGGAACATTTGCCAACATAACAATTATAGTTGCAATAAGAGTTGCAATCGAAGCAAGCCCAAGATTTTTATACAAAATTAACAATGCAATAGCAACTTGCACAAGGACCATCCAGGGTTCATGAATATACCAAGAAAAGTCACCTATCCTCGCAGCATCAACACTCATGAAATTGATGATTTCCCCACTACTGTGGCCCTGCTTTGACTGGCATGAAAGGGTTAGACCTTTATTGTAGATCATTGCGATCAATACCGATCGGACCTTAATTCCAGCCTGTTGCATCCTAAAGAACCGGTGCCTCTGCGAGAGGCATTCCACAAGTTTTGCAGCAAAAAACACTGAAACCAGAATATAGCCCTCATTCTTGAACTCCCGCCGGCCATTGAGGTATTGAACAAAAGTGTCAATAAGATACGGTCCAACATAGGAAGCCAATGAATAAATATTCACCAAAACGGCTGTCAAGAGAATCTCTTTCCATGCCGAGGAGATTAATGCCTTCGCCAGATTCAGGGTGGTCATTCTGTTAATTGTACCACACTCTGCCTCAAGCTTACTTCTAAAGGTTGGAAAGCCCCCAACTACACTATCACAGGGGTCGAGTTGAGGAACATCCTCAAGGTCTAATGTCTTCTTATTGCCAACAGCAATTAGACGACCCATCCAGGAGAAAGTAAGAATGCTAAAAAATCCAGCATTTGAATAAGGGGTTACAGCTTCACCCCCCTTTGACTTATTTAACTCTGCTTCGTTACTTGCAGTTGAATCACCATTCAAAAGAGGTTCTTCGAGAAGGGTATCTTCAGTACCCTCATTCTTACCGAAAAACCCCACATAAGAGAAGAACAAACCAGTGACAACAGAGACGATATCCGAAACAAAATACTGAGTGGATACATTAACATGTTTTCTATAGAGAACAATGTCTACAACAAGACAGTAAGAAGAAATGAAGAGGTAGAAACCCCACCAAACTCTCAACAAAAACGGGTACTTTGGTGCACCCGAATTAAACAGTTGGGTACGGAATGAAACACAAAGTGCACCCCAAGCGAGTGTTCTAAGCGCCAAATCCAAAAGGGTCACTAGCCCTTCATCAGACCAACCATTTCTATACCAAAAAAAGTAATTCAATAAGCATAAGACAAGACTAAACACAGAAACACCCAAACAACAAATTAGAGCCTGCTTATAGTACAAACCCCCGGTGTTTTTAAACCTTCCCTTTTGACCTTCACCACGGCCCACCTTGAATTTCTTGTACACCCATGAGAGAAACAAGACAAATAACAAAACCAGGTGAAATGAACCAGAAACCCCACGTAGGAAAACGGGTTTGAGGAGAAAATCAGTACCTTTGGCTGAGTACATGGGTGAGCAGTAGTAGCGAGAAAACAATATTGACACACCGTGCTTTAAGGATGCAAGAAGCTCCATTTTTCCTGGAGCTATTGTGGGGTTTCTGTTTAGATGGGTGTGCAAGACTGGGGTGGTAGGATTATTTGCTTATCCTTTATATAAGCCAACAGTCCGTGGGCGTGGTCCAAAATGAGCATGGGAGACGAGGGTGTCAACGAAGAAACAGAGAAGCTGATTTTCTACAGAATTAGCACCGCGGGAGATTTTCGTAGCAGTTCAAATGCGAAAGCATTTAAGTTGCTGAAGAATATATCCAGTGATAAAAAAAAGTTCAAATCCAACTAAGAGGCTGCACTATTAATAGGGGAAACAACCAAGAGAGCCGAAATAACAGAGGATGTGGGAATCTATGGAGCATGCATGGATACGTTCAGAAAATGAGTAATCTTATATTTTATTATTATTATGTCTTTTAAAATGAGCTATTTTTTAAAATAACTATTTAATCAAAATTTAATAGTGATTAATTGCAAGTTCGACACACATGATATTTAATGAATTGAGGCTGTTACGATTTTAATTGTTTTATATGGTTTAAATATAATCTTAATTATGTCTATATAAGTTTTTAAAATCTCTTTCCTTGCAAGTTGGATGAGTTCTCTATGATGTTTGTATTATTTGATATCAGAGTCATCACTAAGTTAAATATGTGATTGAATGAGTTGCGACTTTGTAGTCAATTCATCGAGGGAACAACCTATAGGATGGATTCAAATGTGTAGATGAAGCAATCAAAAGAGAAATGACTATCACTGGGTCAATGGTCATAGAGTGGAGAGCCACGAACATTAGCTACGAGACGTAGTAGTATGTTACGATCTTATATGTCATATATGGCTTAAGTATGATATTAACCATGTATATTTAAACTCTTGGCTGGACACTTTTATGCAAATTAGTTTTTAAGGGTGAATATTGTAACGTAGTTTAAATCGTTTATGATTGGATCATTTCATTAAGGGCTCACATTTCAATCAACTTTCGTTTGTCTGCCTGTGTGTTGACTATGTGTGAATGTGGATCCTAGACTCAACTTGAAGCCCTTTGAGAGCAAGCTGAAAATTATAGAGTTAATAATACATCTTCATTTCTTTGCATGTGTTTGACAAAGCATGTGAATGTGGTAGCTTTATGCATTGATGATTGTCTTAGTTTCAATGATATTCCCCATTTGTCTCTAACCTTATCATTATGTTCCATGAATGTGGAAAGTGGAAAATCAATTGAAAAAACAAATGAGAAAAAGAAGAAGAAGAGAAACTATACTTAAACCTCTTTGGTCTACCACTTCATTTATAAGAAAAAAGAAAAAAGAGCCCACTTCACATGCATCCTCAATCTACCACTTCATTTATAATGTACTTTAAATCTTTTAATTTGATTAGGGGTTGCCAAGTCCCTTTTCTGTGTAAAATTTTCAGAAAGACAAAAATACCCCTGAAATCCACATAAGGCAAAAAAACAAAAAACAAAAAACCAAACCCATGGCGTGATTATGGATTAGTTAGTTTTTTTTTCTAAATTATTGTTATTTTTTCCTTTTAGGGGTAATTTTGCGTTTTGGAGGGTTAAGGAGGACGTTGCAACCTCAATGGTAGATTGGTAGACACATTAACCAAATTGAAAGATTGAGAGGAATATTGCAAATTAAGTGGTAAATTAAGGAGAAAATGATAAAGAGATAATAATACTTCTTCATTTCTTTGCATGTGTTTGACTAAGTTTGTGAATGTGGTAACTTTATTCATTGATGATTGTCTTGGTTTCAATGCTTCTCCACATTTTGTTCCATGGATGTCGAAAGTGGAAAATCAATTGAAATTGAAAAACCAAATAAGAAAGAAGAGAATTTATAGTTAACATCCTCAATCTACCACTTCATTTATAATGTCCTTTAAATCTTTTAATTTGGTTAGGGATTGTCATTTCCCTTTTCTGCCCCAAAAAATACAAAAATACTCGTAAAAGCTTCAAAAAGACAAAAATACCCCTGAAATCCACAAAAGGCAAAAAAAAAAAAAAAAAAACCTAACCCATTGCGTGGTTGTGGGTCAATTAGTTTTTTATTTTTACTGTATTATTATTATTTTTTCCTTTTAGGGGTATTTTTGTGTTTTGGAAGGTTAAGGAGGACATTGCAACCTCAATGGTAGATTGATAGGATATTAACCAAATTGAAAGACCAGGAGGAATATTGCAAATTAAGTGGTAAATTAAGGAGAAAATGATAAAGAATTAATCATGCATGTGTTTGACTAAGTTTGTGAATGTAGTAGCTTGATTCAATAATTATTGTCTTGGTTTCAATTATTTTCCCATTTGTCTCTAACCTTATCATTATGTTCCATGAATGTGGAAAGTGGAAAATCAATTGAAAAAACAAATGAGAAAAAGAAGAAGAAGAGAAACTATACTTAAACCTCTTTGGTCTACCACTTCATTTGCAATGTTCTTTAAATCTTTTAATTTGGTTAAGGGTTGCCATATCCCTTTTCTGCCCTAAAAAATACAAAAATACTCATAAAAGTTTCAAAACGACAAAAAAAAAAACACCTAACCCATTGCGTGGTTGTGGGTCAGTTAGTTTTTTTTTACTATATTATTATTATTATTATTTCATTTTAAGGGTATTTTTGTGTTTTGGAGCGTTAAGGATGACATTGCAACCTCAATGGTAGATTAGTAGGCACATTAACCAAATCGAAAGTTTGAAAAGGACTTTGCAAATTAAGTGATAAATTAAGGCGAATAATAAAAAAAGGAAAATGCAATGGAAATGTGGAACTAACTTTTTTGACAATTGCATCTTTCTTTTACACAATAGAGTGTAGGGTATAAACAATTTGAGTATGCTAGTTTGACTAAAGAGGAGATTGGGAAAAATGACCATCAAATAGCTCATATTTTGACATTAGAGATTCCAAAGATTTTTCATAAGTTTTGAAAAGCAAAAGTAGATTGCCTTTATAATTAGTGCAGGCAAGTGCTTTTGAGGATCCAAATCTTCATATGAGTCCTCCTAAGGATATTGAAATAATTGAGGGTTTGGAGATATTGCTGAAATAATTGCATTGGTGTCTTCTTCTTCTTCCTTCCTCTGATAATTGAGACATTGGTTTGGGTAATTGTCTTCTATATTATTCTTTGGTTACAATAAATTGAACCAAGATGCAAGTTTGTGAAAACTCCTATAAGCATTGGAAAAATTACCTTTAACTTTGTCACAACTGAAAAAGAGTATATCTTATTGTTGAGACAGTTGTCAACCCTACGAGCAACTTGATCTCAAATTCTACTAAGAGTAAAAGACGGATCAGCAGTAATAACATAACACAATTGAGAGGACACTAGAAGAATATTAGAAGAGCACCTAACATTTTCCATTTCGAAAAGTGTACAGTTAAATTTGTAGTAAAATCATAGTTTAACATTTTAAAATTAGGACAAAAATTTCCTTCAAATCAGTCTGAAGAAAATATCATGCAACCCATTTAAAATAGTGTAAGTGTCTATAAATATTTAAAAGACACATTAAATTTAGTATAAGTTAGTAAACTGCTATTAATGATGGTAAGAATTTAATGTGTCTTTTAAATGTTTAGAGACAAATTTGAAAAAATTAAGTGTTTTCAAAAAAATATAACTTTGCTTGTGATTTAAAAACACAAATTTTTAAAGTTTTTTAATTGCAATTTTAAGAAATGACACATCAATTTTTCAAATTATGGCTTCGGAATTCAGTGGCGGAGCCAGACTATACATATTAGGGGTGCCGTCAAAATTTTTTTTAACGTCATAAAATTTGTTTTCACCCTAAACATTTGATAATTCACACAAAAATTAAGGTTAAATGCATAAAATTGACCTTGGATCGTTAAAGAGAGAGAGTTTGAGAGGGATTGAGGGAGAGAGAGAAAAGAAAGGGAAAGAACTCATAAGAAACGTGAGAAGGGGGAGGATAAAAAAAAAAAGACTTTTTTTTTAATAGATTGGGGGGCCATCGAGTAGGAAAAAAGTAAAAATTTAGGGTGCCATGGCCCATGTTGTGCCAACAAGTAGCCAGAAAAAAAAAAAAAAATTTTAAATTGTTGGGGGTGTCGTGGCACCCCCAACCACTAACATCACTTCGCCACTATCGGAATTTCACACAAAGGTAGTGGATGTCGGTTGCACATGACAAAGGCATTGCCACCACATGTCATATCGTTGCTCAAGTTTGACTAGTAGTTTTTTTGGGGTTGTCTTTTTTATTTTTTTGTTTGAAAGAAATAGGTTGCTACGTCATTTTATTCATGTCGAAAATTGCAGAGCTAAGATCTCTACATGCAAAAGATCACGTATACAATCCGGGAGGTCATAGAGCCACACCCTTTCCATATTATTCTGTAAGGCCAGATTTGCTAGGTTATGAGCAACCTTGTTGCCCTCTCTCCGTATGTGCCCCATTTCCCAATTAGTGAAGGATCATAAAGCAACACGAATGTCCTCCGTGAGACTTTAAATTGGTTATGTATGGGATTGTCTTGTCTTTTTTTTTTTTTTAGAATTTCTATTTTTATTTATTTATTTATTATGTGGTCCTAATATTCGGCTGATGTGATATAATATTTATTTTAATATCTATATTATATACTTTTAATTAAAAATCATTTTTCTCTATGGCATGAAGGGGTTTGATTATTATTATTTTTTTTTTGGAAAAATATAAAACTTTATTGATGAAATTTTACGAGTATAAAGCTTTTACATCACTAAACATATAGTTCTGAAAAATTATAGCAAAAAATTATGAAGGTTACAAAGTTATAAAAATGATTTCAAGCTTCCGCTAACCCATATACAATTACATTTAAGGAACAAATCCATTTTATGCAAACTAGATCTAAGACATGGGTAGCCCAAATACAAAAATAATAATAATAATAATAAAAATTAGAAACTAAAAATCCGGCCGTAAAAGTTAAGCCCCCACACCTATTTACTCCATTATTGACTTGAAGGGCAAGACAACAAATCCATACTCAACCCGAAGGTAAGGACAAACAAAAAAAATAAAAAAATAAAAACAAAAACAAAAATCCCACAAGTAGCAGCGGAGGAGCATGACATCGTAGACATCCCTTTGGAAGACATGCATTGGCTGAAGAAAACAATCAAATCTAAGGTTGAATAGATTAGATCTACATCTACATCTACATCTACAAACTAGATTTAAAGCAACCCGCCAAAAATAGAGACCAAAAGAGCTTACAGAGAAAACACCAAGCATTTCTACCGTGAAATGGTTTGATTATAGAGTAAAATTTAAGTACTATTACTTATTTAGTCATAGTTACCATGCATGCATTTATAGTTTTCCTCCAACTTCTTTCAACCCAGTCTATAAAAATGACATGTGTCTATTTTTTTAATAATATAGAAATGCACATAAATGTTTAATATTATTTATTCCAACTTTATCCGCATTATTAAAAAAACATGTGTATCTCATATGTTCAAATAACACATGTTCTCAAGGGGTAGCTCCATCGGCTGTGGCCCATGCCCCATGAAGCGAAGCTCAGTAATTCGAATCCCCTCCCCCTTCCCCTGTGTGGATACGTAAAAAAAAAATAACACATGTCATTTTTATAGACTGAGTTAGAAGAAGTTCCTCCATCCTATTTTGGAGGAAAACTTTGTCCAATATGAACATGTGGGATAACCCAACAACAACCCCATAAAAAGATATGTTATTCGTGGATGTAGAGAGGGAACTAGGGGGTACTAGCAGGGGCCATGGTCCGCCCCCCCCAAATGACAAGAAAAAAATGTAAGGCAAAAAGAAAAAATTAAGGTAAAAAAATTATTTAAGGTATTTTTTGCTAAATGGTCCTCCCCAATTTTTTTGGCCCTAGGTCCCTCCCAAATCCAAAGCTAGTTCTGCCCTTATGTGGATGTGTTCACTTTGTATTTATCACACTAAACTCTCTACTGTCAAAAACTTTTAACAGCCATTAGTCTGGGTCAAAACGCATTGTTTTACCTTATCAAAATATTAATTTTTTAATTTTAATTAAATTTTTAAAATAAAAAAAATAATTTGACGGCATAACCACCCCATAGGGGATGGCCACCCTTGCTTTTTTTTAAAAAAAATTAAATTAAATTAAAAAAATTAATATTTTAATGAGGTAAAACGATGCGTTTTTACCCAGTTAAACAAATTTGACGGCATAGAGTTTATTGTAATTTTGATTGACTCAGTGAGTAAATTTTTGAAAAAAAAAAAACTTAGGGAGTTTTTAATTTTGGAGTGTTGACTCAGGGACTTATTCTACATTTTCCCTTTTTTTTAATTAATTATTATTTCCTTTTAGGGGTATTTTTGTGTTTTGGAGGGTTAAGGAGGACATTGCAACCACAATGGTATATTGATAGGCACATTAACCAAATTGAAAGATTAAGAGGAACATTGCAAATTAAGTGATAAATTAAGGAGAAAATGATAAAGAGTTAATAATACTTCTTCATTTCTTTGCATGTGTTTGACTAAGTTTGTGAATGTGGTAGCTTTATTCATTGATGATTGTCTTGGTTTCAATGCTTTTCCACATTTTGTTCAATGGATGTGGAAAGTGAAAATCAATTGAAAAAACAAATAAGAAAGAGGAGAAATTATACTTCCTCAATCTACCACTTCACTTATAATGTCCTTTAAATCTTTTAATTTGGTTAGGGATTTCTGTGTCCCTTTTTTACCCCAAAAAATACAAAAATACTCGTAAAAGCTTTAAAAGACAAAATACCCCTGAAATCCACAAAAGGCAAAAAAGAAAAAAGCGAAAAAAAAAGAAAACCTAACCCATTGTGTGGTTGTGGGTCAATTAGTCTTTTTTACTGATTTTTATTATTATTATTATTATTATTATTATTTTTCCTTTTAGGGGTATTTTTGTGTTTTGGAGGGTTAAGGAGGACATTGCAACCTCAATGGTAGATTGATAGGCATATTAACCAAATTGAAAGACTGAGAGGAATATTGCAAATTAAGTGGTAGATTAAGTAGAAAATGATAAAGAGTTAATAATAATTCTTCATTTCTTTGCATGTGTTTGACTAAGTTTGTGAATGTAGTAGCTTGATTCAACAATGATTGTCTTGGTTTTAATGCTTTTCCCCATTTGTCTTTAACCTTATCATTATGTTCCATGAATGTGGAAAGTGGAAAATCAATTGGAAAAACAAATGAGAAAAAGAAGAAGAAGAGAAACTATACTTAAACCTCTTCGGTCTACCACTTCATTTGCAATGTTTTTTAAATCTTTTAATTTGGCTAAGGTTTGCCATATCCCTTTTTTGCCCTAAAAAAATAGAAAAATACTCGTAAAAGTTTCAAAGTGATGAAAATACCCTTGAAATAAAAAAAAAAACCTAACCCATGGCATGGTTGTGGGTCAGTTATTTTTTTACTGAATTATTATTATTATTATTATTTCATTTTAAGGGTATTTTTGTGTTTTGGAGCATCAAGGATGACATTGCAACCTCAATGGTAGATTAGTAGGCACATTAACCAAATCGAAAGTTTGAAAAGGACATTGCAAAATTAAGTAATAAATTAAGGGGAATAATAAAAAAAGGAAAATGCAATGGAAATGTGGAACTAACTTTTTTGACAATTGCATCTTTCTATTACACAATAGAGTGTAGGGTATAAACAATTTGAGTATGCTAGTTTGACTAAAGAGGAGATTGGTAAAAATGACCATCAAATAGCTCATATTTTGACATTAGAGATTCCAAAGATTTTTCATAAGTTTTGAAAAGCAAAAGCAGATTGCCTTTATAATTAGTGCCAGCAAGTGCTTTTGAGGATCCAAATCTTCATATGAGTCCTCCTAAGGATCTTGAATTAATTGAGGATTTGGAGATATTGCTGAAATAATTGCATTGGTGTCTTCTTCTTCTTCTTCCTTCCTCTGATAATTGAGACATTGGTTTGGGTAATTGTCTTCTATATTATTCTTTGGTTACAATAAATTGAACCAAGATGCAAGTTTGTGAAAACTCCTATAAGCATTGGAAAAATTACCTTTAACTTTGTCACAATTGAAAAAGAGTATATATTATCATCATATATCCAATTTAATGCTAAAATGTTTGGAAAAAAAAAATTGAAAATACTATTCACATCATATATATATATATATATATATATATATAAGCCAAATCACTCTCATAAGTGCTTTAATATTACGACATGTGGCATAAACCCTTTTAAGGCATAATTTGTGAATCGATTTTTACTTAAAAAATCAGTAATTAAATTAGTGTAATTAATGGTATTTAATTATATTTGAAGAATTTTTCATATATAAATTATGCAATAAATTAAGTATTATTAATGTCAAAATCAAATAAGGAAACAAATAATACAAATCAAATTATTATGTATTATTATGTTTAAACACTTTAATATGTATATAACATAATGTTATATGTTATAGTTGAATTAGATGAACTAAATGATAGGATGTAGAAATAAAATAGAAAAAAAATTTCATTGCATTATTAATCAAAAATAATAAAAAATTGGTTTTTTAAGAGGTATAAAGATTATTAATCAAAAATTTCATTGTATTATTTTTTATTTTTTAAAATATATAATTGTATATTAATTATTAATTGTATAGATTGTCAGATTTTTACTCAATATAATGATTAGGTATTTATTTTTTATTTCATTAGCAAAAATAATCTTTATAATATATATATATGATTGGCATCCTATGACCAATTATATATTCGATGTCCAAACCAAAGTCTAAAATTACAACGGTTATCTTGGGGCTTATTTTTGCTTAGTGTCCATTAGTTTATAAAATCGTTAATTGTTCGATATAACATTCTTCTTATTTAATATTTTTTCGAGGCTTATTTCGCTTATGAGATTTTTTGTTTCTTTATATGATTTACCTGAATTTATATGTTGAGTAATATATTGATATATAACCTTTTAGGTTTATATATATATATATATATATATTTAAATGGCGTGACATTTTTTTTTACAACCTATAAAAAAAAGTTCGATAGAAATGTATTTAAATTTTGAAATTAAACTACAACAAAGAATCTCGGGCGTACTTTTTTCTACAATCAAAGTACTTTTTTGAATATTAATAATTTTGAGTTTTATTTATATTGAAATCTAATAAGTATCACACCGACAATATTAAAAATTCTTTTTAATTTTATATTAATATTTTGATTAAGCAAAATTCAAGTTTTTCTCTTACAATTATGAAAAGTAAATTTCAAAATACTTATGAAACGTACGATTATAATATAACCTTAAGAATCCCGCACATTGCACAGGTTATAAGCTCGTTTGAATAATGCATCCAATAGTTACATATAACCTACCATTCCACAGCATACTAGTGAAGAGGCATAAGAAGCCATTAATCAAGTCCAGATCACATATAGGCTTCATTTCAAGCATAAAAGTTAAATCTTATTTATCAAAGCATAACAAGGGCACATCATCTTTTGCTAGAAGATGCCTAAAACACACAGCAACCACTAACTAGAAACCAAAGCCCTAAAAGTTATGTTTCACAAAAGTTCAAACAAGATCGAAAAGCCACTGATTTTCGTCATTGTCAACAAATGTGGGAAACTTGAATGGTGCCTAATTAAGGTCATTTGCATAAGTTTTCAACACTGGACCTCACAGTTTTTGTATACTCTGCCACAAGTTGAGCAAAAGATGATGACTTGTTGAGAGTTGTTGCCATACGGTCATGGCATAAAGGTGTGGTTTTGTTAGGGGTGAACACCAATTATCAAATGCACAGTGAAATTAATCTACCCCTCTTTGTGCAAATTAAATAGTCACACTAGCATCAAACAATAATTCTCCAAAATGCAGAAAAAAAAAAATCAAGCAAACCTACAAGCAAGACGCCAATATTTTTACGTGGAAAACCCTCCAATGCGAAGGTAAAAACCACGGGACTTAGTCCAGTTAAATTGTTGGGAGATAAAGCGATATGAAGTTTATACCAAGAGTACATTAATATACATAATTGAACATAACTCTAGCCCAAAAGCCTAAGCTAATGGGCTAAGGTCCACTTAGATATATTAAGCACTCTCTTCTTTTATATTTTCTCAATGTGGGATACAACACTCACAAGTGTACTCACAACAATCTCCCTCTCACTTGTGAGTCTCTTCATATTGACTAAACTTTCCCCTCGCTTGTGAGTCTTTCTACATTCCAAGAGTGTCTCACGTCAAGAGTTGCGGAAAGGGACACAACTCCAAACCTGACGCGTCCAGACACCCGTCCCAGGAAAGTAACCATGGCTCTGATATCATTTGTTGGGAGATAAAGCGATATGGAGTTTATACCAAGAGTACATTAATATACATAATTGAACACAACTCTAGCCCAAAAGCCTAAGCTAATGGGCTAAGATCCACTTAGATATATTAAGCACTCTCTTCTTTTATATTTTCTCAATGTGGGATACAACACTCACAAGTGTACTCACAACATAAATCTTCCACTATCAACAATAATGAGTTTACAATTTCTTCTCTAAAGAAATATCTAGAGGTATCAGCACATCAAGAATACATGCATTCTTGGATTAACACATAGATACATCACTATAAAAGTGGATTCCAACAAAACAAAGAAAGATCTCACCAAATGGGTATGAGCAAGCAAGTAGTTGGAGAAGGCTTCCAAAGATCGACATCGATCAATACGTAGCTCTTGTCGTCAGGAATAACATACTAAAATTTCATCAAGATCGAACCACTAACGAACCTCCAATCTTGAATGGAAGTGGCAGTGAAAAAAACACAAATTTTCTTTCTTCTCTCCTCCGAATGCGCTACCTCTCTCTCTCCGCTTCTTTCTTTCTTCTTCTGTTTTTTTTTTCTTTTCTTTTCTGCCACAGCCTACAACCCCTTCTGCAGCAGCCTACAGCCCATCGAACAAAGAAGTTTGACTTCTCATTTCTTTTTCTTTTTGTTTTCTCTCTGTCTTTGCAAAACACACGCTGCATTTTTTTTTTCTTATGTGCTGCAGACAAAGGTTTCTACCCTTGTCTCTTGTGCACAAGAGTGCACGTGATGGTGGGTCCCTCACATAGGAGGGAACACCCACCCAACAAATCTCCCCCTCCCGACTATGTGGGGGGCTCCACCAATCCTGCTGTGATTTTGCAAATTTCAAGCTTTTGTATAGGCAAAGATTTTGTCATCATATTTGAACCATTGTCATTAATATGGATTTTCTCAATCTATAAGAATTTCTCATCCAGTGCATCACGAATCCAATGATACCTAACATCAATATGTTTGGATCTAGAATGGAAAGTTGAATTCTTACTGAGATGGATGGCACTCTGACTGTCACAATAAAGCACATACCTCTCTTGCTATAGATCGAGTTCTTGTAAGAATTTTTTCATCCATAACAATTCTTTGGCCGCTTCAGTGATGGCAATGTACTCTGCCTCTGTGGAAGACAAAGCAACACATTTCTGCAATCTGGATTGCCAAGACATGGCCCCTTGAATAAGTAATCAAGTACCATGAAGTAGACTTTCTGGAATCAATATCCCCAGCCATATCAGCATCTGTAAACCCATCAAGCACCTGTTTACTATTGCCGAAGCACAAACATACCCTCGAAGTACCTCTGAGATACCTGAGAATCCATTTCACAGCTGCCCAATGTTCTTTGCCAGGATTGGAAAGGAACCGATTGACAACACCAACAGCTGAGCAATATTAAGCCTCGTACATACCATGGCTTACATTAAGCTACCCATGGCTGATGCATAGGGCACTTTCTTCATTTCTTCCTTTTCTTTCTCACTTGTAGGACTTTGCTTTGAACTCAGCTTCAAATGACCTACAAGTGTAGAGCTCACCGGTTTTGCCTTGCTCATGTTGAATCTGTCCAATACCTTCTCAATATAACTCTCTTGTGATAGCCACAATTTTCCATTTTTCCTATCACGAGATTTTCATACCAAGAATCTGTTTTGCGGATCCCAAATCCTTCATAGAAAATGACTTACTCAACTCCTTCTTTAGTTTGTCAATTTTACTAGTGTCACGACCAACAATCAACATGTCGTCCACGTATAGCAAGAGAATAATAAATTCTCCATCAGAGAATTTCTTCACAAATACACAATGATCTGATGTGGTTCTGTCATACTCATGATCAACCATAAAGGAATCAAACTTCTTATACCACAGTCTCGGTGCCTGCTTGAGTCCGTATAAGCTCTTTTTCAACCGACACACCAGATGTTCTTTACCTTTAGCTAAGAACCCCTCTGGTTGCTCCATATAAATTTCCTCCTCCAAGTCACCATGAAGGAATGTAGTCTTCACATCAAGCTGTTCGATCTCTAAATTCATTTTGGCAGCTAAACTCAAAATAACTCTGATAGAAGACATCTTTACCACGGCGAAAATATTTCATCAAAATCAATGCCCTTCTTCTGACTGAACCCCTTTACAACTAGTCGCGCCTTGTACCTTGGCTGTGATCTATTTGGTTCAATTTTGCATCTAAACACCCATTTATTCTTAAGTGCTCTCTTGCCCTTAGGAAGTTTCACCAAATCATATGTGTGATTCTCATGCAAGGATTTCATTTCGTCTTACATGGCTTCTAGCCACTGTTTTTTCTGGTCATGTTGCATAACCTCTTGATAACTTTCTGGCTCTCCCCCATCTGAAAGTAACACATACTCATTAGATGAATACTTTCTAAAAGGCTGTCGATCTCTGGTAGATCTCCTCAACTAAGTCTTAGTGGCTGGTTCTAAAGAAGCTTGCTTTAGGTGTTCTTCTGACTCCACATTATCAATTGTAGGTTCACCATTTTCACCAACTGTATCAACTTGTTCTTCTTGTACATCTCCCGTGTGTTCATCATGCATCACATAAGGAGGAATGACTGAATCCAAATCAACACGGTATTCATTGAAAGACTCTGTCTTTTTCTGATCCAAGTCTTCAATGGTTTGATCTTCAAAGAAGACGACATCTCTGCTTCGTATGATTTTCTTATTAACTGGATCCAACAATCTGTAACCAAACTCCTTATGCCCATAACCCATGAAAATACATTGCTTGACTTTGTTATCAAGCTTTGACCTCTCATCTCTAGGAATATGGACAAATGCCCTACAGCCAAACACTCTCAAGTGCTTAAAAGAAACATCTTTCCCTGTCCAAACCCTTTGAGGAATGTCACCATCCAAAGGAACCGATGGAGAAAGACTTATCAAGTCAACTGCTATCCTCATTGCCTCACCCTAAAAAGGTTTAGGCAATTTTGCATGAGAGAGCATACACTGATTCTCTCACAAATGGTTCTATTCATTCTCTCTGCTACACCATTACGCCGTGGAGTTTTGGGCACAGTTTTCTCTAGCCTCATGCCATGGCTTCTGCAATATTCTTCAAATGGTCCTTTGTATTCACCACCATTGTTTGCTCTGACACATTTTAGCTGCTTTCCAGTTTCCCTTTCAACTTTCATATGAAAGATTTTGAACACATCCAGTACTTGGTCTTTGGTTTTCAAAGCAAAAGCCCACACCTTTCTAGAATGGTCATCAATAAAAGTCACATAGTAAAGTGCACCACCTAGAGTTTTAGTGTTCATAGTGCAGACATCAGTGCGAACTAAATCAAGAATACTATCCTTTCTTGATGAAGATGATTTTTGAAATGAAACTCTTCTTTGTTTTCCAACAAGACAATGAGTACAAGGTGTTAGTGACATACCTTTGTTATTAGGTAGGAGCTATTCCTTGGCGAGAATCTGAAGTCCCTTCTCACTCATGTGACCAAGCCTCTTATGCCATAGCTCAGTGGAGTTTTCATTCTCAACAACAACCGCATCTCCCTTGACTAGTCTTGCATCTGTCTTGTAGAGAGTGCTAGTCTTCTTTCCCTTGGCTAAGATAAGAGAACCCTTGCTCAATTTCCACTGTCCACCTCCAAGGTAATTGTGGTAGCCTTCATCATCAAGTTTCCCAATAGAAATCAAGTTGAAGCGCATTTCAGGAACATGCCTGACATCCTTGAGAATCAATTTGCACCCAATGTCGGGCTTTAGTCAGTATATCTCCCATGCCAACAATTTTGCACTTTGCTTCATTTCCCATCCTAACCCAACCAAAATGGCCACTGGTGTAGGAAGAGAAGAAATCTCTATGTGGAGTGATATGAAAAGATGATGCAGTATCAACTACCCATCTAGATTCATCACATGTGATATTAGCATAAGCTTCATCAAAAGCAAGTACAACATCACCATCAAGTGCAACTGCTGCAATGTCTTTTTCTTTTAATTGTTCATTTTTAAATTTTCTGCACTCCCTTTTCGTATGCCCAGGCTTGCCATAGAAAAAACATTTTATGTCTGATCTTAAGTTGGACTTTCCTTTTGACTTGTCACAATTATCATACTTGCGAGGTTTTCTACTTTTGCTCCTTCCTTGCTTTTTGTAACAAGTGCCTCTGACTGAAAAGAAATACCTTGCTCTTTTCTTCTTGCTTCTTCGTTGAACATACTATCTTTTACCATACCCATGGTTATCACACCGTTGGGAGCCAAATTACTGAGAGACACCACCAAGGTTTCCCAACTATCTGGCAAAGAACATAACAGAAGTAATGCTTGCACCTCATCATCTAGCGCAAGTTTCATGGTAGACAAATCATTCAACAATCCCTGAAAATTACTCGAATGCCCTGTAACACTATGCCCATCTTTGTACTTCAAATTCACAAGCCTTCGTATCACAAAGGCTTTGTTTTGAGCTGTCTTTCGTTCATAAAGACTCTTTAACTTATGTCAAAGACTATAAGCATCAACCTCTTTGGCTACATGGTGAAAGACACTTTGGTCAACCCATTGCCTAATATATCCAACGGCTTTCCTATTCATTTTATTTCAATCTTCATTGGTTGTAGAAATTGGTTTGACACCTTCCAACTCGATGGGATCAAACAAATCCTTACAATACAAAATATCTTCCATCCTAGTCTTCCAAATTGAATAAAGTGAGTTTAACCATGCTATTAGATGACTCCTCCATTTAATTTACACAAGAACTCCACTCAAATAATTAACCAAAGCTCTGATACCACTTTGTTAGGGGTGAACACCAATTATCACATACACAGCGGAATTAATCTACCCCTCTTTGTGAAAATTAAATAGTCACACTAGCATCAAACAATAATTCTCCACAATGCAGAAAAAAAAAATCAAGCAAACCCACAAGCAAGATACCAATATTTTTACATGGAAAACCCTCCAATGCGAAGGTAAAAACCACGGGACCTAGTCCAATTAAATCTTCCACTATCAACAATAATGAGTTTACAATTTCTTCTCTAGAGAAATATCTAGAGGCATCACTACATCAAGAATACATGCATTCTTGGATTAACACATAGATACATCACTATAAAAGTGGATTCCAACAAAACAAAGAAAGATCTACCAAATGGGTATGAGCAAGCAAGTAGCTGGAGAAGGCTTCCAATGATCAACACCGATCAATACGTAGCTCTCGTTGTCAGGAATAACATACTAAAATTTCATCAAGATCGGACCATTAACGAACCTTCAATCTTGAATGGAAGTGGCTGTGAGAAAAACACAAAATTTCTTTCTTCTCTCCTCCGAATGCACTGCCTCTCTCTCTCCCTGCTTCTTTCTTTCTTCTTATGTTTTTCTTTTTCTTTTTTGCCGCAGCCTACAGCCCCTTCTGCAGCAGCCTACAGCCCATTGAACAGAAAAGTTTGACTTCTCATTTCTTTTTCTTTTTGTTTTTCTCTCTGTCTTTGCAGAACGCACGCGCATTTTTTTTTTCTTATATGCTGTAGACTTGTGCACAAGGGTGCACGTGATGGTGGGTCCCTCACATAGGAGGGAACACCCACCCAACAGGTTTTTTGCCCACCACTCATAAATTGACACATAAGCCTTTTAAGAAAAATACACAAATTTAAAATGAGATGAAAACACCCAATCAGCTAATCAATAAACCAAATAAACCCAAACGGCCACCCACCGCCAACTTCGGCATACAGACGCCGCCCCCACCACCCATCTCCGGCAAAAAAAAAATCCGGCCACTGGGGGTGGCCGAGATCCACGCCAACAGCCAGGGGAGAGAGATCTGGCTACCTTCAGTGGCCATTTTTGTCTTCAAAAAAAAAAAAAAGAATCGGCCACTGGGGGTGGCCGCGATCCACCCCAATGGTCAGAGGGAGAGAGATCCGGCCACCCCCAATGGCCATTTTTGTCTCTTTAGCGAAAAAAAAATAAAAAAATCCGGCCACCCAAACTCAGCCTAAAAAATCATTTTTAATGCCTCAAAAATCGATTCTAATGCCACAAAACTCGTTTCTAATGCCTCAAAACTAAAACCTAGAGGGAAAGGTTAATCCTTTTGGATTTTATCATCCTAAAAACCAAAAAAAAAAAAAACCAAACCCACCGAAAGGAAAAACCAAAGAAAAACCGAAGAAAAATCATACCGTAGGTCTCGCAGACCCACGGCCGATGAAACCCAGCCGTGGGTCTCGGTGGCTGGTCAGATCTAGGCGGCCGTGGGTCTGGCAGCTCTACATCGTGTCTTCGTTCTTCCTTCTCCTTTCTTCCTCTTCTTTCTCTTTTCTTTCTTCTTTAGTTGAAAATTAGCTTTAGCAGGGTGTAATTATTTTTTGTGCATTTTTTCTCCTTTATTTGAGGTGTCTTACTCCTATTGGATGGTAGAAAACCCCTCTTATCTGCCACGACCATATTGCAGATATTCTCCTTGCAACTCTGTAGCAAATGGAAGCAAACAAAGAAGGCTTTAAAAGATGAAACATCACTTACCCACTTTTGTAAATACTCCTTAATGTTTGAAACCTCACTTAGGTATATCAAAATTTGTTTTTTTCTCACTTTACCCATTACATACAAAAAATCCTAATGGAATGCCAATTTTATTCCTGACTCTAAAACTAAAACTGTGTCGTTTTGGAAATGGTGTAATTTTGGAGTTAAGGATAACATTGACATTTTTTGTACGGAATGAGCAAATTGAGAGAAAACCAAAGTTTAATACACCTAAGTGAGAGATTTTGAACATTGAAGGAATATTTGCAAAATCTGCAAAAATTCAGGAAAGTAAGTGAAGTTTTCCCGCTTTAAAAAGTTGGAATCATAACCACTTCCGCTTGGGGAAAATTCAAGTTGATTGGGTTCTGGGCTTCCCGAGTAGGAAGAGCTGGCTCAGTGATTTTTGACATGGAAGAGCTTGCACTGAGAATGGCTCAACGATGTTGCCATGTTCCCAGATGACCACAGCTTTTCAACATAATTGTTTAAACCCCGACCTAAACCCCGACCATTCGACATCATACGGTTAAACGTGAGACATTCATGCAAACGGAGAGAAAATTATGATACCACTTTTCAAGTCCAGATTACATATATATGCCAAAAAGTTGATCTTATCAATATCTATTATTTATCAAAACTTATGCCTAAAACACAGAGCAACCACTAACTGTATACTAAAATCCCAATAATTATGCATGTTTCAGCATAGTTCAAACAAGATCATAAAGCCACTGAATTTTCGTCATTGTCATCTGCTTCACTTTTCAACACTGGAATTTGACCTCACAGTATACTCTGCCACAAGTTGAGCAAAAGATGAGGACTTGTTTTCTAGCAATCTGGTTGGAGAATCAAATTCCTTGATAAGCCCTGCAATAAGAAATGAAAGAAATATGGTAAACTAAAGGATTATTATAAATCATTTTAAGCATGAAAATACTTGTCGTCGCAAAAACTGTTGGATTAAGACGAAATCAGATTGTCATACTAACCATTATTTAGAAGTAGAACCATATCACTATCAAGAACCGAAGTTATCCGATGTGCAATGGTGATGACTGTACAGTTGGAAAAATGTTTCCTTAGAGTTTGCTGAATCAGATTATCCGTAGCTGTGTCAACGGATGCAGTAGCTTCATCAAGCACCAATACCTTACTTTTCTTGAGTAGCACACGGCCAAGGCAGACCAGCTGCCTCTGACCCACACTCCAATTCTCTCCATTCTCACCAACTGCAGCATCCATAAAATATAAGCAATAAATTTCTACAAGATTTTTAGATATTCTATATAACCTCTACTCTAGAGAAGTTCAAAAGACAAACCAGTAGAATCAAGTTTTCCTTCTTTCTTTCTAACTTCATCGCCAAGTTGACACTTATCCAGAGCCTAATCAATTAGAGGGGAAAAAGTAAGACAATAAATAAATAAATAAATAAAATAAGTAGGTGCCACCAATTGACTACAAATCCTAAAACCAGTGCTTGTTTGATTTATGAGGAAAATATAGCAAAGAGAAAATTCTTTCAACCACCACAGAAAAAAAACCAACCCACCTCCCAAATTTGTTCATCTGTATACTCTTCAAGTGGATCCAGGTTGCTTCGTACAGTCCCCTCAAACATGGTTGGATCCTGAGGATAATACTTAGTCTAGACCGCAAATCATGCAGTCCAATCAAGGAGATGTTAATGCCATCTATCATTATTTGACCAGCAGCAGGTTCAACAATTCGGAAAAGTGCTTGTATAAGAGTTGATTTACCACTGCCGGTTCTCCCTACAATGCCAGTTTTCATTCCTCCAGGGAAAGTGCATGTGAGACCTCGCAATACAAGTGGCATATGTGGGGCATAGCGAACCTACATTGCATAAAAATCTGTCATCAACAAATCTATATAGAACATTGCGCATTTTCGGCAGTAGTTAACTAAGAACTGAAAGTACCTGCAGATCACAAATATCAACTTGTCCATGTGATGGCCAAGAAGAATGGGGCTGATTATCTTCTATCAACAGAGGTGGCTCACTCAAGATACAAGTGTATTGAAATATTCTCTCTACTGATATAATTTTGTTCTCCAATTGGCAAATATTCCAAATAACCCAAGATTGTAACATGTTTAGATTAAGACCATACGTCACAGCTAAGCCCGCAATCCCTTCAGAGAGAAACGAAATCAGAAAACAAAAGAAATTACAAAGATATAAATCATGTTCATTAAACAATTTAAATCAAGCAAGAAGAATTGTTCACATGACACTAGATGGGAAATGATAAATGCTACATTTATCAAATTTTCTCTTCAAAAGTTGGTTCCCAAGTGATGTGTCACCATCTCATGAGATGGTAAAAGGTTTCCAAAATAATAGATTTCATAGGATTGTGACACATCACTTGGAAACTAACTTCTGGAGAGAATTTAGGAAGTATAGCATTTTTCATGGGAAATATTTACCTGGATCAATGACTCCCTTTGGAAGAGAGATCACGAAAAGTAAGGAGACGGCAAATGTGATTGAAGATAACATATCCAAGCGAAAGCGTAACCATTCCATTGCACCAGCAATGTGGAACTTTGGCCGACAGTACGCATCTGTCAGTTTCATATTTGTGCCACTAAATCTTGACCCTTCATCAAAGCTCCGGATAGTTGTTGTGCCTGAAATTGTTTCAGCAAAATGTTGAATCACTGGAGCTTTGCACACCCCAACTAGTCTTGCTAGTTCTCGTGCTGAAGGTATGTAATATTGCTGCAGAATTATAAATTAGTCAGAACACCTCCCTCCACGTGAGAAAATGATAATAGAAGACTGTATAATCAGAGTTAGGTTTGATGGATGCATATCATTAGCAGCTCTTTACATAGTTCTTACCAGAGATTTCTTAGGCAAAATGGCCACGGCAAAATAAACAATATCATTCAACTTGGTGGGATTTTTATATTAACAGGTTTGACATTTTATCTATGAGAGCTTGTAGCATGTGGACATCATAAAATGTAAAAGAATGCAGTAAAATTAACATATGGTGATATCATTTATGTCATTTGAGATGTCTTCTGATTAAGCCATGTTTCAGCATAATATGAAAGACAACATTCTGAAGAAGTCAGCTGATATACCTGATACCAGATACAGGTTCCAATTACTGGGATAAAAATGATGAAAACCTGCCATGCAACCTGAGACATTACTGCAATAATTCCAAGGAGCTGGATCATCGAGGAGGCAACTCCTCCAACTTGACTTGGAATGTTCAAATCCACTGCACTTTGGTCTGTAGAAGCCTGCAAGGAAACATACAGCTAATTTAGCAAAAAATTTGATACCCATTACATTTATCAGAAAGGAAGTGTTTTTGTGTGTGTGCATGCGCATGAGTGTGAGTGTGTGAGAGAGAGGAATTGCTTAATCTAAAGAAGAGAGTAATACAAAAATTGCAAACTACACCATTCTTCAAAACCCAATAAAGGATTATCAAACACATTTTTCCACTTACTCTATTTAGGATTCGTCCAGTTGGAGTGGAATCAAAAAATGACATGGGAGCTCGGAAAATGTAAAAGTGCATTTTATTGAAGAGTAGTGTGGCTGTCCTGTACCCAGCTGTTGCAAGAAGCGTGGACCTCACAAGGATGCAAAAAGAACTGCCTATGGCCAAAGCGACATACACAATTATCAGCAAAGAGCTACCAACTGAAGGTTTCACGTCCAGCGAGACAGGACTTGCCCAGACCATCCAATAATTGCTTCCAATCTGAAGGAGCTGAAAGAGAACCTGTGCCAGCAATATAAATGGCACAAAAGCTCCTCCGTACGCCATCGTGATATATTTCCAGTAGACTGAAAAACCAACTTTTCCTTTCGCTCTCTCTTCTTCTTGGATAATCTGTCCTTTTGACCCCACTATGTCATCTACTTTACCATCTTGAACATCTTTATTTTCTTGTTTTTGCACAACCCCATTCACACTGGCCATACTCCCATCTTCCATGCTCATACTTGTACCTTCAGAAGCTGACCCTGCTTCAGCAGAATCAAGAGCCGACAAAGCCTTCTTATGCGCTCCCACAAGTTCCATAAAATCAGTTCCTGAATTAAGGATATCACTATACTTTCCAGCTTGAGTAATCCTTCCATCTTTCATGACCTAACAACAATTATAGGTTCAGTTAATAGATACAAAAGAGGGGAACAATCTCCATAAGTTGAATTCACACCAAAAAAATAAAAAAGGCTTACCAAGATAAGATCAGCAGCAGGTAAGAACTCTACTTGATGAGTAACATAAACCACTGTTTTTGAGCTTAGAAGGCCCAGCAAACACTCCTGCCATATACAAGTAAATATAGTTCAAAACCAGCGACGCAACAACCACAGAAAACAAAGTAGAACAAAGGGCAATGGAATTGCAAGGATTTTCAAGTACCTCAACTTAACTCATCTTTGAATATGTTCATCAACAACTTTAGGTATGTTAGAAGAGTTATTAGGGTTAGAGGGTATTCAGTCATAGTGATATTTTTCTAACCCGATATAATAAGATGTGTGGTAGGCTATGTAACAAGTAGAGACTAACGTGCCTTCAATTGTTATGTCTAAACCGTTCATACAAACTACAACAAGGTACATAATATACTAGAAACAAAAAAGCAAAAGAAAAGAAAAATATTCTATACTTATATAATGGCATTAGAATAGGGAAATAAATTACCTTAAAGAGGTGGGATCCTGTATGAGCATCCACAGCGCTAAAAGGATCATCAAATAGATAGATATCAGCATCTTGATATAGAGCGCGTGCTATTTGGATTCTTTGCTTCTGCCCACCACTCAAATTGATTCCTCTCTCACCTATGACTGTCTGATCCCCAAATGAGAGAATATCAAGGTCCTTCTTCAAGGAACATGCTTCAAGGATGCTCTCATACTTTTCTCTATCCATCTCCTTACCAAACAATATGTTCTCTTCTATCTTGCCACTTTGTATCCATGGTGACTGTGCAACATAGGCCTTAGTCCCACACAACTTAATGGTCCCAGATATCTTGGGCACTTCTCCCAGAATACAGGAAAGCAAACTTGACTTTCCCGAACCAACAGTCCCACAAACAGCCACCCTCAAGCCATTTTTCACTTTGAGATTTATATCTTTTAATGTAGGGTTAGGGGAAGATAATTCCCAAGAAAAATTCCCATCAATAATCTCTATTGCTGTATCAGAACTACCTCTTGGAAGCCTCTCTACAACATCAGATTGCAAGTCATCATGACGAAGGAACAATGCAATTCGATCAAGAGACACTTTAGTTTGAATTATCATTGAGACTGTGTCTGGAAGATTATAGATGGGTTCCTGAAGAATCCTAAATGTTGCAAGTGCAGATAAGATCTTCCCTGATTCAAGTGGGATCCCCATTAGTAAACAGGCACCAAAAGTAACCACAGACACAAACGTGGGAGCACCCCAAAAGACAAATGAGGTCATTGCAGAAGTGTAAACATACTTTTTCAACCACCCTTCTTCGGTCTTCCTAAGCTCGTTAATCTTAGATAGAAACTTCATCTCCCATCCTTGAAGCTTGAGAATCCTCATGTTCCTTAAAATCTCAGATGTTGCCTTCATTCTTCTGTCTTTTGACTCCATTATCTTGTCCTGAAACTTCTCTTGTAATTTTCCCAAAGGAACATTTGCCAACATAACAATTATAGTTGCAATAAGAGTTGCAATCGAAGCAAGCCCAAGATTTTTATACAAAATTAACAATGCAATAGCAACTTGCACAAGGACCATCCAGGGATCATGAATATACCAAGCAAAGTCATCTATCCTCTCAGCATCAACACTCATGAAATTGATGATCTCCCCACTACTGTGGCCCTGCTTTGACTGGCATGAAAGGGTTAAACCTTTATTGTAGATCATTGTGATCAATACCGATTGGACCTTAATTCCGGCCTGTTGAACCCTAAAGAACCGGTGCCTCTTTGTGAGGCATTCCACAAGTTTTGCAGCAAAAAACACGGAAACCAGAATATAGCCCTCATTCTTGAACTCACGCCGGCCATTCAGGTATTGAATAAATGTGTCTATAAGATATGGTCCAACATAGGAAGCCAATGTGTAAATAACAACGAGAAGGGCTGTCAAAAGAATCTCTTTCCATACCAAGGAGATTAGTGCCTTCACCAAGTTGAGCGTGGTCATTCTATTTATTGTACCACACTCAACCTCAAGCTTATCTCTAAAGGTTGGAAAGCTCCCAACCACACTATCACGGGGGTCAAGTTGAGGAACATCCTCAAGGTCTATTGTCTTCTTATTGCCAGTAGCAATTAGAGAACCCATCCAGGAGAAAGTAAGAATGCTAAAAAATCCAGCATTTGAATAAGGGGTTACAGTTTCACCCTCCTTTGACTTATTTGACTCCGCTTCATTAGTTGCAGTTGAATCACCATTCAAAAGAGGTTCTTCGAGAAGGGTATCTTCAGTACCCTCATTCTTACCGAAAAACCCCACATAAGAGAAGAACAAACCAGTGACAACAGAGACGCTATCCGAAACAAAATACTGAGTGGATACATTAACATGTTCTCTATAGAGAACAATGTCAATAACAAGACAGTAAGAAGAAATGAAGAGGTAGAAACCCCACCAAACTCTCAATAAAAACGGGTACTTTGGTTCACCCGAATTAAACAGTTGGGTACGGAAAGAAACACAAAGTGCACCCCAAGCGAGTGTTCTAAGCGCCAAATCCAAAAGGGTCACTAGCCTTTCATCAGACCAACCATTTCTATACCAATAAAAGTAATTCAATAAACATAAGACAAGACTAAACACAGAAACACCAAAACAACAAATTAGAGCCTGCCTATAGTACAAATCCCTGGTGTTTTTAAACCTTCCCTTTGGACCTTCACCACGGCCCACCTTGAATTTCTTGTACACCCATGATAGAAACAAGACAAATAACAAAACCAGGTGAAATGAACCAGAAACCCCACGTAGGAAAACGGGTTTGAGGAGAAAATCAGTACCTGTGGCTGAGTACATGGGTGAGGAGTAGTAGCGAGAAAATAATATTGACACACCGTGCTTTAAGGATGCAAGAAGCTCCATTTTTCCTGGAGCTATTGTGGGGTTTCTGTTTAGATGGGTGTGCAAGAATGGGGTGGTGGGATTATTTGCTTATCCTTTATATAAGCCAACAGTTCGTGGGCATGGTCCAAAATGAGGACATGGGAGACGAGGGAGTCAACGGTGGCTTTGCTTAGGCGTAGGATAACGTGGTGACCAAGACTCCCAGCTCGGAGATGAATCCAATGAATGGACCGCAAAGCGTCAACACAAAAGGTCTAGTATCTTTCCAAGAAACAGAGAAGCTGATTTTCTACAGAATCAGCACTGCGGGAGAATTTCGTAGCAGTTCAAATGCGAAAGAATTTAAGTTGCTGAAGAAAATATCCAGTGATCAGACAGAAGTTCAAATCCAAGTAAGAGGCTGCACTATTAATAGGGGAAATAAACAAGAGAGCCGAAATAACAGAGGATGTGGGAATCTATGGAGCATGCATAGATACGAAAATAGCCTTATTTAGCTATTTTTGTCCATTTTTTCATATTAGAGCATCTCCACCAATTTTTTCATATATCAAAGTCTATTTTGTAACGAATTGTTAGAAGGTTGTTAGTTTAGAGGGTTGCTAGAGGAAGAAAAATGCTAAATTTAAGCCAAAAAGTTAGTTTAAAGGGTCTATTAGATATGCTTTTAGTTATTATATCTTAATTGATACAATAAATAGTTACAAATAGTTATTTACTGTAGAACACTAAATTGAATATAATATTATTTTCAGTATTATTTTTTGTTTTGTTTTGTTTTTTTTTTTTGTTTTGGGTATTAAATTTCCTCATTTTCCCTTAAAACTCTTTTCTTCTTTTTCTACATTTATTTTTTCTCTTTCCCTTCCCGAACAAGTTTCTCACGAGCATACTCCTGGATTTGTTAAGTTCATTCAAAAGCATTTGAGTATTAGAGACCATCAAATTAATTCTAAGCTACAATCCGACCTGGTGGAACACATGTGAAAATTGGCCAATCTTAAGAATTATTAATTATATTGCATATATTAATTTTGTTATTAATTTTAGTATCTGAATGTGAGATGAATGTTCCTCATATGTGTTTATTTTTGTTTTCATTAATGATTTCCATATATGTAATTGTTTTTCCCTTTAATTAAATGTTGGTAATAATATGATAAAAAAAGAATGAAAATAATATTTTAAAGCAAATAGTTAATGTAATAGAGAATCTGTTAGAGTTGGCATTAAAAATGGGTAGTTAAAATAAAGAATTGTACTTTTTGAATAGGTAGAATACCTCTAATTGCTGGAAATGCTATGAGTTGCGACTTTGTAGTCAAGTCATAGAGGGAACAACCTATAGGATGGATTAAAATGTGTGGATGGAGCCATTAAAAGAGAAAGGACTACCACCGGGTTAATATTCATAGAGCGGAGAGCCGCAAATGTTGTCTGCGAGACGTAGTGGTCTGTTACAATCCAAAATGTCATATATAGCTTAAGTATAATCTTAAACATGTGTATTTAAACTCTTAAGCAGTTAAGCACCTTCTTCAGCATGTTAGTTTTTTAGTGGGAATATTGTATCTTAGTTTAAACCGTTTATGATTGGCTCATTTCATTAAGGGGTCACATTTCAATCAACTTTAGTTTGTCTGCCTGTGAGTTGACTATGTGTGTGGTGAATGTGGATCCTAGATTCAACTTGAAGCCCTTTGAGAGCAAGCTGAAAATGATAGGGTTAATAATACATCTTCATTTCTTTGCACGTGTTTGACTAAGTTTGTGAATGTGGTAGCTTTATTCATTGATGATTGTCTTAGTTGCAATGCTATTCCCCATTTGTCTGTAAAGTGGAAAATCAAATAAGAAAAAGAGCCTACTTCACATGCATCCTCAATCTACCGCTTCATTTATAATGTCCTTTATATTTTTTAATTCATTAGGGGTTGCCAAGTCCCTTTTCTGTGTAAAATTTTCAAAAAGACAAAAATACCCCTAAAATCCTCAAAGGCAAAAAACAAAAACAAAAAACCTAACCCATGGCATGATTATGGGTTAGTTAGTTTTTTTTTTTACTGAAATATTATTATTTTTTCCTTTTAGGGGTATTTTTGTGTTTTGGAGGGTTAAGGAGGACATTGCAACCTCAATGGTAGATTGGTAGACACATTAACCAAATTGAAAGATTGAGAGGAATATTACAAATTAAGTGGTAAATTAAGGAGAAAATGATAAAGAGTTAATAATACTTCTTCATTTCTTTGCATGTGTTTGACTAAGTTTGTGAATGTGGTAACTTTATTCATTGATGATTGTCTTGGTTTCAATGCTTTTCCACATTTTGTTCCATGGATGTGGAAAGTGGAAAATCAATTGAAAAAACAAATAAGAAAGAAGAGAAATTATACTTAACATCCTCAATCTACCACTTCATTTATAATGTCCTTTAAATCTTTTAATTTGGTTAGGGTTGCCATGTCCCTTTTTTGCCCCAAAAAATACAAAAATACTCGTAAAAGCTTAAAAAGACAAAAATACCCCTAAAATTCACAAAAGGCAAAAAAAAAAAGAAAACCTAACCCATTGTGTGGTTGTGGGTTAGTTAGTTTTTTTTACTAAATTATTATTATTTTTTCCTTTTAGGGGTATTTTTGCTTTTTGGAGGGTTAAGGAGGACATTGCAACATCAATGGTAGATTGATAGGCATATTAACCAAATTGAAAGACTGAGAGGAATCTTGCAAATTAAGTGGTAAATTAAGGAGGAAATGATAAAGAGTTAATAATACTTCTTCATTTCTTTGCATGTGTTTGACTAAGTTTATGAATGTAGTAGCTTGATTCATTGATGATTGTCTTGGTTTCAATGCTTTTCCACATTTTGTTCCATGGATGTGGAAAGTGGAAAATCAATTGAACAAGAAAAAAGAAAAAAGAGAAACTATACTTAACATCCTCAATCTACCACTTCATTTATAATGTCCTTTAAATCTTTTAATTTGGTTAGTGGTTGCCATGTCTTTTTTCTGCCCCCAAAAAATACAAAAATACTCGTAAAAGCTTCAAAAAGACAAAAAAATCCCTGAATTCCACAAAAGGCAAAGAAAGAAAGAAAGAAGACCTAACCCATGGCGTGGTTGTGGATTAGTTAGTTTTTTTTTATTGAATTATTATTATTTTTTCCTTTTATGGGTAGTTTGTGTTTTGGAGGTTAAGGAGGACATTGCAACCTCAATGGTAGATTACTAGATTGGTAGGCACATTAACCAAATTGAAAGATTAAGAGGAACTTTGCAAATTAAATGGTAAATTAAGGAAAAAAATGATAAAGAGTTGATAATACTTCTTCATTTCTTTGCATGTGTTTGCTAAGTTTGTGAATGTAGTAGCTTGATTCAATGATGATTGTCTTGGTTTCAATGCTTTTCCCCATTTGTCTCTAAGCTTATCATTATGTTCCATGAATGTGGAAAGTGGAAAATCAATTGAAAAAACAAATGAGAAAAAAAGAGGAAGAAGAGAAACTATACTTAAACCTCTTCAGTCTACCACTTCATTTGCAATGTTCTTTAAATCTTTTAATTTGGTTAGGGGTTGCCATGACCCTTTTTTGCCCTAAAAAAAATGCAAAAATACTAGTAAAAGTTTCAAAATGACAAAAATACCCGAAATATACAAAAGGCAAAAAACAAAAAAAAAAAGGAACAAAAAACCTAACCCATGGCATGGTTGTGGGTCAGTCAGTTTTTTTTATTGAATTATTATTATTATTATTTCCTTTTAAGGGTATTTTTGTGTTTTGGAGTGTTAAGGATGACATTGCAACCTCAATGGTAGATTAGTAGGCACATTAACCAAATCGAAAGATTGAGAGGAACATTGCAAATTAAGTGATAAATTAAGGGGAATAATAAAAAAAGAAAATGCAATGGAAATGTGGAACTAACTTTTTGACAATTGCATCTTTCTTTTACACAATAGAGTGTAGGGTATAAACAATTTGAGTATGCTAGTTTGACTAAAGAGGAGATTGGTAAAAATGACCATCAAATAGCTCATACTTTGACATTAGAGATTCCAAAGATTTTTCAAAAGTTTTGAAAAGCAAAAGTAGATTGCCTTTATAATTAGTGCAGGCAAATGCTTTTGAGGATCCAAATCTTCATATGAGTCCTCCTAAGGATCTTGAAATAATTGAGGATTTGGAGATATTGTTGAAATAATTGCATTGGTATCTTCTTCTTCTTCCTTCCTCTGATAATTGAGACATTGGTTTGGCTAATTGTCTTCTATATTATTCTTTGGTTACAATAAATTGAACCAAGATGCAAGTTTGTGAAAACTCCTATAAACATTGCAAAAATTACCTTTAACTTTGTCACAATTGAAAAAGAGTATATAGTATTGCTGAGACAGTTGTCAACTCTGGTAGCAACTTGATCTCAAAGCTTGCTAAGAGTAAAAAACAAATCAGTAGTGACAAACCGCGGACTAAAGGATGTGGTGGTTGTGCCACCTCCGATGCTTGAGTGATAATTTGAGATAAAGACAATAAAATATAAAAAGATTATAACAGAGAGTATTCAAGAGTAGAATTGAGAGTGTATCTATATTGAGATGGGCTTTTCCTTTTTCAGAAGGAGCGAGTAAACGAGTTCCAATAGGACTCTCGCTTAACTCTCTTGATCCATGGGAGTTGTTGAAGTCACAAATCTTCCTTTTTGAATAATCTGGGAGATTTCCAGGAGATGAGATATTTTGCATTTGGACCCCTTTTTGGAATAATTCAGTTTGTTGTACCCAGATTGGGTCTGTTATACCCGGACTGGGTTTGTTTGTGGGAAATCATTTTCCCTGTTTTATTGGGCTGGTGCTTGATAGTGCATAACCACCCTAATTTTGGGGGCAGATCTGGCAATAATGATATGGAGATCAGGCGATTATGCCTTGCAAGCTAGAGCTTGGGCTTTCCCTAGAGATTTTAACGACATATTACCCTTTTATTCAGACTGGGCCTTTTGGTTGGGCTTTAAGAGATTTATTTTGTGTCAACAATTATCATTATATATCCAATTTAATACTAAAACATTTGGAAAAAAAAATTTGAAATTACTATTCATATGTGAATAATGCATCCAACCGTTGTTTTAACCCCCAAATTGTTTAAAAACGAAAAAAAAAAAAACCCCCAACCCTTTCAATTTCTCAACTGATACATATAACCTACCATTCCACTGCATACTGGTGAAGAGGCATAAGAAGCCATTAATTAAGTCCAGATCACACATAGACTTCATTTAAAGCATAAAAGTAACAACTTATTTATCAAAGAATTAAACTTTGGTCCGGTCAATTTGTAAAAGCCATCATTTACGGCAACCACTCATAAGTTGCTACTTCAACAAAGAGCATAAAATTGAATGGTGATGAAAACACAAGATCATTATTCCAATTGACACAAACCAAAAAGACACCCCAGTCCCTGTTCTAACCCAACCCCTGTTCTAACCCAGCCAACTTTCTCCTTCAACCGAAAATGAAATTCAAATACAACTTCAAAATCCTAACATCACAAATAAAAGAATCTGAGCAATAAATCAAATCCATCCAAAAAGTTTTACAAACAAATATATATGGGTTTTCCATAATTAAGCAAAACAATAACAACCCATATGAAAATTCATCACGTGAACACGAACACAAAAAAATTGCAGAAAGTTGATGATTCTTCTGCAAAATAGGAAATTGTAGAATGTTGTACAGAATCAACGAACACGAAAAAAATTGACGATTCTTGACTAAATCGGAACCCAATCTTGCAGAGAGTATTGGCGTGGCTCGACTAAAATGTAGATATCGATGGACACGATCTTCAACTTCAACTAAATCGTCAATGGAAGAATTGGTGGAAGAAGAATGGGTGGGTTGTTGCTGTGGGCAAGATGCAAGAGATGAGGGTGAGTTGAGGGATTTTATTTTTTAATATTAAAATATTGGGTTGTTTTATGGTATTTTCCTATATATTTTATATTTTGCATCTTGCTGATGTGGTGTATCCCTATTGGATGCTGTAAACTCCATGTTTTGCAGCGCATCCTGACCATAGGGACTCTCTTTATCAAAACATAACAAGGGCACATCATCTTTTGGTAGAAGATGCCTAAAACACATAGCAACCACTAACTAGAAACCAAGACCCTAAAAGTTTTGTTTCACAAAAGTTCAAACAAGATCGAAAAGCCACTGATTTTTGTCATTGTCGACAAACGTGGGAAACTCGAATGGTGCCTAATTAAGGCCATCTGCAAAAGATTTAAGTCTTTTTTAGCATCTTTCACATGATTAAATTTATGAGATTGTACGCGTGGCAGTTCTCAATATCTCATGTACTATTCTTGCCACTCTGTAACAAATGGAAGCAGACAAAGAAGGCCTTTAAAAAGTTGGAATCATAACTACTTCCGCTTGGGGAAAATTCAAGTTAATTGGGTTCTGGGCTTCCCGAGTTGGGAGAGCTGGCTCAGTGAATTTTCACATGGAAGAGCTTGCCCTGAGAATGGCTCATCGATGTTGCCATGTTCCCAGACGACCACAGCTTTTATAATTGTTTAAACCCCGACCATTCGACAGCATACGGTTAAACACGAGACATTCATGCAAACGGAGAGAAAATTATGATACCACTCTTCAAGTCCAGATTACATATATATGCCAAAAAGTTGATCTTATCAATGTCTATTATTTATCAGAACTTATGCCTAAAACACAGAGCAACCACTAACTGTATACCAAAATCCCAATAATTATGCATGTTTCAGCATAGTTCAAACAAGATCATAAAGCCACTGAATTTTCGTCATTGTCATCTGCTTCACTTTTCAACACTGGAATTTGACCTCACAGTATACTCTGCCACAAGTTGAGCAAAAGACGAGGACTTGTTTTCTAGCAATCTGGTTGGAGAATCAAATTCCTTGATAAGCCCTGCAACAAGAAATGAAAGAAATATGGTAAACTAAAGGATTATTATGAAATCATTCTAAGCATGAAAATACTTGTCGAGCAAAAACTGTCGGATTAAGATGAAATCAGATTGTCATACTGACCATTACTTAGAAGTAGAACCATATCACTATCAAGAACCGAAGTTATCCGATGTGCAATGGTGATGACTGTACAGTTGGAAAAATGTTTCCTCAGAGTTTGCTGAATCAGATTATCCGTAGCTGTGTCAACGGATGCAGTAGCTTCATCAAGCACCAATACCTTACTTTTCTTGAGTAGCACACGGCCAAGGCAGACCAGCTGCCTCTGACCCACACTCCAATTCTCTCCATTCTCACTAACTGCAGCATCCATAAAAATATAAGCAATAAATTTCTATAAGATTTTTAGATATTCTACATAACCTCTACACTAGAGAAGTTCAAAAGACAAACCAGTAGAATCAAGTTTTCCTTCTTTCTTTCTAACTTCATCTCCAAGTTGACACTTATCCAGAGCCTAATCAAGAGGGGAAAAAGTAAGACAATAAATAAGTAAATAAAATAAGTAGGTGCCACCAATTGACTACAAATCCTAAAACCAGTGCTTGTTTGATTTATGAGGAAAATATAGCAAAGAGAAAATTCTTTCAACCACCACAGAAAAAAAAACCAACCCACCTCCCAAATTTGTTCATCTGTATACTCTTCAAGTGGATCCAGGTTACTTCGTACAGTCCCCTCAAACATGGTTGGATCCTGAGGTATAATACTTAGTCTAGACCGCAAATCATGCAGTCCAATCAAGGAGATGTTAATGCCATCTATCATTATTTGACCAGCAGCAGGTTCAACAATTCGGAAAAGTGCTTGTATAAGAGTTGATTTACCACTGCCGGTTCTCCCTACAATGCCAGTTTTCATTCCTCCAGGGAAAGTGCATGTGAGACCTCGCAATACAAGTGGCATATGTGGGGCATAGCGAACCTACATTGCATAAAAATCTGTCATCAACAACTTCATATAGAACATTGTGCATTTTCGGCAGTAGTTAACTAAGAACTGAAAGTACCTGCAGATCACAAATATCAACTTGTCCATGTGATGGCCAAGAAGAATGGGGCTGATTATCTTCTATCACCAGAGGTGGCTCACTCGAGATACAAGTGTATTGAAATATTCTCTCTACGGATATAATTTTGTTCTCCAATTGGCAAATATTCCAAATAACCCAAGATTGTAACATGTTTAGATTAAGACCATACGTCACAGCTAAGCCCGCAATCCCTTCAGAGAAAAACGAAATCAGAAAACAAAAGAAATTACAAAGATATAAATCATGTTCATCAAACAATTTAAATCAAGCAAGAAAAATTGTTTGCATGACACTAGATGGGAAATGAGAAATGCTACATTTACCAAATTTTCTCTTCAAAAGTTGGTTCCCAAGTGACGTGTTACCATCCCATGAGATGGTAAAAGGTTTCCAAAATAACTGATTTCATAGGATTGTGACACATCACTTGAAAACTAACTTCTGGAGAGAATTTAGGAAGTATAGCATTTTTCATGGAAAATATTTACCGGGATCAATGACTCCCTTTGGAAGAGAGATCACGAAAAGTAAGGAGACAGCAAATGTGATTGAAGATAACATATCCAAGCGAAAGCATAACCATTCCATTGCACCAGCAATGTGGAACTTTGGCCGACAATACGCATCTGTCAGTTTCATATTTGTGCCGCTAAATCTTGACCCTTCATCAAAGCTCCGGATAGTTGTTGTGCCTGAAATTGTTTCAGCAAAATGTTGTATCACTGGAGCTTTGCACACCCCAACTAGTCTTGCTAGTTCTCGTGCTGAAGGTATGTAATATTGCTGCAGAATTATAAATTAGTCAGAACACCTCCCTCCATGTGAGAAAATGATAATAGAAGACTGTAATAATCAGAGTTAGGTTTGGTGGATGCATATCATTAGCAGCTCTTTACATAGTTCTTACCAGAGATTTCTGAGGCAAAATGGCCACGGCAAAATAAACAATATCATTCAACTTGGTGGGATTTTTATATTAACAGGTTTGACATTTTATCTATGAGAGCTTGTAGCATGTGGACATCATAAAATGTAAAAGAATGCAGTAAAATAAACATATGGTGATATCATTTATGTCATTTAAGCCATGTTTCAGCATAATATGAAAGACAACATTCTGAAGAAGTCAGCTGATATACCTGATACCAGATACAGGTTCCAATTACTGGGATAAAAATGATGAAAACCTGCCATGCAACCTGAGACATTACTGCAATAATTCCAAGGAGCTGGATCATCGAGGAGGCAACTCCTCCAACTTGACTTGGAATGTTCAAATCCACTGCACTTTGGTCCGTAGAAGCCTGCAAGGAAACATACAGCTAATTTAGCAAAAAATTTGGTACCCATTACATTTATCAGAAAGGAAGTGTTTTTGTGTGTGTGCATGCGCATGAGTGTGAGTGTGTGAGAGAGAGGAATTGCTTAATCTAAAGAAGAGAGTAATACAAAAATTGCAAACTACACCATTCTTCAAAACCCAATAAAGGATTATCAAACACATTTTTCCACTTACTCTATTTAGGATTCGTCCAGTTGGAGTGGAATCAAAAAATGACATGGGAGCTCGGAAAATGTAAAAGTGCATTTTATTGAAGAGTAGTGTGGCTGTCCTGTACCCAGCTGTTGCAAGAAGCGTGGACCTCACAAGGATGCAAAAAGAACTGCCTATGGCCAAAGTGACATACACAATTATCAGCAAAGAGCTACCAACTGAAGGTTTCACGTCCAGCGAGACAGGACTTGCCCAGGCCATCCAATAATTGCTTCCAATCTGAAGGAGCTGAAAGAGAACCTGTGCCAGCAATATAAATGGCACAAGAGCTCCTCCGTACGCCATCGTGATATATTTCCAGTAGACTGAAAAACCAACTTTTCCTTTCTCTCTCTCTTCTTCTTGGATAATCTGTCCTTTTGACCCCACTAGGTCATCTACTTTACCATCTTGAACATCTTTATTTTCTTGTTTTTGCACAACCCCATTCGCACTGGCCATACTCCCATCTTCCATGCTCATACTTGTACTTTCAGAAGCTGACCCTGCTTCAGCAGAATCAAGAGCTGACAAAGCCTTCTTATGCGCTCCCACAAGTTCCATAAAATCAGTTCCTGAATTAAGGATATCACTATACTTTCCAGCTTGAGTAATCCTTCCATCTTTCATGACCTAACAACAATTATAGGTTCAGTTAATAGATACAAAGAGGGAAAAATGAAAAAAAAAAAAGGCTGGAAAGAAAGTCAAGATAAGATCAGCAGCAGGTAAGAACTCTACTTGATGAGTAACATAAACCACTGTTTTTGAGCTCAGAAGGCCCAGCAAACACTCCTGCCATATACAAGTAAATATAGTTCAAAACCAGCGACGCAACAACCACAGAAAACAAAGTAGAACAAAGGGCAATGGAATTGCAAGGATTTTCAAGTACCTCAACTTAACTCATCTTTGAATATGTTCATCAACAACTTTAGGTATGTTAGAAGAGTTATTAGGGTTAGAGGGTATTTTAGTCATAGTGATATTTTTCTAACCCGATATAATAAGATGTGTGGTAGGCTATGCAACAAGTAGAGACTAACGTGCCTTCAATTTTTATGTCTAAACCGTTCATACAAACTACAACAAGGTACATAATATACTAGAAACAAAAAAGCAAAAGAAAAGAAAAATATTCTATACTTATATAATGGCATTAGAATAGGGAAATAAATTACCTTAAAGAGGTGGGATCCTGTATGAGCATCCACAGCGCTAAAAGGATCATCAAATAGATAGATATCAGCATCTTGATATAGAGCACGTGCTATTTGGATTCTTTGCTTCTGCCCACCACTCAAATTGATTCCTCTCTCACCTATGACTGTCTGATCCCCAAATGAGAGAATTTCAAGGTCCTTCTTCAAGGAACATGCTTCAAGGATGCTCTCATACTTTTCTCTATCCATCTCCTTACCAAACAATATGTTCTCTTCTATCTTGCCACTTTGTATCCATGGTGACTGTGCAACATAGGCCTTAGTCCCACACAACTTAATGGTCCCAGATATCTTGGGCACTTCTCCCAGAATACAGGAAAGCAAACTTGACTTTCCCGAACCAACAGTCCCACCACCCTCAAGCCATTTTTCACTTTAAGATTTATATCTTTCAATGTTGGGTTAGGGGAAGATAATTCCCAAGAAAAATTCCCATCAGTAATCTCTATTGCTGTATCAGAACTACCTCTTGGAAGCCTCTCTACAACATCAGATTGCAAGTCATCATGACGAAGGAACGATGCAATTCGATCAAGAGACACTTTAGTTTGAACTATCATTGAGACTGTGTCTGGAAGAGTATAGATGGGCTCCTGAAGAATCCTAAATGTTGCAAGTGCAGATAAGATCTTCCCGGATTCAAGTGGGATCCCCATTAGTACACAGGCACCAAAAGTGACCACAGACACAAACGTGGGAGCACCCCAAAAGACAAATGAGGTCATTGCAGAAGTGTAAACATACTTTTTCAACCACCCTTCTTCGGTCTTCCTAAGCTCGTTAATCTTAGATAGAAACTTCATCTCCCATCCTTGAAGCTTGAGAATCCTCATGTTCCTTAAAATCTCAGATGTTGCCTTCATTCTTCTGTCTTTTGACTCCATTATCTTGTCCTGAAACTTCTCTTGTAATTTTCCCAAAGGAACATTTGCCAACATAACAATTATAGTTGCAATAAGAGTTGCAATCGAAGCAAGCCCAAGATTTTTATACAAAATTAACAATGCAATAGCAACTTGCACAAGGACCATCCAAGGATCATGAACATACCAAGCAAAGTCACCTATCCTCTCAGCATCAACACTCATGAAATTGATGATCTCCCCACTACTGTGGCCCTGCTTTGACTGGCATGAAAGGGTTAAACCTTTATTGTAGATCATTGTGATCAATAACGATCGGACCTTAATTCCGGCCTGTTGCACCCTAAAGAACCAGTGCCTTTGTGTGAGGCATTCCACAAGTTTTGCAGCAAAAAACACGGAAACCAGAATATAGCCCTCATTCTTGAACTCCCGCCGGCCATTCAGGTATTGAACAAAAGTGTCAATAAGATATGGTCCAACATAGGAAGCCAATGCGTAAATAACCACGAGAAGGGCTGTCAAAAGAATCTCTTTCCAAACCGAGGAGATTAGTGCCTTCACCAAGTTGAGCGTGGTCATTCTATTTATTGTACCACACTCAACCTCAAGCTTATCTCTAAAGGTTGGAAAGCTCCCAACCACGCTATCACGGGGGTCAAGTTGAGGAACATCCTCAAGGTCTATTGTCTTCTTATTGCCAGTAGCAATTAGAGAACCCATCCAGGAGAAAGTAAGAATGCTAAAAAATCCAGCATTTGAATAAGGGGTTACAGTTTCACCCCCCTTTGACTTATTTGACTCTGCTTCATTAGTTGCAGTTGAATCACCATTCAAAAGAGGTTCTTCGAGAAGGGTATCTTCAGTACCCTCATTCTTACCGAAAAACCCCACATAAGAGAAGAACAAACCAGTGACAACAGAGACGCTATCCGAAACAAAATACTGAGTGGATACATTAACATGTTCTCTATAGAGAACAATGTCAATAACAAGACAGTAAGAAGAAATGAAGAGGTAGAAACCCCACCAAACTCTCAATAAAAACGGGTACTTTGGTTCACCCGAATTAAACAGTTGGGTACGGAAAGAAACACAAAGTGCACCCCAAGCGAGTGTTCGAACCGCCAAATCCAAAAGGGTCACTAGCCCTTCATCAGACCAACCATTTCTATACCAATAAAAGTAATTCAATAAACATAAGACAAGACTAAACACAGAAACACCAAAACAACAAATTAGAGCCTGCCTATAGTACAAACCCCTGGTGTTTTTAAACCTTCCCTTTGGACCTTCACCACGGCCCACCTTGAATTTCTTGTACACCCATGAGAGAAACAAGACAAATAACAAAACCAGGTGAAATGAACCAGAAACCCCACGTAGGAAAACGGGTTTGAGGAGAAAATCAGTACCTTTGGCTGAGTACATGGGTGAGGAGTAGTAGCGAGGAAACAATATTGACATACCGCGCTTTAAGGATGCAAGAAGCTCCATTTTTCCTGGACTGTGGTGGTGGGATTATTCGCTTATCCTTTATATACGCCTAGAGTTCGTGGGCATAGTCCAAAATGAGAGCATGGGAGATGAGGAAGTCAAATGTGGCTTTGCTTGGGCGTCGGATAACGTGGTGACCAAGACTCCCAGCTCGGAGATGCATCCAAAAATCCCAATGAATGGCCCACAAATCGACAACAATGAAGCTCGTATCCTTCCGAGAAAGGCGTGTACTTGTTGACAGAGAAACCGGGATCAGGATCTCTTCCCGTTAGAGATCAATCGGAGAATTTCATGTTGTGGGATTTGACCGTTATAGAAATTCAACTGTGAAAAAAGTATAAGCAGGTTTTGTATAATCGAGACGCAACAAATTTGATTTTAAACTTTTGTAATCGAGGTGCAATAAATTAGATTTTGTACTGTTTTTCAAAATTTTACACTTTTTCACCATTAGATTTCATTAATAGCCAAAATCTCTAACATGAGATTTTCTAATTGATGTCCAACAGGAGGAGATCTTTATCCGAGAAACTGACTATTAAACTGTGTTTTGCTAAATTTTTGGAATCCTTTTTGGGGAGTCTTAAAAAATTAAGATAGACGTCAATGCAAACCGCGGAAAGGGAACAGACAAGAAAATTACATGGCCTCTTATCACTTTTGATACAAACAATAAATTAAATAAAAAAATATATGAGTAATAAAAATGTCATCAGGGACAAGTTGAATTTTTACAGAATTGGCACTGCAAGAGATTTTCTTAGCAGTTTAAATGAGAAAGCATTTAAGTTGCTAAGGAATATAACTAACGATCCGAGAAAAGTTCAAATCCAAATGGAATGCTGCACTATTAATAGCCGGAATTACCAAGTTTGGCTGTAATCCAGTCGAGCTGAGTCAAGCTTTAAGATTTTAAGCTTAGCTCATTTACAAAAATGCTTATTTGAGTTGAGTTGAGTTAAGCTTTAGGATTTCAAGCTTAGCTCGTTTACGAAAATGCTTATTCGAGTCGAGTTATAAAATGAGTGTTCAAGCTCGGCTCGTTTAAAATTCGAGCGAGTTTGAGCTCAAACTCGAGTTTCTTGAGAATGCTATTCGAGCCGAACCAAGCTCAACCTTAGATTGAGTTAAGCTATTAAATTATTTAATGTATAATCCGAGCAAAGTTTAAACCCGAATTTTAAAACTTCTTAGATATTTATCAATAACATAAATTAATATAACTCATTTTAGTAATATATATACAAGATATATGAACAAACTAACTAAACAGTTAGTATGTTAATTAATACATACACGTATAAATATTAAATAACATATATTATTTAATTACTAATATACAAATTTATATAACTATTTTATGTAATATATATATAAGATTTATGAACGAGTTAACGAGCTAAGCAAGCCGAACGAGCTTGACTTAAACAAGTTGAACTCATGAGCCCCCGTCGATCTTAATTGAGCTAGCCGGGTATGTGTCACTAGCTAATTGAGCAAGTTTCAATAATAACGAGCGAGCTTGTGCAGTGTCGCGCTCAAGTTCGGGTCGACTTTAACCAAACAGGTATCGAGCGAGCTGTCGAATGTGTCGATTCATTTATAGTCCTGAGCTAGGGTGTGGGAATCTAGGGAGCACGCATAGAGACGTTTGGCAAATTTTGTTTATTATTAGAACATCTAGTTAAAATTCTCTAGCTATATTTAGTTAACATGACTATTCTTTTACTTGCATATTATGTTGAGAAAAGACAAATAATAATAATCACTGTAGCCAGTTTTTTAAAATATTTTCTCCTTCCTCTCTCTCACATTCACTTTTAAATTTAAAAAATCATAAATTTTTAAATATTTCAATCTATTAACAGAATGTGAGTCTATAATGATCATCGGAGTATGTTAAAATTATCAATATTTTCAAAAGCTTAAAGCGAAGTTCGACACGCATGATATTAAATGAATTGAAGTTGTTACAGTTTAAACTATTTTATGTGGTTTAAGTATAATTTTAATTATGTATATATAAGTTTTTGAAACCTCTTTCCTTACAAGTCAGGGTGATTCTATTTGAAGTCTGTTTTGTTTGGTATGAAAGCCATCACTAAGTCAAGCATGTGATCAAATAAGTTGCGACGTTGTGGTCAAGTTATGTAATGTATCTTTCCAAGAAGCAGAGAAACAGAGAAGCTGATTTTCTAGAGAATTAGCTTTATGGTTGAAGAATACATCTAATGATCAGAGAAAAGTTCAAATCCAAGTAGGAGGCTGCACTATTTAATAGCGGAAATAATCAGAAGAGCCGAAATAACCAAGAGGATGTGGGAATCTAGGGAGCATACATAGATACGTTTGGCAAGCTTTGTTTATTATTAGATCATCTTCTAGTTAAAATTATCATATTAACTATAATTAGTTAATATGACTAATTTTTTTTTAGCGTGGGTGAAGCCATCAAAAGAAAAAGAACTTTCATTGAATCACTGTCCATAATGTGTATATAAACTATTGGGTAACCTTTTCTTGCAAGTTAGGTTTTAAGGGTGAATATTGTAACTTACTTTAAGCCGTTTATGATTGGCTCATTTCATTAAGTGGTCACATTTCAATCAACTTTAGTTTGTCTGCCTGTGTTTGACCATGTGTGTGAATGTGGATCCTTATTCAACTTGAAGCTCTTTGAGAGCAAGCTGAAAATGATAGAGTTCATAATTCTTCTTCATTTCTTTGCACGTGTTTGACTAAGCTTGTGAATGTGGTAGCTTGATTCATTTATGATTGTCTTGGTTTCAAAGCATCCCAATACAAGTGGCATCTGTGGGACATAACGAACCTAGCTACATTGAATCCATTCTCAATGTTCAAGTCCAGATTACATGTATATGCCTAAAAGTTGCTCTTATCAATATGTATTATTTATCAAAAACGTATTGTCATCTGCTTCACTTTTCAACACTGGAATTTGACCTCACAGTATACTCTGTCACAAGTTGAGCAAAAGATGACGACTTGTTTTCCAGCAATCTTGTTGGAGAATCACATTCCTCGACAAGCCCTGCAACAATAAATGAAAGAAGTCTGGTAAACAGTAGGATTATGATGAAATCATTCTAATGATGAAAACACTACCGGAGCAGAAATTGCAGGATTAAGATGAAATCGGACTGTCATGCTAACCAGATCACTATCAAGAACCGAAGTTATCTGATGTGCAATGATGACCGTACAGTCGGAAAAGTGTTGCCTCAGAGTTTGCTGAATCAGATTATCCATAGTTGTGTCAACGGATGCAGTAGCTTGATCAAGCACCAATACCTTACTTTTCTTGAGTAGCACACGGCCAAGGCAGACCAGTTGCCTCTGACCCACACACCAATTCTCTCCATTTTCACGAACTGCACCCATATAAAAATAAGCACTAAATTTTCATAAGATTTTGAGATATTCTACTTAACCTCTACACTAGAGAAGCTGAAAAGGCAAACCTGCAGAATCAAGTTTTCCTTCTTTCTTCCTAACTTCATCACCAAGTTGACACTTATCCAGAGCCTAATCAATTAGAGGAGAAAAACAAAATAAAATATGTAGGTGCCACCAATTGACTACTAATCCTATAACCAGTGAATGTTTATTTTATGAGGAAAATATAGGACAGAGAAAATCCTTCCAATAACCAAAGAAAGAAACCAACCCACCTCCCAAGTTTGTTCATCTGTATACTCTTCAAGTGGATCCAGCTTGCTTCGCACAGTCCCTTCAAAAATGGTTGGATCTTGAGGGATAATACTTAGTCGAGACCACGCAAATCATGCAGTCCAATCAAGGAGATGTTAATGCCATCTATCATTATTTGACCAGCAGCAGGTTCAACAATTCGGAAAAGCGCTTGTATTAAGAGTTTTTTTACCACTGCCGGTTCTCCCTACAATGCCAGTTTTCATTCCTCCAAGGAAAGTGCAGGTGAGACCATGTAATACGGCATTTGTGGAGCATAGCGAACCTACGTTGCACCCATTATCGTTAATTACTATACACTAGCACATAGCCCATGCTATGCAGGATTCTTTTTTATAATTTAATTTTAAAGTTTAAACATATCTACATCTTACTTTTCATATAAAAAAATCTATCATACCTCTTTTAACTAAAAGTTATACTAAAGGTTATACACCAGTATATTATTGAATATGTACTTTTTTTTAAGTGTACATACTGAATATGTATTTAATGACACAATCATACACATATTGATTAAAACATAAGACTATTGAATTTAGTTTAATTTATATAAACTAAAACGTAAACGATAACATCTTTGTTCTGTCGGAATAGTTTTTTTTTTTTTAAAAAAAAAAAAAGAAAGGAAGAAGAAGCAAGAATAAAATTTGAATTATGATAATATATGCTATCGTACTGTCACCTCATCACTAAATTTGGTAAGTAATATGCTCCATCATCATTGAATGTTGGAGGCTGATATGAAGTAATAGCCACACCGTCAACCGTAGTTATTGAAGAATAATTGGGCAACAATTAAATGTGCCAACGTTTGCGAGTACTTGTCATGGTAGAAGGCACATATCCAGTGCCCATTTTTCTATGTAGCAGACTATTCAGCATTTGAATTTGTCAAATGGGAATGACCAATCGTGTAAAAAGCGCTTGGCCCCATCGACCCGAGAAATGTTAAGTCTCATTCTCCTAACGTCCATTTATCAACTATTTTCATGCACATTCTTTTTAAATCTACCATTGAATATGTAGGACTCACATGTAAATCTACAAATCCAATAGTAGATTTAAATCCATTTGAAAAAGATAGTAAAAAGAATGAGTAATGTTATAAGGCTTTCTAGAGTCTTCTTAAATCGTCCCAAATGTGATGGACAGCAGCTGCTGTTCGGTAAAGGCAGAAAACCCATGTTTTCTGCCTTCCACTCAACTATTGACATCTCAACAATTTCAAAAAAATACACAAACTAAAAATGAAATCAAAACACTCAATCAACAAATTAAGCAACCAAATAAATAACCCACCGCCCACCTCGACAAGACGCCGCCACACCTCGCCACCTCCGACTTTCCGTGAACAAAAAAAAAAAAAAAGATAGATCTGCCCGGTGTGGGCTGTGATTAGGGGGTAAATGAGTGAGCTTGAGCGAGCTTCCTTTGTTTGGGCTTGTTTAAATTTTACTTTACTCGAGCTCATAAGCTAAAAATCGATGAGCTCGAGCTCATAATAACGAGCCAACTCTAGCTAGCTCTTATATTTTTTTTTATTTATTTAATTTTTATTATAAATTTAAACTTTAAGTACTCTTAAGCGGCTCAAAAGTCAGCTTGCATATGAGCATTTGCTTAATCGACTAGTCGGTATGGAGCATTTGTCAACAGAAAACATTTGGGAAAAAGATATGCATCCTTTTATAAAGGATGCATATTAGGAAAAAAAAAAAATCATCAATTTTTAATATTAATATGAGCAATTATGTGAACAATTACCAATTCGAGTCTTATACGAGCTGCTCACGAGCTTAGCCGAGTTGAGCTGAGCTTGCTTCGTTTAATATTCGAGTCAGGATTCATGTTCACAAAATGCTTCATTTAATATTCGAGTCGAGCTTGAGCCGAGCACATGCGAGCCGAGCCCGAGCTTGCTCGCAAGACGCTTCGCTCACTTAACACTCCCAGCTGTGATCCACCCCAACAACCAGGGGGAGAGATCCGGCCACCCTTAGTGGCCATATTTGTCTCTCCGTGAACTAACCAAAAAAAAAAAACAAAAAGATCCGGCCACTGGAGGTGGCCGTGATCCACCCCTAACGGCCTGGGGGTGGCCGCAATCCACCCCAACGGCCAGGGGAGAGAGATCCAGCCACCCCCGATAGCCATTTTTGTCTCTTCGGCGAACCAAAAAAAATTCGACCAGCCTAAAAAATCGTTTCTAATGCCTCAAAAATCGATTCTAATGTCACAAACTCATTTCTAATGCCTCAAAACTAAAACCTAGAGGGGAAGGTGAACCTTATTTGGAATTTTATCATCCTAAAAAAAAAAAAAAAATCGACTCACCGAAGGAAGGAAAAAAAAAAAAATTAAACCCACGCGAGACCCAAATTGTAGGTAAAGCGATGGTTAAATAACCACCCGCTAATAATATATTTTGATAATTATAATTATAATTATAATAATATTTATAGATATAACTTAATCAATTGATTATTAATGATTAAATCACATTTTTGTTTTCAATAATTAAATCACAAATTGAGAATTAATATATTATTACTATAATTTATATGATTATATCACATGATCAAATCATTTGATTATATAATAACAAATTATATATATATATATATATATAATATGACATAATTCATAAGTCATAAAATCTACAAGTTAATTATATGATTCATATTATTCATGTATAATGATAGTATGATACTTACAATTAAATTAAATAATGTGTTACCTATAACCACAATTGAATCAAAGCATTATTATATACTTTATACTAAGAAAACATATATCACGTTATCTTAGATTTTTATATCTAAGATAATTTTATTATATTAATATGAATTGTGATTTGTGAGATAATATGATCATATAATTTAAGTATGAGTATATGACCATTAAATTATTAGAAATTTAGGACTTAGGAGTTTGAGCATTATCATTAGAGAATAAGTTCAATTAAAAAGTCTCAAGAGGTAGTTCAATCGGCTGTGAACCACGTTTATGAAGCGGAGGTCACAAGTTCGAATCCCCCCTCCCCCTACCCTTGTGTGGACATGTCAACAAAAAAAAAGTTCAATTAAAAAAAAAGTCTATAAGTAAATATGATAATAATTTAAATCATTAATCATATGATCTAATATAATGAGGTTATATGATTATATAATATCAAAGACATAAGTTTGTAATTGAATAAAATATTTTTGAAACTATATATATTTATATCTTCTAACATTTATTTATTTAATTTTTCCATATTTAATTGAATAAAATATCACTCACTCCGTCGGCCATCCCTCTCTACAAACTCTACATCTGGACCGTCTTTCTCTCGTCGCCTCTTTCTCTCTCGATTCTCTCTATATCGCAGTTTTAATATTTTATTTGTATCATTTAATGATTTATTTGAACATTTATTTGTTTTTTTTTTTTTATATGCTGTGTTGAACTTTTTTTTTTTTTAATATTTTTTTATATGTTGTGTTGAACTTTGTTTTTATATGTTGTGTTTTTTTAAAAAAAAAGTTAACCTGTTATGAAATTATGATTTAATATTTAAGGATTTTTTTGAAAAAATTTTAAAGTAGGTCAAATATTTTTTATTTTTTAATATGAGATCTTATTATAGCAATTTTGCCCAAGAAGATGCTAAAAATACCAAAAAAAAAAAAAAAAAAAAATGAGAGTAAAAAATGATATAGTGCTTAAAAAAATCCCAAAACGCCTAAAAAGCCGAATTTTAAAAAAGTGGTTATAGTGGACGGTAAACTGTTTTACTAACCGCTAACCGCCAACTAACCGCTAACCGCCTAATGGATGCAATTAGTGAAATTTAATAACCACTAAGGTGGTTATGGTTAGCAGTTTTTGCCAATAACCGCTAACCATAATCGCCTTTACACCCTTAGTCGTGAGTCTCGGTGGCCGGCCGCGAGGTGTCTGGTCGCGGGCGAGATCTTTCGGCAAGACCCAACCATGGGTTTCTTCCTTCCGCCAAGATCCTTCTTCCTTCTTCTTTTCTCTGCATCGTGACTCTATCATGTGAGGCAAGATGTAGAATTGTTTTTTGCATTTTTTTCTCTTTATGTGAGGTGTCAGCATGTAAGTGGTGGGCAAAAATCCCCACCTTTTTGCCACATCCGAATTGAAGATATTCTCAATGTGATGTGACTTGTAAAATAACCAATAGATCAAAGTTAATAAATCACATCTCAAATTTAATTGTAATTTTAAAAGCCATATTACATTTGGGATAACTTTAAGAAGACTCTAGGAAGCCTTGTAACATTACTCCAGAAGAATAAAACCTAACTTTTCTCCTATGAACCCTAGAGATAGACTCAAGATACACGAACTTTTCTTTTCCACCTTTAATTATGATTGAATTAAAATTTAGTTAAAATTGATTGAATCGGATATGAATGCTTGTATGTCCCCTTTTGCAAGCTTGGAGGATTGACCATGTTTAACTGATGGTAAAATTGAGTAATATGAGTTTTCATTTGATATATAGTAGCATGTCAGTGAGAAATGTTAGACCTCATTCTGTCACACCTATCTCCTAACCATCTTTTTTTTTTTTCAAGTAGATTCAAATTTATCATTAGATTTGTAAGTCTACATATATATGGGTCCTACATATTCAATGGTAAATTTTAAAAAGATATATATGGAGATGGTTAGGAGAATGAAACCTAACATTTCACGTATGTCAACCTAACCTATGTAATCCACCTCAAATTCTTGTATTTTGACATTTCACCTCATCCGTTTAGCCCATCTTTTGCATAATTTCTTAGAGTCCAATAATAATAATAATAATATTATTATTATTGTTATTATTATAAAAAATCAAGATAAACTTTCTCTCTTTATCAATTCTTATATAGGTTATTATCAAAACATTAATTCCCATTTATAAGGAGAATGAGACATTGAGACAGAGAGGTCATTGGCTATAAATAATATTGTTGCTAACCACACATTTACTTGGCTAGAATTAATTAAGTGGGCACATTAACTAGAAGCCTAGGACCATTCAATTTTGGATGGCTAGGATCATTTGATTTAATGGCTTTATCTTGATCATATGATGCTTGGTAGATCCGAATTGGATTTACTAAACCGTTAGTAAAGTCAATTGTAAGATCAAATTAGCTTTGATCTAATGGTTGCAATTAAATGATTGTTACTAACTATTGCGATCTAATAGTTATAATTAAATAGTTGCTAATTGTAAATTAAATCCAACAGTCAGAAATTTAAAAAAGATATATATGGAGATGGTTAGGAGAATGAAACCTAACATTTTGCGTATGTCAGCCTAACCTATGTAATCCACCTCAAATTCTTGTATTTTGACATTTTACCTCATGCGTTTAGCCCATCTTTTGGGTAATTTCTTAGAGTCCAATAATAATAATAATAATAATAATAATATTATTATTATTATTATTATTAAGATAAACTCTCTCTCTCTCTTTATCAATTCTTAGACAAGTTATTATCAAAACATTAATTCCCATATATAAGGAGAATGAGACATTGACACAGAGAGGTCGTTGGCTATAAATAATATTGTTGCTTACCACACATTTCCTTGGTTAGGAATTAATTAAGTGGGCACATTAGCTAGGAGCCTAGGACCATTCAATTTTTGGATAGCTAGGATCATTTGATTTAATGGCTTTATCTTGATCATATGATGCTTCGTAGGTAGATCCAGTGGTTGGATTTACTAAACTGTTAGTGAAGTCAATTGTAAGATCAAATTAGCTTTGATCTAATGGTTGTGATTAAATGATTGTTACTAACTATTGCGATCTAACAGTTATAATTAAATAGCTATTGATTGTAAATTAAATCTAATGGTCAGAATTAAGTATTTGTTAAATTAGCATTTTTATTATTAGTGAATTAACAATTTAATAATGTTGACAAATTATTACTATTAGAATAGCAGTTAGTGACTATTGGATTAATAGTTGATTTTGAAACATTGTGACCGTTGGTTTACATATATTAATAACTACTATTTTCAATATTATTAATAGCCTATTGCTGTCCAATTTTAAATACGATGAAAAATTCTATCCCCATCTATTGTCTCGAAAGACCTTGTGTATTTTTTTAAAAAAAATTAAAGTTTATGTTTCTTGATAGAATGGAAAATCTGAGGCGTTTAGGTTTAGTTTTGTTTGTGCAAAAATCAACTAAACTATATAAGTCTTATGGGCTCCATTGTATATTGGAGAAATATTTGCTATTACCTTTTACATACCAATTCTGATGGAAACAAATAATTTCTTAAGAAAGATGACATTGTAACCCACCTTAACTACAATTTTGATTTTCTATTTCTCTTATTTGGACACCATTATTTTTAGTATAATCTAGAAAAATCAATATTTATGATTAACAATTCGTTATAATTGTGAAGGAAAAATCAAATATTATGATTAACAATTCGTTATAACAAATAATGATGTTTTTTATTTACAGTTCATTGTTCAATTTGTTTGTGACGATAAAAAGAGGGCGAAAACAGAGATAAAAAAAATTAAAATTTAAAGACGTCATTTTTTATTATAAGTTAAAAAGATGTATAAAATATATATCACCTCTTTAAATTAAAAAAAAAAAAAATCTTTGTTCCTATAAGTATATATGATTTAAAATGAATAGTATAAAGAAAAAAAATAGCAAAAAAAAAAAATACATAGATTATAATATAATTAACACAATTAATAATATATTGATTATATGCGCGAGATTTTTCATTATAATTTAAATTCAAAAACTTTAACACATCCCATCTTACTTTTCATTATAAGTTAAAAAAGGTGTGTGCAAAAATCCATTACGCTTTTTTTAATGAAAATACATACTAAATGTTATGCGTCATTACATTATTGAACATGTACAATTTTTTTTTTTAGTATACCAAACATGTACTTAATGAAAAGTATAAAAGAAAAAAAAATTAGCAAGAATAAAACTTGAATTTTGATTATCAGAATATCAATAGAAAATTAATAGGAAACTCTGATATTGTTGATGTGATACTTATTATATTTCAATATAAATAAAACCCATAAAGTTCATCATATTATTATGCCAACTAATATTCCCAACTCAACACTTTTTTTTTTTTTTTGCATTAAAAAGGTAAAATATTTTTAAAAACCCTAATTTTACCAAATTATTGATCTAAAAACTTAATTCAAAAGAAAACAAATTATTATTCTTCTTCTTCCCTCTTATTCTTCGTCTCTTTTTCTCTATCTTCTTCTTCTCTTTTTCTCTGTCTTCTTCTTCTTTTTCTCTTTTTTTGTATATCGTTCGTTTTAAAAATATTTTACCTGATGTGTTTAACGTATTATTAAAAAAAAAAAAAAGTTGAGGTGGGAATATTAGTTTGCATAATAATATGACATGAAAAATCTAAGTGTGATTTTTAAAAATCATAAATAAAACATGATACATGTCATAATTTAATTGGATATGACATGGTACATTAACGGAATCCGTTAAGTTAATTTAATGGATGAAATTTAACTATAAGGACTAAATTATTATTTTTTGCATACCACATAGACTTTTGAGTTCGTTTTAATACCATAGGGAGTAAATTGTAAATCAAGTAAACCATGGGGACTAATTTTGTATTTTTTCCTAATATTTAATGCAATCAAATAAATCTCTTCCAACACTTTCAAATGCAAAAAAATTCTAATATATAACAGAAACGAAAAAAAAAAAAACCAATAAAATATTCAAATGAATTAAAACATAAAATCTTATTGGTGTGATACCTATTATATATATTTCAATACAAATAAACTTTTTAGACAGACAAACATAAAAATAATTAATTTAAAAAATAAATAAAATCTTTTTATTTTATAAGTACCTAATAAAACAAAATATTGCACTCAACATTTACTACAATTAGATAAATCCTCTTAGGTTCAATATTTAATTATATGTTTAGTGTTTTGAAGAGTTTCTATTCTCTTTTTTTGCACAAAAATCAAATAAACGCACTATAATCTTCCATTACCCACTAAAAATCAAAACAATTTATTATCTTAATTCAGAAGTTGCAATTTTCATCAAAGAACAAACTGAATAAAAAAATAACCTACAAATACAATTAATACTCAATTATAATTGTTTGGAGAGGGTTGTGTTATTTTTATTAAGGATTTGTTTGAGATTAAAGTTTTAGTAAATGCGATTTTTATTATTATTTTTAAAAAAAATCGTTTTTGAAAGGTTAAGAATAAGAATTACTTCAAGATTAAATTTTTTAGGTTATTATTGTTGAAGAGTGGAGGAAAAAAAATAGTTAATTATTGAAGTTGCAGTTTTTTTCAAATAAAAAACATACATATGGAAGATTAAGAAGAAGAATTACTCCATGTTGATGTTTTAGGCTCCTTTTTTTTTTTTTTTAAGATGTTTTAGGTTGTTATATTTGAAAAGTGGAGAGAGAGACTTGGAAAGAGAGAAAAAAAAATTAAAAAAATAAATAAATCGAGAGAGAGAGAGAGAGAGAGAGAGAATCCGAAATAATTGGGAGATCTTTATTTTATAGGCCTTATTATTTTGTAAATAATCTATTATTAATCTAATTATTTTTCAATGGCTTATTATTTAGAAAGAAAATAAATTCTTATTTTATAAATTATCTATTATTACATGCACAAAGTATATGTAAGAAAACAATTAGTTTTCTTTAACCTTTTCTAAATTTGAATTTAAAATATTAAAGTGACTAAAATTATTAATACATAATAATTTGATTTCTATTATTTGTTTTCTTATTTGATTTGGATATTAATAATACTTAATATCTTGCATTAAATTTTTGAATTTAATAAAATCACGTATAAAGAAAATTATTGAAATATAATTAAATATCTTTAATGAAGCTCACTTTTGAGTATGATTACTTTATATTTAGCTTATAATCAATAGGATTTTAGAGTTATATTATAATCGTACTTTTTATAAGTATTATGAAATTTATTTTTCATAATTGTAAGAAGAAAACTTGAATTTTGCTTAATTAAAACATTAATATAAAATTAGAAATAATTTCTAATATTATTGGAATAATATTTATTAGATTTTAATATAAATAAAACTCAAAATTATAAACATTCGAAAAAATACTTTGGTTGTAGAAAAACTATGCGTAAGATTATTTATTATAGTTTAATTTCAATTTTTTTAAAAAAAAATGACGCATTTTTAAATAAAAAAATACATATTAAAGGTTATACACCAATATATTACTCAACATATAAATTCGGGTAAATCATACAAATATAGTGAATGAAGAATCCTGCACATAGTGTGGGTTATGAGAGTGAATGACTTAGAAAGAAAGAAAGAAAAAAAAAAAAAAAAAAAGAAAGAAGACGTTGAGAAAGAGGATAAATGAGAGACATAAATATGAACTTGTAAATTTTTAAATGTTAGGTTTTTAAAATAATGAGTTAAAATATTGGTTTAGTTTTTTTTTGGATTAAATATCTTCGATCTAAAAATCAAATAGTTGTTAGGTTTTCAAAATAGAGAGAGATGGAAAGATGGTTATCAAAAACTCATTGATATAAATAAATCGAGTTTTAGAGAGAAGATCAACGTCTTTACACATGGCGTGGTACTTGTGGTTTCAAGGCACCATGTTGTGGTACCTAAGTTTTGGATTCCACATCAAATTAAATAATATTAAAATTATGTAAAAAAATTAAAAGAACTCAGATACTTCCTAAAAAAAATTCCATCGCTTCTCCATTCTCTTCTTCCCCAACCACTTAGGTTTTTGCAAACCCAAATACCATCTTTGTCATCCCTCCTCAAATGACAAAACAGTAATCAAAACAGACACTAAATTAAATAAAATTCAAGCCCAAGGGTCCCAATTACAAACTTTGTTGCAAACCCTAGCGATTATAGGAAGATCTTCCTAAACAAGGTTCTATCAAATTACGGATTGTCTCGAGACAAAAGCCTCTTCTCCAAATGGAGGAGTTCTTATTTGAAAGCTAAGGTGCGCGAGTCATCATCGACTCCGAACTATGAAGCAAAAGGAAATCCTCTTCAACCAAAGCTCTATGAAAGCCCTCGTCTCAAACCCAAATACCACGTCACCCTTCCTCAGTGAAAATATTTTCCCCCATTACCCTTCATCTGAGGTAAGTCTGTTTCCCACTGTTTTTACAATTTGTTTTGATAAGGTTCATTTGAAAAAATAGATTTGAGCCTAAAGTGGTTGGGGAGAGGAGAATGGAGAGGACGATGGATTTTTTTTTTTTTTTTTTTGTTAGGAAGTACATAGGTTCTTTTAATTTTTTTTTACATAATTTTAATATTATTTAAGAGGCATCCAAACTTAGGTATCACGCCACGTGGTGCCTTGAAACCACATAAACTACGTCATGTGTAAGGGTGATGTGACATTCCGTTAAAAAACTAACGGAATCCTAACATAAGTATCAAGTGAGTTTATTTGATAACCACATGTACCATTTGTGATATTTTGAAAACCAATGCTATTTGATTTTTAAAATGAGTTAAAAATATTTAACTTTTTTTTTTTAAGAAAAAAGTTTACGCCACATGTCGCAAGTTGAAAGCATTTCAAAAGAAGGTTTCGGCTATTATATATGATATATATGATTTTATGTGTATTATTTGTTTCCTTATTTGATTTGCACATTGATAATGCTTAATTTATGAAATAATTTATATATAAAAAACTCTAAAATATAATTAAACGTCATTAATTATGCTAATTTAATGATTAATTTTTACTTTAATTTTAAAATTTAAACACATAATTTTTTTTTATTATTTTTTTGAAAATAATTTAAACACATAATTTTCATTATAAGTTAAAAGGAACTCTTTAAATAAAAAAATTAAATCTTTGTTCCAATAAGTATATATGATTTAAAATGAATAGTATAAAAGAAATTAGCAAGAATAATACATGAATAATAATATAGTTAACGCAATTAATGACATATAGATTATATTGAAATATAATTAACGCAATTAATGATGTTATATAGATATATAGATATAATTAACGCAATTAATAATTGATTTTTTTAAAAGGAAAAACAGGTTATATATATAACTATTTTTTTTTTAAATCCTAACCGTATTAATATATGTTAAATTTTTTTTTTTTTGACATGTCCACACAAGGGTAGGAGGGATTTGAATCATGACATCCGCTCAAAAGTGGTTATTACATGATTGAGTACCTCTGGGACAATATATGTTAAATTGACTAAATGTACTAATACATTATAATTTGATTTATATTAGTTGTTTCCTTATTTGATTCAGACATTAATAATACTTAATTTATTTAATAATTTGTATTTGGAAAACTCTTAAAATATAATTAATGCAATTAATGACTAGTTTTTTTTTTAAAAAAAAACCGGTTCATAAACTGTGCCTTAAAAAACCGGTTTAGCATTATAATAAAAATGGTTCATGTATATGTCATGATATTAAAGTGACTTCGAGAGTGATTGACTTTTATATATATATATATATATATATGATTGCATAAAAATTAGTCATCAACAACCCCACATAGAATGTTGTGCCTTTTTGGCCGTAGTTAACAACTAAGAACAGGAAGTACCTGCAAATCACGAATATCAACTTGTCCATGTGAGGGCCAAGAATAATCTGGTTGGACTTCTTCTAAAACAAGAGTTGGCTCGCTCGGGATACGAGTCTATTGAAATATTCTCCCTACGGATATAATGTTGTTCTCCAAGTGGCAATGATTCCATATTACCCAGGTTTGTAACATGTTTAGATTAAGTCCATATGTCACAGCTAAGCCCACAATGGCTTTAGAGAAAAAGAAAACCAGAAAAAAGAAAAAGGCAATTAGAAAGACATAAATCATGTTCCTTTAACAATTTAAATTAAGAGCAAGAAAAATTGTTAGTATGAAACTAGATGGGAAATACTTACCTGGATCAATTACTCCCTTTAGAAGAAAGATCACGAAAAGTAAGGATACGGCAAACATGATTGAAGATAACATATCCAAGTGGATGGACAACCATCCAATTGCACCAGCAATATGGAACTTTGGCCGACAATACGCATCTGTCAGTTTCATATTTGTGCCACAAAATCTAGACTCTTCATCAAGGCTTCGGATAGTTGTTGAGCCCGAAATTGTTTCAGCAAAATGTTGTATCATTGGAACTTTGCAAACTCCAACTAGTCTTGATAGTTCTCATGCTGAAGGCATGTAATATTGCTGCCGAATTATAAATTTGTGAGAACGTCTCCCTCTAGATGAGAAAATGATAATAATAGATTGTAGTAATGGAAGCTAGGTTTGATTGATGCTTATACACTACATCATCTAGCAACTTAGCAAAAATCTATCTGAAGAAAACACATTGTTAAACAAGTATTTATAAATCCAGAAATTTGGTGGGATTGTTATATTAATAAGGCAGCAAAACTCTGCATACAGGTTTGACGTTTTATCTGAGTCATTGTAGCATGTGGACATCATAAAATGTAAAAGAATGTAGTATAACGAAAAAATGGTGACATCATTTATGCCATTTGAGATGCCATCCAATTAAGCCATGTTTCAGCATAATATGTAAGACACATTCTGAAGAAGTCAGATGGTGTACTTGATACCAGATACAGGTCCCAATAACTGGGATAAAAATGATGAAAACCTGCCATGCAGCCAGAGACATTACTGAAATAATTCCAAGGAGCTGGATCATCGTGAAGGCAACTTGCCCAACTAGATATGGATTTTTCAAATCCACTGCAGTTTGGTCTGTAGAAGCCTGCAAAGGAAACATACAGCTAATTTAGTAAAAAAATTATGTACGTGTAGAAGCCTGCAAGAAAATCCACTGCAGTTTATCTGAAAGGATGTGTAGGTGGGTCATGGGTGTGTATGTGTGTGTGTGAGAGAGAGAGAGAGAGAGAGAGAGAGAGGAGCTGCTTGATCTAAAGAAGGGATCTATAAAAAAAATTGCAAACTAAGCCTTTCTAAAGAACCCAATAAAGGAGCCTCATACAAAATTTTCCACTTACTCTATTTAGGATTCGTCCACTTGGAGTGGAATCAAAAAATGACATGGGAGCAAGAAAAACGCAAGAGTGCATTTTATTGAAGAGTAGAGTGGCTGTCCTGTAACTAGCTGTTGCAAGAAGCGTCGCCCTCACAAGGATGAAAAAAGAACTACCAATGGCCAAAGCGACATAGATAATTATCAGCATAGAGCTACCAACTGCAGGTTTCATGTCCTGTGCGACAGGACTTCCCCAGGCCATCCAATAATTGCTTCCAATCTGAAGGATCTGAAAGAGAACCTGTGCCAGCAACATAAAGGGCACAAGAGCTCCTCCGTACGCCATAGTGATATATTTCCAGTAGACTGAAAAACTAACTTTTCCTTTCTCTCTCTCTTCTTGGATAATCTGTCCTTTTGACCCAACTATGTCATCTGCTACACCATTTTGGAAATCTTTTTTTTCTTGCTTTAAAACAATCCCATTAGTACTTTCAGAAACTGACCCTGCTTCTGCAGAATCAAGAGTTGACAAAGCTTTCTTATGCGCCCCCCACAAGTTCCATAAAATCAGTTCCTGCAATGAGGATATCACTGCGCTTTCCACTTGAGTAATCCTTCCAGAGTTCATGACCTAAAAACAATTATAGGTTCAATTCACAGAAAGAAAAGAGGAGAACAATCTCCATAAAAAAATAAATAAAAAATAAAAGAAGGATGGAAAGAAAGTAAATACAAATGGCTCACCAAGGTAAGATCAGCAGCAGGTAAGAACTCCACTTGACGAGTAACATAAATCACTGTTTTTGAGCCCAAAAGGCCAAGCAAACATTCCTGCCATGTATAATTCGATATGGTTCAAAAGCAATTATGCAACAACCACAGAAAACAAAACAGAACAAAGTTCAATGGTATTGCAAGGATTTTCAAGTACCTCAACTTAGCCCATCTTTGAATATGTTCATCAACAACTTTAAGTGAATAGTATACTAGAAAAAGAAAAAAGAAATATCATTCTGTACTTATATAATGGCATTAGAAGAGGGGAATAAATTGCCTTAAAGAGGTGGGATCCTGTATGAGCATCCACAGCACTAAAAGGATCATCAAAAAGATAGATATCCACATCTTGATACAGAGCACGTGCTATTTAGATTCTTTGCTTCTGCCCACCGCTCAAATTGATTCCTCGCTCACCTATGACTGTTTGATCCCCAAATGAGAAAATTTCCAGGTCCTTCTTCAAGGAACATGCTTCAAGGACACTCTCATATTTTTCTCTATCCATCTCCTTACCAAACAATATGTTCTCTTCTATCTTGCCACTTTGTATCCATGGTGACTGTGCAACATAGGCCTTTGTCCCACACAACTTAATGGTGCCAGATATCTTGGGCACTTCTCCCAGTATACAGGAAAGTAAACTTGACTTTCCTGAGCCAACAGTCCCACAAACAGCAACCCTCATGCCATGTTGCACTTTGAGATTTATATCTTTTGCTGGATTAGAGGAAGATAATTCCCAAGAGAAATTCCCATCAATAATCTCTATTGTTGTATCAGAACTACCTCTTGGAAGCTTCTCTATAACATCAGACTGCAAGTCATCAAGACAAAGGAACCATGCAATTCGATCAAGAGACACTTTAGTTTGAGCTCCTGAAGAATCCTAAACGTTGCAAGAGAAGATAAAATCTTCCCCGATTCAAGTGGGATCCCCATTAGTATACAGGCACCAAACGTGACCACAGAAATGAATGTGGGAGCACCCCAGAAGACAAATGAAGCCATTACAGAAGTGTAAACTAACTTTTTCAACCATCTTCCCTCAATCTTCCTAAGCTCGTTAATTTTAGACAGAAACTTCATCTCCCATCCTTGAAGCTTGAGAGTCCTCATGTTCCTCAAAATCTCAGATGTTGCCTTCATCCTTCTGTCTTTAGACTCCATTAACTTTTCCTGAAACTTCTCATATAATTTTGCCGAAGGAACAATTGCCACCAAAACAATTATAGTTGCAATTAGAGTCGCAATCGAAGCAAGCCCAAGATTTTTATACAAAATTGACATTGCAATAGCAATTTGTACAAGGAGCTTCCAGGTATCATGCATATACGCACCAAAGTCACCTACCCTCTCAGCGTCAACACTCATGAAATTGATGATCTCCCCACTAGTGCAGCCCTGATTTGACTGGCATGAAAGGGTCAGACTTTTATTGTAGATCATTGTGATCAATACTGATTGGACCTTAATTCCAGCCTGTTGCACCCCAAAGAACCAGTGCTTCTGCGAGAGGCATTCCACAACCTTTGCAGCAAAAAACACAGAGACCAGAATATAGCCCTCATTCTTGAACTCCCGCTGCCCGTTGAGGTATTGAACAAAAGTGTCAATAAGATATGGTCCAACATAGGAAGCCAATGAATAAATAATCACCAGAATGGCCGTCAAGAGAATCTCTTTCCATGCCAAGGAGATTAATGCCTTCACCAGCTTCAGTGTGGTCATTCTGTTAATTGTACCACACTCTGCCTCAAGCTTATTTCTAAAGGTCGGAAAGCCCCCAACCACACTATCACCGGGGTCGAGTTGAGGAACATCCTCAACGTCTAATGTCTTCTTATTGCCAACAGCAATTAGAGGACCAATCCAAGAGAAAGTAAGAATGCTAAAAATTCCAGCATTTGAATAAGGGGTTACAGTATCACCCCCCTTACACTTATTTGACACTGCTTCATTACTTTCACTAGAATCACCATTCAAAAGAGGTTCTTCGAGAAGGGTATCTTCAATACCCTCATTCTTCCCCAAAAACCCACATAACAGAAGAACAAACCAGTGACAACGGAGACGACATCGGAAGCAAAATACTGAAAGGATACATTAACATGCTTTCTATAAAGAACAATGTCTATAACAAGGCAGCAACAAGAAATGGAGAGGTAGAAACCCCACCAAACTCTCAATAAAAGCGGGTACTTTGGTTCACTGGAATTAAACAATTGGGTTCGGAAGTAAACACAAAGCGCCCCCCAAGCTAGTGTTCTAAGCGCTAAATCCAAAAGGGTCACTAGCCCTTCATCAGACCAACCATTTCTATACCAATAAAAGTAATTCAGTAAACATAAGACAAGACTAAACACAGAAAGACCCAAACAACAAAACAGAGTACTCTGTTTATGGTACAAACCCCTGGTGTTTTCGAACCTTCCCTTTGGACCTTCACCACGACCCACCTTGAATTTCTTGCACACCCATGAGATAAACAAGACAAATAACAAAACCAGTTGTAATGAACAGAAACTCGCGTAGGAAAACGGGTTTGAGTAGAAAATCAGTACCTGAGTACACGGGTGAGGAGGAGTAGTAGCGAGAAAACAAGATTGATATACCGTGCTTTGAGGATGCAAGAAGTTCCATTTCTTGCGCAGCGTTTGTGGGGGTGAGTGATGGATTCTACGCTGAACAGAAAGATTTTCTCGCTTTATATAAGCGGAGGAGTTAGTGAGCATAGGCCATAGAGCTATAGTCCAGAATGAGACAGAGCTAGGACGTAGGATAACGTGGCGTCGAAGTCTCCGAGCTCGGAGACTGCACTTAATGGACCGCAAAGCCACAACAAAGGCGTGAACTTAGAACTACGTAGACAGAGAAACAAGTGTGCATGTGTTTTGTTGAAATTTTGAAATCTTTCTTGGAAGCCAGAGGATGCATATAGACGTTTGAGAATTGAGAACACTGCTGATTATTATTTACGAGATTCTACAAGACAGAAATGAAGGCTAGATCTTTCATGGGTGCTTAGGAAATGATAGAAATGAAGGGAAAAAAGCTGTGTCAAAAAAGTTCAATGTGACAAAATGTTTGTGACTTGTAAAGGAGTATATATTATCATTATTACCCTAGACTATTTACTTATTTGTATTTTTAACTCCAATATTTAAAAAGTAACATTTTACTCCTCAAAGTATCTAACATTAACACTTGATCCTCATGAAATACATTTTATCCCCTAAAGTATTTTGAATTAGCATTTTACTCTCCTAGTTATTTCGAAGGGTAAAGTATCAACTCAAAATACTTTAGGAGGTAAAGTATATTTTTTATGAGGGTCAAGTTTCAATGTCAAATACTTTGAGAACTAAATTGTCACTTTTTAAACATTGAGATTAAAAATGCAAATGAATAAATAGTTCAAGGGAGTAAAGTGTATTTTTTCTTATATCCAATTTAATGCTAAAATTTTGAATAGATAAATTCAAAATTTTAGTGAATAAATAAATTCACCATTGAACTTGTATAGAACCCACATGAATTCACAAATCTAATGGTACGTTGTAAAAAGATATGGTTGGAAGATGATTGAGTAACATGCCTCATGAGATATTTATGAGAAGAAAAAAAGTACTTTTAGCATTACTTGGGCAATAAATGTCAAATATGAAAAAATCACAAAGTTGGGAAAGGGTGAATGGGGTTTGACACATCACTCACCGAAAATAATACATAAGAGACAATAGAAAAGGTTGCTGTGTGCATATTGATAAGTTAAGGATTCAATGAATCTTTCAAATAATTCAACAAAGAAAATTAAAGATATTGTTGTATGAGTCATTACACAACAAATAATATGGACACAATATATTCTTACAATATAAAAATAGTATCTGTTGTATGAGTCATCATCTAGAGACATATTTGGGCAGAAATCATTTCGGAATCTGAACTATGCCATAAGTCGTTTTCAATATCTATTCTTGCCCTTTAATGTACAACGTGTACACCATTGTTGCTAGGATATGCCTAAAACACACAGAAACCAGTAAGGAGGTTACCCAAATTCCACTATGGTTCAGCACAACCACTGAATTCTTGTCATTGTCAAGAACAGAGATCTAAAGACTGGAGTTCGACCTCACAGTGTACTCTGCTACAAGTTGAGCAAAAGATGAAGACTTGTTTTCCAGCAATGTTCTTGGAGAATCATATTCCTCAATAAGCCCTGAACCAAAAGTGGAGAGAAATCTCATAAGCCACAGGATTGTAATGAAATCATTCAAACTATAGAGAACTATTGGAGCAGAAGGTATAGGAGCAAGATGAAATAAGATGGTCATACTGACCATTGTTTAGTAGCAGAACCATGTCACTATCAAGAACTGAAGTTATTCGATGTGCAATGGTAATTACTGTAGAGTTTAAAAAATGTTTTCTGAGGGTTTGCTGAATCAGATTATCTGTAGCTGTATCAACGGATGCAGTAGCTTCATCAAGCACCAATATCTTACTTTTCTTGAGTAGCACACGGCCGAGGCAGACCAGCTGCCTCTGGCCTACACTCCAATTCTCTCCATTCTCACTTACTGCATTGACATAATATAACTATAAGCAATAAATTTCCACATGGTTCTGAAATGTTCTCCTTCTACATAACATATATGCTACAGTATCAGAGAAGACAAACCTGTGGAATCTAGTTTTCCTTCTTTCTTTCTAACTTCATCTCCAAGTTGACACTTATCCAGAGCCTAAACAATTAGAGGTAACAAATAAAACCCAACAGATAAAAAACACAAACAATCCGAAAATTCTTAAACTACAAAGAAAGAAACCAACCCACCTCCCAAATTTGTTCGTCTGTGTGCTCTTCAAGTGGATCCAGGTTGGTTCGAATAGTCCCTTCAAACATGGTTGGATCTTGAGGGATAATGCTTAGTCTAGACCGCAAATCATGCAATCCAATCAAGGAGATATTAATGCCATCTATAATTATCTGTCCAGCCGCAGGTTCAACAATTCGGAAAAGTGCTTGTACTAGAGTTGTTTTACCACTGCCTGTCCTCCCTACAATGCCAGTTTTCCTTCCTCCAAGAAAAGTGCACGTTAGACCTCGCAATACAAGTGGCAAGTGTGGTTGATACCTCACCTACATTAAGCACATTATCATTAGTTAATATACATTGCATAAAATTCATAACCAATATCAAGCTTTCCAAACATGTCATCACTAAGAACTGAAAAGTACCTGCAGATCACGAATATCAAGTTCACCATGTGATGGCCAAGAACAATCTGGCTGTTTTGCTTCTATCAAGAGAGGAGACTCGCTCGGAATACCAGTGTATTGAAGTATTCTCTCTACTGATATCATTTTGTTCTCCATTTGGCAAATATTCATTATCACCCAGGCTTGTATCGTGTTTAAATTAAGCCCGTATATCACACCTAAGCCCGCAATGCCTTTATGGAAAAAAAAGAAAACAAAATGACAAGTGAAATGTATTATACATGTTCGTTTACTAATTTAAATCAAGAGCAAGAAAAATGGTTAGTAAGACACTTGATGGGAATTACTTACCTGGATCAATGACCCCCTCTGGAACAGAGATCAATAAAACCAAGGAGAAAAAGAATGTGATAGAAGATAGCATATCCAAGCGAAAACTCAACCATTGCATTGCACCGGCAGTATGAAACCGTGGCCGAGAATACGCATCAATGAGTTTCATATTTGTGTCACTAAATCTTGATTCTTCACCAAAACTCCTGATGGTTGTTGAGCCAGAAATTGTCTCAGCAAAATGTTGTATCACTGGAGCTTTGCACACTCCAACTAATCTTGTTAGCTCTCGGGCTGAAGGAATATAATATTGCTGCGTGATTATAAGTTTTGTGAGAACACTATCAATTGGGTGGTAGTTTGAGAGAGTATGTTGACTTCCTTTTTTTCAATTTAAACTTTTGGAAGAAAAGCTAATTTATCATATAAGGATTTGACATCTAGTATAGGAGAGTTCTTAGCATGTCGAACGTATGAAACGGAAAGAATGCAATATAATGAACATAAGGTGATATCCTTCAGTTTGTCTGAAATGTCATAAGTCATGTAATATATAAGACAATATTCTAAGCAAGTGAGATGGAATACCTGATACCAGATACAGGTTCCAATCATTGGGATAAAAATGATGAGAACCTGCCATGCAACTCGAGACATTACTGCAATAATTCCAAGGAGATGGATTATCGAGAGGGCAAATGAGTCAAGTAGGTTTGGAATGCTCCACTCCACTGCACTTTGGTCAGAGGAAGCCTGCAAGGAAACATACAGCTTAATCTAAAGAAGATAATTGTATAAAAATTGAAAACTACAAGGAGCACCATACAATCCTACACATTGTTCCACTTACTCTGTTTACGATTCGGCTACTTGGAGTGGAATCAAAAAATGACATGGGAGCTCGGAAAATGCATAAGTGCATTTTATTGAAGAATAGAGTGGCCGTCTTGTACCCAGTAGTTACAAGAAGCATGGTGTTCACAAGGTCACAAAAAGAAGCTCCAATGGCCAAAGCTGCGTAGACAATTATCAGGGTAGAGCTACCAACCACAGGTTTCACATTTTGTGAGACAGGGGCTGCCCAGGCCATCCAGTAGCTGCTTCCAATTTCAAGGAGTTGAATGAGAATATGTCCCAGCAATATAAAGGGCACAGCAGCTCCTCCGTATGCCATGGTGATATACTTCCAATACACCCAAAACCCAACTTTACCTTTTTCTCTCTCTTCTTCTTGGATAATCTGTCCTTTTGACCCAACTATGTCATCTGCTTTAAAATCCTGAACATCTTCATTTTCTTGTTTTTGCACAACCCCAATAGCACTGGCCATTTTCCCATCTTCCTTGCTCATACTTGTACTTTCAGAAGCTGACCCTGCCGCTGCAGAATCAAAAGCCAATAAAGCTTTCTCCTGCGCTCCCACAAGTTCCATAATATCTGTTCCTGAATTAAGAATATCATAGTACTTTCCAGCTTGAGTAATCCTTCCATCTTTCATTACCTGACAATAATTCACAAGTTGAGTTCACAGATAAAGAGTCGGGGAAGAATCCATCCATAAGTTGAGTTCATAACGAAAAAAGCTGGAAAGAAGCTAAATTTGAATGACTTACCAAGATAAGGTCAGCAGCAGGTAAGAACTCTACTTGATGAGTAACATAAACCACTGTCTTTGAACTCAAAAGACCCAGCATGCATTCCTGCCATATAGAAGAAGATATACTTCAAAACATATTATCCAACAACCACAGAGAGAGGGGAAAAAAATAAAAACTGAACACAATGTGTTGAATATGTCTATTGAGGTTCAACAATGCCACTCTACTCACTGGCTTTCCTCATTGGACACCAATTGGTTTTTAGATGAGATGGTCAAAGGCCCGATCCAACAATGTCCTTGATTTTCAGTACAACCGCTTTAACAATTGTTGCCCACATTAAAAGATGAGAAATCAAGAGGTGTATAGTTTCTATATATAAGTGTGGTAATCCCACATTGAAGAGAATAGAGTGACAAATTGCAATTCAAGCCCTATATACATATATATTACTATTACTACTATGCATTTAGTATACCTCAACATTACATGCAGAAATCACATGTATACCTCAACTTTACATGCAGAAATTAGAAAACACTTAGCCTGCGCTGAACATATAATTAAGGGAATTAAAATATATTGGTAATATATTACCTTAAAAAGGTGGGATCCTGTATGAACATCAACAGCACTAAAAGGGTCATCAAACAAATAAATATCAGCATCTTGATATAGAGCACGCGCAATTTGGATTCTCTGCTTCTGCCCACCACTCAAATTGATTCCCCTCTCACCAATGATTGTCTGATCCCCAAACGAGAGAATTTCCAGGTCCTTCTTCAAGGAACAAGCTTCAAGGACCCAGTTATACCTTTCTCTTTCCATCTCCTTGCCAAACAATATGTTCTCTTCTATCTTGCCAGTTTGTATCCATGGGGACTGAGGAACATAGGCCTTTGTCCCACACAGCTTAATGGCCCCAGATATCTTGGGTACTTCTCCTAGGATACAGGAGAGCAAACTTGACTTGCCTGAGCCAACAGTCCCACAAACAGCCACCCTCAAGCCATTTTTCACTTTGAGATTTATTTCTTTTAATGTTGGATTAAGGGAAGACAAATCCCAAGAGAAATTCCCATCAATGATCTCTATTGCTGCATCATAACTCCCTCTGGGAACCCTCTCTATAACATCAGATTGCAGGTCATCAAGACAAAGGAATGATGCAATTCGATTGAGGGACACTTTGGTTTGAACTATCATGGAGATTGTGTCAGGAAGACGAAAGATGGCCCCCCGAAGAATTCCGAAGGTTGCAAGTGCAGATAAGATCTTCCCTGACTCAAGTGGGATCTTCATCACCATACAGGCACCAAAAGTAGCCACAGACACAAATGTGGAGGCACTGCACAAGACAAATGTGGTCAGAGCCGAAGTGTAGACAAACTTTTTCAACCATTCTGTCTCTGTCTCTCTGAGACCCATAATTTTAGATAGAAACTTCATCTCCCATCCTTGAAGCTTAAGAATTTTCATGTTCCTTAAAATCTCAGACGTTGCCTTCATCCTTCTGTCTTTTGACTCCATCACTTTGTCCTGAAACTTCTCTTCTAACTTTGCCAAAGGAATATTTGCCAACATAAAAAGTATAGTCGCAATAAAAGCCACAATTGAAGCAAGTCCAAGATTTTTATACAAAATTAACAGCGCAATAGGAACTTCCACAAGCACCATCCATGTATTGCTCAGATACCAACTGAAGTCACCTACCCTATCTGCATCAATAGCCATGAAATTGATCATCTCCCCAGTGGTGTGGCACTGCTTCGACTGCCATGAAAGGGTCAAACTTTTATTATAGATCATGGTGACCAATACTGATCGGACTCTTATTCCAATCTGTTGCAGCTTGAAGCCTAATTGCCTCTGCGAGAGGCCCTCCACAAGTTTTGCAGCAAAAAACACTAAAACCAGAACATAGCCCTCATTCTTGAACTCCCGACGCCCGTTGAGGTATTGAACAAAAGTGTCAATAAGATATGGTCCGACATAGGAAGCCAATGCGGATATAATCTCAAGAAGGCTTGTCAAAAGAATCTCTTTCCATACCAAGGAGATTAATGCCTTCACCAGCTTCAGTGTGTTCATTCTGTTAATTGTACCGCACTCTGCCTCAAGCTTCTTTAGAAAAGTTGGAAAGACCCCAACTACACTATCACCGGGAACAAGTTGAGGAACATCCTCAAGGTCTAATGTCTTCTTCTTGCCAGTAGCAATCAGAGGACCCATCCAAGAGAAAGTGAGAATGCTGAAAATTCCAGCATTCGAATAAGGGTTACAGCTTCACCCCCCTTACACTTATTTGACTCTGCTTCATTACTTGCAGTAGAATCACCATTCAAAAGAGGTTCTTCCAGAAGGGTATCTTCACAACCCTCATTCTTACCGAAAAACCCCACATAACAGAAGAACAAACCCGAGACAACGGAGACAACATCGGAAACAAAGTACTGAACGGATACATTAACATGCTTTCCATAAAGAACAGTGTCTATAACAAGGCAGTAACAAGAAATGCAGAGGTAGAAACCCCACCAAACTCTCAATAAAAACGGGTACTTTGGTTCGCCCGAAATAAACAACTGGGTACGGAAGTAAACACAAAGAGAACCCCAAGCGAGTGTTCTTAGTGCTAAATCCAAAAGGGTCACTAACCCTTCATCAGACCAACTATTTCTATACCAACAAAAGTAATTCAATAAACATAAGACAAGACTAAACACAGAAACACATAAACAACAAAATAGAGTACTCTGTTTATGGTACAAAGACGTGGTGTTTTTAAACCTTTCATTGGGAGCTTCACTATGACCCACCTTGCATTTCTTGAACACACATGAGATAAACAAGACAAACAACAAAACCAGGTGTAATAAAACAGAAAACCCGCGTAGGAAAACGGGTTTGAGGAGAAACTCGGCACCTGAGTACATGAGTGGGGAGTGGTAGCGTGAGAGCAAGATGGACATACCGTGCTTTGAGCATTCAAGAACTTCTGAAAGGTCTCCTCGTACTGGAGTCCGGACGTTTAGGATTGTTGTCCTATATCACAGAGAGAGAGTGTCAAAGGTTGCGCTTTCGGAGGGCGTAGGATAACGTAGTGAGCAAGTCTCCGATGTCATAAACTGCAACAAATTAAAAGTTCGCGTATTTCTGGGGAAGGCGTGAACTTGTACAGAGAGAAACGAAGACTTGGACTGTGCGTTGACTGCTGACAGTGCTGTGCGTGCGTATGGGTTTGTGGTTTACCCACAAACACATGAATCTTTATAATTTTTTATTTTGTTTTTTCTAATAAAAATATAAGAATATTTGAAAATTTTAACAGAAAAAGAAAAAAAAAAGGGATAATTGAAAGAAATTAAAACTTCAATCCCTTAATTGATAATTTTTGAACTTCAATGGATTACTTTCAATATAGATTTTGTGGAAAAACATGAAAGTTTTGAGAAATGTGAAATTTTGTGAAGAAGAAGAAAAAAAAAATGTCGATTGGGGTATCACCATAAAAGAAAAGTCAAATTTGCGAAACTTTTTCTCTATTATCTATTCTTGCACCATATATGTCTATTCAATGAAAAAATAAAAAATAAAACAGCACTCACAACTTGCACACACGTTCTTATTAAAAGAAACATTTACGTACATAAAGAGAAATCTAATAAACATTTATTACATAAAATATCTTGCGCATTTGTACCGAAGATAACATTTCAAGTGAACTGTCTCTAAGAAATAGTTCAATTAGTTGAAATCATGTCTAATGAAGTGAAGATCACTAGTTTGAATCATTCTTCCCCTTTTGTGCGAACATGCCAAAAAAATAAAAAAATAAATCTCAAGTGAACTTATCAAGACAATCTAACAAACAATATGCAAGATGGAAGCGGGCAACTACTTGATCTTTGAAGCAATCCTCTGCACATTTGTTCGCATCCTCAACAAATTTGGTAGTAATATCGGTGGGAAAATGTCCCGTAACAACGCCAATCAGATAACTATAAATAACACAACGCTTCATATATAGTAGTGGGATAACGTAGATATTTGGGGTAATTACCTTTTGCCCCCATAAATTACAGTGCTTTAACACTTTCCCCCCATGAACTACCAACTATGACACTTATCAAACTACCATCTTATGACACTTTCCCCCTTCCGTTAGTCAAAGGGGTTAAAACTAACGGTCAACGGTCATGTGACTTGCATGTGCCATTTAAAATTTTTTTTTCTTCCATTTTTGCCTTCACTTTAGATTTTTGGATTAAAGTTTATGAGGGTATAAGCGTCATTTTATTGATTTGAAGTGAGAGCAAAAATGGAAAGAAAAATTTAAAATAGTTGACCGTTAGATTTAATCCATTTGACTAATGAAATGAGGAAAGTGTTATAAGATGGTAGTTTGATAAGGTCAAGTGTCATAGTTGATATCATGAGGGAAAAGTGTCAATGCGTTGTAGTTCATGGGGGTAAAAAGTAATTACCCCTAGATATTTGCATTTTTCAGCTGTGCTATCATAGCAATAACGTTTGTGAACTCCATGTTTCTTTTGAGAGGATTGAAGAAGACAAATGAGGAGTGAAGTTGGACAAGGAGAGGAAGGGGCAAGGACATCGTTTTTAGTTTTAAACATTGTAAGGATAATCAACTCTATCAAAACAAATGTTGCGTCTCGCAGATAAATCTTGGCCATCGGTTTCTTAATACCACCTTAAAAATTTTCTTGTTTAGAAGTTAAAATGGAGAAACAATTTATAAGGATTAGACATCGTAGTATTATCACAATTGAGTAGATTAACGTACACTATTTGAAAAAATGTATTTTAGTTTGGATGTTGACATTTTCTTTAAGAAAAAAATTATTTATTTCTTTCTTTCTACAAATCTTCTTATTCGAAAAAAGCTGTTCAAGAATTGTTTTTTGAAATATATAATATTCCAATTAACCAACTATTGGTTCAAGTGATATGTTTTGGCTATAGACAAACGGTTTCACAATATTATTTACGTAATTAATTTTTGTTTCTTAACATAAGTCAAATAACTCATAGAAAAGGGCTTCCTCAATGTTGGAAGTCTCACATTACGTAGGTATTAAGGAGATGGATTATTTATAAGGGTGAGGGGAAACCTCAACTCTTGAGCTAGATTTTGGGTTGAGTTAGACCCAAACCCATTTCTAACATGGTATTAGAGCCTGGCCTAATTGGCTGTGGCCCACCGTCTCCCATTTGTTGCACGTGTTGGCTTGAATGTTCTCCCGCCACACGTGAAATGGCGTGTTAGAAGTCCCACATTGTTTGGGTATTAAGGAGATGAGTCATTTATAAGGTTGAGAGGAAACCTCAACTTTTGAGTTAGCTTTTGGGTTAAGTTAGATCCAAAACTCATTTCTAACATAGTATCAGAGCCTGACCCAATTGGCTGTGGCCCACCGTCTTTCATTTGTTACATGTGTTGGCTTGGATGTCCTCCCGCCACACATGAAGGGGCGTGTTGAAAGTCTCACATTACTTGGGTATTAAGGAGATGAGTCATTTATAAAGTTGAGGGGAAACCTCAACTCTTGAACTAGCTCTTGGGTTGAGTTAAGCCCAAGACTCATTTCTAACATTTCTAACATGGTATCAGAGCCTGACCCAATTGGCTATGGCCCACCGTCTTTCATTTGTTGCACGTGTTGGCTTGTATGTCATCTCTCCACATGTGAGGGGGCGTGTTGAAAGTCCCATATTTCTTGGATATTAAGGAGATGGGCTATTTATAAGGGTGAGGGGAAACCTTAATTCTTGAGTTAGCTTTTTGGTTGAGTTAGGCTCAAGATCCGTTTCTAATATGGTATCAGAGCCAAGCCCAATTAGCTGTGGCCCACCGTCACCCATTTGTTGCACGTGTTGGATTGATGTCCTCCCGTCACATGTGAGGGGGCATGTTGGAAGTCCCACATTACTTGGGTATTAAGAAGATGAGCCATTTATAAGGTTGAGGGTAAACCTCAACTCTTGAGCTAACTTTTGAGTTGAGTTCAGCCAAAAACAAAAAATGTGGCCAAAAGCTAGCTTAAGAGTTGAAGTTTCCCTTCAATCTTATAAATGGCCAATCTCCTTAATACTCAAGTAATGTGGGACTTCCAACACTCAAGAGGTAGCTCAATCGACTGGGACCACGTCTAATGAAGCGGGAGTTACTAGTTCGAATTCCCTTTCCCCCCCCTCTTGTGCGGACATGCATGTCAAAAAAAAAAAAACTCATAGAAAAGGGTAAAAGAAGCAAAGCTATTACACGCAAGATATTAAATCAAAACATTTATTTAAATTGAAATTTGAAAAAAAAAAAAAAAAAAAAATTGTTAGTCTCATTATGACAATTGAAGAGGGAGCACCATGTAACATTATCACAATTGAGTGGATTGACGCTATTTGAAAAAATATATTTTAGTTTGGATGTTGACATTCTCTTTAAGAAAAAATTCTTCATTCCTACAAATCTTCTTATTCGAAAAAAGTTGTTTAAGAACTATGGCTTTTGAAATATATAATATTTCAATTAACCAACTATTGGTTCAATTGATATGTTTTGGCTATAGACAAACGGTTTCACAATATTATTTATGTAATTAATTTTTCTTAGAAAGGGGTAAAAGAAGTGAAGAGGGGGCACTTCTTACGTACACGCAAGATGTTAAATCAAAACAATTATTTAAATCGAAATTTGAAAAAAATGCGATGGGGTGATTACACCACCCCCGACCTCTTTGTGGGTGGTCAACACTTTATTTTTCGTAATTTTTTTATATTTTATTTTAAGTTTAAAATTAAAAAGAAATTATATGGATATTAATTTTCAAAAATGTATTTCATTCCTTAAAGATTAGTTAAGCCACTCATTTCTGAATAGTTTAGCTAATCTTATGTGTATAAGATTTAAGTCTCATGGGAATAGTGTACGTGTAACCAAACAAACAAACAAATGAATAACTATACCATAGGATTTGCTATTAACTTCCAAGAGTTTATTTCGCAAACCAAAAAAGACCTTAATTTAAAATGAAAGCACGTAATACTAGATTTTTTTTTTTTCTTTTTTACCTAAGCGTAATACTAGGAAGTGACTTCTCACACTGTTATATCCATAACAAAAGATAATTCATAAGAAAAAGACAAATAATTCTTAGAAGTTATGGCAAGACATTTGAATTAAACCACCAATAAATTAAAAATGAATTCAAAGCATGATATAGACAAAAAAAAAAAAAGGAAAAAGTATGTGATTTTCTCTCATAAATTTTCGAAGCACCTTAATAACATCTATTCATTTTAAATTCCTCATGATCACAACATGAATTTCATAAGCTTTTATGAAAAAAAAAAAAAAGTGGCAATTTTTTTTTCTTTTTGTAATTGACAGCCAATGATTCATCTCATTACCTTTTGCAAAAAGATATCAAAGAAAACAATATAATTACCATGTTTAGAATAATAATAAAAAATTATATTATCATAAAAAATAAATAATTATTCAAAATATTTACAATTGTACCTTTAAACTTTAAAAAGTTGCAAAGCCAGATCACCATCTTTTAAAAATTTACAATATAACAACTCCGTTAAGATTTACCGTTAAATTTTAATTGGAAATTGTCAAAATTTTCAAAATACATTGCTCGTGGGACGTGGCTCTGGCCATTATATATATATATATATATATATATATATATATAATCAATACCAGAATTCATCATATTTGAAAATGATCAAACAATTGTTTGACTTGGCCCCATTGCTTTTTACATCTTTAACATATTGGGCTTTTAATTAATTGGTTTCGATCAACTTGGTTTAGTATTTCTCATTTGGACAACTTGTCCAAATGAGAAACACCTAACCATATTGATAAGCAAACCAATTAATTAAAAGCCTAATATGTTAAAGATGTAAAAAGAGTTGTCCTACCATGCATGCATATATGTGTGTGCTTTACAACTTACCCATTCATCAAATATTATGGAATATTATATACATAGTTGCTACCATTTTCCTTCGGAATTTTGTGTTGTAATATGTACGTACATGCACATTAATGTGTCGTGGGACCAATTCTTGTTCGATTTTTCCAGTCAATCAACTTCTTCAAACATGTTTGGTCGTAAGTTCTGATAGGAAAATTGGTAATTAATTGGCAACCAATTTCTCACTAGCTCTTTATGTGAAAGACAAGTTTGGAAAGAAAAAAACACACAAAAACACACACCAATCACAACGTACACAAATAATTTACGTGGTTCGGCAATATGCCTACGTCCACGAGGTGTGATATGGTCTCCTTTACTATTGAAAAATATTAAGTACAATGATATAAGTCTGAACTGCTCAAGTTTAATATCTCAAACCCAAGCCCTTAACCCCTTGTACACCCTACTCAACTGTCTCTCTCAAATACCCAATAAAGAACAACTCTACACTTTGTAAATGTCACAAAGTGCTCTCACCAATTTGGATTTTTCGGATCATTTCAACCAATGACTACATGTTCCTATAAGTCCTTTTATAGAGGCTTAATTATAAAAAAATAGAAGAACATTTTAAATCCAATTGCTGCAGAGAAAACAAAACCATCATGAATACAAAATCTTTTCTATGATAAAGATAAACTTTGTAGCCTACATATTTATCTACACGTTTTCTCCAAAAATCCAATTCAAGTTGTCATTGGACTCCTTTTTAAAACTAACCTTATCCTCTTATAGATAAATAGAACTTGATCCCACCAACTTGAATATTTATATTTTTCAGCAATTATCTTCATACTTTGTTGACAATTTGAGTTATTATCAACAATCTCCACCTTGACAAAAATTTGGCAACCTCCACCTGAGATCTCAGGTCTGCATCTTAACCGATGCCCATCCCCACGCCCTGGGATGTGGTACAAAACACTGTTTACACCAACAGTAATAATTCTACAAGAATTATCATACTCTACCATAAAGAGCACATGCACTTAGAATTAAACTATTCCAAGAATTTTTATTTTTTGGCATATGTCGAAAAAAAATCATGTTGAAAAATATGGTGCAGCTTCTATGTTTGGTTCCCCCGAAAGTTCATCGGCCATCGACACCATTTTTCCACCACATACCTGACATAAATAAATACATAAATAAAAACCAAACCAATGTCCCGTATGCAAATGTGGACCCGTTAATACAACACATCCATTATTCTGACATTTTAGCAATTATGCTAGATGATGTATATGCCCTTATCGAAGAACATCACCCCTTCTCTCTATAACGAGAGAAACAATATTAGCATTTTTGGAGCACTCTGCCGAACTTGCTCCTCCTTTTGTGGCACCATCACTAGAACCATAGGCGGGTATACCTTTCAACGTTTTGTGTAACCCAGATTGGATTAGGATGTCTTTGACTTGTATTTACCACATGCTAAAGTTCATTCTCCTGGCGAACCTTTCAATCCCAAACTTCAAGGGCTGCATTTATTCTTAATGAGTAGAAATCCGCAACCAAGCTTTGATACCAATTGTTAGGAAAATTGGTAATTAATTGACAACTAATTTTTCGCCAGCCCTTTATGCGAAAGACAAGTCTGGAAAGAATAAAACACACAAAAACACACATCAATCACAATGTACACAAATAGTTTATGTGGTTCGACAATATACCTACGTCCATGAGGAGTTATCTGGTCTCCTTTACTATTGAGAAATATTGAGTACAGTGGTACAAGTTTGAACCCCTCAAGTTTAATATCCCAAACCCAAGCCCTTAACCCCTTGTACACCCCATTCAACTATCCCTCTCAAATACCCATTAAAGAACAACTCTACACTTTGTAAATACCACAAAGTGCTCTCACCAATTTGGATTTTCCGGATCATCTCAACCAAGGACTACATATCCCTACATATCCTTTTATAGAGGCTTAATCATGAAAAATATGAAAACAATTTAAATCCAATTGCTGCAAGGAAAACGAAATTGTCATGAATACAAAGTCCTTTCAATGATAAAGATAAACTTTGCAGCCCACATATTTATCTACATGTTTTCTCCAAAAATCCAATTCAAGTTGTCATTGGACTCCTTTTTAAAACTAACCTTATCCTCTTACAGATAAATAGAACTTGAGCCCACCAACTTGAATATTTATATTTTTCAGCAATTATCTTCATACTTATTGACAATTTGAGTCATTATCAGCAAGTTCTGTGAATGCATATGGAATAACATTGTTCAACATTTTCCCAGACCCGACCCTCTCTCTCTTTGAAAGTTCTTCTACATTTTTTGCTCGATCTCTTTCTCTGCATACTCCTCTGGTAATTTAAATTTAACTCTTCCTATCAACTAGCTGGTAATTTAACAATTACTACAATAATTCCAATGAAATGGATCATTGAGAAGGCAAATGAGTCAAGCTGGTATGGAATGCTCCACTCCACTGCACTTTGGTCAGAGGAAGCCTACAAGGAAACATACAAGGAATCTCATTACCTTTTGCAAAAATATCAAAGAAAACAATATAATTACCATGTTTAGAATAATAATAATAATAAATTATATTATCATTAAAAATAAATAATTATTCAGAATATTTACAATTGTACCTTCAAAATTTAAAGAGTTGCAAAGTCATATCACCATCTTTTAAAAGTTTACAATATCACAACTCCATTAAGATTTACCATTAAATTTTAATTGGAAAATGTCAAAATTTTCAAAATACACCGCTCGTGGGACGTGGGTCTGGCCATAATATATATATAATCAGTACCATAATTCATCATATTTGAAAATGATCAAACAACTGTTTGACTTGGCCCCATTGCTTTTTACATCTTTAATATATTGGGCTTTTAATTAATTGGTTTCAGTATCCAACTTGGTTTAGTATTTCTCATTTGGACAAGTGCTATACACCTAACCCATAAGCATTACTTTTGCATAGGGGTGAAAAGGCGGTTACGGTTAGCGGTTATTAGCAAAAACGCTAATCAGTAACCTATAGCATATTAAATTTACTAACCGCATCCGCTAGGCGGTTAGCGGATAGCGGTTAGTGGTTAGTCGGCGGTTAACGGTTAGTAAAACAGTTAACCGCCCACTATAACCGCTTTTTTAAAATTGGGCTTTTTGGATCTTTTTTGGGTTTTTTTGAGCTTTTTTTTAAGCACTATAGCATTTTTCACTCTCATTTTTTTTTAATTTTTTTAATTTTTTGTGTCTTCTTGGGCCAAATTACTATAAAAAGAGCTCATATTGAAAAATAAAAAATATTTGACCTACTTTAAATTTTTTTAAAAAAAAATACTTAAATATTAAATCATAAGTTCATACCTAGTTAACTTAAAATATATATATATATATATATATATATATATATATATAGAAACAAAGTTCAACACAACATATAAAAAAATATAAAAAAAGTTCAACACAGCATATAAAAAAAAAATGTTCAAATAAAACATTAAATGATACAAATAAAACATTAAAATTGCGAGATAGAGAGAGTCAGAGAGAACAAGGTAACGAGAGAGAGATGGTCCAGAGGTAGAGTCTGTAGAGAGAGATGGTCAACGGCGTGAGTGAGATAGGGAAGGAGAAGAGAATAAGATAAAAATCTCTACCCTAACCCTTAATGCGTTTTTCTCTCAAAACTGACGTTGTTTTGATGTGAAATTCATTCTTATTATTAATATAAAATAGACAATATATATATATATATATGGAAAAATTAAATAAATAAATGTTAGAAGATATAAATATATACAATTTCAAAAATATTTTATTCAATTACAAACTTATGTCTTTGATATTATATAATCATATGATCTCATTAAATTAGATCATATGATTAATGATTTAAATTATTATCATATTTACTAATCTTTTTTTTTTTTTTTTTGGAATTGAACTTATTATCTAATAATAATGCTCAAACTCCTAAGTCGTAAATTCCTAATGATCTAATTGTCATACACTTATACTTAAATTAAATGATCATATTATCTCACAAATAACAATTCATATTAATATAATAAAATTATATTAGATCTAAGAATCTAAGATAATGTGATATATGTTTTCTAAGTATAAAATATCTAATAATGTTTTGAATCAATTGTGGTTATAGGTAACACATTGTTTAATTTAATTGTTAGTATCATAACATCATTATACATGAATAATATGAATCATATGATTAACTTGTAGACTTATGACTTATGAGTCATATTATATATATATATAATTTGTTATTATATAATCAAATGATTTAATGATCAATTGATCATGTGATTTAATCATTAATGATCAATTGATTAAGCTATGTGTATAAATATTATTATAATTATAATTATAATTACCAAAATATATTATATAAAAAGCGGTTAGCGATTACGGTTATTAAACCTAATAACCGCTAACCGCTAAGCGGTTAAGACGGTTAGCGATTAAGCGGTTAAACGGTTAGCGGTTATAGCGGTTAGCGGTTGGCGGACGGTTATTTAACCGCCCGCCTTTACACCCCTACTTTTGCATAGAAAAATTATATTTGTGTTCGGTTGTCTGTTTCTCATAATTTTTTCTGTGCAAAAGTAATGTTTATAATGGGTTAGGTGTAGCACTTGTCCAAATGATCGAGAAACACTAAACCAAGTTGGATACTGAAACCAATTAATTAAAAACCCAGTATATTAAAGATGTAAAAAGCAATGGGGCCAAGTCAAACAGTTGTTTGATCATTTTCAAATATGATGAATTGTGGTACTGAATATATATATTAGTTGCCCTACCATGCATGCATATATGCGAGTGCTGTACAACTTACCCATTCATCAAATATTATGTAATATTAATTATAGACATAGTTGCTACCATTTTCCTTTGGAATTTTGTGTTGTAATATGTATGTACATGCACATTAATGTGTCGTGGGACCAATTCTTGTTCGATTTTTCCAGTCAATCAACTTCTTCAAACATGTTTGGTCGTAAGTTCTGTGAATGCATGTGGAATAATATTGTTCAACATTTTCCCAGACCCGACCCTCTCTATCTTTGAAAGTTTTTCTGCATTTTCTGCTTGATCTCTTTCTCTGCATATTCCTTAGGGAGAGGACTACTCTTTGTGTTGAAGGAATTGAGTTGAGTCTTTTAATTTCCAAATCAATATGTCTATTCCCACATGGAATTGACTCTTTTCTTTTGTTTCACAATTTCCATGCCATCGGACCCCACAACTTAGTGTGAATCGGCAATTCTCATGTCCTTTTAAACGACGGGAAATACCTTTAATTGAGGATCACTTCGTGTACTCATTCTTGAAGGTTAAATTTTAAATTTTTACACAAATCAATTAAGCCACACGGCTTTACCGTTTTAAACCTGATAGAGATAACCACCAAAATCCGAAACCTTCGCCATTTAAGCTGTAGAATCCAAATCCGACTAATTGGGCCCTAGAGCCCATACTTGGTCAACCCATGGCAATGGCCCGAACGAGAGTGTATTATTTGGACTAATCAAACGATATCTTCGGAAGACCAAACACTCGGATTTCCCGAGTGTTTAAACCTTCCGATCATGAGTGGCCATGATCCTCGGTTTAGCCGAGGATCTCGTCAGCCGACCATGATGACGTCATCAAGTTCCTATAAAAGGGAGACTCCACCCGCCATTCGAAGGTATCCTGTTTTCCTCACAACTTACTTATTCACTTCAAGTTATCCGATTACCCATAATCAAACACTAACTTAGGCATCGGAGCTCCCGTCGTCGGGACACCCCCGGCCTTTCTTATCTTACTCTATTTTGCAGCCAGATCAACCCAAACACCATCACCATCGTCTATATCATCGTCAACGATCTAGCAAACCAATGAATCAGAACTCTCCACGTCATCCTTGGGAAAACTGTGCTCTAATAGTTTGGCGCCGTATGTGGGAAAGTATTTTTCGAATTCTTTCTTACAAAAGAAAAAAAATCTTTTCAAGGATGAAATCTCAGCAGCAACGAGTTACGCCTCAAAGCTCGATGAGTCGTCCCCGAGGAAGTTGTTGACCGTGTCAACAACGCTGTAGAAGTCACCACTCGGGAATTCCAATGTCTCACTTCTTGGCTTCTTCACCGAGGAGATCAACAGAATGTGGCTACTGAAGGCCACCAAGCACAGTCCCGAACTAAGTGGGAAGGTTGCTCTTGGAATCCAAACTGGGAAGAGATTCAAGGGCGACAATCTGGCAACGAGCGAAGTCAAGAGCACTACTATCCCACTGGTCATCTTCACTCGTCCCCTCTCAGTTCATCATGTCACAACTGGTCAGACCACCTGGGAAAACATGAAGCAGGGCGCGATATACCGAGCCGGAAGGGAGAAAGCGAGGAGTCGACCCCTCCATTCGGGAAGAAAGCAGCAAAACCATCTTATGCTGATCAGGTAACAACTCCGTACTTTTCCAACAATTCTCAACTTCCTTTGATCAAAAGTTATGATGGAAGAGGAGACCCGGCAAGTCATATCGACAAATTTCAAACTCATTCATCCCTTCGCAACCTCCCTAGTGAGATTGCTTGCCACATCTTTCCTTTAACTTTAGAAGGAAGAGCTTGAGAGTGGTTTGATAGTCTAAACCCATGTACTAACTTTAGTACCATCAAACACCGATTCCTAAAACAGTTCTCCGCCGCCCCTAGAAAGAAACAACATCCTGTCTCTCTATTTGCTCTAAAACAAGGCCGAACTGAATCTCTGAGAAATTTTGTGAAGAGATTCTACCTAGAGCTGCGGGTAGTAGATAATCCAAGCGACCAAATCATACTTTCGGCGATGATCAACGGAATGAAACCCGGAGAACCTGTTTTAGCCAAATTAGCTGGTCAGCCAACCACTTGTACCCTGCGGCAGTTTTCCGACAAAATCAAGGCATACCTACAAAAGGAAGAAGCTATCAAGAAAGTCAGGAAACTGTCAAGACCAAAGGACCTACCAGGCGGGTTCCAACCAGGAGAGTGGTCTTCATCAAGGAAAAGAAAGGAAGCCGATCATATCGATAAACATGATCCGTTCCCTAATCAGAAATGGACGCCGTTGAATGCAAGTTTGTCTGTCGTCTTCAAAGAAGCAAGGAAAGACCCTGATTTCAAACCCCCACCAAAAATGAGGACCCCACCAGGAAAGCGGAACAATCAGAAATACTGTGGATACCATTCCAATCATGGCCATCGAACCGAAGAGTGCCTCTCATTAAAGAAGGAAATCGAGAGGTTCATTCGGCTAGGTAAGCTGAAAAATTTCATGATCGGAAACATGGATACCGAGAGCTATTCATGTAAGTTAAGGAAAGCGGAACCCTGGACCAAGCTTTCGACTCTTGAAATCCTCAAGGGATTCCATACTAGCAAATGAACTCCCGATTGAGAAAAAGTGGAGTGTGAACAAGCCGATTATGGGGGGTATTATGTTCGGGCGCTCCAGAAAAAGGAAATGAGGGAGAGGAACCTTATAGGTAGGTTTATCCTTTTTACCCTTATGTTCCTTGTATCCAAAACTTATTATAAAAAAGTGAAGTGATATTTCACTATGAATTACGAAGGTTAATCATCATGTTAGATCCATATAGTGCCGTAATAAACAAAAAACACAGGATCATTCGATCATAAGTTCGGTTAGGGGACACAAGGATGTATAAAAACAAAAAGAGATAAATCCCATACAAAGAACAAAGAGCTGATTACAAAAGATAAGTCTCGTACAAAGAGCAAGAGTTGATTACAGAGAAAAAATTCCTATAAAGTACTAAGTACAAGGCTTCAACAAATGCGTTCTCCGAAAGAAGAGGCTTATACAAAAATCTACAACTGGTGCATTGTACAGTGGAATATGATCAACAAGAGGCATAGCTCCCAAGAAGAATATCCCACCAGACCAGCAAAAGCTGATCTTCGCCGGAAAGCAGTCCCAAACCCACCAAGCCGATAGTAAGCACCTCCATCGAAAAACAGTTATTGAAGTTGTACAGGGGGAGGTGGTTAGGATCAGTCCAACCGCTCATCGCGAGAAGTATCATCAGTTATACGCGATTTACCCAACGCTTGAGACCTCCAGAACTGGCATCTCTTTCGAAGCTACCGACATTCCCTCTTGGTATCCACCAGAAGGCGTGCCCTAGCATGCTTGCCATAAGCCTCCTGCGCTCGGCTTTTGTATACGTCGGCTAGTTGTCTCTCGAGATCATCAATTCGACGATCTCAAAGTTGTATCTACCAATTCGCCAAAGCCAGTTGATGATCCTTGGAATCAACTTCGCCCACCAACCTCGACCGGTGATTCGAACGTTCCACAAGCATGTGCTCATGGGACGCCAAAGCCACCCTTAACCTAGAAAGCTCCACCCGGAGGTCCTGCGAGGTTGGGGAAGTCACTTCTCTGGAGGCTGCATCATCATTCGGCCCTGGTAAGGGCATAAAAGACCCGGTCGAGGACGAAGAGTCTCCGGAGCTATCAGAAGAACGACTGATTCGAACCCGATCCATCTAAATGAATGGAAAGGTGCAAGATGTATGATGCTGATGCAAGTGCCAATTTGAGTAACATGATACTTATAAAGGAATGCATGTGGAGAAATCGAAAAATTAGAATAAATATGGTACGGCCAAATCAATGAGTTACAGGAAAGATCAACGGGCACCGTATCACAAAGACCCACGTAGCTCGTCCTCGAAAAAAGGGAAGCAGAGTCATGATAAGTGTGGAAATATGATATGACGGAAGTTAAAACGACGAGACAGTCAAAGATTTCCAGCCCAGGTCTTCGCGGACAGGAAGTTAAAGAGACTGGCTATACCTCATCTAACACCTTGAAAAGGTGCGTTGCTGACAATGGTGACGTGCTAACACAAACCTCTAATCAGACGAGCATATACATGACCGAAAAAATCCTTAGCTTTCACATTCTCAGCCCCATCTCTGAGACGAATGGTTACGATAACATGAGATCTATAAAGATTCCTCGGTCACGGGGGGTGCACAAAAGAAGGAAAGGCGAACACACACACTTACATTCGGAACCGAAAGCCTCTGAAGTAGGAGAGTTCTGAATGTATCAAAGCCCAATTAGAACGAATGCCTCCGAGGCAGAAGTGTTCTAAGGCTCAATTAGAACCGAAAGCCTCGTAGTAGGAGTGTTCTAATAAACATTGAACGAAAGCCTCAAGTAGGAGAGTTCGAATGTATCAAAGCCCGATTAGAACGAATGCCTCCGGGCGAAGTGTTCTAAGGCTCAATTAGAACCGAAAGCCTCTGTAGTAGGAATATTCTAATAAACATTCAACAAAGCCTCTCGAAGTAGGAGAGTTCGATATATCAAAGCCCGATTAGAGCGAATGCCTCCGGTGAGAAGTGTTCTAAAAGGCTCAATTAGAACCAAAGCCTCTATAGTAGGAGCGTTCTAATAAACATTCGGAACCAAAGCTCTCAAGTAGGAGAGTTCGAATGTATCAAAGCCGATTAGAACGAATGCCTCCGAGGCAGAAGTGTTCTAAGGCTCAATTAGAATCGAAAGCCTCTGTAGTAAGAGTGTTCTAATAAACATTCGGAACCAAAAGCCTCTAAAGTAGGAGAGTTTCGAATATATCAAAGCCCGATAAAAACGAATGCCTCCGAGGCAAAAGTGTTCTAAGGCTCAATTAGAACCGAAAGCCTCTGTAGTAGGAGTGTTCTAATAAACATTTGAAATCGAAAGCCTCTGAAGTAGGAGAGTTCCGAATGTATCAAAGCCCGATTAGAACGAATGCCTCTGATGCAGAAGTGTTCTAAGGCTCAATTAGAACCGAAAGCCTCTATAGTAGGAGTGTTCTAATAAATATTCAGAACCGAAAGCCTCTGAAGTAGGAGAGTTCCAAATATATCAAAGCCCAATTAGAACGAATGCCTCCGAGGCAGAAGTGTTCTAAGGCTCAATTAGAACCAAAAGCCTCTGTAGTAGGAGTGTTCTAATAAACATTCGGAACCGAAAGCCTCTGAAGTAGGAGAGTTCCGAATGTATCAAAGCCCGATTAGAACGAATGCCTCCGAGGCAGAAGTGTTCTAAGGCTCAATTAGAACCGAAAGCCTCTGTAGTAGGAGTGTTCTAATAAACATTCGAAACCGAAAGCCTCTGAAGTAGGAGAGTTTCAAATATATTAAAGCCCGATTAGAACGAATGCCTCCAGGCGTAAGTGTTCTAAGGCTCAATTAGAACCAAAGCCTCGTAGTAGGAGTGTTCTAATAAACATTCAAAACCGAAAGCCTCAAGTAGGAGAGTTTCAAATGTATCAAAGCCCGATTAGAACGAATGCCTAAGAGGCGTGTTCTAAGGCTCAATTAGAACCGAAAGCCTCTGTAGTAGGAGTGTTCTAATAAACATTTGGAACCAAAAGCCTCTGAAGTAGGAGAGTTTCGAATATATCAAAGCCCGATTAGAACGAATGCCTCCGAGGCAGAAGTGTTCTAAGGCTCAATTAGAACTGAAAGCCTCTGTAGTATGAGTGTTTTAATAAATATTCGAAACCGAAAGCCTCAAGTAGGAGAGTTTCAAATATATCAAAGCCCGATTAGAACGAATGCCTCCGAGGCAAAAGTGTTCTAAGGCTCAATTAGAACCAAAAGCCTCTGTAGTAGGAGTGTTCTAATAAACATTTGGAACCGAAAGCCTCTGAAGTAGGAGAGTTCCGAATATATCAAAGCCCGATTAGAACGAATGCCTCCGAGGCAGAAGTGTTCTAAGGCTCAATTAGAACTGAAAGCCTCTATAGTAGGAGTGTTTTAATAAATATTCGAAACCGAAAGCCTCTGAAGTAGGAGAGTTCCGAATATATCAAAGCCCGATTAGAACGAATGCCTCCGAGGCAGAAGTGTTCTAAGGCTCAATTAGAACCGAAAGCCTCTGTAGTAGGAATATTCTAATAAACATTCGAAACCGAAAGCCTCTGAAGTAGGAGAGTTCCGAATATATCAAAGCCCGATTAGAACGAATGCCTCCGAGGCAGAAGTGTTCTAATAAACATTCGGAATCAAAAGCCTCTGAAGTAGGAGAGTTCCGAATGTATCAAAGCCCGATTAGAACGAATGCCTCCGAGGCAGAAGTGTTCTAAGGCTCAATTAGAACTGAAAGCCTCTGTAGTAGGAGTGTTCTAATAAACATTCGGAACTGAAAGCCTCTGAAGTAGGAAAGTTTCGAATGTATCAAAGCCCGATTAGAACGAATGCCTCCAAGGCAAAAACGTTCTAAAGGCTCAATTAGAACCGAAAGCCTCGTTAGTAGGAAGGTTCTAATAAACGTTCGGAGCCGAAAGCTATTGAAATATGAATTTATAAATAAATATCATTCTTCTCAAGGCTTGTATCCAAACGAAAGAATTAAAAAAGATAATTCGTTAAAGTCGTCTTTCGAGAACAAGGTGATAAAAATGTCATAATTAAAAATAAAAGATTCAACTTCAGAGAGAAGATCGTGTCTACATACAGGGAACAAAACATTCAGAAATCAAAACATATGTCAAACAACAGCTTTGATAACAAAATTCTTAAACTATTGACCAATCGAGTCTTTGTCATGGCGGTTGTCCCATGATTCAACGGAGGAGTTCTCAGACCCTGAAGAATCGGCTTGTGAGTTTCCCTGGTATTCTGTTTCACGAGAAATTTTCACTAAGGCGGAGGCTTCACGATTGTATAAAAGGTAGAGGTCGAAGCCCATATCTTTGATGCCCCGACAATCTAGCATCTCTTCCTGTCCGATAAGCAACATGTTCTCGACAATTTTATTAGAAGGCAGAAGGTCTTCAACGGATACTGCATCCACCGTGGAAAAGTTACCCGGCTTCTGAACCCACGACCGAAGAGACTCAATACCTTCCATGTAACCTACATGGAAGCCCGAATCTCGGGCCCATGAAGCAAAAGTGAGCTGTTTGTAAAAGCTTCGAGCCTTCTCCTTATATTTGCGTATCTGTTCCTTGGCTCGGCGGAGGCGTTTTTTCAAATGTTCGGCCTTACCACGCTGTATCGCCGCTTCTTCAAGTGAATGCGAGATTCTGGTTTCCGAGGCTTTTGACTCAATCTCGACTCGAATCTTTGCCGAAGAAAGTTCCTGTTGAAGACTTTGAATTGTCGCGTTATTAGCAACAATGGTGGCCTCTAAGTTGCTAATTTTGGCTTGAGCTTCTAAAGTGTCCCGCGACAATTGAGCCTCCAAAGCCTCAGCGTGTGCCGTCATGTGGGAGAGTTCTCGCTCCTTCTGGCTCTGAGCCAGAGCGAGTGCATTCTCCAGCGCATCCACCCTTCTTCTCAACAGCTCGTGATCAAAAGTGTCACCTTCTTGCGACCGTCGGAGCCTGAAGAAGTAATCCATGCTGTGCATAAAGCCCTGCAAGGTGCACCAGAAGGATGAATTTTTGAAATATCAGTTATATGATCTGATCGAAATATGAGGCACTCACGTCAATAAGATGGAAGATCATATGGTTCGCTGTTTCCTGAGAAGTCATCGCCTTAACCTCTGCCACGGCTGGAGCTGGAATCAGGCCGGCCAGGACAGTGAGAGGGTTGTCGAGCCACTTCTCGTCTAACCGATTTAGAGTTTCGCTGACGGACCAGTAGATGGCATCGAGAGTCCGACCACTCAAAGAACCGCCTATCAGAGAGGCATCCGTCATAATCTGGCTAATGATTGAGCCCTCCCATCTCAGTCTTGATTCATAATCAGCCATAGATATGGTCCGGGTTCCTCCTTCTCTAGGCACCAATGCTGAAACCTCTTTAGCAGCGGATGCTCCTGCCCCTTTTCCCCCACTAGGATCGGACCTCAGAAGGTTTTCAATTGCTTCGGCGAGGGGAGAGATCTGTGTGAAAGGGCTCCTATGGAAGCATTCATCAGCATTCGTTCGAGGTATTGTTCAGTTTCTTTGTCTGAATCAGACGGGGATCCAACATCAGCAGGGACAGGAAAGCAAGGCGCGTTCGGGAGTGGAACCATTAACGTGTTTCCCTGACCCTCGACGGTGATTATCTCAGTTCCTCGCTCCTCACAAATCGTCGCTTTCTCGGGACACCTTGTATCGGAAGGGTTTGAAACAGTTGTTTGTCCTTTCTGAGTGAACATCCTCGATTTGAACATGAAAGATAAAAACTTAGCCCTTACATCTTTGGGCATTTCGTCGGAGCGAGTTTTAGTGATCTTCCCGGGTTGTTCACATTCAGCTTCTCCTTTAGAGGAATCCTTTTGCATTTCTTCTTCAGCCCTGTCAACCATAGAATCCGATAAGAGGTCTATCCCAAATCCCTCTGTCGCAGGGTCATCCGACATATCATCTCTTGCTACGCCTTTCCCCTTTTCTTTTCTTGTCTTTTGAGAAAGGTAGGTGGGATGGATAGAGAAGGCGCGGCAAGTGGCTGCGTAGAAGACTCATCAATCGTAACATCCTCAGCAAGTAGTATCGGACTTCCTAAAGAAGGTGAAGTCACGGTTAAAGACGGCTCAACCAGGGAATGTTGCTCAATATCTAGCCTGAAAGACGAGCTAATTTCCTTATACTGAGTCTCCGCCGAAAGCTGGTTGATCAGAGAAGTCTTGATACAAGTAAATTCAGAAGACGGAGGAATCTCTTCTCTTTGACTTTCGAGAATAACCTTCTGTTTCTTAGAAATAATTGGAGTGTCTGGCCCCACGTTTGGCTTGGAAGTTTCTTCTTGGGAGAACCTTGATCTTTCCCTCACATTGACCGCTAGAAGATTTCGCTGGCGAAAGGATTGGAGCCTCAAGCCGAGTGATTCCAATGGGGTGGGGTTTCGAAGTTTGAAGTACTGTGGCTTTCCTTTTCTTCTTCAGTTTCGGTTTAGACTTGATGACACTAACGGTCGGGGGGTACTGCAATTGGGCAGCTAAAGCTGATTGCAAAAAAATGGCGTCAAAATCCATCTCAGCAACGTACTTCTCAGAATGTCTCAATAACTCCAGCACGTGGGCGGCTTCATCTTCAGTCAAAACAGGTTCGTCTTGCTTCGAAGACAATAGGTGGCAAACTTCTTGGGGAACCTCCGGATCAGCAACCGTCTCGGTAGTCGGACATTCCCAGGCACCTTGGGCGAAGAAAAACCGATCTTTCCAGTATTTATTACTGGAGTATCCGGGTAGAAGAATAAATTTAACCTTCTAGTGACCCTGGAAGTTGAAAACATACTCGGTCTTCGGATTCCTTAATGGTCTGTATATCTTCAAGAATTCTCGAACCGAAAGTTCATGTCCCTCTCCCAAAACTCTCGGCCAGAGAATTATACAAGCGAAGAGAGTTCGCCAAGCATTTGGGGCTAACTGATGGGGAGCTATTTGGAGATAGTGAAGTAATTCCCTTACTATTTTCGGAAATGGAAGTCAAAAGCCTATCTCAAACATGTCTTCGTACAAACAGATCTCATGTTCATCATTCCGAACCATTGCACCCTCATTCTCCGAACCAAAGCGTAATTGCACGGAAGTTGGGATGGAGTATTTCTCACGAAGTTGTGATTCATCCGCGCGAGTCATTTTGGTCCTCCATAGTCCAGGATAGAAGGTATCTATTTCCTAGGCGACATCAGATTCTTTTCACCCCATGTTTGCGAAATCCCTTAGACTATAGCCACCAGAATTAGGGGAAGGCCCCGGTCAAGAAGAAAGGAGAAGAGTCCATTGCCGAAGGACGCTCAAAGAGGGTTCAAGGATGGGAAGAAGGAAGTCTAGGTATTTCGAAAGGGGGACTTCAGGATTAATAAAGTAATCTACTGAAGGAACAACACCCACTGAAGCTCGGAAGTATACGGTCCGTAAGAAGAAGTATTGATTAGTCTCGTCTAGGGAAAACCAAGCCAGGATTGGAAAAGGAGGCAAGGTTTATAAAGTCAAGGGTTTTTCTTATGCGTAGGAGGCAAAGAAGGAGAAGATCAAGAGAAAACACTTTTCTGTTCAAAAATTCAAAGCGTCTCGAAAATAGCAATTGTTATTTATGTCCGTGGCATACAGGATATCTGGCGTCGAAGGTTGAGAAATGTGCGCCCTTCAGGATCGTCGGATGAATCCCTAGCCAAGGTCTAGGTTCCGGTCTCATTATTTTAGGCGATCATGACATCAATTGGATCCAAACAAGTGGTGATTCTCCTTCAAAACCCTAAAAGGATTAGGTATAAATTTCCCGAGTTTCTTTCTAACTAGGAAATTGGGGGGTAACTGTAGAATCCAAATCCAACTAATTGGGCCCCTAGAGCCCATACTTGGTCAGCCCATGGCAGTGGCCCGAACGAGAGTGTATTATTCGGACTAATCAAACAATATCTTCGGAAGACCAAACACTCGGATTTCTCGAGTGTTTAAACCTTCCGATCATGAGTGGCCATGATCCTTGGTTTAGCCAAGGATCTCGTCAGCCGACCATGATGACGTCATCAAGTTCCTATAAAAGGGAAACTCCACCCGCCATTCGAAGGTATCCTGTTTTCCTCACAACTTACTTATTCACTTCAAGTTATCCGATTACCCATAATCAAACACTAACTTAGGCATCGGAGCTCCCGTCGCCGGGACACCCCCGGCCTTTCTTATCTTACTCTATTTTGCAGCCAGATCAACCCAAACACCATCACCATCGTCTATATCATCGTCAACGATCCAGCAAACCAACGAATCAAAAATCTCCACATCATCCTTGGGAAAACTGTGCTCTAACATAAGCCAACCCTTTGAGGCCAATTACGACTGAATTTTCCTATAGTATTAATAGCCGTAAAATTCAAGCACATATGCTAGAAATGTATAAGGAATTAGGCACTTCCTGGTTTTTTTTTTTTATTGGTTTCTTCGAAGCACATGTTTGACCAAGTCTTTTGAATGCCGCCGGAAACCCCACGACTTAATATTTGATTGGAAGTTTTTGGTAAAGTGGCATTTTGTGAGCGAGGGTCACTATCCCAAATTCAACTTGTCCCAATTGGTCTCTATGCTCTCATTAAGAAACATGAGCATTCTGGTTTACTTAAATTGTTTCTGTGTTTCTACTTTCTAGTTTCACTTTCCTTATAATTTTGCTTCTACCTATCAATGAAGGCCAGAAATATTCAAATCTACAAATGGGGATGGATCCAATGGGAGTTTGCATGGGCAGACGTCCCAACAAGAAGAGAATGTGCTTGAATCTAGTAATGATGAGGGACTTCCCCCAATTGAAGCCAATACCAATAGAATCAAACCCAAAGAATTTCAACCAAATGCAGGATCAGATTCCAGTTCAGATATAGATTCTTACGTTATTTTGTATGGACCCCTCAGCTTCATTGTAACAGTTGCAGCCACAGCAACTTGACTAATATGTAGTTGGGAAAGAGTTGTCTTAACAGCTGAAATTGTTTTCCAATTTGCTCGATGGGATTTTTGTTGAATGATAATGTTCACAAATCTTGAGTGAAAACTCACCCACTGTAGTAACCCAAATTATTAGTAGGGGAGTTAATTTGAGCTTTGGGCCACTTTAGGCCGGATTCGGTTGTGCCGCTAATGTTACAAACGATATGTTGTGCAATGGTTGGGGCACTGCCATTGTATTATAGGTCCTTCGAGACAGCGCCAACCCAGTTGAAAATATGTAATATTTCGAATAGACTATACTGTTGAACTATGACTGTTGTTTATATCATATGCATATACCATATATTATATATATCACATATAATGTAAGATGTTATGATGGAACTGTTTTTGCTTATTAAACATCCGAGTTCATTACTAAAGTGGCATGGACATTATCTATGTTAAGAATCACTAAGTCTTAGACTTACCCATTTTATTTATATCTTTTCCCATCATCATGAATAATTGCGCGGTTTAGTTGCACTAGACGAAGATGCTGTCAGAGCTTACTTGGGTGATTGCTCAGGATCTGATATAGGTAATCTTTGAGGACATGGATCCCGTTTCACTTAGAACTATGTGGGAGGATGGAGGCACTGCTCGTAATGATATGATAAAGATTTTGATTTCATTAGCTCTTCTTAAATTTAGATCTAGGCTGTGATCTGCTGATCTTTTGATAACTAATGGGTTGTATCTATTTTCCCTGATGATGGTCTGATGACCAATACATTTGATGGCGATTTATGGTATTATGGTGATGTAGTATTTTATCTTTGACAATTATTGTGTGATGTTTATTTACTATCTCTAAATCTTATAGTCTTAGTAAAGTCTTTCATTGCAGTTTTCTCGTTATGACAAGAGAAGTGAATTCTCGGAGGTCTTGTTCTGCTAGAGGCAAGGCTGGGATGGCGCGCTGTGAGATTGATTACTAGTTAATTGATTTGCCCATCAGGGTCGTCACACCCACCACTAGGGTTTTGAGTAATGCGACAAATTATGTTTTTATTCTTTTATTCTATAATTATCCAATAATGTTGATATATCTGTCTCAATTTTTATTTTATTATTATTATTATTTTTTAAGAATTGATTCAAGTGTCGTTGAAATTGTCATCATCCAATGAATGTTGTCGTGAACTCTATCAAGCTTTTAGCCGACTAAGGAGTGCCGATGAATTCCTTATTAAGGTTGCTATTTTTTTTTTTTTTTTTTTGAAGAATTAAGGTTGCTATTGTTATGTGTATGAGGATCAATGGAGCAATGTGAAAGTGTGCATGCGAATCTGAATATCTGGCGATGGGGAGCCACGTGACGGTCTCAATTTAACGATTCTTTGCAGTTAATTTATCTTCTATATGTGAGGTACATTGTAACTAATGAATAACTTGGCTTGCAATTGGTAGCTCATAGCATCTGCACCCACATTGTTCCCAACAGAGTATGTTCAAGAGTTTCAAAACTGTTTTGATAGAGCTCTTGTAGTTCCTTCTGGAGACATTCAAAGGATTTTAATTTGCATGAGGAATTGGGGAGACCCATAGATAGTGTTTATGAACTCCTATTGCTTCAGCCTCAATATCTTCTCTTCCCACTCCCCCCCTTTTCTCCCTTCTAATATATATTTCTGACTAATACATATTAGAATTTACTATGTCTAGGTTCATGGTGCAAGGCTTAGAGGCTCCAAAGAGGATGTAGTTATAAAGGTCTTGAAACCTGGAATAGAGGATATATTGGTGGCATATCTGAATTTTGTTTAGATTGTTACTCGCATATTGGAGTTTTTGAATCCTGAATTCAGCCGTGCATCATTGGTACAAATTCAGAACTAATTACTTCAATGCTTATTTTGGATTACTAGTATAAACACCTGTTACACCTCCTCAAGATATTTCATAACTCATACGTTTAACAATTATATTCCGTTAGCATTTTCTTTAGCTCTGCATAGTTGCAATCAAATTTGGGGATGTAAATTCAAATTTTAGTTGCATCCACTTAGTGGCATGTGAAATAATCTAATGCAGTGATAACATATTATGTTTTTGTTGTGGTGTATTTACTTCTCTATACTTGTTGGAAAGAATCAATGGCATTTTCCATATTACTCATGAATATGGTTTTATTATTTTTTTCATTGTTTCTAGAATGATAGCTAGAAGCTTTCACGTAGTTAAACTTTCTTCAGTAGGTTGGTATCGTTAAAGACATTTGAGAGTCTATGCTTGAAGAAGTTGACTTTTACAAGGAGGCTGCAAATTAATATTGAGTCCTTTAGGGGATATTTAGAAACCATGGGTTGGTGTTTATAAAATAATATTCACATAAAAATAGGAACACTATAGACTTATTTGAGATTACGTTTAAGAGGACTAAAAGTCCATAATTCCATTTGAAGAAAAAATATCGTTTGGTAAAAGAATTAAAAGTGCTTTTAAGATTCCAAAAAGTCTAAAAATTGTCTAAAAAATACTTTTGGTAAAAGTTTAAAAATGAAGCTTTTGTCCAACAGTTCTTTTTGACTTAAAAGCTCTATTTCTCAATAGCAATTTCAAACAGACTCTATGAAAACACTAAAGAAAACACCTAATATTTCCCAAATTTTAATACCTTTTAATTACCCACCATTACCAAGTTGTAAAAAAGTTGTACGCCTAAAAAATTAAAATTAATTAAATAGTTAAATTTATCCTCACTCTACCTCCCTCAAAATTCAAATCATTGTTTTGCAAGGATAGAATAAACATCAGATTTTTTCTTTTATTTTTTATGAAAATCTTACACAAATTTTGTTTTTTTAAACAAGTAAATCTTGAACTGCCCCCATTGATTTTCGTTTTCTAGTGAGTTAATTTTTAGAAAAAAAGCTAGACTTCAAATTATTTTACAACTTATCGAAAATATAATTAAAAAGTGTCAAATATTTTTTTAGTGATTGATATAGCTCATCCCAAAGATATAGTTTGGGTACAATTTAAATTAGAACTGGATCCGTTGGAATTGGAGTACGTGTTATCATGGAACTCGTGTCAATGCCGATGATCCAGTTTGAACTCAATTGGACCCACGCCCAACTCCTCATTGAGATCCATAAATAGAAGTAAAATAAGTTCCTCTGTCAAAACCCAGATGAGATAATAAAGATGGACCTAATTCCAAGCCCTGCAAAACATTGGAGGGCCATAAATGTAGACCCAACCCAGATGAGACTCGATGTTTATTGCCACGTATTATCATGGGATTATCCGAAAACAGTTTTGTTTTGTTTAGAGTGACTCTAGTAAAATATCTTTCACATGGGACAATAAAGACGCAACCCGCCTATCAAATATGATGGAGACTTGTTGGGTCAACTATTGAGGTTTGGCAATTCAACAATGAAAGTCAACCTTTTGTGCAAACAAATTGGGAAATCCAACAATTATTTTTTCTTTTCCGATTGTGTTAAAACATATTTATAATTTTTCTAAAAAATGTTTAGTGATAGCATAAGCTATCACTAAACATTTTTTATATAGTTTAATTAATCCTATATATAGTTTTTTTTTATATATAATCAATCTTTTTATCAGCTCACTTGAGAAGTTCTTGTTCTGCTCAGTATGATGCAGGGTGTCCAACCACCAAACTATATATTGATTTTTTCTGTCTCTAAACGCATGACAAACCTCCACAAAAAAAAAAAAATCATACGTGATTTAAGATAAACTCTAAGAAACAACCTTTAAGTTTTTAATACATGCATAAACATTATGATTTGCGTGATTATCCTGCCTGTTCAAAGCATAAAAAAGGAACTCCTAAAGAAGTTGACTACCATTAGTTATGGTGATAAATATTGAAATCTTAAAATGTGTTGCACTATAACATTTCTATCACATGGCAGTGATTAGTTTAAGAGTAGATTTGTCAACCAAAATAATAAATAATACATCTTAAAAGTTTTCTAAAAAGCAAGAGAAGAAACATGCTTTTCTTTTCACTTTGTTGTTGCGAAGCATAAACAAAAGAAGTTTAGGGAAACTGCTACAGAAGATATTTCATTTAAAAAAAGCCACTCAAGATGTGGATTACTGTCGGTTGTGTGCAGAATTCTGTAACAAGTTATTAATGGTGGGGGTGGGGGTGCTCCTCATGTTGGTGGTGGTTGATTGATAAAGAATAAGGTCATTACACCAGTGTGAGAAGTGGATCCCAGGTAGGGGGTAATAATGGATCACTAGAGAAGGCTATTGTGCGCTCTCACTTTAGCTACTTCTCCTACATCAGTGAAACATGAGTAGGGATTTATCTGATTTGGCATGTTGGGATGCCGGAAGAAATTTGAGAAATATTACCAGTGCTATTGGCTTGACAAATGCAAAGGACTGTTGGCCAGTGATCCTAAAGAAGTCCCTTGGAGGGTGAGAACAGTGGTCGGGAAGATCTCTAAATTGGCTGGAGCTTGGAGGTCTAGACACGTGTAGCAGACAATATAGCTTATGTACATGCAGTTTTATGTAGTTAGAGACATATGCTTGGATGAGCTTCCTCACGTAGCTTTGGTGTTGTATGAGAAAGATGCAAATTATGTTGTATTTGTGGACTAACATAATCATTTATTTAGTTGTAGGCTCATAATGGGAAGAGCCAAATTTTGTAAACACATGAGAAAGCCATTTACTCTCACCTATATATATAAATAAAGTTAGCCCATTAAATTTTATTAGGTCATTATGTGAAAATTAGGATTGAAAGTAATAGTCTCTCTACACACACAAAACACAGTTTTCTTCTATATGTTTATGGATCCACAGGAGACTTGAGAGGCAGATATTGAAAGTTTGTCTTGTGATTATTGGAGGTATGTGATTCTCATTCTTGGTCTGTATATGCTATAGAGAAAGAACAGATATATTATTGATTTATTCTAACAAAGATTCATTTTGTAAATATATTCTTATTTTGTTTATGTATACATATAGTTTTGAGTATAAATATTATTTTTATCCGTAAAATTGGGGCTTTGACAACTGCATTGAGATTTATTTCAGTCATATATGATTATTATTTTGATTGAAATATTTTTTATCGAACATAAATTATTAATGTGTTATGTTGTACATTTATGTTCAACATCAAGATTTAAGCTTTATGATACAAGGATTGACAATTTCCTTTAAGTGTGTTAAATTAAAGCATAAAGTTCAAAATATTTATTTTCATTCATCTTGAATGACAAGCATTTTTTATCCAAGAGATTTTCAGTATTATTTCTTGGAGATATGTCATTTATGCAGTAGTAAATTATATATTTTTCATAAAACTTTGGTTTCAACCCATTAGTTGATAAAATGTTATTGATGTAACTCTTGCATACATGACACTATAATTTGTAAAATTACACACATATAAGAGAGAAAGTTGAGTCAATGTAAAAGAAACTCACACGAGGGGAAGATTTGTTGTAAATACACATGTGAGTGATATGTCCTATATTGAGAAATGAAAGAAATGGGTAAGTGTTATATTGAAGAAAACAAGTGTTAATATCAACTTATTTTGTATACGTATTGTTTTGTATACATTGTTTATCATATTTGTGATTTTGAAATATTTTGTTATGAACAAATACTGTTTTTTAAGGAATAAATAAATTGTGCATGTATTGTTGCTTGTGAAATTGTATGCACTCCTTTCGAGATTTATATGTGAATTTATATATATTCCTATTGAGATTAAGGAATTTTGTGCAATATAAATAATTGTGTCATGTGTATTGATGATTTTGACGGTTATGTTCCTACCTATCGTGGGACAAACTGTAATAAATTGTTGGATTTTATCGTAAATTCAATGAATTTTTTTGTAAATGAATAATTGTGTTATATATAAAATCAATGATTTTGAATGATTATGTACCTGCCTATCGTAGGACTAATCATGATAAATTATTGGGATTAATTGGTTTAATGTGGATAATGTTATACATGAGAATGAATGATTTTGTGTGGTTATGTACTCGCCTATCGTGAGACTAACCATGATGAATTATTGATTTTATCGGATATTATTCGAATTAATTAAATAAATAAATTTGAGTTATTATTTTTGTGAATTGTAACAACTATACCAAGGTCCATACAAATAATATCTTTGCCCTATCGGTAAATTATTATATGGTAGGATGCTTGGGATGATGAAGAAAATGATTAGATACTTTGCACTTGGTTGCCCAGTCTTATCCTCTCGATAGCGGGTTATTTTAAGTCTTTGTATTTAATTATTTTGCTTTATCATGCATAAGAGTTCATTTTGTATTGTGAACAGAGCATAGAATTTATAATATATATATATATATAGCGTAAGAGTCTTTTGTGTACTATGAACTCTAGCATGAAGTTAAGATAAAAATAGTGCGTAAGAGTTCATTTTATGTTAGAGACTCTAGCATGAAATTAAAATAAAAATAATGTGTAAGAGTCAATTGTGTACTGCTGACTCTAGCACGAGTGTGAGATAAAAATAGTGCGTAAGAGTTCATTATATGTTAGAGACTCTAGCATAAATTTGAGGTAAAATTAATGTGTAAGAGTATAATGTATATTTTGAACTCTAACATGTGTAAAATAAAAAAATCTTTCTATTTGGTGAATGAGGATATTTATGAGTGCATATTTCTAGTTTTATATGCATCATAAATTTCTTGTGATAACCTCAATCCTGACATATCTCTCTTAAAAAGACACATATTTTGAAAATATGATAACTTCCAAGTCTCAAGAGCCTCAAGCAATCATATTTGCGTTAATTGTGTGTAGCTTGATGTGCACTTAAGCATGTACATAAAATCATATGATTATATTGTTGGTGTACTTAGAAAATACTTGAATCATTGGAAAACTGCAAAGAAGTACTAAGGTACTTGTAGGGTGTTAGGGACTTTTGCGCCAAAGTAATGGTAATCCACATTCTTGATGTAGTTGGATATTGTGATGCCAATTATTTTAGTTGTCCAAATTGTGTATTTGTGATGGTGGGAAGAGCTATTTTGTGGAAAAGTGTCATACAAGCACTTATAGCTTCCTTAACTATGGAGATATAATGTGTAGTTTATTGTGAGGCTACATGTAAAGATAAATGACTGCAGAATTTCATTTCAAGGCTAAGTATTCCATATGCCATTGTGATGCCATTAGAGATATTTTGAGTTAATTTTGCAAAAAAAAATTTCTCTTTCAAAAAATTATGAGCTCCTTGCGATACAAGCACATAAAATATTTGTTTGTTAGAGAGAAAGTTAACTGAATATCATGTTTGTGTAATGCTCCCATAGAACATATGTTGGTGGACCCATTGACCAAGGGTTTTGGCTCTATAGTGTTTTAGGAGCATGACTCATATGAGGTTATTAGATTCTTTTGTTCTATTAAGTTAGTGGGAGTTATGTGTCTTGTATATATCATGCGTATTTTTGTGTTGCCATTTGAGTGTATTTGTGTTAACTATGATATTGATGTTGTGATACGAGACATTGTGTGTAAGTCTCGATGAGACATTGTGTATTAGTCTCAGTGTCATTTGCGTGCATTTGTGTTAACTATGGCATTGATGTTGTGATACGAGACATTGTGTGTGAGTCTCGGTGAGACATTGTGTATTAGTCTCAGTGGGCTTCATTTGAAAATATAGTGATCACTATTTGTGTTATTTGTGTCTTACACTTGCATTCTATTTTCCTTGGTCACGTAATTGTAAGTACTTGTTATATGTCATACATCCTATCGATGTATTCTAACTTGTTACTTACAAACCCATTTTGATTAAGTTATATGTTTTGAATGCTTATTTGTGTTTATCTTGTGGTTAAATGACTTATGCTGTCCAAATGGAAGATTGTTGTATTTATTCATTTTGTGTGGACTAGGATAATCATTTGTTTAGTTGTAGGCCTATAATGGGATGGGCCAAATTTTGTAGACACATGAAAAAGCCCTTTACTCTTACCCTATATATAAAAATGAAGTTGACCCATTAAACTTTATTAGGTCATTATGTGAAAATTAGGGTTGAGAAGTAATAGTCTCTCTACATACAAAACACAGTTTTCTTCTATATGTTTATGGATCTACATGAGACTTGAGAGGCAAATATTAAAACTTTGTCTTGTAATTATTGGAAGTATGTGATTCTCATTCTTGGTCTGTACATGCTATGGAGAGAACAAATATATTATTGATTTATTCTAACAAATTAATCTACAATTTTTAGATGATTCTTAATAAAATTTTCGAATTGCCCCCAAAAAATTCTGAGCTGATTGCATATAGACTAGTCAATAATTGTAATTACATAATCAGATTGCGGCACGTCTTAAATCCCCAAATGCATGTAAGATTTTCTAAACTCTTGTTGAGCAATGGATAGCTTTGAAGTGAACACAGATAATTTCTTCTGTTTTATATTCTCACACACTGATCTTAAACATTTTTCACCGATGTAACTGGATGATACATGGTGCTCAATATCACGTTCATGGTCACCATTTAAGCCATTTTCTGATATGCCAGTTGTACAACCTGTTGGATTTCCAGCCGCAATTGTGAAATCCATACAGTCTTCCCCACTCATTTTTCACCTCCTCATAACATGTTGATTACACTCTTCACTGCCATCTATTTTGGAGGCCGCCTTTTCACAGCTTTCAGGGAAATGTTGTCCCTCCGAGTGGAGTTGTTCTGAGTAGTTTGTAGCCAATGTGAGTATCTCAGCAAGATTATGATGAATGTGAATATTTTATCCTTGCAGTATTTTGAATTGGCATTTTACTCTCCTAAATTGACATTTTACCCTCCAAAACTTAGTTACTTCAGAGAGTAAAGTGTTAACTCAAAATACTTCAGGTAAAGTACATTTCATGGAATCAAGTATCAATGTTAGATATTTGGAGGATAAAATGTTACTTTTTAAACATTGGAATTAAAAGTACAAATGGGTGAATAGTTCAGGGAGGTAAAGTGTATTTTCCCCTATATCCAATTTAATGCTCAAATTTTGAATAGATAAATTTAGAATTTTAGTGAATAGATAAATTTACCATTGAACTTGTATAGAACCCACATGAGTCCACAAATATAATGGTACGTTGTAAAAAAAATATGGTTGGAAGATGGTTGTGTAGGACTGTGATTTTTGTCCTGAAGGTGTGAGGGAACAGTCCTGTTCCCTCACGCCTTCATTTTTTGATATATTATATATTATAATAATAGATAATATTATATTCAGGCGTGAGGGACTATTCCCCACACGCCTTCGGGATGTTTATTTTCACCTCATTGTGTAACATGCCTAGTGAGATATTTATGAGAAGGAAAAAAAAAGTAATTTTTTGCATTACTTGGGCAATAAATGTCAAATATGAAAAATTCACAAAGTTGGTAGCTGTTTTTTTTTTTTTTTGGTTAGGGGTAAGTATAGACAAAGGGGAAAAGGGTGAATGGGGTTTGACACATCACTCACTGAGTCACTGAAAATAATACCTAAGAGACAATAGAAAAGGTTGTTGTGTGTATGTTGATAAGTTAAGGATTCAATGAATCTTTCAAATAATTCAACAAAGAAAATTAAAGATATTGTCTAAGAAGAGAATGACATCTTAAAGTTGAGGTTTTTTTATTAATAAATGAACTTTAGAACATTGACGCTTGAAACTAGAGACAGAACATTGGTCATAATTTATGTCTATGAGGAACATCAAAACAACTCGGATTGGTAACTTTCGAGGATTGAGAAAGATTATTTCCCTACTCTAAATATTATGAAAGAAGTTTTGAAATACTCTGACAATGATGTGATGGCGACACATCATTTATGAACCAATTTTTCAAATTTTCTTTTGAAAAGTGTAGCATTTCTCAAATGTTTGTTGTATGAGTCATCATACAAGAAGTAGTATCGACACAATATTAATCAATATGGACACAATATATTCTTACAATATAACAAATAGTATCCGTTGTATGAGTCATCATCTAGAGAGATATTTTTTTTTTTGAAAAGCCATTAAGTCGTTTTCAATATCTATTCTTGCCTTTAATGTACAACGTGTACACCATTGTTGCTAGGATATGCCTAAAACACACAGAAACCACTAAGGAGGTTACCCAAATCCCACTATGGTTCAGCACAGCCACTGAATTCTTGTCATTGTCAAGAACAGAGATCTAAAGACTGGAATTCGACCTCACAGTGTACTCTGCTACAAGTTGAGCAAAAGATGAAGACTTGTTTTCCAGCAATGTTCTTGGAGAATCATATTCCTCAATAAGCCCTGAACCAAAAGTGGAGAGAAATCTCATAAGCCACAGGATTGTAATGAAATCATTCAAACTATAGAGAACTATTGGAGCAGAAGGTATAGGAGCAAGATGAAATAAGATGGTCATACTGACCATTGTTTAGTAGCAGAACCATGTCACTATCAAGAACTGAAGTTATTCGATGTGCAATGGTAATTACTGTAGAGTTTAAAAAATGTTTTCTGAGGGTTTGCTGAATCAGATTATCTGTAGCTGTATCAACGGATGCAGTAGCTTCATCAAGCACCAATATCTTACTTTTCTTGAGTAGCACACGGCCGAGGCAGACCAGCTGCCTCTGGCCTACACTCCAATTCTCTCCATTCTCACTTACTGCATTGACATAATATAACTATAAGCAATAAATTTCCACAACATGGTTCTGAAATGTTCTCCTTCTACATAACATATATGCTACAGTATCAGAGAAGACAAACCTGTGGAATCTAGTTTTCCTTCTTTCTTTCTAACTTCATCTCCAAGTTGACACTTATCCAGAGCCTAAACAATTAGAGGTAACAAATAAAACCCAACAGATAAAAAACACAAACAATCCGAAAATTCTTAAACTACAAAGAAAGAAACCAACCCACCTCCCAAATTTGTTCGTCTGTGTGCTCTTCAAGTGGATCCAGGTTGGTTCGAATAGTCCCTTCAAACATGGTTGGATCTTGAGGGATAATGCTTAGTCTAGACCGCAAATCATGCAATCCAATCAAGGAGATATTAATGCCATCTATAATTATCTGTCCAGCCGCAGGTTCAACAATTCGGAAAAGTGCTTGTACTAGAGTTGTTTTACCACTGCCTGTCCTCCCTACAATGCCAGTTTTCCTTCCTCCAGGAAAAGTGCACGTTAGACCTCGCAATACAAGTGGCAAGTGTGGTGCATACCTCACCTACATTAAGCACATTATCATTAGTTCATATACATTGCATAAAATTCATAGCCAATATCAAGTTCTCCAAACATGTCATCACTAAGAACTGAAAAGTACCTGCAGATCACGAATATCAAGTTCTCCATTTGATGGCCAAGAACAATCTGGCTGTTTTTCTTCTATCAAGAGAGGAGACTCGCTCAGAATACCAGTGTATTGAAGTATTCTCTCTACTGATATCATTTTGTTCTCTATTTGGCAAATATTCATTATCACCCAGGCTTGTAACATATTTAAATTAAGCCCATATATCACACCTAAGCCCGCAATGCCTTTATAGAAAAAAAGAAAAGAAAAGACAAGTGAAATGTATTATACATGTTCGTTTACTAATTTAAATCAAGAGCAAGAAAAATGGATAGTAATACACTTGATGGGAATTACGTACCTGGATCAATGACCCCCTCTGGAACAGAGATCAATAAAACCAAGGAGACAAGGAATGTGATAGAAGATAGCATATCCAAGCGAAAACTCAACCATTGCATTGCACCGACAGTATGAAACCTCGGCCGAGAATGCGCATCAATGAGTTTCATATTTGTGTCACTAAATCTTGATTCTTCATCAAAACTCCTGATGGTTGTTGAGCCTGAAATTGTCTCAGCAAAATGTTGTATCACTGGAGCTTTGCACAACCTAATCTTATTAGCTCTCAGGCTGAAGAATAATATTGCTATGATTATAATTTTGTGAGAACACTATCAATTGAGTGGTAGTTTGAGAGAGCATGTTGACTTTTCCCTCTTTTTTTTTTTTTATCAATTTGAACTTTTGGAAGAAAGCTAATTTATCATATATGGATTTGACATCTAGTCTAGGAGAGTTCTTAGCATGTCAAACGTATGAAACGGAAAGAATGCAATATAATGAACATATGGAGATATCCTTCAGTTTGTCTGAAATGTCATAAGTCATGTAATATATAAGACAATATTCAAAGCAAGTGAGATGGAATACCTGATACCAGATACAGGTTCCAATCACTGGGATAAAAATGATGAGAACCTGCCATGCAACTCGAGACATTACTGCAATAATTCCAAGGAGATGGATTATCGAGACGGCAAATGAGTCAAGTCGGTTTGGAATGCTCCCCTCCACTGCACTTTGGTCAGAGGAAGCCTGCAAGGAAACATACAGCTTAATCTAAAGAAGATAATTGTATAAAAATTGAAAACTACAAGGAGCACCATACAATCCTACACATTGTTCCACTTACTCTGTTTACGATTCGGCTACTTGGAGTGGAATCAAAAAATGACATGGGAGCTCGGAAAATGCATAAGTGCATTTTATTGAAGAATAGAGTGGCCGTCTTGTACCCAGTAGTTACAAGAAGCATGGTGTTCACAAGGTCACAAAAAGAAGCTCCAATGGCCAAAGCTGCGTAGACAATTATCAGGGTAGAGCTACCAACCACAGGTTTCACATTTTGTGAGACAGGGGCTGCCCAGGCCATCCAGTAGCTGCTTCCAATTTCAAGGAGTTGAATGAGAATATGTCCCAGCAATATAAAGGGCACAGCAGCTCCTCCGTATGCCATGGTGATATACTTCCAATACACCCAAAACCCAACTTTACCTTTTTCTCTCTCTTCTTCTTGGATAATCTGTCCTTTTGACCCAACTATGTCATCTGCTTTACAATCCTGAACATCTTTATTTTCTTGTTTTTGCACAACCCCATTAGCACTGGCCATTTTCCCATCTTCCTTGCTCATACTTGTACTTTCAGAAGCTGACCCTGCTGCAGAATCAAAAGCCAATAAAGCTTTCTCCTGCGCTCCCACAAGTTCCATAATATCTGTTCCTGAATTAAGAATATCATAGTACTTTCCAGCTTGAGTAATCCTTCCATCTTTCATTACCTGACAATAATTCACAAGTTGAGTTCACAGATAAAGAGTTGGGGAAGAATCCATCCATAAGTTGTGTTCATAACGAAACAAGCTGAAAAGAAGCTAAATTTGAATGACTTGCCAAGATAAGGTCAGCAGCAGGTAAGAACTCTACTTGATGAGTAACATAAATCACTGTCTTTGAACTCAAAAGACCCAGCATACATTCCTGCCATATAGGAGAAAGATATACTTCAAAACATATTATCCAACAACCACAGAGAGAGGGGGAAAAAAAAATAAAAACTGAACAAAATGTGCTGAGTATGTCTATTGAAGTTCAACGATGCCACTCTACTCACTGGCTTCCCTCACTGAACACCAATTGGTTTTTAGATGACATGGTCAAAGGCCCTATCCAACAATGTCCTTGATTTTCAGTACAACTGCTTTAACAATTGTTGCCCACATTAAAAGTGGAGAAATCAAGAGCTGTATAGTTTCTATATATAAGTGTGGTAATCCCACATTGAAGAGAATAGAGTGACAAATTGCAATTCAAGCGCCACATACATATATATTACTACTATGTATTTAGTATACCTCAACATTACATGCAGAAATCACATGTATACCTCAACTTTACATGCAGAAATTAGAGAACACTTAGCCTGCGCTGAACATATAATTAAGGGAATTAAAATATATAGGTAATATATTACCTTAAAAAGGTGGGATCCTGTATGAGCATCAACAGCACTAAAAGGGTCATCAAACAAATAAATATCAGCATCTTGATATAGAGCACGCGCAATTTGGATTCTCTGCTTCTGCCCACCACTCAAATTGATTCCCCTCTCACCAATGATTGTCTGATCCCCAAACGGGAGAATTTCCAGGTCCTTCTTCAAGGAACAAGCTTCAAGGACCCAGTTATACCTTTCTCTTTCCATCTCCTTGCCAAACAATATGTTCTCTTCTATCTTGCCACTTTGTATCCATGAGGACTGAGGAACATAGGCCTTTGTCCCACACAGCTTAATGGCCCCAGATATCTTGGGTACTTCTCCAGGATACAGGAGAGCAAACTTGACTTGCCTGAGCCAACAGTCCCACAAACAGCAACCCTCATGCCATGTTGCACTTTAAAATTTATTTCTTTTAATGTTGGATTAAGGGAAGACAAATCCCAAGAGAAATTCCCGTCAATGATCTCTATTGCTGCATCATAACTACCTCTGGGAACCCTCTCTATAACATCAGATTGCAGGTCATCAAGACAAAGGAATGATGCAATTCGATTGAGGGACACTTTGGTTTGAACTATCACGGAGATTGTGTCAGGAAGATTAAAGATGGCCCCCTGAAGAATTCCGAAGGTTGCAAGTGCAGATAAGATCTTCCCTGACTCAAGTGGGATCTTCATCACCATACAGGCACCAAAAGTAGCCACAGACACAAATGTGGTGGCACTGCAGAAGAGAAATGTGGTCAAGCCGAAGTGTAGACAAACTTTTTCAACCATTCTGTCTCTGTCTCTCTGAGACCCATAATTTTAGATAGAAACTTCATCTCCCATCCTTGAAGCTTAAGAATTCTCATGTTCCTTAAAATCTCAGACGTTGCCTTCATCCTTCTGTCTTTTGACTCCATCACCTTGTCCTGAAACTTCTCTTCTAACTTTGCCAAAGGAATATTTGCCAACATAAAAAGTATAGTCGCAATAAAAGCCACAATTGAAGCAAGTCCAAGATTTTTATACAAAATTAACAGCGCAATAGGAATTTTCACAAGCACCATCCATGTACTGCTCACATACCAACTGAAGTCACCTACCCTACCTGCATCAATAGCTATGAAATTGATCATCTCCCCAGTGGTGTGGCACTGCTTCGACTGCCATGAAAGGGTCAAACTTTTATTATAGATCATGGTGACCAATACTGATCGGACTCTTATTCCAATCTGTTGTAGCTTGAAGTTTAATTGCCTCTTCGAGAGGCACTGCACAAGTTTTGCAGCAAAAAACACTGAAACCAGAACATAGCCCTCATTCTTGAACTCCCGACGCCCGTTGAGGTATTGAACTAAAGTGTCAATAAGATATGGTCCGACATAGGAAGCCAATGCGGATATAATCTCAAGAAGGCTTGTCAAAAGAATCTCTTTCCATACCAAGGAGATTAATGCCTTCACCAGCTTCAGTGTGTTCATTCTGTTAATTGTACCGCACTCTGCCTCAAGCTTCTTTAGAAAAGTTGGAAAGACCCCAACTACACTATCACCGGGAACAAGTTGAGGAACATCCTCAAGGTCTAATGTCTTCTTCTTGCCAGTAGCAATCAGAGGACCCATCCAAGAGAAAGTGAGAATGCTGAAAATTCCAGCATTCGAATAAGGGGTTACAGCTTCACCCCCCTTACACTTATTTGACTCTGCTTCATTACTTGCAGTAGAATCACCATTCAAAAGAGGTTCTTCCAGAAGGGTATCTTCACAACCCTCATTCTTACCGAAAAACCCCACATAACAGAAGAACAAACCCGAGACAACGGAGACAACATCGGAAACAAAGTACTGAACGGATACATTAACATGCTTTCCATAAAGAACAGTGTCTATAACAAGGCAGTAACAAGAAATGCAGAGGTAGAAACCCCACCAAACTCTCAATAAAAACGGGTACTTTGGTTCGCCCGAAATAAACAACTGGGTACGGAAGTAAACACAAAGAGAACCCCAAGCGAGTGTTCTTAGTGCTAAATCCAAAAGGGTCACTAACCCTTCATCAGACCAACTATTTCTATACCAATAAAAGTAATTCAACAAACATAAGACAAGACTAAACGCAGAAACACATAAACAACAAAACAGAGTACTCTGTTTATGGTACAAAGACGTGGAGTTTTTAAACCTTTCCTTGGGAGCTTCACTATGACCCACCTTGCATTTCTTGAACACACATGAGATAAACAAGACAAACAACAAAACCAGGTGTAATGAAACAGAGAACCCGCGTAGGAAAACGGGTTTGAGGAGAAACTCGGCACCTGAGTACATGAGTGGGGAGTGGTAGCGTGAGAGCAAGATGAACATACCGTGCTTTGAGCTTTCAAGAACTTCTGAAAGGTCTCCTCGTACTGGAGTCTGGACGTTTAGGATTGTTGTCCAATATCTGAGAGAGAGAGAGTCAAAGGTTGCGCTTTCGGAGGGCGTAGGATAACGTAGTGAGCAAGTCTCCGATGTCATAAACTGCAACAAATTAAAAGTTCGCGTCTTTCAGGGGAAGGCATGAACTAGTACAGAGAGAAACGAAGGCTTGGACTGTGCGTTGACTGCTGTCAGTGCTGTGCGTGCGTATGGGTTTGTCGTTTACCCACAAACACATGAATCTTTATAATTTTTTATTCTGTTTTTTCTAATAAAAATATAAGAATATTTGAAAATTTTGACAAAATTTAACAGTGTTTGAAGGAAAAAAGGATAATCGAAAGAAATTGAAACTTCAATCTCTTAATTGATAATTTTTGAACTTCAATGAAGTACTTTCAAAATACATGAAAGTTTAGATAAATTTTGTAAAATACATGAAAGTTTAGAAAAAATTTGTGAAATTTTGTGAAGAAGAAGAAAAAAAAAATTCATGGGGGTATCATAAAAGAAAAATCAAATTTGCGAAACTTTTTCTCAATCATTTATTCTTGCACCATATATGTCTATTCAATGAAAAAATAAAAAATAAAACAGCACTCACAACTTGCATGCACGTGCTTATTAAAAGAAACATCTACGTACTTAAGGAGAAATTTAATAAACATTTATTACGTAAAATATCTTGCGTATTTGTACCAGAGATAACATCTCAAGTAAACTGTCTCAAAAATGTAGTTTAATTGATTGAAACCATACTTAATAAAACAGATATCATTAGTTTGAATCATTCTCTTCTTATTACGAAAATAAATAAATAAATAAAATAAATCTCAAGTGAACTTATCAAGACAATCTAACAAACAATATGCAAGATGGAAGCGGGAAACTACTTGATCTTTGAAGCAATCCTCTGCACATTTGTTCGCATCCTCAACAAATTTGGTAGTAATATCGGTGGGAAAATGTTCCGTAACCTCGCAAATCAGATAACTATAAATAACACAACGCTTCATAGTAGTGGGATAACGTAGATATTTGCATTTTCCAGCTGTGCCATCATAGCAATAACCTTTGTGAACTCCATGTTTCTTTTCAGAGGATTGAAGAAGACAAATGGGGAGTGAAGTTGGACAAGAGAGGAAGGGGCAAGGACATCGTAATTTTTCATAATTTTTTTTATATTTTATTTGAAGTTTAAAATTAAAAATAAATAAATAAATTATATGGGTAATAATTTTGAAAAATGTATTTCATTCCTTAAAGATTAGTTAAGCCACTCATTTTTTAGTAATTTAGCTAATCTTATATGTATGAGATTAAAAGTCTCATTGGAATAAACTATTCATGGGAATAGTGTGTAACCAAACAAATGAATAATTATACCATAGGATTAGCTATTAACTTCCACTTTCCATTCTGCAAACCAAACAAGACTTTAGTTTAAAATGAAAAGCATGTAATACTAGTGTTTTTTCTGTTTTTTTTTTTTTCCTAAGCGTAATACTAGGAAGTGACTTCTCGTACTGTTATATCCATAACAAAAGATAATTCATAAGAAAAAGACAAATATACAAATTATGGCAAGACATTTGAATTAAACCACCAATAAAAATGAATTCAAAGCATGATATAGACACACACAAAAAAAAAGTATGTTGTTTTCTCACATAAATTTTCGAAGCACCTTACTAACATCTATTCATTTTAAATTCTCCATGATCACGACATGAATTTCATAAGCTTTTATGAAAAAAAGCAAAAAAAGTGGTAATTTTTTTTTTTTTTTCCTTTTTGTAACAGCCAATGATTCATCCTCCATTACCTTTTGCAGAAAGATATCAAAGAAAACAATATAATTACCATGTTTAAAATAATAACAAAAAATTATATTATCATTAAAAAAAATAATCATTCAAAATATTTACAATTGTACCTTCAATCTTTAAAAAGTTGCAAAGTCGGTTACCATCTTTTAAAAGTTTACAATATCACACCTCTGTTAAGATTTACCATTAAATCTTAATTTGAAAATGTCAAAATTTTCAAAATACATTGCTTGTGGGACGTGGGTCCGGCCATAATATATATATATATGAGAAAACTACATTTTGCCTTCATGAACTACAACACCTTGGCACTTTCTTCCTATGAACTGTCAATTGTACTACTTTGCCCATATGAACTATCATTTTGTGCCCAAAAATTCCTTTCGTCAGTCAAAGCCGTTAACTCAAACGGTCAACTCACTTTGCATCACTTTGCTCCCACAAATTACAACACAATGTCACTTTACCCCCATGAATTACAACACATTGTCACTTTGCCGTCATGAACTACAACGCATTATTGCTTTGACTATTGAGTTAACAGTTTTGACTGACGGAAGGGGTTTTTAGTACAAAATGGTAGTTCATAGGAGCAATGTAGTACAATTGACGTTTATGGAGAAAAATGTCAATACGTTGTAGTTCATAAGAGTAAAAAGTAATTTCCCCTCTATATATAATCAGTACAATTCATCATATTTGAAAATAATCAAACAACTGTTTGACTTTTTAATATATTGGGCTTTTAATTAATTGGTTTAGTATCCAACTTGGTTTAGTATTTCTCATTTGGACAAGTGCTACACCGCCTAACCCTTTAGCATTACTTTTGCACAGAAAAATAATGAGAAACAGACAACCAAACACAAATATATATAATTTTTCTGTGCAAAAGTAATGCTTATGGGTTAGGTATAGCACTTGTCCAAATGAGAAATACTAAACCAAGTTGGATACCGAAACCAATTAATTAAAAGCCCAATATATTAAAGATGTAAAAAGCAATGGGGCCAAGTCAAACAGTTGTTTGATCATTTTCAAATATAATGAATTGTGGTACAAATTATATATATATATATATATATATATATATATATAGGGACCAGATTTACCTATATGGGCTCCTAGGCCCTCCTAAGAACCAGGCCCAAAGAAAAGGCTCATTAAGCGCTAGGTCCTAAACAAGCCTGATCCATGCCTTCATATAATCATCGGCTCCTACAATCATGGTTTGTCAAAAGAGGCCTATTGTTGAATCCTCGAGAATATCCGAGGATTAGCTCTAGCAACGCATTAGCTATCAGATCCTCGATCATGCCTAGGATCCCTTTGCCAACAAGGCAGTCATCTTCAAATGCCTATAAAAGAAAAGCTCCACCTCCATTTCTCAGGTATCCAATATCTCTCCCGATTCATTATCTCTTTGACTTGATTAATCTCTTTAGGGTTCATATCATTGACTTAGGCATCGGAATTATCCCCATTGGGACACTACTAGCTACTCTTATCATATTTCTCTCTTTTGTAGCTAAGCTAATCTCTACACAAACACCCGACCATCCAAACCGACCAATAGAAGACAATCACGTCATCTTTGAAAAACTGTGTTCTAATAGTTTGGTGCCGTCTATGGGAAACAATTTTTCAAATTTGTTCTTACTCTAAACTTATTCCGAAGGATGGCTGTTCCATCATCATCACAAATTGTTCGGCCAAAAGCCCTGGTAACCTCAGAAGATTCGTATACTCGGATAACTTCACTGGAGGAAGTTATCAAATGTGTCAGCAAATTCATTGAAGCTGTGATCAAAGTAGAGATATAGAGCACGGCTCAATGGAATTGTTCAACAAGATATCCAAAAATCTGCATTATCAAGATGGACAAATCCGAAAGTCATGATACAAATGACGCTTGAAGGAAAAGTGCATGACTTGACAGATGGAACTAAAAAAGAGTAGTAATCAACTTGTTCATCCTAAGGAATTTCGGTTCTTTGTAACTATCGAAAAACGTGTGCACATGCTGCCATCCTCCAAAAAGGGAAAAAGCATATGTGTATATATATATACATATATATATATATATATATATATATATATATATATATATGTGTGCGCTTGTGTGAATATCAAACTTTAGTTTGAGTACCCAATTAATGCAACACTTTTACTTTTGCCCTCATTTGCAACAAATGATATAAGCCTATTCTATCTTTACAATGGATACCCTATATTTCTGACCTAGAAAAGTCAGTCTCATACTACAGTCTCTTGTCTGAAATACAATTTCCTAATCGGGTAGTATGCTCAGGTCTCTAGAATGTTCACATTGGTGAAAAAGCATGCTCTTGTTTACTTAAATACAGAACTGCAGCACTTCAACTGAATTAATCAGTGGGGCTCCCTCACATCTTCCAACTTCTTTTCAAGGACATATGAGGCAGTACCTAATCCATCTTAGACAAGTATTTCTCTTAAAACAAGATAGGGCCCACATCCGGGGCAGTGTTTAATATCTCTAGGTAATTGACTAATCAATTGCTTTAATTTTTAAACTTTAAGATAAATAGAAAGTAATAAGACTTAAAGAACCCAGTATCTATAATGTGTAAGATTTATTTATTTATTTTTTGCCTATAAGTAATACTTATCAAGCATAAGTAGTGACTTTCTTGTTTGCAAGTCTTCCATCAACATCTATGTTTCAGGGTTTACATTTCCATTATTATTTATCATCAGAAGTAAGACAATAGCTGAATATACTATTGATTATTTTTCTCAGAAAACTTCATTTCAGAAGTTTTTACCAAAACATTTTCTCTTTATATGAATTTCCTCAAATTTATTATTTATGTGTGTCTATGAAACGCAATAAGATTGAAAAAACTGAGTGCATAGATGCAAATCAATTATTAAAGACAGAGATTACGACTACAGCAAGAGAGAGAGATTGGATTGGACAAGACTAATTGGAAAATAGAGATGAAAGTCATATTGAACTAAAGAATCAAAAGTTGGAAACAAGAAAACAATCAAGGAAAACAATCAGTGTAACAAACCAAAATGTGAATAATAGGCCCATCTAAAGACGAAGGTAACATTTGCAAACTTGATGACTTTTACCAGTTCCCGTATCCAATTTGCTGCATAATAGAGAGAGACGGGCACAATCTGTTTCTGCTGCCCGGTCAAAGACTTCCAGCCAGCTCCGGAAAGGTACTGGTATTGCACAAGACCCCCCCCAAAAAAAAAGGGTCACTACACTAGGCACAGCCTGCAGTATTGACAGGCTCAATATAGAAAGCCAAGCCAGATCACAGTAACAAAAAGATGTTATCAATCGAGACAAAACAAGAAACTGAGTTGGAACTCAAAGCCCTACTAGCATGTATCTATGGAGATATTAGGGATCGATTTTTTGTTTTCGTCAAAAAGTTAATTTTTAGATAAGTTAATTGAAGGATGTATACAGTTTCTAAAATAATGGATCAATTCTCTCCAACTATGGAGAAATGACAGCGAGGAACTTAAGATAGTAATCTAGAGGACTAATCCAAACACAACACCAAAAAAAAAAAAAGCAAAAGGCTGAACCTCTTCAAGAGAGAACTAATGAGGAAGTTGCCTATTGTCTACCGAACTTATTTTGAAGTACCATTCACCTCAAAAGCATTTGAAACACATCAAAAAAAATTTTGACGTATCAAATTGACTGACACGTCAAAAATGTTCTGCCAAAATCGCCCCATGATTTTGTAGTGCATGATCACAATATGAATTTCATAAGCTTTTATGATTTTTTTTTTTTCTTTTCTTTTTGTAACAGCCAATGATTCATCTCGTTACCTTTTGCAAAAAGATATCAAAGAAAACAATATAATTACCATGTTAAGAATAATAATAAACGAGCTTGTACCCCGTGCAATGCACGGGTTGTTTTTAAAAATGACAGGACAAAGAATAATAATAATAATAATAATTAGTAGATGTATAAATAACAAAAAAAAAACCTTATATAGAGACCATTTACAACAACACACATGCTCAAATATTTTTCCATGCCCGTATCTTTGCATTCCCAAAATAACTCTATTTAAAATACTTTCAAAGAGAAAAGTTTGAGAAAAAAAAAAAACTCATTAAATTATGGTTAAAAAATAAATTAATTATATCATTTCTCTTCTTTACTCAAAAACATAAACAACAACGTAACCAATGAAATTCATAAGGTATAGGAAGAAGTCTAATCAAATAGAGCTTTTTTTCAACCATTCTTTTGCATTATAAAGTTTAATTTTTTTCCTTCCAACCATATTTTTTTCATCTCATCCTACAAATTTTATATATCAATCATTAGATTTACAGACTCATATGGACTCTACACAAATTCAATGATGGATTCATTCATTCACTATAGAGATGGTTAAAAGATAGTTAAAAATATAATAAATTCTATCATTTCCCTTTATAAAAATTATAACAATAATTAAGGACAAAAAATGGAATATGAAGCACAAAACTACGTAAATAAATAAATAAAAAAGACAAATAAATGTACTATTTAGCATTCTCTACCACATTATTTACCATTTTTCTTGAATACAACCTTGCAAACACAATTTCCAAAACCGAATCAAAATTAATACTAATATAATAAAATATAATTAACTTTTCCATATGTTTTTGAGGATGATAAAGACCAACTTTTGTGCCCAACTTTTACCTTCTTTATTTTTTTTTTAAAAAAAAGTATAAAAAATGTCTAAGCAATCATATATATTTTTTGTCCTTCTAGTATTTTTTAAAAATGAAAATTCCATTTTCTTCATAAAAAGGTAAAAGTTGGGCAAAAAAGTTGGGTGTTTAATATTTTGTTTTTCTCAATTCTAATGAAATTCATAGGTATAGAAAAGTCATGTCAATTAGATATTTTTTCTTTCAACAATCTTCACATATATAAAGTTAAAAAAAAACTAATTTTACAATAAAAGTAGAAAATATTATAAAAATTAAAACAAAAATAGAGACAAAAAATGGAATCAAAAGCACATAACCACAAAAATAAAATAAAATAAAATAAATAGACTATTTACTTCTTTTCGTCATTTATCATCCTCTTGACACACCCCTTCAAATGCAAATTTCATAATCCAATTTTTTTTTAAAAAAACATTTATTTCATCAAATAAACTAATTGCAAATTAACGATTAAAATCGATCATTAATATCTATTGATTAGGGAAAGAGATCGAGAACACATGGTGTGATACCTATTATATCTTAATACAAATAAAACTTATAAATTTTGAACATTTAGGAAAAAATACAAAGCAAAATAAACAAAACAAATAATTTCATTCAACATTTAAGGGAATCAAATAAATCATCTCACATCAGGTTCAATGCGTCATTATGTATTTAGTGTTTTGAAAGAGTTTATGTTCCTTTTATGTATAACAATCAAATAAATAATTTTGAACATTCGAAATAAATATGGAGGAAAATAAACAATTTTTTTAATAAATATAAAATAAACAAAATCTTCATTAAAATGGATGAACAAAATCTAAAAAATTATTAAAAAAAAGAAAAAGAAAAAAGTAACATTGACATGGAATGCGTTGCAATATGGATTAGAATTTTATATACTCTTGATGGGTTGTAGAGCAATTGTAAGGATAAATCGAAACTAAATTCAGGCTAGATAATACATGATTCTTAAATATGATATTCTAATTTTTTTTTTCGTCTCACCCTTGCGTTAAAGTTGAGTACATTTGCGGTTGCTCATGGAGGCCGCCAACGATGAGAATGCAAAGAAAGTGGTGCGGAGTTTGAAGGCTTGGAAGAGTTTGGTGGTGACGTTGTCATGCATGTGACTACAAAATACAAATCCAGAGTTATAGTGGGAAGTGTGTATTAGTTGTTGGTTGTGGGAATTTAGGCATGGAGGTACTCTGCGTCATGTAGAAACATCTTCTCCATAGAAAAGCGTTTGGGAGAAGCAAGTGAGGAGAGAGATATAGAAAAGAGGTTTGATTTCATTTATTGGATACATGTTTTATTAGAAATGTTGTTTTGAAAAATAACTAAGGCACAACGTTTCACCAAAGCTTTGTTTTGGATTTAAAAAAAACAAACAAACTCCCCGATATTAGAGATTTGATATTAAATTATATTAGATATTAGATAACGTGGGATAAACCCAATTAGATAAGATATTAGAGAATTTTTATTTATTTATTTTAGAGATTTGATATTAGATTATATTAGATATTAGATAATGTGGAGATAAATAATGTTTGATGGCGTTGAGATTGAGAAAAAGAAGTTTGAGAAAACACGTATGTATTGATTTTAAATGGAATGCCACATGTCATAATATTAGCCTATTCGCTTCAAATTTTAAAAAACTCAAGCATTTCATTTAATATAATGATTTGTTAGATAAATAGAATGCCACGTGTCAAACTATTAGACTCTCTTGTCTAAAACTCCCCTATTATATATATATTAGATAGTAAAGTCCATAACCCCTCAAACTACTACCCCAATGACAATCTACCTCCAAACTATTAATTATTATATTTACCCCACAAACTACAAAACAATGACAATGTAATGCTAGCAAAATGACAAAATTACCCCTATAAAATTTTCAATAAGACCCAAATACCTTAAAGATTTGAAAAGAAAATTATATTTTAGTATTTCTGTTTTTATTTTAGTAAGGGTAATTTCATCATTTTTGTAAAATTTGGGGTTCATTGTCATTGTTTTGGTACTTTGAGGGGTAAATTGTCGCAATTGATAGTTTGAGGGGTAGATTGTCATTAGAGTGGTAGTTTGAGGGGGTTAAGTGGACTTTACCCTAATAAATAATTATATTATCATTAAAAATAAATAGAAAAAACTTCACTTACTCCTTGAACTTCGCATTTTGCTATTCTCCTAATATTCTAAACTTTGAGTTTTTCTTCACTTTGCCCATTTCGTACAAAAAATCCTTCGCAATACCAATTTTACCCTTGACTCCAAAACTATATTGTTCCCAAAACGACGCGGTTTTAGTTTTAGAATCAAGGATAAAATTGATATTGCGTTAGATTCTATACGGAATGGGCAAAGTGATAGAAAACCAAACTTTAATACACCTAAGTGAGAGATTTTGAATGTTTGAGAGATATTTACAAAAGTGGCCAAAGTTCAAGAGAGGTAAGTAAAATTTTCCCAAATAAATAATTATTCATAATATTTACACTTCTACCCTCAAACTTTAAAAAGTTGCAAAATCAGGTCACCATCTTTTAAAAGTTTGCAATGTCACAATTTCATTAAAATTTACCTTTAAATTCTAACGGGAAAATGTCAAAATTTTCAAAATACACTGCTTGTGGACGTGGGTCACAGGACAATATATATATGTCTTCGGTTGTCTGTTTTCATAATTTTTCTGTGCAAAAGTAATGCTTTTGGGTTAGGTGTGGCACTTGTTGAAATGAGAAATACTAAACCAAGTTGGATACTGAGCCCAATTAAAAGCCCAATATATAAAGGATGTAAAAAGCAATGGAGCCAAGTCCAACAGTTATTTGATCATTTTCAAATATGATGAATTGTGGTATGTATATTAGTTGCCCTACCATGCATGCATGCGTGTGTTGTACAACTTACCCATTAATCAAATATTAGGAATATTATAGGCATAGTTGCTACCATTTTTCTCTGGAATTTTGTGTTGTAATATGTACGCACATGCACATTAATGTGTCGTGGGACCAATTCTTGTTCCATTTTCCAGTCAATCAACTTCTTCAAACATGTTCAATTGGTCGTAAGTTCTGTGAATGCATGTGGAATAATATTTTTCAACATTTTCCCAGACCCTCTCACTCTCAGCTCTCTCTCTTTGAAAGTTCTTCTGCATTTACTTAGTTTGTAATCAAGCAGAGTATATATTCATGATATACTCTGTAAAGGTTCATATATTTAACCAGTTAAGTTTTACTCAATATACAAGTATCTTCTTCTCCTAACTCTCTCCAAACTAGCTTCCTCTGTTTTTCCATTCTTGTTTTACATTTACTTTCTTTTCATGTTTCTTGATACGTTGTGTTGAAGGAATTGAGTTGAGTCTTTTCCAAATCAATATGTCTATTCCCGCATGGAATTGACTAAGTTTTTTGAATGTGATTGATCATCGACTCTTTTCTTTTGTTTCACAATTTCCATGCCATCGGACCCCACAACTTAATGTTAATCGGCAATTTCTCACATCCTTTTAAACGACAGGAAATACCTTTAATTGAGGATTACTTCATGTACTCATTCATGAAGGTTAAATTTCAAATTTTTACACAAATCAAGTAAACCACATGGCTTTACCATTTTAAACCTAGCAGAGATAACCACCAAAATTTGAAACCTTTGCCATTTAATTAAGCCAACCCTTTGAGGCCAATTTTGACTGAATTTTCCTATAGTATTAATAGCCGTAAAATTCAAGCACATATGCTAGAAATGTATAAGGAATTAGGCACTTCTTGGTCGTTTTTGTTTTTTTTGTTGGTTTTTCGAAACACATGTTTGACCGAGTCTTTTGAATGCCACGGAAACCCTACGGCTTAATATTTGATTGGAAGTTTTTGGTCAACTGGCATTTTATGAGCAAGGGTCACTATCCCAAATTCAACTTGTCCCAATTGGACCACCTTTTAGCCAATTCTTCGTACGTTTAGAGAAAAAGAATGGATGTATTGATTTTATATATATATTAGAAAGAAGTTTTGTCTTTTTTAAAAATGAATAAAGAAAATTATTTGTTAATACGAAGAAATGATGTTGACTTTTTAATGAGAATAGATGGTTACCAAACAGTTGATCAAGCTAAAAGTGGTACAAGAAATCAGTTCTTTTTTTATTTTTCGAAAAATCAAATTAAGTCCTTAAGTTTTCAGCAATTTCAATTTAGTCCTTAGTTAATGGTATGTCACGCCAGACTAAACTATTAGTGTTGTTTAGTTCTTGTTCGACATATCATGTGCCAATTATACGCATCGTGCATGTAATTCAATTACTTAAAATTACAAATGTACCATAAATTAAGAGTTTTTAAATTTTTTAATTTAGTTTTGTGAATGTGGTACCTTGACTCATTGTCTTTTAATCTTTTCATTTGTTCCATGCATGTGGGAAGTGGAAAAACAATCAAAACTTCAAAGAAAAATAATGCAAAGATGGATCTAATTTTTAGGTCAATTGCACCTTCCTTATAAGAATCACTAAATGCTGAAATTTGATTTTCCTAGGCAAGCGAAAGGTGGCTCGCTATATTTATATCACTATCCAAAGGATCATAATCCGTTAAGTGGGCTCCATAGGAAAAGAAAACCGTAAGAAATCTCAATTCGCATCTAAATATTTTTACACTATTATTTTTCACTTTGTGCTTGGACAAGTCAATTCAATTTTCTCACCAATAAAGCAAATTGATGAATCAAGATTGTTAATGCCAGGAACGTCTAGAATGACTCCAAGCTGCCTCTAGAAGGAGCTCCACTTGCACCTGTAAGAGAAGGAATAAGTTGTTAGAAGGCCAGCCAGTGGCCCAGTCTGATGAGGATCTAGGCACTTTGACACCCAAATCAATAAAGCTCAAGCTAAAAGAAAGAGTAAAAGACAAGAAAAAAATATATATATATATATATATATAATATGTATATGGACAAAGTTTTTCCTAAAATTGAGTTGGAGAATTTTTTAATCTTCAGTCTATAAAAGTGACATGTGTCCCATGTGAAATGCACATATTTTTTTAATAGCAGAGACAAAGTTAAAATAAATTTTAGGAAAAATTTCATTTTGCACACATGACTACAATGTGTTCTTTTCTTCCATGAACTGTCAATTGTGCTACTTTGTGTTTGAACTACCATTTTGTGCCCAAAAACTCATGTCAATCAAAGCCGTTAACTCAAACGATCAAAATGACAATACGTTGTAGTTCATGAGAAAAGTAACAATACGCATTGTAGTTCATGAGGGGCATAGTAACAATGCATTGTAATTTATGATGGCAAAGTGATGCAAAGTGATGTGTTGACCGTTTGAGTTAATGGCTTTGATTGACGAAGAGGTTTTTGGACGCAAAATGGTAGTTCATGGAGGCAAAGTAGCATAGTTGGCAGTTCATGAGGGAAATGTAATACGTTATAGTTCATATGGGTAAAAGGTAATTTCCCTTAAATTTTATTAAAAACTCATGTGCATCTCACATGTTATTAAAAAAAATATACATGTAACTTTTATAAATTAGATTGAAGAAAATTTCTCCAACCCAATTTAAAGGAAAGTACTTTATCCTATATATATATATATATATATATATATATATATGGGTGTGAGAGAGCCTTAAAACCATAGACCAAAGGGAATTTCATATATACTGCATGTATCTCATGGAGATAGCGGTGCATCTTGCTGTTAGTCTTGGGCCTTGTATTATGGTATAGGCTTGGCGAAGATGAACCCGAGTGAAAAGTCCTTTGTGCTTGGACTAAACAACTGGCTTTAAGCTTAATATATTTGTCACAATCATAAACAAAATTATCATTACATGTCCAATCTATTACTAACAAGAGTTTGAAAAAAATATATATATATGGTAAAATACAAAGGTGAAGACATCTGACATAACCAACTTTAAATTTGGGGAGGACATAGGGCCAAAAAAATTGGGAGGACCATTTAACAAAAAATACCTTAAATAATTTTTTTTTTTACCTTAATTTTTTTTCTTGTCATTTGAGGAGGACCTTGGCCCTTGCCAATACCCCAGTTTCGTCTCTACATCTATGAATAACATATCTTTTTATGGGGTTGTTGTTGGGTTATCCCACCTGTTCATATTGGACAAATATTTCTTCAAATTAGTTAGAGGAACTTTTTCAACACAATCTATAAAAATGACATGTGTCATTTTTTTTTTACGTGTCCACACAAGGAAAAGGAAAGGAAAGATTCAAATTAGTAACATTCGCTTCATAAGATGTGACCCACAGTTGATTGAGCTACCCCTTGGGAACAAGTGTTATTTGAATATATGAGATGCTCATGTTTTTTTAGACTGGGTTGAAGAGAAGTCGAAGGAAAACTATAAAATGCATGCATGGTAATTATGACTAAATAAGTAATAGTACTTAAATTTTACTCTATAATCAAACCACTTCACTGTAGCAATTCTTGGTGTCTTCTCTATAAACTCTTTTGGTCTTCGTTTCTAGCGGGTTGTTTTAAATCTAATTTGTAGATCTAAATATAGATTTAGTCTCTTCAACCTTAAATCTAATCGTCTTCTTTGGCCAATGAGTGTCTTCCAAATGGATGTTTCTACGATGTCATACTCCTTCGTCATTGCTTGTGGGGTTTTTGTTTTTTTTTAATTTTTTTTAATTTTTTTGTTTGTCCTGGCCTTCGGGTTGATGGTGGATTTGTTGTCCTACCCTTCAGGTTGAGAATGGAGTAGAACAGTGTATGGGCTTAACTTTCAGGGTCGGATTTTTAGTTTCTATTTGTTTTATTTTTTATTATTATTATTTGTATTTGGGCCACCTATGTCCTAGATTTAGTTTGCACAAAACAGATTTATTTCTTAAATGTAATTGTATATATACATGAGTTAACGAAGCTTGAAGTCATTTTTATGACTTTATAATCTTCATAATTTTTTGTTATGATTTTTTATTTTTTAGAACTAATAATTTTATACTTGTGAAATTCCATAATGAAGTTTCATATTTTTTTCAAAAAAAAAATAAAAAAAATAAACCCTCATGCCATAGAGAAGAATGATATTTTTTTTCTCAAAAAAAGAAAAAAAAATGATTTTTAAATAAAAAATATAATACAGATATTAAAATAAATATTATATCACATCAGCGGAATATAGGACCACATAATAAATAAAAAAATTAAAAAAAAAAAAAAAAGATAAGACAATCCATACATATCCAATTTAAAGAAAAAACGACAACCCCACCAATAATGCAAAAGAGTTTGAAAAAAACAAACTACAAGTCAAACTTGAGCAACGCAGCATGACATGTGGCGGCAATGCCTTTGTCACGTGCAACCGACATCAACAGCTTTTGTGTGAAATTCCGATGCCGTAATTTGAAAATTTGATGCGTCGTTTTTTCAAAATTGCCGCTAAAAAGTAGAAAATTTGTGTTTTTAAATCATTAAAAAAGTGATATTTTTTTGAAAACGCATATTTTTTTGAAATTAGTTTATAAATATTTAAAAGGTACATCAAATTCTTATTGTCATTAATAACAGTTTACTAACTTAGACTAAATTTAATGTTTATTTACACTTAATATTATTTTAAATAGGTTGCAGATATTTTTTCATACTGATTTGGAAAAAATTTTTTGTCCTAATTTAAATGTGCACTTTTCGAAATGGGAAATATTAGTTGCTTTTCTAATATTTTTGATTCTCTCAACCGTGATGTAACTTTTAAAATCACCGTTAAATTTGAAATTATCATTATTAACTTTTAATCTATTGGTAATTTTAAAAGATACATCACAATTAAAATGAAACCAAAAAAACAATATAAAAAAAAAAAATCTCTAACATTTCCCTTTCAAATCGCAAACTCAGACGACCTAAAATCACTAGTTGAAATTCCATTGGCCATGGGTGAAGGGTTTCCTTGAATAAATTCTCTCTCAGATGTTACCATTCTCATTCCACTACCATTACTTTATATATTGCTAATTTGCTACCAACCATCCATCACCATCACCAAGTTCTTACCACAATGATTCCATTATTGTTGTAATTACTTTATTATAATTTTTTTTTAATGTACTCATCTAAAAATAAATCTCATCAATTTAACCAATTTTGTTATTTTAAAATAATAAAAATCTAAAAAAAAAAAAAAATCATGCTTGTGAAGAAACATCCAACCCACAAAATAGTCATGGTATAAGCTTATATATAATATGAACATCAATTTCTGTTTGTTTTCTCTTCTGACCATCTAGGACAAAGACAATTGACAAACGTAGTATACCAAACTAAACATTGTCTATTAATTCTCTTACTTTATTGGACTGATCCCATGAGTTTTTTTTTTCAGCTTTGATACTTAAAAGTAATCTAATCATGATAAAATCTTATTAAACATTTGGGTTGGTGGGGAAAATTGTTCTCTTATGTCTTGGGGTGGGGTCAAACAGATCATATATAAATGGTTATTGGAAAATAAAAATACAAAACAAATTTTCATGGCCTGCCAGGCTGCCACCGTCGGCAGCAGGAGCGGAACTAAAAATTTAAATAAAAATGAATATTTTTAAGGATAAAAATTAATTTAAATTTTTTTTTTTTTTTAAAAAAAGGGTAGGCTACTGCCCGATACACCTATTTCCGCCCGGCGGGAATGACTCCCATTTACTGTGCTTAGTTTGGCTGCCGGGATGATTTTAGACACTTGTCATGTTCAGGCAAACATTCAACGATGGACAAAGAGTTGGGCAAGAAATTGTCCTTTAATATTTCCTCTTGTCTATAGAAATGCCATGTTCTATATATATTTTATATATATAAATTTGGAAAAAGGCATCTTTATCCATCTTTTGAATTTTTGTATGTACACGTGAGGTTAGACAAAGTTTGTTAAAGGATCTTTTATTTTTTATTTTTCTCTCACAAAATTCAATACATTTATATCATATCAATCACTTCTAACTACTATTCAAACAAAAAAAATTTACAACAAAAACATTTACCATGCACAAGATCTTCAACCTTTTTTTTTTCCTAAGCCAATAAAAAAATGGCTATACAATTAAAACAGTATAAATAAGGTGAACTCCTTAACAATAGACCCAAAATAAAAACAATAATACAAGTAAAAAGTAAAAATGGGTCATAAAATGACCCAATCTTCTTAATAAAGGCTGCAAAAAGCAATTTAAGCACCAAGATAAAATAAACAAGCAAGAAATTTAACCCTACCTAAACACCCGCAAGGTAAAAACAACCACTAAGAGGAGGCGCAGCCGGTGTCCACGGAACGCTGGAGAGCCGGTAGATACATGAACAACAGGACTCAATGATTACAGGGCTTGATTAAACAACTAAGAACACGTTTTTTTAATAAAGCTGTCGGTCAAGTCAGGCTTTCAAGTTTTCTGACATCACAATTTTGCAGATATTCTTCTTGTGATGAACTGGAAAAGAATATGCCATTGCAATTTGGAGCTTCATGATCATGACAGTACTTTCTGTCTCAGTAGATCTCCAGATAGGCTTCGCAAGGGAGCTTTTATGTTTAATCGAATACGACAATTGTTTACTTTCCCAAGATGAAAAAAAAAAGTAGAGTCTATACTTTTCAAACAAAAAATTAAAAACACTTCATGGTCGGTTCACGACTTGTCTCAAAACTTTGAAGTTATTCAATGGGAAGATGTAAAATGGCATAAGATAGTTCAAAACCCAAAAGAAATACAAAGATCAAATCTTATTCCAATTTCCAACTAGGTTGTATATACTAGCTATCTGCAGAAGAAGGAATTGTGTTGATGGATGGAACTTGCTTATTCAACAGGCTAGGGAGTATAAGCAATTGGAATCAACTGGAGATCCTCCTTTCTTCCAACTGTGGCGCCAGCAATATCAGTCATGTCCAAATCTTCAGGCTTCATTCCATTGGGAAGTTTCCAGTCAAAATGGTACAAAAGCAGAGCAATTGCATACTCAACAATGACAAGGCCAAAATTGGTGCCAGGGCATACCCTCCTTCCAGATCCAAATGGAAGATACTCGAAATTAGTCCCCTTGAAATCAAGAGAGCTATCAATGAATCTCTCTGGAATGAAACTCTCAGGCTCAGTCCAATATTTGGGGTCTCTTGAAATTGCCCAAGCATTAACAATAACTTTTGTTTTTGCAGGAATTTCGTACCCCTTAACTTCACACCTCTCACTAGATTCTCTAGGAAGTAAAAGAGCAGAGGGAGGGCGAAGTCGCAGGGTCTCCTTAACAAGTAACTTCAAATATTTCATTTCATTAACTGCTGTTTCATCAATCCTCTCTTTTGCATTGAAGACTTCCCTCACCTCAGCTTGTGCCTTCTTCATCACTTCGGGATTTTTCATCATTTCTGACATGGCCCAGATTATGGTTATGGCAGATGTCTCACTCCCAGCAGCAAAAATGTCCTGAAAAATGGTCAGAAGTTTGAGTTAATTAAGCAGCTATAAGCCTATAACCAAAAAAATAAATGCTTTATAGTTGAAAAATAAAAAGAAAGGGGCCCTTTACAAGCAGGGACAGATCTAGGGTTAGCCATGGGGGATCAGACGCCTTCTTCTTCTATGGGGGGACCAAAAATAGTTTTTTTTTTTTTTTCTCAGCTAATATTTATTATTAGGGTAAAGTCCACTTAACCCCCTCAAACTGTCACTCTAATGACAATCTACCCCCTAAACTATCAAAACAATGACAATGAACCCCAAATTTTACAAAAATAACGAAATTACCTTTACTAAAATAAAAACAGAAATACTAAAATATAATTTTCTTTTCAAATCTTTAAAGGTATTTGGGTCTTATTGAAAATTTTATAAAGGTAATTTTGTCATTTTGCTAGCATTGGGGGGTATATTGTCATTGTTTTGATAATTTATGGGATTAATTGTCGTAATTAATAGTTTAGGGGTAGATTATCATTGAGATGGTAATTTGAAGGAGTTAAGTGGACTTTATCCTTATTATTATTACTTTTTTCAGGATTGGGGGGGACCAGGGCTTCCCCTGGTCCCCCCTCCCTTCATCTCTGAAGTAGGCTCTGACAACTATAATATTTAATTAAAATAATGGAAATAAGGTTCAAACTTCAAACTCAAAATTTTTTCTCTGATACTAGATTAGATCATGGATTATCTCAAAACCATATATTATAACAAGGATAAGCACTTATAGACAGAAAACCAAAAAAAAAAAAAAAAGGTGTGAAATTTGGTGGAATATAAGCATGATATGAGAAGAAGGGTGAATATAATTACCAGGATTACAGCCTTGATGTTGTTGATAGTCAAGGAGAACTCACTGTCACCCTGCTCATGAAATTTGAGAAGAACATCTATCAAATCTTCTTCTGCTGCTGCAGCCTCCCCTGCTTTTATTGTTGCTGCCTTTGCCATATGGTCAGTGATGATCTTTTGCATTATGCTATCAGCTTCCTTGTGCATCTTCTCAAGTCTAGGCCTCACCCCACTGATCACATGAAGCACTTTGATAGAAGGAAAGAAATCTGCAATATTGAAACCTGCAGCAAACTCGATAACTTCCTTGACAATCTCTATGAATCTCTCTTGTTCTTCACATTTCTTACCAAACGCCGCCCTTGAAGTAATCCCATAAATTGTTGAAAACACTAAGCTGGAAAGATTGACAGTAGATCCAGCTTTTGAATCAATCAATTTGATGAAATTTGAGAGCTCTTCTTCTCTGAGTGATCGGTAAGATTCAACCCGTTTTGGACTCAAAAGCTCAAGAACACAGATTTTTCGTAGCTGTCTCCAGTAATTGCCCAAGGGTGCAAAGCCAATGTTGGTAGAATTATAAGACAAGATCTCTGCAGACAGGACGGTTGGTCTATATGCGAAGATAGCATCATGGGTTTTCATCACCTCTTTTGCAAACTCAGCAGAAGTAACCACAAGAGTGGAGACTTCTCCTAGGCGAAGCATCATCAAAGGTCCATGCTTCTTTGCCAACTCTCTCAACGCACGATGGGGTGGGAGGCCTGAGGCAAAGTTGTGCATGTTTCCAAAGATGGGAAGCTTCCATGGCCCCGGGGGAAGGCTTAGAGAATTCTGGGTTTTGGATCTCTTCACTATTTTCAGCACCATTAACATGAACAACAAGAAGGAGAAAAGGATTGGGAAGGATAAGGCTTGGAGTTCCATTATGGAAACTCTTTTTTTTTTGTGTGTCTGTGTTGATGCTTAGATGAACTGATAAAAAGACAGTAACAAGAGATTTCTACAACCTCTGCTTGCTTCGAATGTTATGCAATCATATTTATAGAACAAAATTGATAGGTGGCCTCCCACAAGGGGGAATTTCTTTTTTTTTTTTTTTTTTAGCCACATCAATATATATATTCAACAAAGTCGGCCCAAGAAAATGGTCGTCCATGTTACTTCATGCTCACATTAAAATTCAAACCCACACATCAACTGCTAAACACAGGCTCACTAAATTAAATAATTTAATAAATACGTTTATTTAGCATAAGCTTACGATGCCATGACAAAACCTTATACACTAGCAAATAATATATGACAAAAAGTACTATAAATAAAACAGTTTTTAATCTCTTTTTTTTTTTTTTTTTTTTTTGAGCCCGATAATATCTTCCTGATACAGCAACTATCATGGTTTGGTTTGTGACTTATGAAATTTCTTCACTATATATATATATATATATATATATATATATATAGATAACACACACCATCACTAGAGAAATTATTGATTTAGACCCCAAGTTGTGACCAGAGTAATTCTTTTTTTCTTTCTTTTTTTTTCTGAAAGGTTCAATTGAGTAATTCTAAAAGTCTCTCTTATGTTCTACTAAAATGAGATGACTTTTAAAATCATAATTCAATCAAAATCAATCTACAAGTTCAATGATAATTTTAAGAATCACATCATTCTTAAAGAGACACAAAAGTGACTTGTAGGATTACTCGACGAGCAGTGTATATCTTGAGCTTATGATTGGTCAGTATTAAATTTTGAACAAATATTTTTAGACTGACACCAAAAAAACTTATAGAATTACTGGTGTATTTCAATCATAACAACAATATAGTTTAATTAAGTAATCAACTTTTACTGGAATAACGTCCTCAATTTTGAATACACTAGATAACATAAATCTTTCTTTTAGCATTGCTCCTATGCTCGCTCACAAAAGAACATTAGAGAACAAAATAAAAGAAGTCAAGAATATTCACATTACTAGATTTAAGATTTGGAAATAATTTTATTGACGTCATGAAGGTAACCATGAAAATGATTGTATTTCTAGAGATATATGGGGCTCTTTCAAATATTTCCACAGTGCAGACTTTTCTTCTCAAATTTTGGACGCAACACAAAATTAATAAATAAGATATCGTTGAAAATTTGACTTCATCTAAATAGATTGAATTATCATATAATTTTAATTTTATTATTCGATGTGATTTAAACTCAACACATAACATAAAAATTAAGACATTGACATGACAAATGAAATTGACATGAAAAATAGGTTGTATAATTGTTCCAAGCATGGAGCAAACTCAACAACAACAAATAATGAAAGACCCCACCAGAAGCAAACAAAGGAATCTCAACGCTGGAATATATTTACATGATAAGATAAATTTGAGATTTGGTAACTTGATACGGGATCGCACTCTCCTTCTTTTATATATATATATATATATATTTATTCAATATGAGAAAAGGGAAATGAAAAATTACATAAAAATAAAAAATAAGGAGTCATTCTTAAAAAGTTTGAAATTTGATTAAATAAATGATCTAACTATCAAAGTAAATGGTACAACCAATAAAGGCAGTAAAAGTAGGCAAAGTTCCGTAAACAGAACAAATTGTGTATTAGGAAGGAATGGAAAGGGTATGACTATCTCAAGACCCTTCAACCATTTATGAATCCTCAATATAGGGAACTCAAATAGGGAAACGACCCTCAAAATACTATTAAACCCTCCTCAAACCCTATATGTTATTAGTGTATATGTGGGAGACAAGACCATCAATAATCAGTTGAGAGGAGATAACACTGTTAAAAAAAAAAATACCAACACAAAATCGTATATAAGGCTTTCTTTTATGGTGTGAAGAGTTGAGTACTATTATAAGGAAGATTTTTGTCCCTCATTCCTTGTAAGTTGGTACGACTTTTAAGATTATCATTGAATTTAAAATTGATCATCATTTAATTTTGATCCAATTGTAATTTTTAAATTTACATAAACTTGGAAAGATTTAAAAAAAATACAAATGTTATTTCTAGTATTACTCGTAAAAAACCGACCAATGATGCACCCCATGTACCTACCCATACAAAGAATTCGAGCAAGCAAACAAAACAAGAGGCAACCTTTTCAATTTTTTGCATTATTGAAAATTTTTATGGTTAATATATATATGTGTGTATATATATATATATATATATATATATATATATATATTATACGTGCTATCACAGATTAAAATGACCCAAAAAAAAAAAAAAAGGAAGGACAGAAATATCAAATATTAAAAAAATGGTGAAGAAAACTTAAAATATCAAACCGTACGTGGTACACCTAAAACCTACCTCATAAAAATATTAATAGAAAACCACTAAAAAAGTCAACTTAAAAATTATGTTTAATTAAAATATATACATATTAATTAACAATGATTTTTAAAAAAAAAACATAAATGTAGAAGTCTATAATTAACATATATTTTCAAATCGGGATAATGATCATAAGTAACACCCAATAATAACACATTCAAACCATCTCTAACAGATCAAAATTCAATCATAAATTTTATCATCCAAGATTCAATTCTGAACCACCCGAACGTTCAAAATTGGAACAAACACATTTTCTAGAAAGAAAAATGGGTTCATTTCACACCAAAAATCAACTTTGAAAGTATGAACAACTTGAACAAACAGGCAATGGAGATCAATTGAGGCCACCCAGGCCAAAAGATTAGTCAAGTTTCATTTATGCCCATCAATTTCTCGAAGTCCGCCCACCAAATTCAACCTATGCACATACTGCATGAGCTACACATATCCAAAAGGTGGCACCCCCCATGCATATTCTTTGACCCAATTTAAATGGTTATGGGCACCTTAATAATAATATATATATATTATCATCTCGATTTATCCTTTATATATATATAATATAAATCGTGCTGATAATGAAGTGACTGATTCTACGTTTATGATCATGACTGAACATTTTTTATTTTGTACAAATATTATTGCAACTTGGATAATGCATCCACCATGTACCATGCGTGAATCACACTGAGGCACTGTTTGGTAAAGTCTTTCTTTTTCTTTTGTTATTATTTATCTCAATTTCTTAAAAAAATTAACATAAAAATATATATATATTTTTTTTTAACTTTTTATATATCATCATTCACTTTTTATTACTATTCAAATAAAAAAATAAGAATTTACTAGGGATTCTCTCCCTAATATTCTCCTAGTATTCTCTCAGTCTTACGTAAAATATGATTTAAGAAAAAATAAAATTATATTACCTTTTTTTGCTAATAGATTAATTTTTATGAATTAATATTTAGGTTCTAATGCTTTAAAACTTATTTTTGGATTCAAAACTAAAACCTAAGGGTGAAAGGTTAACTCTTTAGAGATTGTATCACTAAAAATGAATTTGATCATCCTAAATTTAATACAAATGCCTTAATTTTGGTACTGATGCCTAAAAAAAATGGGTGGTAGAGATCATTACAATTTTATTTTTTCCTAAATCATGTTCTACGTAAGATTGGAAAAACATTAAGAGAACATTAAAGAGAAAATTCCTAGCATTTTCCAAAAAAATATTACAAATTTTTTTTTTTTCACTTTTTTACACCAAATATTTTTACTCTTTTTTTTTTTTTTCCATACCATTCTACGTTAACTATAGTGTCAAAGGAAAAGGCTTTACAAACAAAGCCTGAAAATGGTAATTTTCTAAAGTAAAACTTTATGCTGGTTTAGAAATATTTATTTTTAAGTAATGCAATTTAGGGTCGGTTTGGATTTATAATTTCAAAAGTACAATTTAAAAGTAACAATTTAAAAATGTGATATTTAAAAACACAATCAAGTATTTGGCATTTAAGTTGTTATTTGAGTTGCCTACCCTTTTTGTTTTTAAGCCTCCTGTACTTTCTCATTTCCCACTTTTCCTTATTTGATTATTAAAAAAAAAAGTTTTTGGCCTTTAAATCGCAATATAACATTTAAAATCGTGCAATTTTTTAAATTATTCTCTTATTTCTTATTCAAAAACGCAAATGTGTTTACATGTTCAACTTGCAATTTTTTAAAATTTAATCTCAAACAATTAACTAATAGATTAGTATATGATTGTCATTCTACTCGAACGACATAACCATGAAAATTAACTTTTGGATCAACAAGAGTTTTTAAAAAATAAAAAATTAATAGTTAATTTTTACTATTACTTTATCCTAATTATATAAAAGTCGTATAATAATCTACTTCAAAATTTCAAATTTCACATAATTTTTGAATGATAAATGTTACTTAGCACTAATATTACTGTTCTCTGTTTGGTAATAGCCTTGCCATTTTATTTTTTTTTTGTTGGTATTTTTATAATAAAATTTGATTGACGTGAACAAAAACTAAAAATGTTTAATATAGAAGAGTAGAAAAATATATATAATAATTTTTTTAATTTAAATAATAATAAAAATAATTAATATGACATAAAAATAAAAATATTGAAAGTTTAAATGTGTGATAAACATTATTTCGCCATTACCAACCCTCTGTTCCTTAAAGTGCCGACAATTGTTCTTGTCATTATCCACAGTTGTGAGTTGTCCCTAGCTACCATCACCATCAGATGTGAGTAGATTCTGACAAAATGTACGCTGAATAATCTCAATAATCTAATTTTAGCATCCACAACAATAATCCAAGTGATTAGTCGGTATATAATCATTGCACCTACTCTATTATTTTGAATTCTTAATTTTTTTAATATAATTATCTAATTTATGAAAGAGCAAGCCGATTATGAATAATTTTAATTTGGTCACGGTGTAAATTAGGTATTTTATGCCATTCAATAAAAAGTAGACAATTTAATTTAAAACATCAAAAAATAATTTAACCCGTCTTACTAAATAATTTTTCTTTTCTTGATAAAATATTTCATTGATAAAATCTTCGGAGTCACCGTTTTAATTGATTTTAAAAACTCAATATTAATGACTTAGAGGTAGGTGAGAGCCTAAGAGGTTTGGTGATGGATGGACAAAAATTTGCTACAAACTAATCTATAGCAAATTTTTTTACCGTGGTGGTGATCAAAGTTGGGTTAGAACCAATAAAAACATAATAAATTGTGCCTATAAAAGAAAAGAAAAGGAAAAAAAATCCACAAAATCAAAGTAGATAAGCTTGTGAATCTCCAAGCTGGATCTAGAAGCAAAAATTGTCTTATTTTTCTTCTCCTTTCTCTTTCCTACCATTAAGAAAAGTCGATTGACCATACCAACTCTATATTCGTCCAACGGTCCTCTATGTTATTGATGAAGAGGTCAACTGTTTTATACTTTTTTAATAAAAAAAAAAAAATTTGCCAAAAAGTTTCAATACTTCATAAAGTGGATGCAGAAGTACTTTATCAGGAAACAAACACCAACCAAATATATGTGGCTCTTAATTAAAGTTCTTAACCCCCAAAAAGTTTCAATACTATTCCTGCCACGAAATCACGTTTCCTTTAACTAAAAAATAGGGAGATGTTTCCTAATTATCCCCAAGAACAAGTACACGTAATTCCCTTCTCCTCCGTATTGAATAGAAAAAATTTATTATTTTTGGGGATCGAGATTGATAAAGTACTGGAGATAAAAAATATAAAATAAAATAAAATAAATAAAAATAAAAAGCCAAAGAATCAATGATTGGGTAGCTGATAGAGATTTGATTAAGTCAAAATTTGCTGTAGATCTGAAACTAATTAGGACAGTAACTTTTCATAGATATTGTCTTATAATAGTTCGAGAGGTTATTATATATCATAGATAAGGTTTGAATTGTGAAAATTCTAAATTGTATTTTTGGTATTGCAGGAAGCATTTTACCCGATTTGACTATTAAATAGAAAGTAATTAGAGAGAAATTAAAGGGGTCATTAAGAATAATAAAGTAATTAGCATTATGGACTTATGTCTAGGGTTAGGTAAATGGTATTTTTGTCGCAAACTGCTGCTGCCAAAACATATACGGCATCATCAAGCCATGGCCACTTTGAATTAATTCTGAAACAAAACAAAACAACCACAAGAAAAGTCAAATCGATCTAGACGTATTACAATTTCTTGGCATCACCTTCAATGGTAGACCCTCAATTTTTGGATCTCTTCCCAGAATCAACCATAACCAGTTGAGCCTTTTAATGGCCGGCATTGAAAACTTTGAATCTTGATCATCTTGCCCTTAGTCAAACCAAATTTACAATAAAAATAAAAAGACAGTAATTTTTTATACTAAAAAATTAAACACGAGATTAGTAAGTTAAAATTAAAAAATATAACAGTTTAATAAAATGGATTGGGTTAAAGTTTTATAATTTTATACCCGAACATGAAACATGCATCATCCATAAAGAAGTCAAGTTTAATTTATATATATATATTGTTGAAAAAATGAGGGTGGAGGGAGAGGGGCATGCATGGCCCGTGGTTTGGTCCATGCCAGCGAAGATGGAGGACAGCTAGCGGCAGGTGAATATGATAATATTTAATTAAGGTCATGGCTTGCAGGTACAATAATAATCGACCGGCGACCGGCCGGCGTCAATGGCCGGCCAAACATCGGGCTGATGAAATAATAAGAGGTTTATGCGTAGAGGAAGGATGCAACGGAGAAGAAAATGCTTTTAATATTTGTGTAAAGAAGAAAAATGCAGCTACTCAGTTCCGGTTGGTGGCCTTTTGTTTTCTTCCTATTTTTAAATGAAAGTAACTATCAAATGTAATAATAAATAAATAAATAAATAATAGGGCAGGGGTATGTGAGTGCAAGAAATGACGTCTTTTGTTCGTGCAACTTGAGCCACGTACACTTACTTGGATTGCTCCAAAACTTGCCATAAGTAATGCTATAAGGATCTCTACACTCGTATATATATCCATACTTTACTACAATAGGACAATGATATTGCACCAAATCTATACGTTAGAATAAGATAAATATTAAAAAAAATGGAAGAATGCTACAGTTTCTTTTTATAAGATTAGGGTTCGATTCTAAAACTTTTTCTTTAATATCATATAATATCTGAGAATGTATGTTTTTGCTGCCTTACCAAACACAAGATATGATTAACTTATCTAATTAGTCTAATCTATAATATTATTCAGTATTTAAATCTAGACACAGCTTGTTATCTTGCTTCTCTAACACTCTTATTATTCTTCTAATCTTACGCAAGTATTGTTTTTTAAAAAAATAGAAAAAAAAAATTGAACACATTGGTCTTAATATATATAGGGGTTTCTTGTAGATTATAAGTATTCTGGCTTCTTCATTCTTCATGAAATAATTTAAGAAAAATAAAATTATAGTACCATTTTTGCAAACAAATTAATTTTATGAGTTAATAGTTAAGTATTTTAAAACTTTTTTGAATTCAAAACTAAAAGTAAAGTGGAAGATTAACCCTTTAGGGATAGTATCACTCAAAATGGATTTGATCATCCTAAATTTGATGTTAATCACTCAATCTTGGTCTTAATGCTCACAAATTTGGTGTTAATCAAATTTGGTTTAATCTTAAAAAAGCGAATTGGTGTACTCTGATTATTTTTCTTAAATTATGTTTATATAAAATTAGGAAAGCAGAGGGAGAACTCCTAGCATTTTCCATATATATATAATATTCATGTAGAGTCAAAAAAATTAAGATAAATCGTAGCATTCATCTACAAAATGTGACGGTTAAGAAAAGAAAAATTTTTCAAAAAATATGACGGTTGTGATAATATACACATTAATAAAATAATAAAAGTAAATAATTAAAATGAGGTTGAGGGTGCTTTAAAAAAAAAAAGAAAAAGTAGATAGTTAACATAAATAAATGTTATTTGTTAACTATTATTTTAATTAATAAAGTTGGTGAGATGCTCTAGCCATACACAAGATGGTCTCTATCACTAATCACTAGGCTAATTTTATTTATTTTTTAAGACGTTGTTGACTGACATGCAGTGACACGTACGCTAATGTCAACAACGTTAAGTACATGGTAAATTCTGTGAGTCCTGCTCTGCGTATTTCGCACTTCGCATTTGGTACTAAACTGCAAATATTAAAAACATATTCCTGCAAAGACCGTGGACCGGACCCTTGTCTGCAAAATTGCAAACACGTGTCAGCATTTGACCATTGACTGGCCCCCACTCCACACCACTGACAACACGGAAAAACGTAGTAGTGGGAACGCGTGGAGCTAGTTTCTGTTTTTGTGCAAAAGGGGGCGTAACCTTTTTTTGTTGAAACATTGTGAAGTGCTTGTGAGTGTGTTTTTCAACGTGTCTTGCGGGGAAGAAGGATTCAAAGCTTGGGTTCATGGTCTTTCATGGCGTTCCAACTTTGAAGCATTTGCTAATGCTGATGCTAGTGGATATTATTTGCTATTTGCATTTAAGATAATAAGCGTTTTAGGCTTGAAAATTGTAATTCGTTAATTATTGCTTGCTTTTAATAAATATAAATATATGCATCTGTATATCCTAAAATCGTTATCTACGTTTGCATTTATAAATATTAGTTTTTATTATTCGCATCTGCATACGTAGATAGCGGATGTAGACAATTATTATTTGTCCACACTTTCATCCATAGCTTGAAGGTCAATCATGTCAAGCGAATTTTGAATGGTGCGGCCTACCATCTTGCAAAGGAAGCGTTAAACACTTAAACCCATCAAAATTGATTCTTTCCATTCAACATAACGGATAATGGACGGAGAGCAAGAAAGACAGAAAATTTGAGGAGGAGTTAACATCGTTGACATTATTTACCTTAAAAGCGCTCACAAGCAAGATATTAAATTTTGATGTGGAAAACTTTTCGATGTGAAGGAAAAAAATCACATAAGACTTAGTTGAGTTGAATCTTTTATTATTTACAGTAATGGGTAAAAGTACTGGAGGCAGTTAATCAGATAAACCAAAGTCTACTTGGATCTCAATCACATCATTTTGGGTTGGTGGAAGAAAATATGCAGAATCAGATAGTGCAATTAATGACAAATTTCCCACTCTCACATAGAAGTAGCTATTGCTGACATATTTCCCAAAGTCTTGGCCTATTTTTCCATTTGATGTGATTGAAGCAATAAAGAATTTCTTTGCAAATGGTGTAAGCTAACCATCATTACACTTGTTCCTAAGGTACAGAGAAAGAAATAGAAAGCTAGATGCCTAGATGCACTTTGAAAGTAGACATTATGAAATTATAAGAGAATTAGGTGTATGACTCTCTTAATTGGGTTTCATCATTCGTTGTCTAACTGTTGTGGGAATATGAAGTTTATCAATTAGATTAACGAGTGCATTTGTAACACTTTCGCTTATATTACCCAGTTATAAGATGAAATTTGGCTTTATAAAGATTTATAAGAAAGTTCTAAATTGACTAATTTTTTTAGGATGATAATGCAAATATATATATTTTTTGACATGTCCATGCAAGGGTAGAGAGATGGGAGATTCGAACTTGTGACCTCCGCTTCATAAGGCGTGGTTCACAGCCTATTGAATTATCTCTTAATGACGATAATGCAAATATAATTAACATTTTTTCTAAGTTTTTACAGCATTATTAACCCTTCATATATATTTTGTTTCCATAAATGGATGTCTACTTGATTTCTAATGAAGTATGTTAGGTCTTAGCTAGAAATTGGCCTTGTATGATGTCAAAAACTGTGCTTGAATAATCTCTTTATCACCTAAGTATTTGGTGTGAAAAAAAAAAAGACGGATATTTTGTAGTTTTTATGCTTATCGTTAGATGAACATCCTGAAGTTCCTTGTTTGAAGCTCTAGAAAGCCTTTCAGTACTCAATTGTCAGATGGTCATCAAGTAACTGTCCTAACATTAGAATCATAATAAGTTCGAGTAATGTTATAAAAAGAACTAAACAGTTCTCATATTTAACACATTTCTTTTATATTTTGAGATGCCTGCTAGCATTTGTTTTCTAAGTTGCAATTCAATGACTTATGTTGTCCAAGTGGGTGATTGTTATATTTATTTCTTTTGCGTGGACTAGAATAGTCATAATTTTCTTTCTTTTTAGGCACATAATGGGTTGGGCCATTTTTGGACACAGTAAAGAAGCCCATACTGTCACCTATATGAAGTTAGCCCAATAAATTCTATTATGAGCACTAGATTCCTCAACATACAAAATACCATGTTTCTTTGACAGCTACCAACACACAGGAAATCAAGCTGCTTAGCACATCATTGAAGGGCCACAACAACTGTGAACTAAATGAGAATAAATTTTGCATGAATCTCACAGTTCATGCCTGTGCTTACTCAACTGGCAAGGGATTATATATAATTAAGCAATTGGAATTAATTGCAGATCATTTTTTGTTCTTACTGTAACTCCAGAGAACTCAGTCATGTCCAATTCTTCATGCTTCATTCCATTGGGAAGTTTCCAATCAAAATGGTACAAAAGCAGTGCAAGTGGAACCTCAGCACTAACCAGGCCAAACGCCATGCCTGGAGTGGTGGACGCAGGATTTTTTCTACATAGGGGCATTTTGTTAAATTAATAAAATAATTAAATTAATTAAATATAAAAAATAAATTTTTGGTTTCTTTTTTTGCTTTGCTGTATTTTTTGAATAAATACAAAAATAAATTTGAACAAAAATGTAACAAACCGAACAAGTAAATAATTCAACGAAATTTTTAATTATGTTTTAAAACATATAAATAAAACTTAAAATTTGTTTTGTTATGACTAACTAGCTAGCTAATTCAATTGTCCCGAGTTTTTATATCTTAAAATCGCTGCATGATTTCTTCATTACTGATAAACTTGAATATGTCTTTTTCAATGTAGGTAATTAAACAATCATTCATTTATTGATCTCCCATTTTATTACGTAAACAATTTTAATAATATTCAATATTGCTGAAAATGCTCCTTCAATATTCATTTTTTAACAACTTTTAACAATAACAATTTTTAACAATATTCATTGATCTTCATTTTTTTTTTTAACTTACATGATAGTTGTACCCTATTGGCCACATTCTTTAATTTTTTTATTGTTTTTTTTTTACATATGTGGCAGCTGTACCCTCATTTGCTAACATTCTTTAATTAATTTAATTAATTAATTTTTATTTGTTGCATCCTTGCAGGCTTGCAGCACGCTGGCCATATTTTCAAAGTTTCTTTTAGTTTTTGTTTTTTATTTATTTTGTCTTGATTGTCCAACTCCTGCACTCCAGCTTATCCCCAAATCCCTATCAATATTCTCATGTGGCCACAAAAGAAAACACACCGTTTAGACTTTAGAGTACTATTCATCGTCTTCTTCCTTCCATTCGTTGAAACACTTAGTTTTTAAATTTTTTTCAAATTTTATTTTACCAAGGGGCATAATATATGGTTAAAACATGAGGAAGGGGCATAGTCATGGCTAAAAAAGGCATAATTATAATATAAAAAAAAAAAAAAAATTAGAAGGGTAAGCAAAGGCGATTTTGGGGAGTTCGACTAGTTGAGTGAGGGCATATTCCCCCACTCGACCCCCCTTGGGCATTTCCTCCTTCCAACTCCAAATGGGATAAACTCAAAATTAGCCCCCTTTGAAGCCAATAGAGCTATCAATGAATCTCTCTGGATCAAAACTCTCAGGTTCAGTCCAATATCTGGGGTCTCTTCCAGTTGCCCATGCATTCACAACGACTTTAGTTTTGACAGGAATTTCGTACACATTCATTTCACATTTCTCTCTGCATTCTCTAGGAAGTAACAGAGGAGCAGGAGGGTGTAATCTCAGGGTCTCCTTAACAACAAGCTTCAAATATTTCATCTCATCAAATATTCAAAATCTCTCTCTCCCCATATTTGTCTTTTTAGTGCCATTCAAGTTTCAACATTCAAAACTCTGTTTTATATGCATGCCTTACAGATTTTACAACGTCTACATCACTCCACGTCTCTCTCTGTTTTGTTTCTGCTATCATTCTTCAGAGGAGCAGGAGGGTGTAATCTCAGGGTCTCCTTAACAACTAACTTCAAATACTTCATCTCATTCATGGCTGTTTCATCGGCCTTCCCATTTATTTCACACCTCTCTGTAGATTCTCTAGGAACTAGCAGAGGAGCAGGAGGGTGTAATCTCAGGGTCTCCTTAACAACTAACTTCAAATACTTCACCTCATTCATGGCTGTTTCATCGGCCTTCCCATTTCTATTAAAGACTTTTCGCACCTCAGCTTGTGCCTTCTTCATCACCGTTGGATTCTTAATCATTTCTGCCATTCCCCAAGCCATGGTTGTGGCTGATGTCTCACTCCCAGCGCTGAACATGTCCTGAAAGGGATCAATGAAGCTTGAATTATGCACTTCCAAAAGAAAATCCCTTTAAAGCAATAGAAAGAAAGATATCTGAGTGACTCCAAGTAGATTCTGAGAGAGAAACTTATAATGCAATAGAAAATTAAATATAGAAGCGGAAGAAAGAGAACAAGCAGAGATAGAGATTGACGAAAGGTTTGGTATTAGACACGTACATCCATCATTAGGGAAGAGCTCAAAAGAACTATATCTTGCTCTTATTTTTTGATGAAGTTTATGATACAAAAAACTCATATTTATAGGATAATTGGGGTCGGTGAAGATAGATATAATTATGGTAATCAAATCAAAATTCCGTGGAAGTACAAAATCATGACATCAGCAAAAGGTGAATATAATTACCAGGATTACAGCTTTGATGCTGTCGTTAGTTAAGGAAAACTCACTGCCACCAGGCTCCTGACAGGTTAAGAGAACATCTACCAAATCTTCTGCGGTTGCAGCTGCCTCTCCTGATTTTGTTGTTGCCTTTGCCTTTTATGTTCATTGATGATGTTTTCCAGCACCCTGTCAGCTACTTGATGCAACCTCTCAAGTTTTCTCCTCATCCCACTGATCAGATGAAGCAGTTTAACAGAAGGAAAGACGTCTGCAATTTCGAAACCTCCAGCCACCCTAAAAACTTCCAGCACAGCCGACAGGAATTTCTCTTGATCTTTGCATTGCTTACCAAAGGCTGCCCTTGCAGTAATGACAGACATGGTTGAAAACAATTTCTCCGTAAGATTGATAGAAGATCCTGCTTTTGAAGCAATCCATTTAATGAGGTTTGACAGCTCTTCTTCTCTAATTGGTCGGAAAGATTCAACACGTTTTGAGCTTAAAAGCTCTAGCACACAAATTTTTCGTAGTTGTCTCCAGTAATTGCCATATCGAGCAAAGACAATGTCTGCAGAATCATAGGACATGATTTCTGAAGCTAGAATGCTAGGCCTTGTTGCAAAGATAGAATCATGGGTTTTCATCACCTCTTTGGCAAACTCTGGAGATGAAACTGCAATGGTGGGAACTTCTCCCAGCTGAAGATACATGAGAGGTCCATGTATCTTGGCAAGGTCTCTCAATGCACGATGGGGAAGAGAGCCAACCAACTGGTGCAAGTTTCCTATGATAGGAAGCTTCCATGGCCCTGGGGGTAGATTTGAGGTTGAGTTGGTTTTGGATGATCTCTTGCTTACTTTCAGTACTGCAAAGATAAAGAGAAAGAAGGTGAACAGGATAGGGAAGGGGAACATTTGGAGCTCCATGTGAGGAAAGTAGTAGAACTGTGGATGAGAATTACTGCTTCTCTCATGCATCCATATTTATGCTTTCTGTGGAGCCTTGGTATCTTGATTTCTGGTTTGTCTTCTACTTGATTGGTATCCTATTCTTCCTACTTCTAGAAAGAGCGGCTTATTGTTGATGCCATTTCCTAGAGAAATGCTACATGCACTTATAAGTGCTTATTCTTAAGTACATTTCTTGATATGATAATGAAAATTATCATCGAATTCAATTCTTGATGTTTCTTCAACCGCATAATTACCTAATGCTTACTAACAAAATATGTCTTGACGTACACTAAAAAACTTAAAACGGAAATATTAACTAAAAACTCAAACACAAAAACACTCCTAGAAACACGAAAACAATTTTCACATTCATATTTCATCAAAACAGTTTTCAAATAAAAAGCACCCTCTTAAAACACATTAATAAATTTTTAAAAAACATTAATAGTGTATATTTGTTTTTTTTTTTTTTTCAAAAACTATTTTTAGGTGACATAAAAGTGAAAACGATTTTCTTTGAAAAAAGAGTATTATATATATTGGGTTAATGTTTCTTAAGATGAGCAAAGTAAAACACAGAGACAAGACATCACAAAAAAAATAAAAAACGCTTCTACCGGCCTCAATTAGTGTCGAGTAAGACATTCTAATTTGAGGTGAATGTCTTGTGGCACTTGTTCTATGCATCCTAGCCGTTTGTTATAGTAATCCTAGGCATGAGGGGTCCCTCCAATTCCAAATAGAGAAGGGCAAGTAAATAGTAGGAGCAATTTTTACTCTATGCATACAATAATTAAACCCAACAATTCATGATTGGTTTACTCTTGCCAAATTATTAGGAGATGGTAAGCACACATATAATATTGCTATACTAATTATACACTCAAATATTGCTTTAAAGTAATTAATAATTAAAATCGAATGAGTATTAAAAAAGCTTATTGTTTTGTCTACCTTTCTTACATTGGATTTAGTGGTGGAGTCATATAGAGGCCAATGAGGGTAAATATATATATATCATTTATTATTATTCTGATTGCATCAATACCAATAATCTTGTAGATTACATTTTCTAATCAAGACCGAACCACCATTGATTGACTTATAAGTATTAAACAATTTTTTTTTGGGGGCACATAAGACCCACTTATCGTTAAAGTAATTATCAGAAACGCTAACTTGAATTGTTGTGACAAATTAATTTTTCATCCGATACCAGTTTATTATGACCAAAAAAAAAAAATCATATCACAAAGAAGCAAAAAAGAACAAAATAAAATAAGCAAATCACGCTAAACACTAAGATTTATGTGGTTCAACTTAACAAGCTTATACCTACAAGCAAAGACGACTAGGAGAAAATTTGGGCAAAACATACTTTACCATCCTAAACTATCCATTCATTTGTACTTTAACCCAATGTTTAAAAAGTGACACTTTACCTCCCCGTCAAAGTATTTGACATAAACACTCAAACCCATAAAGTACACTTTTCTTCTATGAAGTATTTTAAGTTGACACTTTATCCCCTGAAATAACTAAGTTTTTGGGGAGTAAAGTGGCAATTGAAAGTATTTAAGGAAAGTTAAGTGTACTTTATGGGGTCAAGTGTTAATATCAAATACTTTAAAGAAAGTGTCACTTTTTAAACATTGAGATTAAAAGTGCAAATAGATAGATAGTTCATGGGAATAAAGTATATTTTTCCCAGAAAATTTCATTAATATTATTTTTTTAAAGAGTAAAAATAATAATAAAGAAAAAATTACTCGAAACCAAATTCCGAGTACACCCAAATCTCCATTTCACGCCAAGAGTTTTTTCCAAAAGAAAAAAATATAAAAGAGCGATGAAAACAAGTGGCCGCTCTCTCTCTCTCTCACTCACTCACTCACTATCTGACATCAGTCACATGGCTCAAGCCTCAAGCATGGTAAGAAACTTTCGTTGCGGGCGGCTATAGTCTGTGTCTCTCACACTAGTTCAATGAATCGCCAAATAGAATACATTTTTACAGGAGTGAGAGGCGGCTAAAAGATCTAATTATGGTAGCAGAACGAAACACGCCACTGCTCTCCTTCATCAAAGAAGGAAGAAAAAGAGCAAACTTGGAGCCCACGATGATGAACATTGAAAATCAAGTCACACCTCACGTCATACTAGACATGATTGTCATGAATGGTGTGGTCAATTTGGTAGCTCTCTGAAGTTTTTACAAGGGAAGGCTTATGCAGATTTCATCATTGGCTGCAGACTCAGCAACAAGCCAAGTTCTATTTTAGTTTGTGTTTGTTGGGATTTTGAAAGGGTGAGGAATCCAGCTCATGGCTTTCTGATCATCTAAAGCTCTTAACTGGGTTGAATTTTAGCTTCTTCCATAGACAAACCCTTCAACCTTTTCAAGCCTAATCTCTGAAGCCTTTGGTGATGAAAATACTGCGATTAAACAATCTATAACTTCATAATGCAAATGCGTAGAGGATATGGGAAATGAACTTTGTGAAGATAACTTTACAGGAGGAACAAGAAACAAGTTGGGAAACTGGCAGAAATTTTTTGTATGTTTCAAGCAAACTTAATTTTCAAACTGTGTCATACATTTCCACCTAAATTTGCTTCTCTTTTCCTCCATATCCATGGCAATTTTCAGGTTCTGCATAATTTAATTTGCATACTCTTCTTCCCTTCTGGAAAAAATCACATAATCCAAGTGTAATCTCTATTGTGGAGGGGAGAAGCAAATGGCTCATTTATACACCCATAATTTCTCTGCTTCAACTACATCGCCTACTCATTCTCTCAACTAGATGTCAGAAGAGTACTTGCATATATGCCCCAACTGCTTATAGCTACATGGTTTCTACTTCCATTCTACTTAAATCATTGGAGGATGGTGAAAGCTAAACAATCACACAGTACTCCTCTTTGTTGCAGTGATTTGCACTCATCTTCAGTTTATCATGATCTATACCTTCTATTCAGACTAAGCCTTTCCCCAAATCTTCATCCATGATGGTGAAAACTTTGACTTGGCGCAAGTAAAGCTGGACTACTTCCCCAAGCAAATAAAAAAGTGTTACTTCCTCTGTTCCTTCTCTAAGACACTTTGATATACTACCAACAAGCAGATACTAAATGACTACTAAAAGCATAGAAACAGAGGTCACTACTTGCAAAAATAAAGTGCAGCTGCATAGTTTGACAACGATTTTTGAATAAGCTTTTTGTTTATTAGCAAAAAAAAAAAAATCACAAACAACTCCAAATACAAAACACTCAAAAGTCACAAACACTTTTCAACCAAAAAGCAAAATTATCAAACGAACCTAGAAAAAGTGGAGATGGGGATAGGTACGACCATTCACAACAAGCAACCCACTTCACCAAATTATGGACTTCAAAATTAGCTAATCTAAGTAAATGACAGACCAGAAACTCCATATCCTTCAGAATGGGACACATATTTTAAATCGAAGACTCAATAAGCCAAGAGGTTTTTCAACCCTGTTGCAACTGACCTTATGACTGAAAGTGAATCGCCTTCGAGAATCATGCTATTCACAAGTACTCAACCTTGGATTCACAAAATCACATCCTGATCATAAGAAAACAAAAATAGTACTAATAATAATAACATGAAGAATAAAGAAGGCAGAAAACCATCCCATAACAAGAAAAAAAAAATACTTTATATAGCAGCACATGATCAAAGACAGTCATGGCAGGTTGTAATATTACAAACACAAAACAGTCCTTCAACATAGATACAATAGCAGCTTAAGGGTACCCTGTTTGCTACTAGGAGAACTTCTATTCTCACTTACAACACAGACAAGAAACCCGGGTTATAAGAAACTAATCAGAATACAAAAGGAGCATAAAAAAAAAAAAAAAAACTGAGACAGGCCCCTAAATAACATAGTCAGACCACTCACGTATATGTGAAGTATGGTCCATAGTTAAACCAGGAATCTTATCCAGCTTAACCGGGTTGTCCTTCCCCCCAACCAATCTAGCTGGGTTCCCAACCGCTGTTGTCCTAGGTGGAACATCCTTAAGCACAACCGAACCAGCCCCAATTTTAGCCCCATCCCCAATCCTAATATTCCCCAGAATACAAGTCCCTGCCCCTATCAACACCCCCTCACCAATCTTTGGGTGCCTGTCCCCACACATCTTCCCAGTCCCTCCCAATGTCACATTGTGCAAAATTGACACATTGTTCCCAATCACAGCCGTCTCTCCGACCACCACACCGGTGGCATGATCGAGCAATATCCCACGCCCAATCTTAGCTCCCGGATGGATATCCACCGCAAAAACCTCAGACACCCTGTTCTGAACCAATAAAGCCAAGACCTTCCTGCCTTGTGACCACAGCTTATGTGCCACCCTATGTGCTTGGCAAGCAAGAAACCCTTTGAAATTCAAGAAGCAATGCACGTAGCTAATACAAGCTGGGTCCCTCTCCTTAACTGCTCTCAGATCATCCTCCACGGCCCCCGTGATTTCCTGATCCCCTACAAGCACCCCTACGAAAAGATCGAAAAGGGTACCGCTAGGAAGACTCGAATTGCTCAGTTTCATTGAAAGATGATTGGCCAACGCGCTCTCCAATGAACCATGCGACCAGATCGAATTGTAATAGTAATTTGTCAATATGGGTTCCTGCTCCACATCGAACCGAGCTTCCTCTTGCATTTTCAGCCATAGATCAACGATGTATTCATCTTCGTCTTGATCAGCCTCGTCTATGTTCGTATCCGGGCAAATGGGTACGCAGGAAACGTGATCCGAGAAACTGGGTCGGCAAATTTCCACGTAGCTGTATTCATTTTCGTCGATTTGAGACCTGTTTGGGTCGCGGGAAACTGGTTTGGGTTCAGTTACGGAGGTTCTTGAAGCTCCAACACAAGCAGCCATCAAGTTCTTGTGGTGTTTGGGGACCGTGAAAATCGGTGGTAAAGTGTGGGGACGAAACTTGGTCGAGGGATCATTTGGGATTAAGAGTAAAGGGGAGGTCTTGTTATATAAGGTAAGGGACAAGCGGCGACCTAAGACCAGAGGTTTCATAGAAAATCATTCAAATTTTCTCGGGAAATATATATTTTTTTTGTAAGAAGATGATAAGATAAGAAAGTAATATGGTTTTATTCGGATATTCCGTTGAGAAATGCGAGCTTCATTCGGTGAGAAGGAGAGGATTTAACATTTATAGAGTTTAAAGGAAAGCGTGTGGACCCCCCTCTAAAATATTTTATTTTATTTTATTTTTTGTTAATCTTTTTTATATGCCAAATTAATATTTTATAAACATATTGACGAAAACAATAATCACACGCCAAGTATTAGAAGAGACTTAATGTGTTATCAAAGAATAGTTCAATCGGCTGTAAATCAAGTTTTATAAAGTAAAGATCACTGATTCAAATTCTCCTTTTTGTGTAAACATGTTAAAAAAAATGAGGTTTAATGTTGACTAGCAAAAGGTCTTGATCTTTTTATATAGGCTCGTCGTTTTCACCTTTTTGCTTTGGAAACTCCGGCTGCCCAGAGTAGACAGAACCTTATACGTCCTGGGTCGTTTTTTTTTTTAACATGTCCACACAAGAGGATAAAAGAGAATTCAAACTAGTAATTCTTTTATTGAAAAGGTAATCCTAACCAATTGAAAGGATTTTATAATAGACAAGTGGTCCAGTAATAACTCCAATATCTTTGAGCCGACCTAACTATATACACCAAAATTGTCAACAAGTTAGCCATAAGGGCCAGCAAGGGCTAGGGGCACAACATGTGGTCACAAAGCAAAAGAAACTTCATATCAATTACGAAATTGAGAAGAAGGGCATAAGAATAAAAGAACATATTTGAAAGGTAGTTTGAATAAATCATATGCCCTATTCCACTTCCAAAAGGATGTTCTAGGTCTCTCAAAAAAAAAAAAGAAAAAAAAGGGATGTTCTAGGGATGGCATTAAAGCATTCATAATAGGAGTGTAGTTTTTTATTTTAATTATTTTATAGACTTGCGTGCTAGTTTACGTAACTCTTATTATATTAAATGTTATTTATGTTGTGTTACGTGACACGCATGTAGACTGATATCATATCTGAGTGTGTAATAAGATTATAATAAAAGTTGTATTACTTTTTAAATTATCACAAAAATTTGTAAAGAAATTATAATAAAAGTTACATTTAAAATTATTTTAAATGGGATAGATGATATTTTTTTCCAGCTTAATTTAGAGGAAATTGCATCAACTTTTTTTGTAATGGGCAGTATAATATTGGAACAAAGGACAACAATTATCCCCCTTAAAATAAAGGGGACATCAATAATGGCTTAAGATGTTTCCAAGAGGTAGTTCAATTGGTTGAAACCACGCTTAATGAAGTGAAAATTACTAATTCAAATCCTTCTCTTCTTCTTGTTCAAACATCCCAAAAAAAAAAAAAAGGGTTTAAGATAGTAACACATCCCAAGTTTCAATAAAAAAATCATACTCTAATATTAGAGACGGTGTAAAAGTTGATGTGTATACACAAGTTCTTGAGTCTGTTTTCTTGTAATTTTGGCTTCATTTGATAATATTTTATTTTTATTTTTAAAAATAAAAGTATAACAAACAACATAAATACATAATAGTCACTATTATTTTTATATTTATGTCACGTCAAAACAATTTTTGAACAAAAACCTTTTATCTATAAAGTATTAACAAAGTCAAGAACAAAAGCTCTTAAAGGATACACATGTTTTATAAAGAAAGATTTAGATTACATATAATAAGATTTTGTATAACACTTTGAGATTTTATTTGGGCTCTGCCTACTGGAATAGATGTTCAAGTAATTTAAGCAAGCTCTACAATAAGGTTATTTAGCGGAGTAGACCAATCAACATATTCAAAGTTCAAAATTTTTTAAAACTTATTGTTTATTATCGACATTTTATTGAAAGTTTCTCAAACTTATCTGGACCATTGATTGTGCTAACCAAAAATTCATCCCACGGCCATAGGATGTGGTCGACCACTCCCGATGGGTATATAAAAAATAAATTTTTTCTTTAAATTAGATTTAGAAACAATTTATTAAACTTAAATTTATTTTTTTTCACCTTTATGATCTTATCCTTATTAAACGGCCGTGACGCATGAGATGACGCGGCGCTTTGAAATTTCTTTCTGATTTGTAGATGATGATCTGATCGGACGGACAATAAACACGTGTTTGGCGGCTTGACTACGTTACAGAAAAATGGTTGACTTTCTTACGTAACCAATTACGTCGTGATTTACGCACGTGATAGAGGGAAATAATAAGCCACTTTACTATTTTCATGTCGACGTAATAACAATAAATTTTTAAATAAAATGACGAAAATACTCTATTTGAAAAGGGCTTTCTTAAGGTTCCTCAGAGGTTATAAGATTCTTTTACCTTACATAAACGACGGATTTAAGAAAAAATAAAATTGTAGTACCATTTTTTTGCTAACAGATTAATTTTTATGAGTTAATAGTTATGTTTTAATGTTTTAAAACTTATTTTTGGATTCAAAACTAAAACTTAAGAGTGAAAGGTTAAACCTTTAGGGATGGTATCACCAAAAATGGATTTGATCATCCTAAATTTGATGCAAATGCCTCAATTTTGGTCTTAACGCTCATAAATTTGGTCTTGTTACCTAAAAAAGCGGTAGTGGGCACTACAATTTTATTTTTTCTTAAATAATGTTTTATGTAAGACTGGGAGAACGTCAGGAGAACTTACGAGGAGAACCCCTAACATTTTCCATTTGAAAATGTGTTTTTTTAATTTTTTAATTTTTTTTTAAAGGTGGATTCAAATCATAAAAAACAAGAAAAATGTGTTTTTATAAATGCACAACAAATACCAAATTTGCAAATTTGTCAAACATTTAAAAACATTTTTTTAAATTTTGTTTTTATTAACTGTTGGAGCGTTTTTTGGTCTAAGGGTTTGTTAGCCAACGATTTTTCTTTATGGTTGAAATATGAGAGGAGTTCCTATATGGCAATGGTGTTTCTGCTAAACAATGGCAAGATCAAAGGGTTTTCAATTAGGGTCGAAGACTCTTCAATGTTTAAGTTAGCATTTTATATGTGAATAAAAAAATATAATAGTAATTTGTCTCTAGTATCCATGAATCAGTGTGCTGACTTGAGTGAGATATACAAAAGAGGGAGAGGTGTGAAAGAGATATAGATCTATGAGAAAGAGAGAGACATGGGATAAAGAGGTCTTTTGAAGTCCCTAGGGAAGGGCTCGTAGGAGAGGAGGAAGAGAACTCCTAGAAAAGGTCATATGGTGACTGGATGAGAGCATATTGTAAATAAGTGTAAAAAAAGATGGATACACGTCATATGGTGACTGGATGAGGGCATATTGTAAATAATTTCTAGGTGAAAAAAAGTGGACACATGTCATATGGTGACTGGGTCTAAGTTAGGGCATAATGTAAATAAGTATAAGTGAAGCCCATAATGAGATATTTTCTTTCCAACATTAACTGCTATTTTTAAATCATATGTTTTAAAATCGTTAAATTAAACGAACCAAAATCCCATCCGCAGGTTCCTTTATTCTTCACTTTTTTTTTTTTGGAGTCAATCCTTTATTCTTCACTATTCCTTAGGATTTGATTCTTGTTTTTATATAATTTTAATCTAGAAAAAGCGATCTTTTCTTATTAATTTTGTATAAATTTTGAGCAAATATAACAACATGATGCCAACACATATCTTTCTCTGCCTCACACTTATTGAATTTATACTTCCTTTAAAAAGTAAGTGTACGGAAAGTTGATCAGTTTGTTCTACCGAATTAAATTAATATTTTAACAAAAAAGACATCCACACTTAAAAAATATGTTTCCAGATCACACAATATGTCTCAAAGAAAGTCATTCCCCAGTTCATTACAATAACAGATAAACTGATGAGAGTGGTTTTCCCGAATTTATATTTGTGTATCAAGTTCGTTCAGATTGTGTAAAAAAATGAGTATAAGAAGATTACATAGGTAAATTATAATCCGCTAATTTTGTTTAACTTAATCTAACCCTTCAATCATAAGTTACTAATTTTGTGTTGGATTCGTATCGAATTTGCAAGTTAAATGAGAGGACGAATACCTTAGTTTAGTAAGATTATCTAAACGAGAATTTGTGTTTCTCTATATTAAACGCTTTCATATTGATGTATACACTGAGATTTCTTTGAGAGAGAACTTATGTTCTCTAACTATTAATACAAAGAAAACCCAAATAAAAAAGGAGCAAAAAATTGTGAACGGGTCTTTAAATAACATAATCAGACCACTCAACAATATGTGAAGTATGGTCCATGCTTAAACTAGGAATATGATGAAGCCTAGGTGGGTTAGCAGGGTTCCCAACTGCAGTGGTTCTTGGTGGCACGTCTTTCAGCACCACTGAGCCAGCCCCAATCTTGGCACCCTCACCAATCCTAAAATTCCCTAACACATTGCTCCCTGCCCCTATCAACACCCCATCTCCAATCTTTGGGTGCCTGTCCCCAGCATCCTTGCCAGTCCCTCCCAAAGTCACATTATGCAGAATTGACACATTATTTCCTATCACCGCCGTCTCTCCGATCACTATTCCCGTGGCATGATCGAGCATTACCCCGTCCGATCTTTGCCCCCGGATGAATGTCCACTGCAAACACCTCAGATATCCTGTTTTGGATCAACACTGCAGAAGCCTTCCTGTCTTGTAACCATAACTTATGTGCAGCCCTATGCGCTTGGCATGCAAGAAACCCTTTAAAATTTAAGAAACAGTGCACGAAGCTCATGCATGCTGGGTCCCTTTCTTTCACAGCCTTCAGATCATCTTTTACAGCTCCGATGATTTCATCATCTTCCATGAAAACACCAACAAACAGATCAAAAAGGGTATTCATAGGAATGATAGAGTTGCTCAGCTTGATTGATAGGTGGTTCGCCAGCGCACTCTCCAGTGAATTATGAGACAAGATTGAACTGAAATAGTAACTGGACAATATTGGTTCTTGCTGCACATCTATACTGGCCTCCTCTTTCATTTTCATCCATATATCATATTTTTTTCCCCCTTCTTCAATTTCTTTGACGATGATTCTGCATGTTTGATTTTGTTTTTCTTGGTTGTGGCCGGAGGGTGTGCAGGAAAGAAGATTTGTAGAACTGGGCCTATAGAGTTTCATGTAGTTGTACAGGGAACTTTCTCCATGGGATCGATCTGAGAGGTGGTTTAGTGTTGTTTCGGTTCTTGGGCTGCCCACACAGGTTGTCATAGGTATGTATGGCTTGTGATTGTACCTGGTTTTGATGGGTTCGAGTAGGATTGGCAAACCAAGGAAAGAACCAGACATAGCGAGAGAGAGATGTGGCTTGGAGAATTCGATATACTCTTTATGGCTATATATAGAGGTAGAAATGGTTATTGTAATTGATGAAATTGTGCAGGAAATAAAGAAGGTAAATTCATAAGAAATGAAACGAAAATTCATAAGGGAAAAAAGAGACAAGAAACTTTAGGAATGGATTCTTTTTTTTGATTGTTACATAAGAGGATATAGAATGTTTCATGTCCAAAATGCTCTACTTTTCTCAAATATATTATGGTAAGGGCATCTTCAAAGGTATGAAGCTTCTCATTACACATTCCCACTTGCTGTCTTACAATCTTGGACTAGTTAGCTACACTGAGGAGAAAATGGCACATCATTCAGCTTTACATTTTCTCGCCCTTATTCATTATCATTTTTACTACCATCATGTCATCAAATTTTTATTACAATTTACTAAATAGCATTACTCAATGATTAGACTCTAAAATTTTTTTCAAACTTTATCTATTTAATTAATATGTCTAACAACACAAGATTCTTACATACATTTTAAGGATAACTGCGAGTTTCAAATTGAAAAAATTCTTTCAACCCAATTTGAATAAAAACTGTGTCCTTTTAGACAGGGTTGCTTTTTCTAATTTGCAGTTGAAGCTAAAATCCAAGTAATTGTGCATCTAACGAAAGAAAGGATTCAACCAATAACGTCTTCTTATAACTACAAAAATAAATGAAGTTCTTGTGTGGAGTACTGGGATGGAGTTTTGTCAACGGAGGAGTGAAGAGGTGGGGAAGAACCGAAGAAGCACTTCTTTTTCAGTTTCAGAATTCTACTCATGACTTTGGCAAGACTAGCATGCGGGAAAAGCTTCTCATCTTTTTCTTCCTTTTACAACACGTAAACTAAACAAGCAGTTGCACTACTCAATACAAGATGTCACGCATTTGGTTCTTCTCATGATGTTCTTACAAGTCTCCATCAAAGACAACCAATGCAAACAAAAGAAAAAGAGAAAGAGAAACTATATATGCCTTTTCTCCAGTTTAGCATCAGGTCAGCGGTTTCAATTTTCTACAGGATTTTGCTTACAAGAAATCCAAAAAAGAAACTTATGGGAAAGGTCCAACTGTTCAATGATGTTTCAGCGGTCACCCCTCTGCGTGGTGTAAATCTGGACGATGACATTCTCTAAAGAGATATTTGTTCTAGGAAGAAATCCAGCACCTTAGGAAGAAAAGAACGAAACACGAAACTGTAAGAACCATTATGATGGCTAGAGAAACAAAGAAATTATCGTAATTCATTGGAATAATAGCAAGGTGAAAGAGCAAAAGGAATGAGATGTACCGAATACTTTATTTCAAAATTAGTCAGCATAACCATGTCAGAAACAATAGGATAAATACAAGCAAGAGGAGAAAATATTGGTGCAAGGATGAACTAGATGCAAGAATATTGGTGATTGCATGCAACAAAGAATTATGTTAACAAAAAATATTTGGGCAAAAATGTGCCCTAGCCAAATCTGACTAAGTACTAATGCAACAGAAAAGGAACTACAGACCCACAGAAATTATAGTCAACGAATGACGATCTGGCCCTCTCAAGTTAGAGGATGTCAATATATATCTTCAAGTTCATCGTCTCTGAGTGCAACACATCAACCAGGAAAGAAATAGGCGGCCAGGACACTTAAGAGTAACGAAAACAGACATTTTTGCTTCTTTCATCTAATTGATACGTCTAGCTGATGTGTTGTGTTCAGAAATAACAAACTTGGAAAATCAGCATCCCCTAAATTAAGAGGATTTCAATCCAAAAAATCATATCTGGAACCTAATGGGATTTAGTAGATCAAACCCAGTATATGCATAAGAAACTAAGAAGTGATTTAAAAAGTAACAAACACATGAAGTGCAGATAAAGGTGATTATTGGGACAGACATTATGTGAACTTTTTTTTCCCCCACCCAACATTAATCTACATTCCAATCAAGCACTTTATCTCCATTACAAAGAAAGCACAAAGTGTGGAATCATGGAGAGGAATCACCCGTGGTAGGGTTTAGGGTTTTAGTCTAGAAAATTAAGAACCATGAAAAGGGAAACTAAAAATAAAGGCATCACCTGCTCCCAGGAGAAGCTAAAACAGCATATTTCACAGGTCAATTATAAGTATTCTTAGAACATAGAAGCCCCATCACTAAACTATAAAATTAAGTTCTTTGATATAAATATGCAACAGCTTCAAAGGAAACATTTTCAGGAGCCAATAAAAGTTATTTTTCCTTGGAAAAATATTCAAAAAGAAAGATGAATTATCCAATTCAAAACTAGCACCAAGCTCTTCTATCAAATAGTAGTATACTACCAAACCCTAACTACTCTTATCTTTAATGCGTGGAATGTCAAGAAACTTGTTGCAAAAAAATTTCAGAGAGCGATGGATATACATTACGAATGAAAATTAAAGTTAGAGTGATAATCGAACTAAGAAAAGAAATTGTGCCTATCTCAGTCTCTTATTTGTCCAAGTAGCAACCTACAAATTACAGCTTATCTCAGAGTTCAGAAATTTAAGAACTTTACCTAAGCTGCAGCACTGTTTCATCAGAGCTTGACCTCCACATCAACACCAGCAGGAAGATCAAGTTGCATTAAAGAATCAATTGTTTGTGCAGTTGGGTAAAGAATATCGATAAGGCGCTGGTGGGTGCGGATCTCAAAATGGAACCTCGCATCCTTGTGCACATGTGGGGATTTGAGCACACAATAGATTCTTTTCTTGGTTGGCAATGGAACAGGACCCATGGTTTTTGCATTGGTGGTCCTTGCAGCATCCATTATCTGCTTGCAGGAGTCCTCTATTAATGGCACCCAGTATGATCTAAGTTTAATTCTAATTTTCTGCTTTGGTGCCATCTGCAAACAAAATGTCATTTATAGATAATCAATAGTCTGCTAGAAATGCAGAAAAAGGATACAAACATAACATTTATTCTGATCAGTCACATTAAAAGTAGTCTTTAGTCAGCACTGCAGCTTCATTGTTGTTGGCCTTGTGGATAGTTTTCAACAACTTATCATGCTCATTTGGCCATTCCAAACTGTCCTTGATAGACAAGCAATAGTAAATGACGTGAACTAAATCTTGGAGGGGGGGGTGGGGGGGCAACTAAGAAGCCCTTTGCCTCAAGTCAACACATTTTCTACCTGCCACGGTGTTGGATGATAAAAGAGGTGGTACCAGTTGCAAAGAGACTACATTATGTATCGGTTTTTCAGTTAGTTACAAGGAGAACTCCATTCCAGAACCAGACAGCTCAAAGGAAAGTTGCAAGCAACAGTTACTTGATAGGAATGGCAAAATTGACCAATAAGGATCTAAAAGAACATTTCCAGATTAAAAAAAAAAAAAAGGTTCTATCAACTCCAAATTGTAATCTGTAGCAACTAACTCCTCAGAATTATCAGCCTCATCTTCAACACATTTGAAAAATATATTTACAATACAAGTAATCAAACTTTTTTTCTCTTTATCCCAAACCGATTTCTTTGGTAGTGAATATGCTGATTCGGGTGTAAATACTATATTTAATATATAAATTATTCTCATGAAATAAACATCAAATTGCTCAGATTCAAAGAGCTATCATCCCAACTAACCCACATTGCCCCAGCCAATCAAACTTGATTTTTTTCAAGTGAACTTTTCTTGTTTTCCTGGAATAAAAATAAACTAAAATCTAAAACTTTCACAATTTTCTCCTGTCTTCTTTTCTTGTCCATGTGTAAGAAATATACCTTTTCTGCATCTGCACCGATACTAATCGACGAAGTACTGGGACTCTCGGGGCCTCCAACCTAAAACACCAATAATTACTGTTAAATTCAAAGCTATAAAGCATGAAAAATAAGCTCCCTTAGGTAGTTGATAAACCGCACTAAAGAAAAGATTTTTACTTTCCTATCCCAAATTTTCTGAGCAACCAAACATAGAAGTTGCTTTGCCAGAAATGGAAATCCAAATCCACTAACCCAAATAGTTCTACCAAGTTCAATTCAGGTCACAAGTCGAAAAAATAATAAGAATTTATTTCCTTTTCCCACATTTTCTCTGGAATCAAACAGAATACAAGCAAACAAGCCAAATGTGCAAAGACATACAAACCTCAAGGGTTGAAAATTCAGACCCATCTACTGTTTCTGGAGGTGGGTCTACGGTTTCAGGGGGGTCCAGCACTTCAGGAGCAGCATAAACCCTAGTAGATTGGAGTGAGGGTTTAATGGCTTTGAGCTTTAAGGTTTTAGCAGAGCAGAAAGAGAAAGAAGAGAGGTTTGGTTTGGAAGGGAATGGACAAGAACTGGACAGAGGAATGGAAGGTATTAGGGTTGCAGAGAATGAGGAAACTGCCATTGAAGAAAGCTCTCTCTTTTGCTGTGATGGGGTGAGAGTCTCTCTCCTTTTGCTTGCTCTGAAACTAGAACTGGAATTATCCAAATATTTTTTATTTTCTGTTTAATTAAAATATGGTTTTTCTAATTACATAATTGCCCTTAGGGTTTTGGGGCCGGGTGGGAAGTCCAAAGCCCAAAGACCAGCCCTAATTTTTACTTGATATGGCTTTGACTCAACATTAATTAGCAAACAAATGTAAATTAATTCTCTACAAAATGGTGGCAAATGATCTTATGAAATCTAATGGTAATTTTTATTGCCATGTCACACAGTGTGTAATTAGAAGTACTTAGAAGTGCATATAACATTTCTCTTAAATAATTAAATTAATAATTTCTTATTAATTTAAACTTTTAACATAGCAATTTAATAGTGTAAGAACAAAAGTTTTGATTTTGAACATTGTCTCTTTTATTTCACCTCCCATTTCAATTAACTTGGTATGTATTGCATGTAATACGTGCAGCTTCACTTAAAAATTCGATACAAGGTTTTTAAAGAGTAACTCAATCGACTATAAACCAAACTAATGAAGTAAAATTACTAGTTTGAAACCCCCCATATATAAAAAAAAATTAGATGGGAGTTGAATGTATATATATATATATAGAACAAGTTGTTTGATGAGAATATATTTCTATGTTACTATGTTTTCACCGTGATGGGGAAGTGGGGTGTGGAATTCTATAATCTTAGCCGGCAAAGGATCACAACTGGGGTCCAGGAGATGGATTAAAAGGGAATTTTAATTAAATACAGTATCTGAGAAAACAAAAAATTATAAGGTTGGAAATTATAACATCCGCCTCTTAAGTTTTAGCAAGGGATTGACATCTGGAATAATTTGAAAATGGACTGGCAAAATTTTCAAATGAAAAAATGATTGTCATCATGAGCATTGCTTTTTTTTTTTTACATGTCCGCACAAGAAGAGGGACCTCTACTTTATTAAGCATGGTTCCAACCGATTGAACTATCTTTTGAGGACATCATAAGCATTGTTTAAGCTGGATCTTTTCAATTTATGCCCACTTAAGAATAGTTGTCTATATCTATATAACCTTTTTACTTAACCCCCTCCCTTAAGGTTCTTTGTCAAATCCAACGAAAAATAGGTCACGTCTTATACACATTTTCTACAAATGAAAATAATACCCCTGCATCAAATATAAATAAACATTGTGGAGCCTTCATGGCCATATCATCTTTTTTTTTTTAGAGCCTGTTAACTGTTAACGTGTTAGAACATGTTAACGCCTCAATATCAATTGACCTTTAGTCAATTAGAGTAAATTGAGTAATGCTAATCCAATATCAATCCAAAAAAAACATGTCCTCTTATCAGTTAGAGTAATGTTAGAACCGGCTACGTGTCAATATCGATCAACCTTCAATCTTTTTTAAAAGCGAAAAAAAAGAAGAGTGTTGGAGTAATTAATATGGTAAGAGGATAAAAAAATAAATTAATTAAAAGAGAGAGAGAGAGAAAAAAAAAAAAGAAGGAATTATAGTATATTTACTCTATACGTTATCACCAGGAAGACTTTGATGCACATGTACTATTTACAATGAATGACAGGAAAGAATGATATAAGAGTATGAGTATGGCACATTTTGAAGAAGATGGAGCGTCTATCCCATTATTTCTCTTCGACTCTCATCACCTTGTAGCGTAATGCTTTTCTTGTGTTACCAACATGTATTATTAATCCTATCATTCAATGGTGTATTAAAATGCTGGCAAGGGGTAATTATCACGTTAATAATTAAATATTATTGTAATTGACGTTGTAATCAATGACAATTAATGATTGTCGAGTGCGCTTGCATGTAAGTCTATAGTGGCACTTACTATATCATCTACTAAACAATTAAACTTAATTGTAATTGACATAGTAGTATCTCGTGAATTGTCACGTCAATTTGTAAGAAATTGTGTTAAAAAACTTGGTCCCCCAAGCATTTTCCTTCCGTTGCACAAGGAATAAGACCTATGGTCAAGATTTGACTTTGTGGCACGTTTATTTATTTTTTTTTAAAAAAAAATTATGTATATCGTTTAGATTGTGATGGAAATTATTTTACATGACTCGTGAATAACTTGTAGTAAAACTTATAATTAAATGAGTCAGGTTATGGCTGACTAATATAGTCTTATATGCTCATACTTGGATATAATTCAAACTCGACGTATGATATTTAAAGCTGACAATTTTTTTATACAACCCACAAACAAGACAATAAATTAACGGATTAGACTCGAAGAATTTAACCCGTTTAGTTAAATGGATTAAGTAAAAGTTGACTTGTATAATGTTATACTTATTCGACATATTCAACACGTAAACAAGAATTTTCACCATAAGAGCATTCCCAATATAGGAGCTAAATGACACTTTTATCTAAAATAACTCTTTAAATTGATAAAATACTCTCTACATTGGAGAACTGAAAAAAAAATATAGAATAAATATTTTATTAAATGAATCAAAAAAAAAAAACTACATGTAGCGGCACTATTCAAAGAACTATTTTCTTAAATTTTCTTCTCACGCCTTTTTTTTTCTCCCACTATCTCTCCCATAATTTTCTTCCCACGATTTTTTTATTGTTTATCTCACGTGTTTTCTCTTTTTCCAAAATTTTCTCCTACTATTTCTCTTTCACATATCATTTTTTCCAAAATTTTCTCCTATTATTTCTCTCTCCACATCACTTTTTTCTCAAAGTTGAAAAATAAGATATTTAAGAAAAATACAATCATTATAAAAAATAAATGATATAGATAAAAATATAACTAATCGGATATAGGTAAAAGCATTCCCAATGGAAGAGTTTTAGTTATATATTTTTATCTATATCATTTATTTTTTATTTTTTATTTTTATAATGATTGTATTTTTCTTAAATATCTTATTTTTCAACTTTTGAGAAAAAAGTAATGTGAAGAGAGAAATAATAAGAGAAAATTTTGAAAAAAATGATATGTGAAAGAGAAATAATAGGAGAAAATTTTGGAAAAAGAGAAAAACATGTGAGATAAACAATAAAAAAAACATGGGAAGAAAATTTTGGAAGAGATAGTGAGAGAAAAAAAGACGTGGGAAGAAAATTTAAAAAAATAGCTCTTTGAACAGTATCGCTACATGTAGCTTTTTTTAATAAAATAAAATATTCTACATTTTTTTTAGCTTCTTCAATATAGAGGGTATTTTATCAATTTAATGAGATATTTTAGATAAAAGTGTTATTTAGTTCTTTCTTTGGGAATGCTCTAATTAAGTTAGATGCAACAAAAGTCTTTTCTTTTTTTTTTCTTTAAAAAAACAAAAACAAAAAACAAAACAAAATGAGTCTAATTTTGATTTCAAGGTAGGATCCCTCAAGATAAGGCATCCTATTCGGGTGATGGGTTTGCACATGCATGTGCTAATCGGATTAATAGGGTCGTGTTAAATGCAGCAGCTTAATAGGGAAAGTGGGCACCCCCAACTTCCAGTGGCAAAAAGGAAGAACAAAAGAAGAAAAAACCAACTCTCAACGCTCATGGAAAGACGGTGCTTTTATATAGAAAACAAGTATTTGTAGCCACCCCTTTCATTTTTATTTTTTTCTTTCTCTTATATTTTTTTAATATTTTTCTTTTTCTTTTTATTTTAAAAAATTATTTATTGCCCAAAAACGACCCCAAAACTGGGTCGTTTTGGGCTACTGCATGGTGCGGTAGTTTTGCACTACCGCACCTAAGCCGGATCCACAAAACAAATACATTTTGAAAATCCGAGGAGGTTTTTGTTTTTCAGTTTCATCAGCTAAAGAAGCATAACCGCTCTTTTCACTTGAGTTCTCTTCAACTACTCACTAAAAAGAAAAAAAAGAAACAAACAAACCACCTTCTGCATGATCTAAAAAGCCACAGAAAAACAAAAAAAAACTCTGAATTAAACAGTAAACTGAAATATATTCATGAGAGTCTCTTTGAATTCTTTCAAGATTAAGCTCCCATACAAGTCATCATCTTTGTATTCATCCTCCATCTGCAATAACTACACCGCTTGTTTTTATAGCTTTTCCAGACACTAGCATGATTTCTTATTGCTCTTCTGAGGGCTGGACTCTCATAAGGATTGAAAGAGACTCTGCCCCACGCTCCCACATTTATTACGTTCACCTCTTTCACACCCCTCCAACTCCAAAGCTTGTAACTCTCGGAATCTCTGACACCCACAAGGAAAATAACGTTGCTTGGATTGAGAAGGGCGTGGGCTTTTGCGTTGGGGTGCTTTGAGCACACTGACATTGGAATCTGGAAGCTGGGGTCATCAGTGAAAAAGGGTCATGGGTTCGTCTGTTTTCAGTGCTTTTGTTGTGGCTTTCTTGGTGGTTTTGGATGGTATTCAGGAGGGATATGTGGAAGTTGAAGCTTATCCCAAGAATTATATCAGTTGGGATGATATGAAATTGGATGTGCATAAGGCAGGATTGGACATCAGAGAGTTCAATTATGAGCGAAGCCGGGTTATTGTGGTTGACAAGAATGGTGAGGGAGACTGTCTAACTGTTCAGGGAGCGGTTGATATGGTTCCAGAGCATAATACAGAAAGAGTCAAAATTTATATTCACCCTGGAATATACAGGTAATGTGTAAGAATTGATCAAATACCAGTTACAGGTGTTCAACTTTTTTGGTCATTATTTGGTGAGTTTTGGTTGAGCATTTTCAGAATCAGGGTAAATATTATTTTGATCTCATTTTTTCCATACTAGTTTCTGTTATTTGTGGGGCTGAGTAGGGACAAATAGTGGCTACGTGGGTATTGGAAGAGTTACATGGGCTATAAGTGGTTTTCTCCTCTCTCTTTCTCACATGATCATTCTTGCTGTTTGTGTCTTGTAAGAATGGTTTTGAGAATTCTGTATTGAATAGTGCTCTCTGTTTCATATGGAGAATTCCCCTTTCTGTTCTTAGCAAATGAGTAATTTGCTAATTCCTTCTGATGTTGTCTGTTGTATCCTCTGCTTTAGTTTGTATAGTTGTGTTGCTGTGTTTTGAACTTCAATGCTTTAGTGTTCGATTTTGCAGACCAAATGCGTTAATGGAATGACATATCATCCAAAAAAAAAAACTTTTGTGTGTATATGCTTATTCTGTGATTATGCTAAGTTCTATCATTTAATAAGAATCTAAACATATCACATATTGTTGTATCTTTCTAGAGAGAAGGTATTTGTGCCAAGTTCCAAGCCATATATTTCATTCATAGGGAGCCAGAATCAATCGTCCGATACAGTAATTACTTGGAATAATAAAGCATCCGATAAAGATCAAAACGGGGCACAACTTGGGACCTACAGATCAGCTTCTGTAGCCATAGAATCCGATTACTTTTGTGCAACTGGAATCACTTTTGAGGTAACAACCAACTCTCTTCATTCGTTTTACAACATCAAGTAACTCAATATAAAACCACATCGGTTTCTGCAGAACACAGTAGTTGCAGTGCCTGGAGGATATGGAATGCAAGCAGTAGCACTCAGAGTAGCTGGTGATAAAGCAGTGTTCTATAAAGTTAAGATTTTTGGGGCACAAGATACTCTCTTAGATGATATTGGATCTCACTACTTCTACAATTGTCACATTCAAGGAAGTGTGGACTTCATCTTTGGAACATCAACATCACTCTATCAGGTAAAATGCCTATAAATATTGTTGAGAAAAGCTATTTAGTAAATTGTTATATCACTATTACTCAATATTGTTTTCTACTGAGTACCATTATTCAATATTGTTTTGTGAAGAGGAATCCATATCTAAGTACCCTTGGCCTTGGCTATTTCTTTTATGATTCTAATAGTTGGAGTGGGTGCTTGGAAACAGGACTGTGTCATTCAATCAACTGCTCAAAATTGGGGAGCAATTGCAGCCCATCACAGGGACTCACCAAATGATAATACAGGGTTCTCTTTTGTGAACTGCACAATCACTGGAACCGGCAATATCTTTTTGGGACGAGCTTGGGGAAATTATTCAAGAGTAGTATACTCATACTGTGATATGGAGAATATCATAATTTCCCCAGGATGGAGCGACTGGAAGCAACCATCGAGGCAGAAGTATATATCCTAATTGACTAAAACTTGTAAGGATCTTTACCTTCGATATTTTAAGGATCTAACTGAGAAACTGAAAATTTTTGGATATACAGGACTGTGGTGTTTGGGGAATACCAGTGCAGGGGCAGAGGAGCAGACACAAGCGGTCGTGTGCCATGGTCGAAGTCCTTCAGCAATGAGGAAGTTAGGCCTTTTCTGGACAAGAAATTCATAAGTGGAGAACAATGGCTTAGACTGTAGTGATTCTTGTCTCACGTAGCTTGTTCATCAATTTTGATTTTTTTTTTTTCTCTTACCTTTTCCTCTTTTTTCTCTGTCGTAAAAGTAGAAACAGCAGGGTATTCAAAATAGTGTATGCAAAAATTGTATCTATTGACATTGTAGTGAAATTAAATATGACAGTACATTTATTCTTCTCACTTTGATGCACTTAGTTACTTGGTGTGTACTTTAAGATAATGGCAATAGATACCAACCCCGTGGTTGTGTCTATGAGAGTGCACATGCAGCAACAACCAGAGAATTATTTCGGCACAAGTCAAAAAGTAATGTTAAAAACTATATTTTATCTTATTTTGCCATGCCAATTATTTTCTCTTATTACAGTGACTAATCCAAGAGTTACTTAGCACCGCTACATCAGCAAAATATAATAAAAGGTATGAAAGTACCATTGAAGGTCTGAGCAGTTGAAAAGAAGACAGAAAAAAGAAGTAATTTTTTTTACTTATGGGAGGGAGTCTACAAATTTGATGGTACAAGGAACAAGTAAGAAGCACAGTAGGCGAGTCAATCTAACTCGGAGTGCTTCAAAACAAGGAATTTAAATTCTAATACACTCATATTGAATACAAGTAGCCATCATACGATTCTAAACCTCAAACCTGTACAACTACAAAGGCTACAAAAGTCGAGTCCAAATGCAATGAGCTTCTTCCCCTACACCCGTGTAACTATTTACAAGCACCCAAACAACAGACTCGACCAGTCAAAATCAACCAAATATACTACCACCCTCTCACCATCATAAATTAAGGCATCAAAGTTCTACTGAAATTTCTTATGCTGCCAGTTCCATGAGTTCTAATGCTTTATAATTCTGCCCGGAATTGTCAAAATTCTGTGTGTTATCACCATTCTCGCCATCATTGTTGTGTTTGTCATTATCATCATTACCTTGGACATCATCTACATTATTACAACTGTCATTTGTGTCAACACCATCAACCTCAGCTCCTGTGTCATTTAATGATGGTGACTTCTTATCAATGGCCCTATCCATATCTTCAGGAAGGCAGTCAGAACTGGCAAATGCGGGTAAGTCGACTTTTTCATCTTCAACAATATTTAATTTTTTACTGCTAGGAACTTCAACATATGACATAGAAAAACTAGGATTGATATCCTTGACAATGTTTGAGGATGTGGAAAGCTTAGCGTCCAAGCCAATATTTGCAGAGATGGCTGAGAGTATGTCAGGCTTTCCCTGTATATCAACCCAATGGTCCCCCATCCAATCTTTGGATTCTCTTAGATCCTTTTTGGGTATATTCAAAAGCAAGCTCTCACCTAACCACCATAAAAGTTACATTACAGAGGGCAAAAGGGAGGAAAAAGAAGCAAAAAGAAAATGAACATGAAGGTTAATAATCATACCAGGAAAGTAAATTTGCATAGTGCCATCACCAGTGTCATCCAATCCAGTTACAACTCCTTCCCACCAGCCATCACTCCACCATGCATCAACTGGGGTCCCAACCTCAAGAGCAAGGTCTGATTGCTCTTGAGGAGGAGGGGCTGGCCTAATTGTAGGGCGACCCGGATGCCTCATGCCAAGTTTATCAGGCATAGCTATTCTTAAAGCATGGATCCATTCCTACAAATTGGAGAACATATTAACTACTTTTCAAGATAGGAATTCTGGATTCAAAAGAAAAATAGGAGATGCACAATACTACATAAAAAATAAATAAAGGATAGGAGATATAAGTAAGATGTGTTAAGAGCTGACAATGCTAGATTGCAACTCATTACTGGTCAAAAGAATTTCTTTAAAAATGAAAACAAACTACAAACAAAAAATACATTTATAGTTCCAATTAAAAAGGGTTAATCAGAATTAAAATCTAAAAAAATCTGGCATACCTAAAGTAGACATTTAGTCCACTAATATTGTGCAAAAGCTATGACTTCAACTTACTTTAGTCATAAAATTATACCATGAAAGTAAAGAATTTATTTCTTTATAAAGGAAAATTCAAATGCAAACCATTATTTTCACTCCTCTATTTAGAGATTCAACCAAATGGAAAATATAGTAGAGAATGATCAAATGCTTGAGCATACCTCAAGATTGCCACATCCATCTTCATCCTGCACATCATTGTATTGAACTTTCAACTGTTTTCGTGATACCTGCAAGACTGTACACCTGAACCAGCAGCCTCGGATGCCACTATCTTGGCAGAGCAACTCTATCTTTTCATTGACCTTAAATATTGGGGTATACCAAGGGTGACACTCGACATGCTTTAGGGAAAGCAATCTTCGGCTGCCTGACAGACCATAATCTAAGTTCATGTAAGGTTCATACGTTACCATCGGGCGAACTCTACCAGAATTTCTGACCCCCGAATGATCTGCAACAAACCTGGGGCACACCCTACCACTTCTGGTCCTCTTAGCTCCCAGCTTTATATTGTCACCTGGGCTTAACTGTTCAGCTTCTTCCCCAGTCAGACCATGGCATATAGACTCAGGCCTTGGGAAGGGATCAGGACCCAAACAAGAGAGAATTGGTTGATCAAAATAGCCTCGCAATTTGGTGAGGTCAAAAGGCTTCACTCTGTTACCTTTGAACTGCCGATAGCAAAGATGTATTCTGGCTAATAAAGCATGAGGAAAAGAAGCTAAACATTTTTCATAATGTTCACGGGTTAAGACTGTGGCAGGACCATCTACACACTCTGCACTGATGACTTGTGCATACGGAGTGATGAAAACTTCTTTTGGGTGAGGATTTTCTATAGGAATTATCCCCTTGACTTCCTGATTGTGGTGAAACCACCTTACTTTAACCTTTTTCTGACCCCTCTTGTCTTCATACATATCTTCCAGATAAGCAAGATAGTGATTTTCCCCCTTAGCCATTACAAAGACAAAAGATTGAATCTGGATATCAGGAAAGACGATAAACTGTCAGAGGAAAAGAATGCCAGTACAAATGAAGAAAAAGAGATAAAATGACAGTCACTCTTAGCAAGTGAGCTTTACACCAAGAGGCACACCTCAAGGCAATGCTCAAAAATAAAGCAGACTTAGTTCATGCATCAACATGTCAAAAATTCAATGAGTTGTACATTTCTTGCTATGAATAATATGAGGCATGTAGTATATCAATAGGAAATTAGAATCTCTATATTGCTGAACGTTCTGACTCTATTTTCATTCTACTGATTTAATCTGAGAATTGAAAATGTAAGTTTTTAAAAATGAGATGCAAGAGTTAAAGCAAGAAAGCAAGAAGGACCGTGCCTTAATACCTCATCTCTTAACATCTTAAACACCCCATATCTTGTGTTACCTTTTAAATTAAATGGTAGAAGCTTACCGCTATTGTAGTCCCATTCCTGCAAAATGATGGGTAATGCTTGAGCTGTTTGCCACATTTCCATGCAACACCAGACCAAACAATGTCTGGATGGTGTCCCTTGAAACTCCTTGCAAGACGGCCCTGATACACAGGTGTCAGATAAACATAGAGAGCATTGATTAATAATTATATAGATACATATCACTAAAAAAAATATACCGTATCATCTGGTCCTTGAGCCTGTGCAACACCCATTCCATCCATTGGAGATTCCAGAGACCCAAACGGTTGTGTTGACTCGTGTTTTGGGAATTCTGTCATTGAAAATGGTATACGAATTGTAAACATTCCAGAGAAAACATTCCAACTATTTGAATGCTAATAAATTAACCTTAACTAGTAAATGCATTTAATAATTTGAAGAATAATCATCTTGATATGAATTTTAGCAAAAATATATATAAAAATAAATAAATAAATAAATCATACAACCACATTATTTTTCAAAATCAAAAATCAAAAATAAAAATCTCTGGTACTGAATTAAGCACTCATAATGCTCCAGCTCGATTGACATTTCGCTAGCATTCCTTTTACCCATTACATCCAAGACCACAATGTGTTGCCTTGCCTGAACGACTAAGTCCAAGCTCCACATATGCTGACCAAAGTATGTTACTTACTAATTTATTCCTCTTAATAAAAGCTACATATGATTCATGCACAAAGCAATGCAATTTCAAAATACAGATGGAGAAGAACGTAAACTTCCTAACATGGGATTTCTTGTAAATTGTGACAGATACTACCATGTTCCATTTGAATGACCTTGTCTGGAAAAAGCTCTATCACATTCACATATGTATAAATGATTAAGACAGAGAGAAGAAAGGGAGGGGAGGAGACGTAGGGCAACCTTCTACAAAACACAGATTATAGCTACTAGAATTTAATGAACTCCAAGGTTGATAATGGCTCAAAAGAGTTGCATTGACAGTATGTTGGGAGGAAAGATGACATCATGAATCAATAACTCAAGCAAGATAAATATATTTGTATTCATCAAAAAAGAGCAAAAACAATAAGAAAATTGCAATACCTATAAAGAAGACATTGTGACAAATATGGAGGAACAAGGGCAGAAAATTACTTGCATGTGACTATGTGAGGACCCATAAGACACAAGACATAAAAGACAAAAAACAGAAAGAGTGATTTCTAGCATCAAGGACCACAAAACACACCAATTTTGAAGTAAGCTATGGCAATGCTTGTCCACCTTATGGCTTACCAAATTTTCCATGTTTTTCTTTCCATAAATAGAGACAAACAGTGAATGGAACATCGAATAAGCTGTATAGCAAAAACCTAAGATTAATGATATCATATTTCCATGGGTGCTCAATGAAAATAACTTAAAATATTAAACTTTCTTTTAATATACCTCCTTATCATTCTAACATATTCAGGGCCACCCGTGGAATGTTTTGAAATCTACAGGAATAAGTGTAGGAAACCCAAATATACAAAAGGAGCAACACATACCAGATCGATCTCCATGTACTTGCTGCTTCGATAGCATAGACGTAAGCCAGTCCACAACCTCTCTTCTCGACCGCCATTTATAACCAGCATGGATGGAACTTTCCTTGCCATAAACCTGCAAGAACTCCTCGGCAACAACATAGAACATGTGCCTAACACTTCTCTCAGTTCCCACAACCGCAAGGACCGATTCCCCACCGGAATCCTTCAGGAAATAGTGAACCACACGATTTCCACGCTCCTGCGATACAAATTCCTCTTTCCACTCCACAAAACAGTGACTATTTCCAGTCATTTTGCACAAGAAGCTAACAGGAATACAGGACACCAGAAACCCACTTGAAACTCAAATCACATGGCTGAAGTGCCCAATAGAGACAGCAAAGGGTTCAAATCCACCTGCTAACGCTGCCCAATAAGCAACACAACCAAGGATTCAATCCTTAGGGTGAATCACCCCAGGAAAACTCAAGCTCAATCTGCCAAAACGGCAAGAACTCTAGCCAAAATATATCAAACTGACCATAATTTACAAAAGCCAATAACTTGAGAATCAAAAAGCAGATCAAAAAATCCCAGGTCCAAACCCTGAAGATGCCCCAAGTAAGTGGGACTTGACGCAACACATCACACCCAAATGATTTAGTTTCCTTCAACACCCTCGCAAGTTGCACCAATTCCAAAAGGTTCTACCATCTATTCAAAGCATAAATTTCTATTAAAGCCTAAGAACCACCAAACAGGAGAATTCTAACAACTCAGAACTGGGAATTTGACCAAATTGTCCAGAACCAGAAAAAAAAGACCAGAGCTTTGAAGGTTTACAAGCAGATCAGAAACCCCAGAGTCACAAAAAGCGATTCAGGGCTTGAAAGCCCCCCAAGAGGCGCAAATATGTGTCTTTGGCTGCGTTTTTGACCAGAGAATCACCACAAAGAAAATGAAATTGGCATCTCAATTTAAACCAGAAGACTAAAACTTCAGCGGGCTTGTCAGAGTCTTAATGATTGAAAAGAACCTGGTGGTGGTGGTGGTGATGTTTAAATTTTCAAGGGAGAAGTGGGTACAACAGGTTTTGTGCCTGTTTTGGTAGGTACAAGGGAGAAGAGAGAAATGGAAAGGACAGAGGAGGAGAAGAGGTAAGAGAAGATGAAGGAGGAGGAGGAGGAGAGTACCTTAAAAGGGTCTTGGACATGGGAGGTGAGAGAGTTGCAGGGCCTTGGAAATGTGCATCCCATGCAGCTGAGCCGGAATATGTCAAAGAAGAACAGGGGAGTCAGGAGTGGTAGAGGAAGAATAGGTAAAAACTATTTGTTTAAAGATTTTCTTTCTTTGAGGCCCTTGTTTGGTATTGATTACTCTAAACTCCATAGTGGGGGGCTGACTCCATTTGGGTCCATGGGCTATCTACCTTCTTGTTTTTGTTGTCTTTCTTTTTTTTTCATTTTCTTTTTATGTATGTAAATATAAAAGAAAAAAAATTACACACAACTCTCCCAAACTAACATCTAAAACAAAATAAAATAAAAACCCAAAAACACATTAACAAAATGAGTATGAACTCAACAAGTAATTCATATAATATAGGTTGTGAGTTTGAAATAGCAATTATATAATAACTTTTTTGCACTGATGAATGGTTTGGTATAAACCAACAAGAGATATGTTAGAGTACTAGCAGTAGTTTTTTTTGGCTTTTCTCTAAATTTAAGGTACAAAACTACTTTTTTGCTTCCTTATGAAAATATATTTCACAATGACTTCTCTTACCTTGCCTTATATCATTAAAATATTATTTCTTTGCCAAATACAAATTTTCTACTTACCCTCACTTTTTTTACAAAATCCCAAAATACAATCCTCAATTAAAGACAAAAATATGAGAGATGAGAGAGAAAAGAGAATTGTTTATATTAAACATTTTTATCTAAAATGGCTCCTTAAATTTGTAAAATACCCTTTGCATTAGAAAAGCACAAAAAAAAAAAAGAAGTAAAATAGATATTTTATTGAATGACCTAAAAAAAAGCTGCATGTAGTTGCATTATTCAAATAGCTATTTTATTTTTTTTATTGTTTTCTTACATATTTTCTCTTTTTCCAACAAATTTTCCTGATATCTCTCTTCCACATCTCCCTTTTTTCAAAATTTTCTTACTATTTCTCTCTCTACATCTTATTTTCTCCAAAAGTTGAAAAATAAGATATTTAGAAAAATACAATCCTTATAAAAAAATAAAAAATATTTAAATGATATAAATAAAAATATAACTAATCGGATGTAGGAAATATGTAAAAATTCATTAGTTAAAGTAGATAAAATGAGTTTTGATGAATTATTTTGTATAAAAATTTGACTCCTCCATTGAAAATGCTCTAATGTGTAATGTTTATATCTATCAAAAAACTCTTTTATAAAATGGTAAAATTAGTCATTGGACTTGTAAGTTTATAAGATAAGTGTTTCTATTCACCTCTTGTTAGGCCTCTTTGGACATCTACACAAAAAAACAAAAAACAAAAACAAAAAAAACCACTTAAAAGACTTATAAAACTTGTCACGTGTACATATTTTCCTTATTAGCATATACATCCCCCCAAAAAAAAAAAGAGGGAGATATGGCGATTAGGAAAATCTCCTGTATGGGTGACCTACTCTCATTCTAGGCAAAGGTGACTCGTGGGAAACCCCAACCCATAGAGATGGTCGTGGGGAGTCATCTGCAACCCATCTTCTATGTTAGGTGGGTCACAATGGACCCCTCCAACCCTCACGACCACCTTAGCAAGGCAAGAGGGAGGAGGTTGGAAGGGTTGGGATCCCTTGTGACCCACCCTCTCCTCCACAAAGTGCGTCACAAGGAACTCACTCACCCTTTCGCAGGGTGGTCACAAGGAAAACACATCATCTTTATGAAAAATAAATATTACATTAAACGATCATATGATGGTTCACATTTTAGTGCCTAATGTGATAAGTGTCACGTGAATTATCATATCAGTTTGTAAATGTAATAAGTGTCATGTAGACTGTTAGGTGAGAATTCACACTTAAATAATTAATATAGTAAGTGTCAAATAAACTTGAAATAAAAACTGTAGTAATTAATTTAGTTGTTATAATTTTTTTTTTCCAATTTGACTTAAATGCTGTAAAAACAAATTACAATATACAGACAATGGTGTTTTCAACGGTCGAGATCTTATCTAGCCGCGCTGACTTTTTTGAAAGACAAAATGGTACATTATTTGAGATGCAAGCTTTGCGTGCGGCGATGATTTTCGTCTTATAAATAAATATCCACGAGATCATGGTGTCCTACTAAATTAATGGGAATGGGGTACCCCATAGCATGCTATCTGCTGGTTCCCACTTCCCAAAACCACCTTTTTTTTTTTAATGGGTAAGAAGATAAATTTTTTTTTTTTTTTGGAAAAATAAAAATTATGTAAAGAAAATAAAAGATTTGATTAGCTATAGTCTAATCCAACCTCATTAGAATGTAAGACCCAATACAATTAATACTAATTAAGATGCCTAAATCTAATACTTGAAATTCGAATCCTTACCCTAAATCTAATACTTGCCAAATCACTTAAACGAACACCTTGAGACCTCTTATAGTTAAAATGAGGATTGCAAATTACACTCTTACTAGGAGCTCAAGTGACTATTCTCAAGAATCTATCCCTAAGGAGGTAAAAACGATTGGTCAAAGAGCTCCTCAACTTCAAAATTCCATTTGTGGTGTGGGGACCTTTTCTTTTCTTTTCTTTTCTTTTTTTTTTTTTTTTAAGTTTATAAAAGGAGAACAAATAAGGTGATTACTAGATTCAAATTCATAATTTAAAGAGTGTTTTGCATACCACAAGTGTAAATATAAACACAAAATCCCGAAAAATTAATTGTTTTATAGTAAGTTTTTAAAATATACTATGTTTTAAACATAAAATATAGTATGTTTTAAACATAAATTATCTACATTTTCAAAATGCCGGCAATATGATGCGTTTTTAAAAACGCACGATTTTAAAGACTAAACTGCAATGGTCTCAAGGGAATCCCCATGAGATTGGGTACGCACTAGGGCTTAGGTTCGACTCCTGTAATGAAAATCCATTAGCCTATTAATGTTCGTCACTTTGAGCCCCATTGATACCCTAGTGGGGCAAGTGTTAAGACATGACTCGATTGGTCTTTAGAGAGCACCTACGGTTCCTACTGTCTTGACTCTTTTTGAGCGATACCTTGTGGGTTGGTGCTACTATGATCACACACAGAATAACTATAATTGACCTCCCCCGCCCACCTTTTTTGCTTAAAAAGAAAAGAAAAGAAAAAATGTCAAACTACAATTTTACAAAACGCTTAATTAACCTTTAAAGTAATCAGTCCCTTAATGTTTATTTTCGTATAAAAAAAAAAAAAATTCTGCCTCATAGTGGCTTCCTTGGCCTTATATGCATGTCGTTTGCCATTCTTCTACTTTTCTGCCTGGTGCCTTCAGGCTTCAGTAGCCCCAAGCCCCCAACCTATGATGCTGGATGTACAAGCAACAAGACAAAGAATCAAATTCTTTCCCTGCCACAACTATGCAAGTCGAATAGAAACCTCTGCATCACAACTGTGTTGCCAGAGATTCTCAGAAGCCTTTTCATGCCTTTGAGGGAAGACAACTTAATGGAACAATGATTCAGCACTTTAGAGAACAGACTGAACAGTTGAGGAGGTTTATGCAGCATTGCTGCAACAGCATCGAAGAATAGATCAATGACACATTTATTGATCATTTCAGCTATCTACCAGTCATATGGATTCTACACTGTTTTCCCTTTTCATGCTTTCACAACTCTTGAGTCTCTGATAGAATATAGTATAAGGCAAGACCATGTGCAAAGATCAATAAATATAACACAGATCAATAAATATAACACAGATACGAGCAAAAACTTGATTCTAACAATACAAAGCATCTTATATATGAAATTCCCATGAAGATAGACATAACAAAACCAAAAAGTACATTGGCAGAGTTAACTGTGTATCGAATAACAACTTCAACCAAAATGTACATTGGCAAAGTTAACTGTTTATCCAATGACTTACAAAATAGGCACATCGGAGATTGTAGGGCAATTAAAACGTTTACCTCTCAAGTGCCACGATTTGGTGCCTGGACCGACACTGGTGGTCCATGCGAGTATCTCCACTGACAACACGCAGAGCATTTATCCAACTTCACACTGTTTTCCAATGTACAAAATTTACAGGACCAGATTTTAGACTTGGTACGAACATCTTCTGGCTTTTGTGTGCTACAAAGCTCACATATTGGAGCCAACGGCTGCAGTGATACACCATCATTCACATGCAAAACACTAATGAGTGTTATGGTAGAAAGCCAGTGCGGGTTAAAAATCTTTTTGCTGGTTACATACTTTACTAAATAATGTAATTAAACCTTAGAAGAAGATGAAATGGAGCATAAGAACTGAAAAAAAAAAAATACAAACTCAAGTGAGCCTTAATCATCTAATTACTCACCAATCACTTATCCTATCTTCTAACAATCTCTAGATTGCTTTCCATTTGGATAAAATTTACAACAAAATGTTAATAGGTTTGACAATACAAAGGATCTTTCAGCTCTAAGTAACTCCCAGGAAAGAAAAGAAAAAACAAAAACATAAAAAACAAAAGAAAAATTTCTACAAGTAACTACAGTCGACAAACATCATGAACAGTGGCGGAGCCACAACACCTTGTGTGGCACCCCCAAAGACTTTAATTTTTTTTTTCCTACCAATGGGACTTGTGGCAAAAAACTTTTTCTAATACTGGTATTTAAATCAATGAGAAATTGAGCTTACAATTGTGTCAAATTCTCCAATTAAATATTTAAATTCTAATAACCAATATTTTCAATATTTAATAACCAAAATATCCAAATTACAAGACCATTTAGATTAGGAATTGTGTTGGCAAGGAAGAAAAGAAGAAAGTGAAAGTGAAAGTCCTAATCTAAGTGGTCTTGTAATTTGGATATTTTGGTTATTAAATATTGAAAATTTTAGTTGTTAGAATTTAAATATTTAATTGGAGAATTTGACACAATTTTAAGCTCAATTTCTCATTGTATTTAAGTACTAGTATTAAAAAAAGAAGAAAAAATTTTAAAAGTACGCATTCATTACATGATGGAAAAAAAAAAATCAGCAGTACCTACAATATAAAATGTCTGGTCTGCTCCGCCATTGATCATGAACCCAGACTTTTCAATTCGTAGTCAAAACCATAAGAAGTTTCCTCTCTGAAGTATAATACAATATCTTGACTTATAAAAAAAAAAGTATAATACAATATCTTTAGTATAAATTCTCTTAACACACATCTATTGAAATTCTTGTTTTTATGCATAGGTCAGAACAATGTAAACGAAAAACCTCCACTTATCAAAGGGTTTGTTAATTACTATCAACCTGAAATTAAGTGATATATCCATTTCCTACTTAACTTTCTCTTAAGTATTATAAGTGAAACCCTTTCTCCTACAAAAGTTGGGCTGCATGGGACAAATTAACCTGACAAGTTAACGAAAAATGAACTTTGAATGAATATACTATTAGAAATAATATCCATTCCATAAATAATTGAATAATGAAGTAATATTATGTAAAAAACACTTACCGAATTCAATAAAGTGCATGTTCTACACTCCCACATAGCAGGTTCCTCTGCATTCAATGTTCTATCACACATTGTATTAGGACTGAGGACCGGCTCAGAAGATGGACTGGACAAATCCACAACAGATCCTTGCTGACAAGTAGACTGAGGAAATGAGGTGTTATCTGATTTGCAACTTCTCTTTTGAGATCTAATGTCATGACCAAGCATGGAGCCAGAGCTTGAAGCATCCATAGATAAATCAACAAAATTGGATTCCAGATGATCATTGGAAGATTGACGAAACAAGCTTTGATCTAATTCCTGATTTCTTTTTCGAGATACTGCATCCACAGTGTTTGCACTTGAACCACCATCTATTCTTGAGCTTCCTCCACTTTGCTCCTTATATAGAAGGTCCTGTAAGATATCAGAGCTACTTTCTTCATCTGCAGAAGCTTCCCAAGACTGAGAACCACACCAGATATCATCCTGTAATCTTCTTTCTGCAGCCATTGCAGCAGCTTGTATTGGACTAAGTGCAGCCATAATAGTGCTATCACCACCAAGACGTTTGGGTCCGGATGGGAGAAGAGATCCCAAACGCGTTCTCTTTTCTGCAGCCGCTAGTGCAGTTTGGCGGAGAGATGAAAGAGGGGGTTGACGGGAGAAACCACCCAAGCGCCTCCCAGGAAGATCAAACCCCTGTCCCGTGCCTGTTACTCCCTTGGCCATCAGCTCCTCACACTCCTGTACATAATCAAAAGCATCATGCATAATGCAAAAAATGGTCCTCACTAGAAATTGGACACATGATCATCCACCCATGAATGGAGCTCGGTAAATGGCTGCAATGACTTTAACCACACTAACGTAAAATAAAATATACCTTTCTATAAAGGGCTATAGATACAAGTGAAATCTTTTAGTTGCTTAAGATGCACAAAATACATTTAACAGTTAAAAAGGAAAAAATCCCCTTACAAGAAATGAAACATCAATTGTTAACTGTTATAAATGAAAGGGAAAATTAGAAATACCTTTCTAAGTTCATCCCAAAGCATGTAGAAGCTGGCATTGTGAGGGCCATGGGCGTTATGGCAAAGTTCATGGAGCATTGTATCAAGAACTTGATCAAAAGGGAAGAAATCCCAATCCCTGTTTGGCCTCCGAAGCCTCAGCTTCACATTCACCCCACCTCCCACATTCAACCCCAGAAGAGACGGATTCTTCGGACTGCCAATTTATTTATTTATAATTATCATTCAATATGAAGGCAAAACACACAAACCTTAAGAACCTCATTTGATTGCCAAGAAATCACACAAAATACAATTGTAGAGTAATAGAAACAGTAGAATTTATGGCGAAGCTTGAGACAGGAGATAGAAAATCAATAAAAAATTCAGCTTGATTAATGAAAAAAATTGACAATAACAAAATACCATTAAGTAACAGTCACATTCTTGTTTAGGTTTTTTTTTCACTCAGTTGAGCCAATTGGCTTAGTAAAAGTTACATTCTTTTTTGGGGCAAGGTCCCCCAAAAAAATTAGACCTCTCTTTAAAGAAAATAAAAACACAAACCCAGACTCAAACAAAACAAAACAAAAAGGTAACTCATATCAAACTCGGTATATTATTCTCTAATATTTTCCCTTTCTTGCAATAAAAAATAATGGAATCCTAAATATAAAATAACTAAAATCTTTGTCTGAGCACGTATCAATCACATTGAAACCAAAAATAAAAAATAAAACAACTTCGAAATTTATAGCATAATGGGGTTCCAAGAACTATTATGAATTCCCGATTTTTCATTTCATCTTCTTACTTTTTCCCTTCCTTTCCTACAATTTCTCGGGAACCAACCAAACGGAAAAGCAGAGTATAAACAGAGGAAAAAGTTACCAGAATTCGGAGAGAAGTTTGACCCTCCATTTGTGTTTACGCATAATGGGCTGGACCTGCTTCGCTATTCTCTCTAGAATCTTCCTCGCTTCGTCTTCTCCAGGCTTTTCAGGGCTTTGATTTCCCATACCTTGTTGAGATCGTCCAAATCCATATCCCCAGAATCGAAATTTCAAAAAAGAAAACCCAGAAATGGAAGCGAATGTAAAACCCTGGGTATTTTTACCAGTGGATCATGGTGTTCATCTCCGCCGGTGACTTTTGAGAGAGTGGGAAAGTATTTTGGGCTTTCTTTAGGTGTGAGGTTGGCGGGATTTGGGTGATGTTTTTATCACACATGGGGACGAGGTTGAGCTTTCAAGTTTCAAGTTTCAATTTTCAAAGTAATGCGAAATACTATTGAGCTTTTTCATATTTTTATTTTGTTTGAATATTAATAAAAATTGGTTGATGTAAGACATAACTTTTAAATTTTTGGGTAACTTCGCTTAACTCCAACTTTCAAAAAAAAAAAAACATCAACTTTCATTTTATTCTAATTACCCCCTTCTGTTAAAATTCTAAAGAAGTGATGCGAAATTTTAATGGTATAGAAGTCCTTTTATCATTTATACAATCTCATTTAACCCTAATATCGAAAATTTAATACACCAAAGAGAGATTTTAAAGTTTAAACATTAGATAAATATTTACAAAAGATGCAATATTTTAGGAGGATTAACTGAAGTTATCCTAAATTTTTTATGAGTACAATGAAAAAAGTTGTTGAGTATAACTTTTTTTGAAAGAAATGAAAAATAAGAGGATTAAAAAAAATATATGAAAAATTGATTGTGGTGAAAATAAAATGATATGGTAAAGATTAGAATTACTTTTTTTTTTTTTTTGAACAAAATCTCATCCATTAATCAATCAATAAGGAAAGAAGTACAAACTGCTCTCCCGATACATCTCATAAACACCATCCTTACTAATGAAATAACCTCCTCTCACAGCACTACAACTTCTCCCTATTGGCCTCAACAGACAGTGAGTAGTGCCACCTTAAAAGGCTACACCCTCCCATTGTCCCCACTAGGTTTTTTGAAATTAAAGTATTGTGAGAGTGAAGGGCAATCTTAGTAATACAAGTCAATTACTAGTCGCAAACTGCTCCGAAGCAATCACCTCCTGAATGCATGCCGGCATTTCGTCCCATTGATGATTCAAGTTAAGCTGCACCGACATCTGAGCTAGAAGGTGTGCTGCCGTGTTGTCCTCTCTCCTAACAAACTGGGCTTTCCATCCCTCAAGAGTAGATATCTCCTGTTTTATATCAGCCAACACCTGCCTCATCCATCCTCTGTCCACTTCAGCTAAATTAATCCCATCCACCACCACTTTGGCATCTCCCTCAAAAACAACTCTAGAGAGACCCAAATCCCGGCATAGTTGAATGGCCAAACATGGCTCAAGGCAGCACCTCCTGGTTCCACTACGTGCCGATATAAAAGCACCGTGAGAATCCCGAACCACTACCCCAAGCCCTGCCGTCCAACTCCTCCCCCTACCGCTGCGTCCCAATTTGCTTTAACCCATCCAATATTAGGAGCTTTCCAACCTAGCATTGGATGTTGATCCTGTTTACCCCTCTCCATGTTCTCTTTTCTTGGGCCCGTCGATAATTCTCCACAGCTTGCGTTGCACTTTGAATCAACGAATTTGGATGGACAAAGCTTCCCCCATGCAAAACCTCATTTCGCCTCAACCAAATGCGCCTGGCAACATAGCTGAAGATTTCCATTTCAACGCTTATACATCTGTTAAACAGACCCTCCACCACCTCCATAAAAACAGGACCTGCAAAAGAGCATTTTTGGATTCTTGGGCACCCCCCACTCCAGACTTCCATGGAAGAAGGACACTGCCACAGAATATGAAACACTATCTCCACCTCCCTTCCACAAATAAAACACATAAGGTCCTTCAGAATCTTTTTTTTCCACAAATTCTCCTTGATTGGTAGAATTTCATTACATGCTCTCCATAGAAAAAAAATTTCACAGTTGGGAACCGACAAAGACCAAATTTGTTTCCACACCAAGGACCTTTTCCCTCTGTCTGAACCCTCTGCATCATTACGAGAAGCCATCTCCATTTGCATGAGATAGACACTTCTAACAGAAAACACCCCATCTTTCGTACTGCTCCATATAAGGACATCTTCTTGATTTGTGCAACTAATGGGTATTTTTTGTATCACCTGCACCTCATCAGCAAAGAAAATAGTACTCAGCAGATTATTATTCCACCATCTTGAGTCACCATCTATTAACTGGTCCACCGTGGCATTTGAGTTTAAAATAGTGGGTGGAGATATAACTTTGAAATCCGGACTCGACAACCATCTGTCTTTCCAGATTCTAACCTTTGCCCCATTTCCCACCCTCCACACTAAGCCCTCCTTTAGTAGCTCTTGTGCACTTAGAATACTTCTCCATGCAAAAGAAGCTCTCCTTCCCATTTGAGCCTCCAAGACTGAACTTGTTGGGTAATATTTGGCTTGCATAATTTGGCCCACCAGACTGTTTGGATTTTCCCACAATCTCCACATCTGTTTTGCAAGAAGGGCAATGTTGAAATTATGGAAATCCCGAAAACCCATACCTCCAATAGCTTTTGATCGTCCCATCCGCCCTCAACTCATCCAATTGATCTTTGATGTATTCTCCTTGGTGCCCCACCAAAATTTCCTTATAAGCGAATTTAATTCCGTACACAAAGCACGAGGTATTAAGAATACGCTCATACAATATGTAGGAATAGCTTGAATTACCGCTTTGAGGAGAATTTCTCTTCCCGCCTGCAATAGGAACTTAAACTTCCAATCCTGAAGCTTTTTCCACACCCTATCAACAATGTGTTTGAAAGCTGTTGTACGTGATTTTCCTACTAAAGCAGGAAGCCCCAAATAAGTATCGTATCTCTTTGTCACCGGTAATTGTGACAGTACTAGCACATCCTCTCTATCTTTGATGAAGTATTTTTACTGAAAAAAATAGAGGTCTTATTTTTATTCAGCCTTTGCCCCAATGCTTCTTCATAAATTCTAAGTACATTTGTCAATTGAACCCATTGAGCAATATTAGCTCTACAAAAAAGTAGGCTATCATCCGCCAAAAAAAGATGACTTAACCAAGGGCCCCTTTTTGAAGTAGGAACCCCTGTAAAGATTCCCTCATTATTCACATTCCCCAACATTGCACTCAACGCCTCTGCACATAATAAAAAAAAATATGGGGAAATTAGGTCTCCTTGACAGCCCTTTCTCTGGAAAAATGTTACCACAAGGCTTACCATTTATCATAACAGCATATTGAACTGAGGTGACGCACATCATAATTAATTGGATCCACCGAGGAGCAAAACCTAGACGTTCCATAACCGCCTCAAGGAACCTCCACTCAACCCGGTCATAGGCTTTAAAGATTAGAATTACTGCACCCAAAACAATATCTAAAATATTGCATAGACTCTTAATGCACCAGGAATGAAATAAGTGAAAAAAAATGGATTGCAAATTACAATACTCTCCATTTCATTTGCATTGGAGAAGAGTTGGTCACTTATAAATACAAGAGCAAAATTGTCCTTTCATATGTTCTGTACAATTTTGCTCGTGTTATAAACTCGGGCTCTTATCTAGGTCATTTGAACTAAAGAATCCAAGATGGTCAACCTTTTACTTTTATTTATTAGAGATGCACATTTATCTCATTTAACTACTAACCAATTTGTAATATTTTCTGAACTTTTAATTTTTTACAAGATCTTTCAAATTATCATTTGGGTTACAATGTCCCATTTAACCCAAATAATTTTGATAAAATTAAAAACAAAGAAAAAAAAGGGAGAAAAAAATTATTAAAAAAAAAATCTCTAAACTGTTGTCTTTTTTTTTTTTTTATCGGTTTTTTTTTTATTATTATTTTGAAAAAGGGGACAAGAGATGCCAACTTATCGTTTTTTATTTTTTATTATTATTTTGAAAAAGGGGACAGGAGATGCCAACCAATGAAACTCATCTCGTTTGATACATCCAGCTTTGTTACAGCCTTGAAGTGGTCTAAAATTATGGGTCAGATATCACTTTTCAACGGACAAAATTTTCCTCCAAATTGAGATGGAAGAATTTTCTTTAACCCTTTTCAACCACCCAAATCCTTCCAGGCTTGAGATGTTAAAATGGTGGCCATGAATCTCATCATTTACTACTATTAACCAAGATGATGGAGGCTCTCATTCACACCAAAAGTATAACAATACCTATTCACTGGCCAGAGACAGAATCCCTGTACTTGCTACAAGGAAAACCACATTTTATCTCTCAATTATTCCACTCTGCTGTGTGGCAGTGCCAAGAGAAACTATTCCATCTATGGGTAAGCAGAAACCTCAACAAAGGATTTCTTACAGTTTGTAAAGCCCCTTATACATTGATCTATCAATTAGAAAAATCGATGATAAAAATAATAACAAAGGGTATGGCCAATCTATCTCCGCATTAATTCTGATTCTATGCCCTTAAAAGACCTATGAACAAGATTTAAAGTAGAAAGATGCTTAGTACATGTATTATATCTTCCATGTAAAATGATCAAGAAAGTCTCACATACATTTATGCACTTTTGTGAAGAGAAGCCAAGAGCAGCAGTCTTCCCACAAAGACAACCTATCAAGAAGCAGACAGGCATCCGGTTCAGCATGATCTCAATCCCAAATCATGACAACAGCAATTACGCCAACACCTAACGACACCGCCAATAATTTGTAATAGGGTGTGTCAACTGCAATGGCCTTCTGGGGTATATAACCCTTTGATAGTAGATGGTTTATGGAGACATAGATGAAAACTCCACATGCTATACCCATTGATATGGCAAAGATCCAATCTGCCACAGCACCCTGAGTTGTGGCATCTATTAGGATTCCAATGGCCACACCAATTGGGCTTGAAATGGCGAAGGCAAAAGCATAGGCTACACATGATAAGAGGGGTCGGTTGGCATCATTCGAAGGAGAGCAATACCCATAGCAATGGCTGCAAATATCTTGTGCAAAGAGATTGTCCATAAAGCTTTCCAGGCGTCGGCTTTTGTCTCTGCAACTCCAATTGCAATGCCCTCAAAGACAGAATGGAAGCATAAGGCTACGATCAACAAAATGCTATCCCCAAGCGAATCAGCAGCTGCCAAAGAGTGGTGTGGGAAGTGGCTCCTGGTGCCATCATGGACCTATTAAGGCATACAAGTAACTATTCACTCAGAACCACTAAAAAGATGAATCTCAAAAGAAGAAGAGGTTGCCTCTCCTCTAATGCTAATTTGAGATGTGTGAGTATATATCTCTCACCTGATATTCTGCTTTTCCACCGTTATTAATACTTTTCCCTTGCTCAACTCCGCCTGAAATGAAGGAAAAAGTTGAATAACATTATCAATCAAACTGCCATAACACATTTACATTCTGTGTTTGGAATTAATGAAGGAGTTTCACATCTGTTTGGATTCCTTCAGATTCATCTACTTCTTGCTGAGATTTTTCAGCTAGTCTTGTAATAAGATTATATTCACTTGCGAGTTTAGTAAACTTATAGTTTCCATTCCAAAATCTTTTCATCTTAACCCTTCTAGGAACCATAAAGAAAACCATCAAACACTGCTTAATTCTCTCCCTTACAATAAAGGTCTTCTTTCTTTGATAAGTAATTTGATCCAATAAAAAAGGGTAGACAGACGCAACCCAAGTTACAAGAGAAACACCAATAATGAAGCAGAAGAGAAACACAAGTCAAGAAACTCTAAGGCATTAGAAAAACGAGAAGAATTGTAAGCAACCATCCAAACATAAAGAGTATTGAACACAAAGGCTTCTATCTCTGTCACCGTCCTCTCACAATAGTGGTCTTCATGTCTATACTAAACCAGAAAACCTGTTTGCTCACTATGAATTAGGAAAAACTAGTTATAACACACAATACACCTTTTTCCCAACACTAATCTTAACTTTTCGTATGCTAATCCAAGACAAAATTTACCTTTCCAATAAAAAATCGAACACAACAGACCAATAACACCCATGAATTAAAATTGAAATGATCTTTTGCAAACATATATTGAAATAAGTAAAAATTCCCCATTTTCCTAAAGAATATCAGATAAAACGACAATCAAATAATACCTTGAAGCTCTGGATCAGCAACAGAAGACCCAACACCGTTTCCCTTCCCCCACACAAACGCGATGGCACAATCCGCCACCATGGTCAACAAGTAGCCCGCGCAGGCCAACATGAAGGCGAAGGGGTACTTCTTGGCCGTCAAGTCCCCGAAAGTCTCATTGGCATCGCTGAGAAAGTGCATCATCGCCGTGCCCAGGAAGACACCCCCAGCAAACTGCGTCCCCAGCGCCAAGAACCCCTCGTTCCACTTCAAAAAGTAGGGGGAAACGCCCCCAACAAAAGTGGCCGCAAAAATGATAATCAAACACCATATCTTGGCCAGTATCAGAGGCCTCGCCCGAAGGTCAATACCTTCGTCGCTTGAGTTGCTGTCGCCGTGGCCGCTGTGACCCGAGGCGGGGAGGATGAGGAAGATGAAAAAGAAGAAGCAAAAGACGAAGAAGGGAATAGAGCGAGCCATGGTGGTTGGGACATTGCAGGGATATTTGTGAAGAAAAAAAAAGATATTTATAGAGATGGGAGAATATAGGATAGTTGTACTACACAGAGGACCGTGAGAGAAACAGCTATAGAGGCAGTACAACTACAAAACTGAGAAGATGACAAGCTTTGAAAAGCCTGTGTACTACAAAACAAACATTAATGGAGAAATTAGAGGAGAAGTTTCGTGTGAGAGTTTGGTTGGACCAACGGCCACCTCACGATGCCAATGAGACTTTTCTTTTTCTTTTTCTTTTTTTCCTTCTATATATATATATATATAAGTTATGCCATGAATGCATCTTTGCCATATTAATGTATTTCTACAAAAAATAAATAAAAAAGAGAGAAAAAAGAAGGGTGGGTCCCGGGTGGTGGAGAAGATCCCTTCTACATGTAATCTTAGGATTCTTTGATGACCAAAACACTCCCAATTCCACGGAAGTGGCTATATGATTTTGAGGATAAGGTTCGGAGGGAGTGGTTACAGGGAACTCTCACTCTGTCATTGGAAACGAACCACGTTGGGCATTGGGAATCTCCAAGATAAAATTCTTATAAAATTTAATTTTTGACCTCCTAAATTATTATTATTTTAAAAATTTTGTCCCTCAAACACAAATTTCTAGTTTCACTCCCGTTGCAACGACCTCTTTCTACCTTGCGAAGGATGGATTACGGGAGTCCCTTGCAACTCACCTCAATGCAAGAAAGGGTGTGACACATGGGTATTAGGGTGAGTTGCAAGAACACTATCACGAGTTACAATCCATCATCTTTTTGTCCAGGATTAGTCGTAAAAATTTGATTTTTGAAGTTCATTATTATTATTATTTTTTTTTGTGTTTTGGTACCAAAAAAACATCTTAGACCAACTCGTACACGTAATTAAAGGTCACCCAAAAAGTTTTATCTAACTCAATTTTATTTATAATACTAAAATACCATTTAAATTGAAGGAAAAAAAAAAAAAACCAATTGATATTGACTCAAATGTTTGGAGTCGCTTACAATGAAGATTCCTCGTTAAAAAAGTCTTATATTCAATTAATATTGAACTATATATTTTCTTCATCAATAATAATAGGAAAATGCTAGGGGTTCTCCTAGTAGGTTCTCTAGCGTTATCTTTACATAAAAAGCATGATTTAGAAAAATAAAATTGTAGTGGCTCTCTTACTACCCTTTTTCTCGATTAAGATCAAATTTGGCGTTAGCAGACAAAATTTGTGAGTAATCAAAAATTGAGATATTAGATCAAATTTAGATGATCAAATTCGTTTTTTGATGATATCATCCTAAAGGTTAACCTTCCACCTTTATGTTTTAATTTTGAATCCAAAATAAGTTTTAAAGATTAGAACCAATAATTAACTCATAAAATTAATCATAAGAAAAAAATCACAATTTTATTTTTTTTTAAATCACGTTTCTACATATAAGACTATAACAATTTAAGATTAATGCAGTGAGAAACCTAGCAAACCTCATAATAATATTATTAAGATTTCATATTTATTTATGAGATGGAAATTTAATTTTTTTTTTTCCCCAAGAAATAAGTAGTAGAATAGATAAGTTGGTTGAAACGTGACGATCATCTGAAGTAGGCTAGACCAATTGTTGATTAACGAACTATCATCATAGATTGATTGCATGCCACGCTCTTCTTCTATCATCGCGTGAACTAGTTGCTACAATATAGGCAAGGAACGAACTAGTGGCTAACATTCATGATTCCGAGTCAAAGTCTTCTTATTAGACAAAACAATTCAATAAGATTATCCACCATGCCCCATCACAAACGCCACGAATTTTCCTCTTCTTTTTTTTTATTTATATATTTTTATCTTATCCAACAAAAATTTGTTCCAAACATTCTCTCATGTTATTTAAAATAATTAAAATACTTGTAAAAATCAAGTATTTTGATAATATAATAGACTAAGCTACATGAATTTTCTTCAAACAATTTGGAGAAAAACTTTATCAATATGTTTCGGTGAATCACGAACATATGGGCAACAATCAGTTTCAAATCATATTGAGACATCGTATCAGACTTACATTGCATGTTATATTAAAAATCGCCAACCCAAAATGACGTGTGCCAGATTCAAGTTATATCGAGACATTAATATAAGTCAACAATAACTCGCAAATTGTGCTAAATTCGTATTAAATTTGCAAATTATGTTAAAAATTGTCAGCCCTACAAATACGGTCAAAATTTTAGAAATAGAAAGAATGGGAACAACAATTCTTTACAGCTAACTGGGGCTAGATATTCTTGAAGCGAAAGCAATGTGGGTACAAGAAATTCCAAAATGGAACCCCACCTAATAACTTCACCGCAAAGCTGGGTTTAGGCCAAATTGGAACACTGACTTATTGCCAACCAGTCTAGCAAAAAAATGGGATGGGGCAAAAGAGCGTGGCTTAACCACTAATCAGAAAGAGAGAGAAGCCAAACTCATAACAATGGAGCTCATCACAATTGTCGCTATCTGAAGGGTTTTGGCTTCACTCCAATGAACTACAATTGCCTCATTTCCCACCCCTAAGGAGTAAACCCTATATACCTGATCCTATCCGCAAAACCATGTATGTATCAGGTAATTCAAGAGAACTCCGAACCTAGGATGTCTGATCCTATGGCTCATCCAATTGTGTCATATCATATCATAGCATGTCTAAGAAATATATAAAAGAACTGCATCAACCAGATCATGCAATATTCAGCTAGTCAAATGAAATCTTTTTATTTTTACCAAGATGATTCATCTGTTCAGTTCTAACAAAAATTTGGCAAGGGGGAAACGAATAAGTATCCAAAAGAATAATATGCATAAGAGATGGTTCAAATTCATTATAACATGTTGATTTCTTGTAAAAGCTCCTTTCGGAGTTGTTCTTGTTGCTGGTGGGGCATGGCAAATAAAAACTGGTTTTCAAGCAACTAAATTACAACCCTGTTCTTCCAAAGGATAAGCTACTTATCAACCAGTAGAAACTTCACTTGATGTAAGCCAAAATTCTGTTCTCCGAAAAGAAAAAGAATATTGATGCAAAAAAATGCAAGGTCAAATGCCAGGAAACAAAATTACATATCACTTGTTAGGTTGTATATTGCAGTTCAAAATCTTTAGCTGAAATGGCTTTGGCTAGCGAGAAAATGGCTTCATACCTCCAATAACAGTGCCTTATATATTTCTTGTTTCCCAAATTGTAAATCAAGTACTAAAAATTCCTTCACCTGTTTTTACATCATTCTGGTCTCAACGTTTCCAGAAACGACCATGCTGCTTCTGTTCTTGCATTCGCCTGCAGGATTTGGTATGACAATTATTTCTTCAGTTGCATCATAAGAAAATTCTGATAACTTTAATCATACCAAGTTAAAAGAAAAAACCCAACAAACAAAATCGGAAAGTTTTTACCTCTGATAGTCTTTGGAACGCCTCATGAATTCTGTTGGGATCTCACACCCTTGATATGATGCCAGTACTGGTCTGATATCAGATGGACTGGTCCGGGCGACAACTGTGCAAAAACCAGGCAGGTGATTCTCACAAGGTCAGTAGTTACTCAGCAAACTTGCTAATTGAAAACACTAGAAGAGTATCTCATTCAATATCTATGGAAAATGTAGACTGCTTACATTCAAGGAATGGTATAAAATCCAAAAGAGCTGTATCATTTGCATCACTCTGCTTCCATGGCTTTATAGGAACAGAGTTCTCAGGTTGAAGGCAACCTTCCAGTGCATGGCCACTCAAATAAAGAACCTTTGCAGGATCTCTGTTAAGCTTTGAAAGATCCTGCCAAGAGAAACTACATCTTATTATATCTACTTGGCATCATGAGGAATGGCATGAATTCACTGCCTGAATTATTTCTCTCAGCATATCATCCACAAAAGAATTGTTGCTGATTACTTTCCCTATGCATTTTATACAAAATTTTTGCAGTCATTTAATTTTTTTTTTTTAAAAAAAACAAAAACCTGATGTTAAAACTTAATTCCGGTTTAATATTCTCATCTTTTTTCATGGGTGAGCTCTTGACCTCTAACCTCAAGTCACATAGCATCAGGCTACTGAGTTGTAGCTCATTGGTAGATTGGAATCTCATAAACCTATGTTAGAAAAAATAAGTCTCCTTTCATAATGAAATTCTCCAATATGAACAGAGTTTGATAGCGACACTTTAGAGTTGGAATCTACATAACTCTTGTTTAGAAATGCACATAGCAACACCCCATTTTCTTAAATTAATAATTCAATAAAAAAAGGATAAAACCCCTAGCACATGATGGAGATAAATCAGAGAAAATTTTGATTATTCTGCAATCCAATTTGTCGCATGAGTAAGCTACTACAATTACAGATAGTTGCATACAGCAGAGGCCCCTTTGACAGGTGGTACAATATGCATAGTAAAAATCAGGGCCTGCGTCTATTAAGCCAAAGTCAGAACATTCAAGACAATAAACAACTAACACTATGAAATACTCATTTTTCATCACTTCTAAGTTGCTTAAGCAACATATAATATCTCATGGCCAACCTTGATCATATATTCATATGTATTGTGGAAGTTTTCACTTCATAATGGAATATTTAAAAAGGAAAAAAGAAAACAACTGAATACAAGACACTGCAATATAGCAATACCCTACATGAAGATAACATGAAATAGGCAAAAAGCTGAAAATACCAAATAATTTCAACTACACGATAACAGATAGAATTCACAGATCCCAATCATCTTGAAGGCACACATGCAAAGAATAAAACATAATTCACTGAAAATAATATGAAGTCAAAAATCAACTTGAACATACTCTGTAATGCTTCCCATTCTGGTACCTAGTAGCACCTTTGGATAGCCTATATCGTATGCAATGCTTGGGATCCAGCCTTTCAACAACAGGGTCTACAAACTGCACATACCAATAGAAAGCAAGATAATGATAACAATTATAGAGATGAGAAAAAATCGTTGACCAAGAATAGGGAGTGAATAATCCGATTACCATACTCTGCTCATCAGAATAAATAACAATTTCATAGAATTGAGCCAGATGTTCCAAGAAAGCATCAACTCCAGGTCTTTTGAAAGTTTGCCAGCCTTTCTCTCGCTTTACATAAGACAAAGATAACAAACATTAAGCAACTTCATAAAAATATCTTCAATACATAATCGAGTATGAGAAGGATTTTAAGAGCTGAGGCACTTACTATAAAATGAACAGACAGGGATAAAATGAAACCAATACTTATGAACCACGACATTACATATGAAGTAAACAAAACACATCAAATGACTTGTAGGATAATCTCAACTACTTTCTTTCGTCTCTTGAAGAGCTTCCATTTTAAAAAAACTATTAAAAAAAATAAAGGAATACTGGCCTACCGTCCAGTCATAGTGAATTAGTGTCTCTTGTAGATCTAGAACAAGTGTGAAAACATGCCGCTCTGCAGGGTGCAAATCTGGAAGAAGCTTCTCTGAGTATGGTTCAGAAAAACTCTGTCATGAAGCAAGAGAACTTGCGGTTAAAAAAAAAAAAAGTACGAAGACAAAAAGACTTGGTACATTTTGGGATTGAGTGCATGAATAGAAAAAGTAGAAAATCACATATCAAAACCTAGCATGCACCTGAACTTGCTCTTCGACAAGCCTCCTCAGATCCAAGTAAAGTTCAATTGCCTTAGCAGGCACTGAGATGTTAGACATAAAAAGAATCAATGTAGATATCAATATCAGTTGGTTTTTGACACCCAACTAGTGACAAATGCCAACCAAACTCTGTCAATGTTTCGCAAAATAGGCATGGGCATAAGGAGTGTGACATTTACTTGGCTTCATTCTATATGGATTCTTCACTTGCTATTATTAGACAATGAACAAGGTGCTCATCAATCAGACGGCGGCTCCATTTTTCTGGATATTAGGTATCTAGGTCATAGGATTTTTGGGGAGGGTGAGAGCTATACAGGAATAAAATGGAGCACACAATATGCCCCATACACTCTTTTTGTAATATTAATATTTTTCACGCTGACAATTAGGCAGTCGATTTTGTTTTTTTAGTGAATCAAGCTTAAAGTCCAGATCCCACCAAAAGGACAAATATTTACACAAAAATCTTTCCTTTCTTCAGGGAAAAACTAGGCTCCTCTAAAGTGAGCAAAAAGCCCCCCACCCACATGGCAAAGCATCAACAGGCCAAAATTTGCTATGGATTGATGGTAAAAAGTATATCGGACAAAATTAACCTTAACTTGGAGCATAGCCAATGACAAAACCTACAAGAGAACTAATACTCCTCCTGCTGCCACTACTCTATATATTTGGCTACCAGCCAAACCGCAGCCGCCATTGTCTACATGGAATCTCTACCATCTTAGTACATGTCTTTTTTTTTTATAAGTAATTGGCCCCAAGGAAAGAGGGAAGGATAGATTCGAACTAGTGAAGCTCTTAAATATATCTTAAGTTGATATATGGTGTCAAACCCATCAACTTACCCCATTATCATCAAATTACATCTAATCCTAAAATTATTACTCTTAGACTTTGAATAAAAATATGAATCTATGTTGCTAGTAAAAGAGAATCAAAGAGCACTAAATGGAATTGTACTTCAAGATCATAATTAGAAAATATAAACAAATCTTGGCAGTATGCTCTCAGAAATAAATCATCCAATGACAGCCAATTTATATGGGATAAGAACATAAACTTCAGATAGTGGAACGCATAAATACAACACAACAGGCATAAGTAATTATCTGAAATGTACTTATCAAAAAAAAAAAATCTGAAATGTGACAAACTGAAACGTAGTTCGGGGACCCCTACCTGTCATTGCAGCAGAATAGAGCAACGCTTGAATTTTCTGTGAAAAAGAGATTGATGACAAAATGTTACTCTTCCGACATCTCATATCATATTGTAAAATGAACAGTCACAGACAATCGGTGAAGCTAACCCAATTTCCACTTAGAAAATCCCTTTTAAGTTTTACTTACCTCAACAGCAGGCGCATCTTCTGGCACAGTGAAATTTGCAGATGATCGTAACGCTCTCGTCTTCTCCTCGATTTCCTCAGAAGTGTACGCTGCAAAATAGATCCCAAATTTTCACAGTTCTCGTTATCTCATTCACCCCAAAATGCCAGACCCACCCCGCCAATTAGCATTCGCTAGTACTTTTCACTTCAAAAGCAACAAAAAACAACAAAAAAAACACTAACCAAACGACCCTTTCAAGATCAAAATGACACCCTCTCATTCAATCACAAATTTCTTGTCCTTCTCATTCAATACCAAAGCATAATTCAAATTATCAAAGAATCAATTCGATCATCAATGTCATAACCTTCTTCCGGATCAAACGCAAATGCCCAAAACAAAAAAAAATGACACTGTATTAGCTAAAGAAAAGTTCGAGCACAAACCGTAGGAGGCGTATCCGGCGTAAGCGGTGGCTCCGGTAACGCCTCCGATGATACCGTATTTGAGAAACCTCAAACCCTTGTTACTGCTCGTAGTGTTCGCTTCAAAAGCACTCGGAGAAGCATTACTAGCAGCTGTACCATTCGTAGTAGTATTCGAAGAAGCAGTAGCACTAGCACCAGCACCAGCAGTAGACGTAGCAAATGACGGCGCTATTGGCTCTTTGGGAGTGCCCGATACGGCGTCGGAGCTCAACAGGCGTCGATGGCGCTTTGAGACCAAAGACACGATGCGTGATCGGATAATTCCCGATGACATCGTTAGGGTTTTTGGAGATTGAATTTTGTGAATTTGAGTCTCTCTCTCTCTCTCTCAGATCTCTCTGTGTGTGTTAGGGTTTTGAATCAGGGTTTTGCGCAGAGAGAGGGTTTTGGATTGGGGGTGTTTGGGACTTAGGTGGGGCTATGACTCGACGAGGGTTATATGGTTGGAGGGTGTTTGGGAGTCGGTGTGGGGCAGTTCTAGTCCAAGAGTGGGATCCAGATAAGTCACTGTTTGGCTGCCGCCTTACTTTTTTTTTTGATAAGTATAACGGGGGATGCAACACGAGGACTTCCCAGGAGGTTACTTATCTTAGTACTACTCTCGTCCAAGGCCGTCTTACTTGATTTAGGTGGTTTTTTTAGACCGGATTTGTCTTTTTTAGAGCATCCATAGCAACCTCATTAAATTCATTTTTTTTATTAAATTTGTGAGATAATTTAACCAAAATGACTTAAATAACCACTTTTCAACCTCACCAATTTAACAAAAAATTTTATGACATGAACAATATTTATTAAACTTAAAATTTATTATTCACTCACATATTTATTAAACAATTCATTTCTCTCTTCTTTTTTGCTTTTCATTTATCTCTCTTCCTTTAATAGTTAAAAATGAATAAACAAATTTTTGAAAAAGAATATTTAAATGGAATAGTGAAAGTAGATTGTTAAAAACTTAAAATAATGAGGCTACTGAAATGCTCTAAAAAAAAAATTTGTTAAAATAACTAAAAGTATACTTTTGGTTATTTTAATAAGTAAAATTTGATGAGACTATTATGAATACTTTTATTAGGTATTGTTATTATATTTTGGATATATTATTATCGGTTTTTAAATCTAATGATTTTTTTTTTCTTTTACATGTTTGCATAAGAAGAAGAAAATGAGGTGTCCTCAAGAAGTAGCTCAATTGGCTGAGACCTGCCTAATGTAGCGGATGTCATTAGTTCGAATCCCCTTCCCCCTTTTCTTTTTGTGTAGACATGTCAAAAAAAAAAAAAGAAGAAGAAGAAGAAAATGGGATGGATAATTTGAACTAATGACCTATACTTTTTTTATGAATTTTTATGTTAATTTTTTTTAAAAAAAATTATGTTAATATAATGAGAATTTTTTTTATGTTAATTTTTTTAAAAAAAATTAAATGAATAATGTGGTAGTCAACCCCCCCCAAAGAAAAATTTTCAATTCAAGCATTCCGTCAGTCAAAACTTCTATGACTGAACGCACATGACCACCTTTGATTTTTTTTTTCTTTTCCAAAATGCCCTCAACAATGATCACGACGAAACTTGGCCAGATTCTAACGAAATCTGGCAAGTGTTTTTTTTTTCCTAATCTCTAACGAAGAAGACGAAGAGGATCAAGGGACAATGAAGAAGACGATTGATTTTCTGCTCGGCACCTGCTTCAAGTTTTCTGTGATTCACCATTTTTAGCTCAAACCCACCTACTTCCTGATCTTTGGGAGTAGAGCGTCAGCCGGGGGCATGGCGAGATCCTCCGGTGGCTGACTACGCGTCAGAGAAGCCAGATCCAGAAGCTCTGGTATTTCGAGTTTAGGCTCGAGGATCCAGTCGCCATGCTCCTAGCCGATGAGCCCTTCTCCGACGGGAAGCTGATGCCTCTGCTGCTCTTGTTGGTCAAACCTTCATTGAATGAGCTCTTCGTCTTCTTCGTCAGAGATTTTTAAAAAAAATGCTAGATTTCGTCGGAATCCAACTAGGTATAGCCGGAATCACTGTTGAGGGCATTTTGGAAAAAAAAAATCAAAAGTGGTCACGTGCCTCGCACGTGACCACTATTCCGTCAGCCATAGTAGTTTTGATTGACAAAGTACCTGAATTGAAAATCACTACCACCTTCCCGGGGGGGATAATATTATTTTTTTAAATATTTTTTTTAAAGCTATAAAATTTAATTTGCATAAATGAAATAGATCCTTTCATCTCAATCAAACAAAATAAAATTGATTAAGAGGATCATGTTCCTATCGACATGACTGGAGCTCATAATTATGACAGGTTTATTTATTTATTATTATTACATAATTAACAAGTAATCAATTCTAGTCAACTAATTTGTTCTCCTTCTAATCTCCAAGAGGTAGCTCAATCAGTTAGGAATCACATCTCATAAAACAAAAAGTCACTAGTTCAAATTCTTCATCTCCCTCTTGTTTGGACATGTCAAAAAATAAAAAATAAAAATTTGTTCTCCTTCCCTTTCTCCTTTCTAATTGCTTAACAACAAAAAAAATATTATTATTTTTTTCTCCCATAAACTATGACGATATGTCAATATCTCTCATGAACTACCATCTTTACTGTTCAATCTTATCAGACTACCCTATTCTTCCTAAACTCCCATTCTGTCAGTCGACCATATTAAAAAACTTGAAATGACCCAAATACCCCAACTTTATATACAAAAATTACATATAATACCCTTAAAATTAAACAAATTTTAAAAATATATTATTAATGTATCAATACCAGTTTCAAATAAATAAAATTAAAATTAAAACAAAAATATAAATATATTAAAATTGAAAAACATTTATAATTTAATTTATAATTTTAAACAAATATATTTATATTTTTGTTTTAATTTTTTATTTGGAGGGTATTTCTATCTTTTAATGAGATTTATTGTCTAAAAGAGAATATTCAGTCTGATTTAATAAGGTTAACTGGCAAAAATGAGGTTTTGGAAAGAAAATGATAATTTGATAGGGTCGAATAATAAGGTTGGCAGTTAATGAGTGATATTGACATAATATTGTAATTCATGAAAAAAAAAGATAATTACCAAAAAAAAAGAGAGAGAGAAGAGAGTATCTTGTTTGTTGTTATATTACCAGCAACCACTTAGCTTTTTTTCCTTTTGCCCATGATAACAACTTCATCTAAAATACGTTAAATGTTTTTGTTTTAAGTTGCCTTTGTTGGTGAAAGGTGGAGTAGAATATATATATTTTTTAATCTTTTCCAAAACAAAAATGGACAGGGAAACGAACGTAGAACCTTTTTCAAAAGGTGTAGGGTTTGTTGTTAAGGCGGAGAACTAACTTTCATGTTGTGCCCATCAAACCAAAAAGGAAAGATGATAATGCAAAGAGTCAAAATCACAACAAAAAAGAACTTCTCTAGTTTAGAGTCGTGTTATACACAATGAATAATGTTCGAGAAAATTCGATAAGAGACGTGGGCAGATTATAAAAGTATTCATAAGTGATAAGTTTTACATTGATTCTTTATTATACATAACCAAACTTTATAACAGATAGTACAAATTTGACTAACGTTTTTCTTAACCGTGACAAATAGTAAAAAAATTATGTAATGATTCAAGAAAAACACTAATTGCGTCTGCATTATCACTCCAAATTGATTAATCAGTTGTAATTTATATGTTTTGGGATTTTTGGGGATTAGGTATACATATCATTGAAGGCATGGTGAGGCCCTTAAGCATACTACGTGGCAGAGTATGGCGTCTTTTCACATGTTTTACATCACCATAGGGTGCATGATTGTAGCTAAGCTGTTCCAATTACAATCATCCACGTGTTACCATTAAGTAAATTATAATTCAAAGCTTCCATAATGAGAAGATTACGATGAACAGGAAACAAAGAAATAACTGACATGCTTAAACCTCAAGGCTGTGATAATCTAAACCCAGAAATTCTAATCTCACTTGATTAACTTCCAACCACCGCCCCACAAGCAGATGTTTCAGTGTTTCAGCCACAATTTGAGAGTCTATGGCCTTGCATGATATAATTTGACTCTTCCACCCACCATATCAACCTCACATTTTATGGGCCAAAACACATATGGACTGGGATTTTCCGAAATTTTTTACCTGAATTTCAAATAATTCAATCAGAGAATAAGAGAGAGGGGGTAGGTGGTTCTAGGATGTTCGAACGGGTGAATCCCAAACTTTGAGCAGTTTAGAGACTTGCTCGAATACTCCAAAATATGTATCTTCCGTCCGAATTCTTTGAAATTAAGGCAAATTTCTATGAAATTCTTCGAATACCACACTTAAGAGGCTGGGACCAAGTACCATATGCTTGTGAAATAATTTGTATTGGATTTAGATCTCTTGAAGTTTCATGCTCAAATTTCAAAGAATTCGGGTAGGGAATAAGAGAGTAATACAGGTTTCGAAATGTTCAGGTGAACTCCATACTTTAAGCAGTCCGAAGATCTGGTCAAACACCCTAGAACTTGCACCACTTTCATTATTTGCTTGAACTCTATAAAAATTAGAACATGAAATTTCTAAAGATCTAAACCCAAACACATGCTATTTCACAAGCATAGGGTAATTGGTCCCAACCTCTAAGAAAATGACACCTCTCAATAATAAAGCTAGAAAGCAGCTAAACTGCATTTAGCAAAAATGCAAGTCTTTACCAAAAGAGGTGCCAGCTAGAAAGTTTAAAATAGTCGAAGTAAATGGGAACACCCCATCCATTGGGCAGGTGGCAGCCTTGAGAAATGACACAACTCCTCAAAGGGCAGTTTGCTGCCTTGGCCCTATGGACACCTTTTAAGAGATATTGGTGTACATCCACCCCACACCACACACCCTTGTAAATCTAAGATTTGAGCTCCTATATATATATAAATATATGAGAAACCTTCAAACCACAACCAGCTTAGAAATCTTCAAGACCCCCATCAAAGCTTAAACTCCTTTCCCACCTCACATCTTCAATATTTTCCAAGGAGCTGCTTCTTCAGCCAGAACAGAGAGGAGAAGAAATGGATCAAACTGAGTACCACAGCAAACAAACCATGACTCAGTTGATAAACATTCAATTTCTAAAAAAGATCACACAGTTGCTGGTCTCAGTTTCTGTGTTTTCTTACTTCTTTTCACCCATCTTTGTTTTCTTTCCTCCAATCTTTCAACTTATACTTCTCTACCTTCCCTTCCCATCTGTTCTCCCACACAATAGACAAAAACTGCATATTTCTCCTCTGCAATGGACTCCTAGTTTTCCTTGCAAAATACTCTGGCCTAACAAGTTCTCTGTCCGGGTCTAATCATAATGAAGAATCCTTCAAAAGTGTTGGAGATGGTCTGCAACCCGAACCGTTGATAATATTGGAGACCAAAGAGGCAATGTTGGATAAGGAGGCTTTGGTGGAAACCATTGGTTCAGCAGAAATTGTTGCTGTGGAACAACATGGAAGAGAAATGGACCATTTCATCAAAGAAGTCGAAAAAGAAACTGAAAAGTCGATTTCAAAAGAAGAAGAAGAAGAACATGAAGAACAAGAAGAAGAAGAAAAGAAGGAGGACATGGGATGTTGAGTACAGAGGAACTGAACAAGAAATTTGATGATTTCATTAGAAGGATGAAGGAAGAAATAAGGATTGAAGCTCAACAACAACTAGTCATGGTTCAGTAATCCCCCTTAATTATCTGTTTACTCACAGAATTATCAAAAATCTGTAGCTCCAATAGTTGTTCACCTTCTTATGTTAGCCGTATGTGAAATATGTAATCTAGGAAATCTCTATTCTCCTCTTTGGTTCTTTTTCCTTGGAGGGGAGGGCAGGAAGAAAGATCTGTTTGTGGTTTGTAGTACGTCAATGTTCATTGAAATCATATTATTACTAATGCGAAGCTTTATCCTAATTAACCTCCATTAGGATACTTCACAGCTCTTTTATTAATTGACGAGACAACATTTATTACATCGGCCGCTAAATAATTAAACTTACTTATCAAATTTTGTTGCTTAATTTTTTAATAAATAACATACTTTAAGTTTGCAATGGATCGTAATAAAAGCATTAATATCTCAAACATATTTTAAAGATAGAAATCGCACTTAGTAAACTTCTACAAATTGCCCTACCATAAACAAGCGATTCATTAACAAATGTTTCAGATTTAGAAGCTATATGGGAATTTCATACGCTACTTTTAAGCACATAATTAACTCATCAGTTTGAATGTCATATGATTGCCAACCCCCACTTTGACAAAAAAAAACAAAAACAAAATTGCTTGCAATTAAAGCTAGGCACACTAGTGAATATGATGATGATGATTGTTAAAAATATTCATTAAATAGTTTTATTTTTTATTTTATATTAGCCCAAGCTTTTAGGGAGAATGACCCTCTCCATTTCAACCCGATTCTTTATTTTAGAAGGGTAAAATTGCTAAGAAAAAAAAAAGGTAAAACAACAATTTTACCATCTTACACATAAGGAATCGGCTCCTTTCCATTTCATTTGCTTTTAGGACAAATAGTGACTCAATAAGTTTTGAGACGATCAATAATTTAACATTATATCAGAACAAAAGTATTGAGTCCGAATTGCACAGCTAAATATTTTACGTGTTGAATATAAAATTAATTTGATTCCACGTGTAAGAAATGGAATGATAATCAATCTAGATCAGCCGTTTGATTCAAAACCGGATAATTGACACATGTTAACCAACAAGAAATTGCATAATTTGTGGTCTATGTTGTTGGAAGACAAGTAAAAGAGTGCATGTGAGAGGAGATGCACAAATCAAAACATATGGATCTCATCGTATGAATGCTCTTTAATGTGGTCTTTATAGGGTTTGAAATTAAGGGATTTGAAAGGAGTGGTTGGCTTGGCTAATGCCCACATATTGCTATCATTAATTATAATGAATTAAGGAAGAGAGGCCCATATGAAAATGATTCTTACGTCCGTATGTGTTGAATATCAAAGAGATAGCTACTTTAAGCTACGGAAAGAGATTAACTTCCTTGGGACAAAGTTTCGGTTATAGAAAAGTTGTCTAACCTAATCCATTAAGAGTTCGGTTGCTCACAATGTGGGCAAAACGTCTGACTTTAAACAAAATCGTGGGCCTTTTTAAAAAATTGTGATTTATAAAAATAAAAATCTATTTTTGAATTGCAGCTTGTAGGTAAGGAAAACTGCAATTTTGAAGGTTAAAACTCTATGCTACTAAATACTTATCTCATTTTTAAATCGCACATTTTGAAATAGCAAATTCAAACGAACTTAGATGTCCTTCAAAATGTATGTGAAATTCAAATACATTTTAACTTAATAAATTGAGCTAAAAGAATTTCTTTCATTCCGATTAAAAAAATTAAAAAAAAAAAAAATCCTTGACTTAGGTTTTTTTTTTTGTTTTTTTCCTAATTAAAAAGGCAGGCGGGAGATATTAACTATGACTATTTTACTTGGGCATGATCATAATAACACCTACCCGCTAAGAACTGCATAGAAGAAGCCTATATAGTGAGAATCGCATGCGCTTCCTCAAATTCAACTGAGTATAACCTGACTCAATCCTACTTAGAACACCAATGAAAATTAAGGTGGTTTATACTAATCAAGCATGAAAATTTCCATTATGAGATTCATTATGCCTTAATATGTAGACTCAATCCTACTAGAACATCAATGAAAATCAGGATGATTTACACTAATCAAGCATGAAAATTTCCGTTATGGGATTCATCATGTCTTAATATGTACCTAACGACTTTGGAAATTAATTTCATTGAGCCCTTATTTAGGTTGTTGTTTGGCTGTGTGAGGTGCTATATAGTTTCCTAGTCTTTATCCGCAATTGCCCGACTTAAAATCGTCTTCTTCTTCACAAAATAAAGACAAACAGAAGGTAAGGTGGAGTATCCATTACGATTCATCAAACTTGACTTGGAATGGCCCTCACATAAAGTTTTTTTTCTTCATAGAATAAAGACAAATAGAAGGCAAGTGTAAAGTGTCGGCACATGTCGCTTTCCTTCGGAATATAATCCTTTCTATTTCATGTGAAATAAAGAAGATTCATTTCAAATTCAAGATTTTGAGTTATTACATTTATTTAGCGATTATATATATGTGTGTGACATAATTTTTTTTTTTTTTTTAAATGACATAAAAAGGGAGAATCGAATAAAAGAACAACTTTAAGCTCCCTTTTTTTTTTTTTTCTGATAAATGTAATCCGTCGCCTTTCCTATCGAGAAAGATTGAAGGAATAAACATATATAAGGTGGTGAATGCCAATAATTCGATCTTATTTTTGTCCTCTTTTATAATATTAAATTTACTTTTTTAATTAAAATTTTAAAATAAATTATGACTTAAAATAGTATCAAAATAAAAATTCTCAGTTTGACTTAACTTATTGAAATTTAAAAGTTTGTGTGAAAGTAATGGTTAATTAAGTGATTAAATTTATCATTTTCTATTAGTTTAAACTTTTAGTAATTTAATATGGTATCAGAATTAAAGATCTTAAGATCGAACCTTAACTCAATCACCTCCCAATAAATTAAATTTTTTACATGTTAGACAACACCTATTAAAATAAAGTTTAAGCTGATCATACGTCAAAGAGAGTGTTAAAATGTTGATTAAATTAATGATTAAATTTATCTTTTTCTATCGGACTAAACTTTTAAAATAATTGATAATCTAACAATTTAATAGTTTGAATCAACACACAAAAAAGAATGTTAAAATAAATAAATATTTTTATTAAATTAATCATTCAAAAAACTGATAATTTAATACTTAGCCACCCGAGGAAGAGATATCAACAACTTCGATTGGATGGGCCTTTCCACCCATTTTCTCGCCTCTCATTCATATATATATATATATATATATATATATATATATATATATATATATGTATGTATGGGGAACATGAATGAAGGCTGATGTGACAAAGTTTGATTCCCCACTCCCACAAGGCCACAAGAACAAGAAGATCTACTATTAATTCCCTAAAGATGGAAATGAAATTCACTAAAATATATCATCTGGAAACCTCTTTCAACCTATTATTGTTTGTTGATCGTGTCATGGAATCTCTCCTCCCATTTGCTCATGATAAAAGAGGAATCCCCCTTAATAAACCAATTCCAAGTGTCACTTACCAGATTTAAAGGTAGGTGGTATGACTATTTCATTGAAAAAATATATATATTTATTATTAGAAATAGAAAAAACTGGGTATATATATATTTTCCCTCCTACTTTGTTATAGAACAATGAAACCACATATATATATATATAGTTAGAACAAAAGAACATAAAATGATGGGGTTTTTCATTAATGAAAGGGGTTGGTTGGTACATGCATGGCCAAAAAATCCATGAATTATTTACTGTTTATACAGTACTACTCAATGAATTTGATGTGGTTGGAAGCTCAAGACCGAGCTTTCATTTCATATATAAATGGATGAAGATGAGAAAGCCGCTGGCCGCTGCAGGCTGTACGTCTCCCAAATGGAAATGGATCATCTTTCTTCAAACTAGCTGCATATATGTTTGCATGATTCTCACGCTCTCTGTGTGGATGCTATTAGCCTACAGGAGGGAGGGGGCATCAATGGACAATGGGGGGACTGGGGACTGGGGACGGTGGGTGGGTGAAATCTACAAGGACCCCTCCAAATTTAATGGGAATAATAGCAGAGAGAGACAGAAAGTTAAGAGAGCGAGAGAGAGACCATAAATTAATTAGATGTCTTTCATGTGAAAGCTCATATGATATAAATCCAGGGCAGAATTAGAAATTTCTACGTGTTTGGAGTAAAATTTTAAAAAAGAATAATATTTTAGGAGGTCAAAAATTAAATTTTATAATTTATATATATATATATATATATATTTTTTTTGAGACCACCTTGAACCTTCAGAGGACCCGCGTGGTTCCGCCCCTACATATAGATATGATGATACATGCATTATGCATGCAGCAATCATTCAATTTAAACAACTCCCACAAAGAAATAAGAGGAGAAACAAAATATATATATATATATATATATATATATAATTAGCCTTGGTGGTTGTATTTATTTGTTATATATTAATTTTATAGGGTCTTAAAAGTAATTTGAAAGATGCATGACAAGTAACTCTTCACCCCAAACTTTGTTACTAATTTTCTCATATTTAACTAATTTTCACTTCAACTGAAAATGTTAAAAAAATTGATGAAAAAAAGCTAAATAATATATATAATGCAAAATAACCTTAAAATTGTCGTCTTTAATGTTGGAGTGACAAAGGCAGACGCCCATTACGTCAAGTTTTTAATGCCGCAATTTTAGATTATCTTTTCTTCACGCCACTGCATCTTTGCTCTTACTGTAAGCATTTATTTATTTAATTTAATTAATCTGATTAGGTCATCTCTTTCTTCTTAAAACTCAATACCCATCTCTAAGGGGTAGCTATGTGGACCACGTCTCATAAAATGGTCATCAGTTTAAATTTCTTCTCCTTTTTACCTTGTGTAAACATGTCAACCTTGTGTAAACATGTCAAAGAAAAAAAATATTGACGTCCAGATTCTTTTAAAATGATTTGAGGTGTATGCATTGCCATGTCATCAAGCTCCCCCACCCCTCACAAAAAAAAAACCATCTTATATCTTAGAACCCTATACTCCAATTTCCAACGCTAATCTTACACCTTATATTTCCATAGAAAAAAAAGAGAAGAAGCCAAATCTAAAAAGCCATAGCGCTCCCTAATTTTTAATTTTTCCTGATTTGCTTTTACAATTTATGTACTTTTTATAGGTGAATTATCGTACCAAAAGTCATTACTCCATTATTTTTGGTTTTGTTGGTGGACCTCAATAATATAATTGCACAAAACAAAAACTTACGGAAAAAGTTTTCCTCCAAAAACCTAGTCTATAAAAATGACATGTACCTCTTTTTTTAATAACATATGAGATACATATGAATTTTTAATAAAATTTATTCTAACTTTGTTCCTTCTATTAAAAATATATGTGCATCTCACATATTCAAAGGACACATGTTATTTTTATAAATTAGATTGAAAAAAATTCTTTCAACCCAGTTTGGAGGAAAACTTTCTCCAAAACTTTACACATAAAAACCCAAAAAACTTCCTTGTTAAGACTTAAATGATATGAAGTACAAGATAGAATGAACCATTCTTAACCCAAAATTATATTCCAGTGCCCTCCCAACAAGGGATTTGACTACGTGCTGCCACCTCCATATGGTTATATCCCAAGATCTATGTGATTATAACTTGTTATTCACATCCCTTTCTGCATGAACTATATTCTCGAAAGTCCTCTTATTTCTTATGATGCCTTCCTTATTAGGCAACAAATTGTAACTCTAGAAACTATATATATTTATATCCCACAATTATCTTACAATGCTAATGCTTCAATCCCAACGAACCCTTGAAATTTTATTTTTTAAAACAAAAATTGATCCAAATATTAGCATTATATCGTAGGATCATTATAAGATTTTTTTTTAAAAAAAATGTAATTTTTAGCATTACTCGACAACAACGGAAAGAAAATTGAAATCCAGAAAACCAAATGTTGAACCATCAGGTACAAGGAATCCATATGGAAAGCAATTGGCAACATCATATGAATTCAACGACGAGCTTGAAACATTAATAGGGTGAGTACTTCATGTACATCTCAAGCAAGTTGGAGGTTCACAGAAATATATATACACATCAACTTATTAGTCCTGTCTCAATCCCCCCTCCCCACTTTGAATATATATATATATTAAAAAAAAAAATGGTCCTGTCAATCCGGTCGGGGACCATCAATAAACCAAGTAATTGTTTGTGGTAGACGAAGACGTTGAAACCAATTTGACAGTAACTAGTGAAATCATAAAAAGCAATTGAATCTCATCACATGTATCCAGCACCTCACACATCAACTTCATACGTTGAAGTGGATCATCAATTATACATCATCACATCTGCACGCAACGGTCATAATTGCTATCCATTCCGGGTGGCGAGTGTCTTACCGGGCAGTGAAACATCGGTGGTGGTGCTGCCCGATACATTGGCGGCGGTGGTGGCGGATACATTGGTGGCGGTGGTGGCGGATACACTGGTGGTGGTGCTGCTGGTGGCTGATACATTGGCGGTGGTGGTGGCGGAAGGTGGCCATAGCTGTCATTCCATGGATAATTAGGCCCTCCATATGGTTGATAATCATACCCGTCCAACTCTGGATAACTGTATGGAGACGGCAGCCCACTTTCTCCATAATAATAGCCTACTCCCCTCATCACCTCACCATCAAACCCAATCCATTTGACCTCTGCATGCTTCCCATACCTTTCTAGTGTCCTCAAAACAGCATTTGGAGTTACTCTCCCAGTAACTTTCACACTCCCTTGTTCAGCATCTATGGAGATATTATAACCTCCTAAGGATGGAGAAAATTCAATAGAGTTATGCTGTACAATATTCCAACTTGTGTGATAGAGTAATATAATATTTGGGGATGAAATTCAAAATTTTCATAGGGACAAAAGCATAAACGAGGGGCTAAACCAAATTTTGATAGGGCCAAGTCTAATTTTTAGGCCAATAGGAAAATTTCAAAACCGAGGAGCCATGACCTTTGATCTCTCCTTTTTAGATAAAATTTTCTTCCAAATTAGGTTGAAGGGACTTTCTTTCAACTCAATCTATAAAATGACCATGTATCCCTTAAGTATGTGAGAAACCAAGGAGCCATGACCTTTGATCTCCCTTTTTAGATAAAGTTTTCCTCAAAATTAGGTTGAAGGGACCTTCTTTCAATTCAATCTATAAAATGATCATGTATCCCTTAAGTATGTGAGAAACCGAGGAGTCATGGCCTTTGATCTCCCCTTGTTAGATAAAGTTTTCCTCCAAATTAGATTGAATAAACCTTCTTTCAACTCAATCTATAAAATGACCATGTATCCCTTAAGTATGTGAGAAGTATGTGTTTTTTTAATAACATTAGTGAAGTTAGAGGAAATTTTATTAAAAAATTATGTGCTTCTCACATATTAAGAGACACATGACAATTTTATAGACTAGATTTGAAAAAAGTTCCTCCAACTCAATTTGAAGGAAATTTTTAACCTGTTTCTTATAAAAATAGGAAATACGAAGTGAAACTTCACTTACTCAGTAATTTTACAATAATAATCTTAAACTTTAAAAATTATAATAATCTTAAACTTTAAAAAATTTCTCAATGTAGGTATACCAACCATTTATCCTTTTAATTTTGGAGATGTCAAATCTCCAAAATACTCCCAAAAAAAATAAAATAAAATAAAATAGAACATTAACCCACAGTTGGCCGGGGGTTTGGTGACCTATGGCCATGACCAAGCTGTGAGTCATGTGACCCATGGCCATAGAACATCTAGGATCCTTTTTGTTTTATTTATTTATTTTTTTAATAAAGAGTAATACTGTTTGATTTGACCTTAAACCTAAGGATGGGATATAATCGATATTGTAAATTTTTAAAATTTGAAGTTATGATTGCAAAATCGTTGATGGTTCGAGGCTAAGTGTAGTTTTCTCAAATAAGAAACATCCTGCATGCACTATATGAACAATTTGTGAAAATTCATACAAACTCAGTCAGTACTATATATTTCTTTCATTTTCAACTTAAAATGGCCACCGCAATCCCAAATTTTCCATTAGTTTACATATGATCTTCTTGCATATTGTTCATAAGAGAATTTCCTTTTTAGTTATTTACAGCAAATTATAAAGATAAAACACTACGATAATTGAATATATTATCAATTAAAGATGCAATATGAGTTGGAAAATACCATGGAGACATTGCAAGACTTCCATCACCTTTCTCCTACATGTCTCACACTGTGGATTCACTTTCAGAACACAACTCTGCAAAGACAACGTTTTGATAACATAAAAAAACAAAACAAAAAAAAAATCATATAAAACGAGAAGGAAAATAAATTTGTTAAAAAAATACAACAACAATACAAAATAGAAAAGATTTGCGTTCGAATCTAACCATTTCCGCAGTGTGATCCATTGCAGCAACCTTTGATGGAGCTCTCTCTTGCTAGGCGGCAAAAATTATATATATATTGCAACTTTTAATTTATTTCAATGGGTGTCTGGGATTGAAGGAGACTGAGAATGGTTTTTTTACCTATGAAGAGACTAATCCCAGAAAGCTGTGAAAAAGGGCGTGCCTTGACGTTCATTTTCAAGTTACTATTCTGAGAATATTTTCTCCTTAAATACATAGATTCATATCTTCAAGTGGATTTGAGATTGTCCTAAAATCTCTCCCTTTGCAATCCATAATACATATTACATTGATATTATTTTCTCCTATTACTGAATCTAAAAAATCACAGAATAAGGACCTGGTATTTTTTAAGGAAAGGATCCTAGAAAGTGATCAATTATGAATTGTATAAAGTGGTAATTTTGTAATTTACTTTTTTTTTTTTTTTTTTTTCTGGGGGGTAGGGGACCAAGGGTGTCTATATGTGGGATTCGGTTTAGCTTGAGTCTAATCACATTGAGATTAGGACACATATTTCTTGTATCTTGTCACGGGATACAATAGGACACATTTCCAAGAGTATTGAATTTGACCTTCTTAGTAGCAATATTAACATGCCCATCCAACATTTAAATATACAAGTCCCACATAAAGAGTGTAGTTAAACGCACAATTTTAAACATTAAATTGTGATTTTAAATGTCAAATTATAATTTTATCAAACGCTTAACTTATTTTAAAAAATTACAATTTTTATACAACACGTTTTAAAATTGCAATTTGCAAACTCAAACGACCCAAAATCCATTTACTTTTTCTTTTCTTTTCTTTTCTTTTTTTTTATTCTGTTTTTCTGAAAGTATTAACCATATGCTCAATAAATAGAGCAATCACCCTGAGCCAGTGTGCCGTCGCAAACGCATAACCTACAGTGAGTTACCGATATGCCAAGAATAACATTGGAATATCCCACACTTCTTCTATTTATGGAAATGTGATTCTAAGATTCTAAAAGGTGCCTTCCCCTTCCCCCTTAATTAATCGATTTGCCATAAATAAATATTGGAATGAAAAAGTAAAAACACTATAAATATTTATTAACTACAAATTTGTTTCTGTTAGCGTAGTTACAACGAACTGGGACCAAAAACAAAATAATGCAAAGAAATAGTTTATGGGTTGATGAAAAGTTGACCCATTTGATTAAAGGATAAATAGGGGAGCAAGTAAAATTGGAGAATCATTTCATGATCTATATTAGATTTTACAGCATCTAACGATATATATGGTGCCACATTATTTAAAATCTTAACTAATGTGGCAGTCCAGGCAATAAATATACCATTAGATTCGGTAAAATATAATATGAACCATGAAATTGTTCATCTCTGAGGATCCTATTCTGTCATTAGCCTACCCTACAGTGACACACACCTGTATTGTATTCATCTCAAAACATAATTCAACTTACCTGCCATTAGGGTCTTAATTTCTTTTCCCAACAGTCACTCATAGGCAGATCGGGATCCTCTCCATTCCCAGTGAACGCTTAAATCACAAACTCTTAATCAAAGGTTATCAATAATTTTACTCGAGTAATGATTTCAATGTGCCAAATCCGAACCCTTATATCCTTTTTTTTTTTTTTAAGGTTGTTTATAATTTGTTTTAGACGATGGCCCATAACTATGAGTAACATTGTTTCGAATATTGCAGAAAGAATATGATTGAGCTCCCAGATGGTGGCAGATACAACCGAAAATATCAGATGAGTCAAATGTGCACTCCACCTTGAATCTTAAATGGTATGTACTCTCTTGACAAAAAGGATAGTGAATGCACAGACAATGCTTCAATCTCGAATTTCACTCCTCTTTGCAGCATCAACTCTAATTCCAACCTTTCATGGATTAAAAAAAAAAAAAGATACCACTTAAATAACTGCGTGGTCCAGGCAAACAAGGATAATAGAAAAATACCATAAAATGTCACAGAATTTTACCTCCATTTTGGGACTTCTCTTTGCAGGTAGCATCTATTTAACATGGCTTCAATTTTCCTCCCATCTGACAGGAACAACAGGAACCTCAGTAGAAGGCAACAGATATAAGTCAATCTGAAACACCACAAGTCAATCTTTCACCTTGTGCTGTCAGAGGAAGGAGGCACTGCTGTGGAAGACGGTATTTCTCAGAATCTGAAGGAAAAGCTCCAAGCCAGCATACCTCTGGACAGCGCAGATACTTTGCATCATAGGCCATTTGCTATCAAAATAAAAGAGTAAGAGAAGAAAAAAGGGTCAACTTGCATTATAAAACTTGAACTTCACAGAAATTAGGCAGAAAGTTTACATGGCTCTCAAAGGTTTCGTGTATGCAGTCCTAGTTGCCAGTTTACATGCTGTTTTGCTTGCTCGAGCAAATAAATAAACAACATTATCATAAACTACTTAATAAACCTAACCATTGAACCAAACCGATACGTGGTCAGAATGTCGAAGCCGTAGGGATCACAATCTACCAAGCAATAGGCAGGTAAACATAACTTGTCGATGAGAAGCCGCAAAAACCTATTTGATACAAATTCATATATTCATAAAAGCCCAAATACATATAGCTAAACAAACTGATTGAGCGACGTATATGGCCATATACTGAGACTTGTTGGAAACTGCAAAATGGAAGTTTTTACCTTCTTGTGGGGATATCTGGATAGCCTCTTCCCTGACAAAAAGATACAGTCAAAAAGGATTTTGAGATGGGGAAATGACTTAAGGAAGAGCTTACTGTGATAACAATGCAACGGTTCGCATTGCAGAACTGATCATTTGCTAATCGCTCGAATACTGCATGTCATTAACGGTCCAGTTAAAAGGAAGAAAATCAGGAATCATGCTTCCTTTCAGTATTGCCATAAACATTGCTTACCCGATTCCTTCTCCACAACTAGAATGTAGTGAGCAACACTAACAATATCTATGTAAAAGAATCAAGGAGAATTTCACTAGTCTATGATCAGCCTGCATTCTCGGTCATATGTGACATTTAGTCACAAATATTATAAACAATCCATGCTCATAATGCTTGGGAAACATTAGATAAAACCTTCAGTTGATATCCAATCGATGCCTGCAAATAATATATATTGTTCTGAATTCTCTAACGATTTGGATACCTTTGACTTCTTCAACGTGAACAGGAATGGGGTGGGCCTGCAAGAAAACCCAATCAGCGCATATTTTAGTCAGTGACACAATTAATTCATGTAAAAAGTACCCATTCTCACCATGTTAGGACGATTTATGCAATCAAATTTCCTTCTGTTTTCTAAGAATCTTATCCACCCCATCACCAACCTGTAAACGAAATAGTGGGATCAACAAACTTTAGCAGTTCAGCACAGGTTATAAAGAAACTACAGTGAAATTGACATAGCATATTACTGGTAGCTCAGGGGGAAAAAAACGACAGCATATTATGGGTCAGCAGTGTAGTGGAGAAAACTCCAAATTGAACCCCCCACCCCCAAAAAAAAAAAAAAAAAAAAGAAAAGAAAAAGAACAAGTGAAGCGTGTTCTGCATTGGTCCCCTTCACAACTACATTATTTTAAATGACTTGAACAAAATTCAGTCTTCGACCTCTTGGTGGAGACTAATGAAAAGTACATAACTGAGGGTAGATCTCAAAATTCGATTACCATCGGAAATAATTAGCTCAGCATATATAGCATTGACTACTTAATATTCATCTAGTCAAACTTATACTATGTTTCAATGGGGATGAAGAACCTAACACTGGCATGGAATCATGTAATCCATTCTCTGATCAGTAATACATATAGAAAATAGGCAAACGACACTTGAGTATAATCTAATGACTTCCGTTTCATGAGATGTCATCTCCAACTGATTGTGTTATCCCTTAGGGCTATGGAATGAGAATTCAGAGAGCAATGAGTATGATTGGCTTCTTATCTTACAAGGACTGAGTGTGATCTCAAGTACCTACCCTTTCCCAACAGAAACCTGCCAAAAGAAGACAAAGGATGTAAATGTCCCAAAAACCTTAAAATGATTAGTGATAACACAGTGATGAAGGTTCTATGGGCGTTTGAGGCTAGTGCTTCTAAGCACTAGATAACTACTTAAATCTTACCCCCATATGTTAGGTATATACCATGAAGGGTATGTAGACTCCAGGGAAAAAAAAGTATCATACAAATGAAAAAGAAAGCATATAGACAATACCTACCACATTTAGATTGTGGCGACTGCATTGCATCAGGATACATATGTCGTTGATTGCCCGGTCTACAACTGACTGTTCTGGCTTGCAAAATAACCAGAAGAACTTGAAGAAAGCGAGGACATCAAGCAGAAAAAAACTGACATCCATACTAGAAAATATAGTATCTACTTTAAAGTACAGATTTGTGCAAAATATCTAAGCACTAACTTATGCCGTTCAACAAAACTGACAATGTTACAAATACAAGCCTGAGTACATTCAAAGATGTCTAATTATCTCTCATAAATTTTTCCTCGTATTTATGCATGTGACTTTCTTTTAATATACAGTGATTTCACAAAGGCTAAAATAAGGGGGCACGCTAAATCTGTAACACTGAACATGCCTTTGTTAGATTCCAAATCAGAGCAACAGGGAAACTTCAACATAAACTCACAAAAGACTAGAAGTTCTACATTTTTATGTTATAACAAGAAATATTATCTGACATTGGTACCAAAATCAACTCAGATTTACCTGAAAATACAGATGGATGCATGTAATATATATCTCTCTTAGACCCATGCCTGTTTTCTTGCAGAAGTTTCTGAACAATCAACAGCACTCTAAGCAAGACATCTGAAAGAGACTTAGAAAACTCAGAGTCATTGAAGGACCTTATAAGTTTTATTTGTTTGTGAGGCAGAGAGTTAGTATATTTCATTTAATTCAGGACTCACAGCAAGGTTCTTACAAATTTAAGTCAAGGTCAAGCACCTACTCACCCAGCCTATGTACATGGCTTTCCCTTCGAAGTGTGAGAGTTTCCTTCCCATTCAACAAATCAGAGCTGCAATAGCTGCATCAACGACAGTAATGCTTAAACTAAAACCCACTGATTCTTAATGAGTTTCATGAAAGTAACTAGTAACCTCATCTTAATTTTACTTTTGCTATGAACTCCACTTAGAATACCATCTATGAACATTTCTGCACAAATCACTAAAAAACTACTTAGAATAACGATTATCCATGCCCAATGGTGCTTTATTTATTTATTTTTTTGGTGACATAAAACCTCAACAAACCAACCTCTTGTCGTGTACAAGGTCACTGAGTAAACTCTAGATACTCTAGGCCTACTCCTAATCGTGGTATCGGTCCAGCAATTCTTTGGAAAAGCCTGGTTCTCTTTGTCTTCGAGCTTTCATTCCTCAACCCACTATTTCATTCCTTCATATTTGGATGAGAGAGAGTAATGTAGAACACTTCATGGGAGTTATTGCACGAAGATTATATGGCTGGAGTCGAAAGAAAAGTGCGACAGAAGAGCCATTCGAAGGGGCATGCACTACCATTTGAACAAGTGCGGCGGCAGCAAATTTAGGGTTTCTTTTACGATTTTAAGCTGGTTTAGGATGTTTTAAGGGCTATTTTCATCCTAAGTTATAACTAGGGTTTCATAAAACTGATACATTTTCAGTTCCATGGAGCTAGACTAGTGCTATTACACTTTCTTCAAAGGATGGCTGCTTCCAAGCCCACCACCTGGTTGCCATTGCTCAATCACTTCCTTCTCCATTATGTGATTGCTTAGGGAACTATTCTTGTAGAGTAATGATATAAGGTTTCTTAGAGTCTTCCTAGAGTTATCCCAAATGTAATGTAGCTTTTCAAATTACCATTAAATTTGATATGTGATTTATTAACTTTTGATCTATTGGTGATTTTAAAAGTCACATCACATTTGGGATGACTCTAAGACTTTAGGAAGGCTTATAGTGTTACTCATTTTCGTAAGATGATACACACTAGCTAACAGTCCGCCTGATGCTACATTATAAGCACATTGGGAACATAGATAATTGTAACCATATACATATAAAATGACAGCTTTTGGTAATCTTGGAAGTCTTAAAATGTGTTATTTGCTCCAATTAACACCAACATTATAGCCGAGTAGTAGGTTTTCCTGCATCATACATTAGGTCGGCTTCTTTAGCAAATCTCAAACTATCGCTACTATCACTATCCGTTGAATTTTAACAACCAAAATAACAACAGCAAGAACAACAACAATTCTTTCGCTATAAGGCAATAACCAAATGCTCATGTTATCCTACATTTCCTTCTTCGTGTAAATGTTATGGAGATAAACACCTACAGAAGTCTCTAGGTGAAGCATTGATATGACTCACATACATGATGCATTTTTCTTAAAATTATTCATGCATTTTAGTTTATGCAACTACCTAATTCCGTTATATGCACGAACAGTTCGTCAAAAAAAATTAAGCGATTCAATTAGGCGCTGAAAATGAATACAATTTTTTTTTAGCTTGAACGAAATTCTATAAAGCTGCCGTTCGATCTTCGAATAGATTTTCATAATCCAAATACGATCGTTGAGGCAAGAGACGAAAACCAAACCAGATCGCGTCTTGATTCGTGCAGTGATTTCTGAACCGGTCGATGAGAACAATCGGCGACCGTCCGTTGCTCAGATCTTCCACTATAGCTCGTGTGAACTCTGAAAATCAAAGAAAAAAGTTCGTGAAAAATCGAATTGGTAATTGGAATGTGGTTGGAGAATGTGAGATTCAAGGATTTTCGAATTTGAATTTGAACTCTTTGGCTTCTGACCTCTGATTTTTCGTAGCAAAACACTGCGCTCTGAGCTCGAACGCTTTCCCTCCATTTTTCTTATCTCTGTGCGGCTACGATTTTGTTTGTATTTATAGGTAGGCCCCCGATTGTACTCTTGGCGAAACCGAAACGGTTGTTACAAAAACGACCGTCCTTTTGGCTAAGGATAAATATTTAAACTGCATGTCGTTTATAAGCTTTTTAATCGAGTCATATTGAATATTTGAATGTTTATAGTTTAATTTGTTCAATTTTGTTTGAAAGTTGATCTTGACCTTATCACCGAGTTAAATAATCTTTCAAATCCAATTTATTTATTTTCAAATGAATTTGGGTCAGGGTTTGTTCATAAGTCTGCACGCTCAAGTAATTTATTGATTCCTTATATATAGTAAATATTATCATTGGAAATTAATTTGTATTTATAAACTTATAAAAATGAACATTAACAAACGTTGACGTCCCTCAAGTGGATTGATTGAGAATAGTTTACCTTAATTAGAAACAATAAAGTTAGGTGTTTTTTTTTTAAAAAAAAATTTTCTCACCAACTATAACTTTCAATGAAAGGGAAACTCACATGTCCTTAAGCACCTCAAAGTTGATGATCTAATTACTTTATAAACCCATGTTTTAGTTTGAGTGATAATGAGGAAACTTATTGCATGCTTAATTGTCACGATTGTGATCAACTTGGGTGTGTCACATAAATTAACAGGTCTTGTGGGAAACTGGATAGTGACACATAGTATTGGAGGTAAAATGGTAACATATTAGGATCCGTTTTGGATTGCAGTTTTAATAAATGCTATTTTAAAAATTACGTTTTTAAAATCGTTACTTTTTAAAATCATAAAGTGTTTGATAAAACATGTTAAAAAATATTTTTATATCAAATATTTGTTATGCGAATTCATAATTTTGGCTTAAATTCACACTTTTTCAAATAAGCACCTCTTAGCCTGTTGAGAAATAATTCTACATTGCTTGTAAACAAGACCTTGGGCATGTTTATAAAGATTAAGCAACCCTCTCTTGTAAAATTAGTTTTATGAGATGAGTTAGGCCTATAAATTTCTTCATAACCCGCTTATAGAAATCATAGATTTTTTTTTCTTCCTATTTTTTTTTCTTCATAACCTGCTTTTTAAATTGTAATGTCAAACACCTTATATTTTACAATATCTTTAAAAACGCATATTATTCTTAAGAAATCGCAATTTCAAACGCACCCTAAATTTTATAGCCCAATATGCTGAAAAGACACCTCGGATATCACTAGACAGATGGTAATGTCGGAAAAATAAATCACTTGACCCCACTCAAACAGCTCACTACGTGAAAAGTAATTGCATAATTGAACCCCTTATCAGACAACTTAAGCCTGCCATGTAGCAGGCATCCAGAAGTCATATTCAGGTGTCTCTCATGTTAAAATTGTTATGATCGATCTCTCCAAAAATAAGAAGGATTGATCAGATACGCTCTCTCTTTCTAAACATTTTTCACTCAGTTATTTTGTCAGACATTATACTTATGCATCAGAGTGTTTTCGAGGAACCGGCAAATTTCCACTCACCATTTTCTCTTTGTTTTCTTGCAGGAGGCTTGTCGCTGGTCCTGTTGTCTGAAAATTGCTTCAACAAGTAACTAACAAGCACTGGCAGCTTGCCAAGCTCAGTATAAGCTTGCTTGTGAAAATGGGTAAGGCCATTGCTATCAAGTGAAGCTTCCTTGGTATTTTACAGCTTAATTTAACGAAGTACGGCAGATGTGGGAAAGTTCCTTTCAATAGACAAACTGTACTTGAAATTTTGCGGGAAACTGCAATTAGCGTCCGGTTCTGCCACCCAGCTAGTTTAAAGGATTTGCCGCTCAAATTTCCTCCAACTGATCAGGGCAAACCTCCTTCCATTGGTAAGCCAAACTTCAGTTCCAACTTTGTCAGCATAATTTTTTTCAAAGTTGAAAAGTTTATATAGGTGGAGTGTTGTTAAAGGTACTGCAACTTTTATTACAATCTTTTACAAACTGACGTGAAAGTACACGTGGTGCTTACCACATCAGCCATGAAGCAATTTACGTGGTGCTTTCGCTCGTGTAGACTATCACATGAGTTTGTAAGGGAAATTATAGTAAAAGTTTGAGTAATTAATCCAAGCATTTTCCATATAGGTAATGCATGGTCATTGTTGCTTCACACTTCAAATAAGGTTGATTTTGGTTTTTTCTTTTAAATCATGTTGTAGCAGAAGTAGTTTCCATAGAACTTGTAGGACTCTTTTGCCTGTGTATTTGGGGCATCATCAAACTTGAAAAAAGAAGTAGAACATGAATTTGTGTAGTTAGTGGCAATTATGATAATTGTAGTTTAAAGGATCAAATTTTGTGGTCTCAAGAATGTTGTCTATCTGAACATGTTCACAGTCAATGCAGGAAAAGAGGGATATGAGCCTATATTCTTGACAGAAACTATTATTGCAAGTTAAAGGTTTAAACATTATTGCTTGTAATTGTTGTTAATTTACTTGATTGACTGAGGATTTGGAAGCAAACTCTAACGCGTCCATGAATAAGCAGGCCTTAAAATAGTTGCTGGATCATCACAATGGCCTGCAATGCTTCTGAAGAGACTGTGCTGTCAGGAGTGATAGAGCCTACACCCCAAGAAAGTAAGACAAATGCTCTTAAGAGAAGAATATATGGCTGTTTTAAGGGAGCTCCCCTTGCAGATTCTGTTCCTGCAGAGGCAAAAGGCACCTCCCCAACTCCTCTTTTTGGATCCATTTCTGTGAACCTACACCCAAGTATAAAGCAAGTAGGCATGTTTGTGGGCATCTACATAAGCGTGGGATCCATGTGCTTCTTCGTCCTCAGGAAGCAGTTCAATGGGAAGTCAACAAATCATCTTGTTGACTCTTTGTATTGCTGTATTTCCACACTGACCACAGTTGGATATGCAGACCTTGTGCCTGCTAGCACCACTACAAAATTATTCTGCAGTATTTTAGCTTTTGCAGGAATGGGTCTTGTTGGACTAGTCCTGAACAAGACAGGAGACTATTTTCTGGAGAGACAAGAGACAATGTTTCTGAAAGCCATGCACATGCATAAAAAACTTGGTCCAGACGAATTTGAGAAAGAGTTTGATACCAGCAAAGACAGAACACTTGCACTGACAAACTTTTTAAAGCTAATTATCACTATTTCAGGGCTCGTAGTTTTTGGATTACTCCATCTAGCAGTTGTTGATAAATTCGATTTTATTGATGCAATTTACTGGATTTCTGTTACTATCACCACCCTGGGCTATGAGGATGAAAGCTTCAAACATACAAAAGGCCGTATTTTTGCAGTATTTTGGATGTTGTCAAGTACTGTATCTTTAGCCCAGTGCTTCCTCCAAGTTATTGAGCTAAAGTTTCAGTGCAGGCAAAGGGCATTCGTCAAGAGATTTCTTGCTCAGAGGATGACAAATCTAGATCTGGAGGCTGCAGATCCTGGTGATGATGGGGTTGTAAAGTAAGTTGAATTTCTTCAATTCAAATGTAGTTTTTGTTTGTGGGATTCTCTTAACTTTCTTTTTCCATCTTCATTTCCGTAGGGCTGACTTCATCTTATCTAAGCTCAAAGAGATGGGGAAGATCAGCCAAGAAGATATTTCACTTGTAATGAAGGAGTTTGAAGACCTTGATCAGTCAAAAAGCTTATCATCAGCTGATTCAAAGGCTCCTGAGCCATCCCAAACAGAGAATAAGTGAATTATGTACTTATTAGAAACAAAGCAGCTTTTGAGTATTGATTACTACGCTTGTGAAACAAAACAATAAATGTGAGAGCATTACTAAGAACTACTTGTAAGTTTGTAATATCATCTGTCAGTATCAATGTCATGGTTTACTTTGTCTATGTAACAATTTCATCAATTTGAAGAGCTTTCTCCCCATGTAATTTTATAAAATAGGTCTTTGCTTAACATGTGAGTGTCCCTTCCTTGTATATTACATAGATAAAATATATGTGTCCAATAAAGATGAAACAGACAGTAATTGATTTGTGTTGCAGATTTCTGAGCAATGCACTCAATTTACATTTCATGATTTAATCAATAATGGATAAAGTTTTCCTTCAAAATTTCCTCAACTTAGTTATTAAACTGAATAATTGTCCTTATCATATATATATATATATATATAAAGGCCGAGTTTTGACGTAAAGACTGCTTAGAATTGCGACACGTGTCCATATTTTTTAATATCTGAACCCGGTTTTTTTTTTGTCTTAACTCTACGTATGGCATATCAACTTCTCCATCTATCTCCACTTAAATGTCTTAAATTTCTCTCTCTCTCTCATAATTTATTTCTTGGTTTTTTTTTCCTCCCCATAAAACAATATATATTATCATATATATATATATATAAAAGCCAAGCTTTGACGTAGAAACTGCTTAAAATTGTGACACGTGTTCATGTTTTCTAATATCTAAACTTTTTTTTTTTTGGGTAACATGCCATTCATTCAACCAACAGGAGAGCCAAAGGCCTTACAAACAGCCAAAGAAAGAAAGGGGGGTGGATCTTTTCCACTACAAATGGGATAAGGAGGAGGAGGGGAAAGTAAATGGGAATGCAGCCCGAAAAGACTCTTGCCGCAGCCCAAAACGCTACATGAAGAGCGCAGAAGTTTGCACTTAGGTGAATTTTTTTTAGCTAACCACAAAGAGGAAGCTGGTATCGTGGACAATGCATTGGCAATAACAGATTCAATGTGCCAATCTAGAGTGATGGAAGGATTGTTAAGAGCTAAAATAACTACTGCAGAATCCCCTTCCAAACTGAAATTCTTCATATGCAAAGAGGCAACTAGAGAGGATTGGTTTGAGAGAGAGCCTTGACAATCTTCCCTGTGGAGTCCCTTCAAACAGCAGCTTGAACAAAGAAATTCTCACGGATGGCAGTGTCAAAGTTTATCTTGAAGGAGCCTGTAGAAGGGGGAGATTATAATTCTTTGACCAGGGAGGAAGTGGACTGCCAGGCTGCAGCATGATCCAGAGTTGTTTTCCTGATTGAGCTAGCCAGAGTAGAGATATCTGGAATAGAGCCTTCACGGACAGCTTTGTTCTTAGCAAACCATAGCAGATCACACAAGACAGAAGCAAAAATTTGAAACAAATGACTGTCAGCAAGGGGAATTCCAAAAGAGGAATGAGGGTGAATGAGGCCTTTGATCCAGTTTGGAAGAGAAAGAGAGGACCAAGCAGATGAATCAAGAGGCCAAAATGAGGATCTCCATGCAACTCTAGCAAAAATGCAGCTGAAAAATAAGTGAGAAATGGAGTCTTTTCAACACTGCAGAGAGGGCATAAAGAATCTTGTAAAGGAATTTGGAAGATGGCTTTAAGTCTGGCTTTAGAGGGAAGGAGGTTCCAAGCTATTTTCCAAAGGAACAAAATGAGTCTAGCATTGAGTTTAAGCTTCCACAGAGCTTTCCAAGTACTAGAATCGAGAGGGGAAATGATTGAGTTAGTTCTTTGGTTACTGATCAACCTATGAGCAGAACTAGTGAAAAAAGAGCCATCGGAGGAAAGGGTCCAAAGGAAAGAAGGAGATGAGTTTTGACTGATGGAATCTTAAGGATTTCTTTGACACAAGAGGAGGTGAACAAAGAAATAAGCAGTGGAAGATTCCAAGAGCCATTTGAGATTAAATCAGAAATCCTCAACTCAGGAAAAGAGGTCCTGCTCAGAGGGAGAGAATGAGGAGAAAATAAAGGCATTGTAGGAATCCAAGAGGAGTTCCAAACTGAGAGAGCTAAAAAACTATGAATCCTATGGCAAGCACCTAGAGATATGATAGGTTTTGACTTGAGAATGCCTTTCCAAAGCCAAGAAGAAGAAGAAAGGGAGGAGGGGGAGAAAAAAGAACCAGATTGGAGATACTTACCTGAGAGTTGTGAAGCCCAAGGAGATTCTGAACCAGTGAGCAGCTTCCAACCAAGTTTAGAGATGAGAGCAAGGTTGACCTCTTTTATTTTTCTTAAACCCAAGCCACCAAGAATCTTGGGAGTGTAGATGGAATTCCAAGACTTGAAAGAGAGATTTCTGGTTTTTGAGGCAGGAAATCCCCACCAAAAGTTTTTAAAGACCTTGTCAAGTTGGCTGCAGATGCTGTTTGGGAGAAGGAAAGTGCTCATGGCATAGGAGGGAATAGCTGCAGCCATATACTTGATGAGAACCAACATGCCAGCTTGAGAAATAGGAGTAATTCTAAGCGTCCATCCTTCGTCCATCCCGTCTGTCCATGGCCGACGTGGCTGCCCACGCCATCCAAAAAAGATTTTGAATTTCGGAGGACAGCAAAAACATCGTTGGGTTCTTCATTTCCCCATCCCGCCATTTTCCCTCCCGCTCCCATTTCTCTCTCTCGGCCTGCAATGCCCCCACCAGATCCATCGTCCATCCGCCTCTCCTCTCCCTCTCACCCTCCGTCGTGCCTCTCTCTCTCCCCTCTGCTCTCTCTCTCCCCCTCGCGTCTCTCTCTCTCACTCCATCGAAAGATCTCCGGCGACCCACCGAGATGAAAGCGTCCCTGTTCTCCAGCGACCCAAGGCGTCCTGTTCTCCAAGCGACCTAAGGCGTCCTGTTCTCCGAAACCTAAACGGTAATACCGCGTCCATCTGTTTTTTTGTTTTTCATTTTATTTGGGTATGTGGGTAAGAGGGAGTTATTGTGGGGTTTGTGATGTTTTGGTGTTTGGTTTTCTCAGGAGTAATCGTAGTAAATCTCCGGCCTCTCTCTCCCCTCTGTCGCGTCTCTCTCTCTCACTCCAGCGAGAGATCTCCGACGACCCACCGAGACAAGCGTCCTGGTTCTCCGGCGACCCTGTTCTCCACCTAAGGCGTCTTGTTCTCCAACCCAAACCATCTGGTTTTTTTTGTTTTTTTTTTGTTTTCATTTTATTTGGATATGTGGGTGAGAGGGAATTATTGTGGGGTTTATGATGTTTTGGTGTTTGGTTTTCTCAGGGAGTAATCGTAGTAAATCTCCGGCGGCCCTCTGGTGTTTGGTTTTCTCAGGTACAGGCCAAAACCTCTTCAATTTCTCTTTGATTTGTCAAAGGGCGTGTGGGATCTGTTGTTCCATTGGGTTCGTTTTCTTTTCCTTTACTTTTTCTCTGTTTTTATAAGGAGTTTGGGGTTTTGGTGATACCCATGTAGTTTCTGTGGTGGGTTTTGTGAATGATTGTTTGAAGTTTTGAAAATATGTAAAATCTTGGTGAAAAGGGCTTAATGATTTAGTTTTTTCTTCTTTGCGCGTGAATCAGTTTAAAATCTCTGGTGGTTTTCAGATCCAAATATGCGGTCGCTTGAGTTCTCCAGGTATGCATGTCTCCCAAGCTTTAGCAACCTCTTTTGGGGACAAATTACTGACGTTTTAATGTTTATTTATCATTGGTTTTTTCTAAATGTTAATCCTTGCTTGGGTGCTGAGAAAACTGATGAAAGGTGGGGTTTGGTGTTCTGGGGTTTCAAATAATGGCTGGATGTTTGAGATTCAGAATAGTAGGCATTGTTTGGTTGCGGGGAAGTTTGCGGTCTAATGGGTAAAATTCAATTTGAATCCCATTAATTTTCTGCTGTTTGGTATATGAGAAATGGGCTGTTTTGTATATACAACAACACATTTATATATATATATATATATATATATATATATTTTGATATGTATAAACAGGTTGTAATTTGTTGGATATGTCTCCTTGTATACTGCACCGTCCTATTCTTTCAATGGTCTTCTCTCCTATCCTCATGGAAAGGCATTGCATTTTCAGCAACCTTCTTGGTTCTTGTTACAATTGTTATGCAGATTCTAATCCAATCTTCTGAGTCAGAGCATTCTACCCGTCAATATACCACCACAAGACCCAATGGAGGAGCGGTTTCTTTAGAAATAATTCGAGATTCAGCAGTAGTTTGTAGCCAGTCCATTTGTGATCACAAAAATTTTCTGATTTGGTCATGGAATCAGCCAGCTCACCTATACCCTTATTATATGGCTTGGAAAATGTAGTATACGTTCATAGGCTATATAAATATGGGCTTGGATAAGGCAGCACATGTGCATAACTTGCATTTGAGTTTGTTGGGGATCATCTCCTTATAGATTAAAACAATATTCCAGGCACAAAGTCCTTCTTTTCAAAGCATGTTCATTTATCATTATCATTAATTGTCTGTAACTATACGGTATTCAATCCATGGGGCTACCTTTCTTATGCATAGATTGATGACCCTTCTTTTCAAAGCATGTTCATTTATCATTATCATTAATTGTCTGTAACTATACGGTATTCAATCCATGGGGCTACCTTTCTTATGCATAGATTGATGACAAGCTGAAACAACTCTGAAGTGAAATGGCTACAGAGTTATCTATGCTTTCATAGTTTTCCTTTTTTCTTCCTACTCTTATTCAATTTGCCTCTTATTTGCTCCTCTTCATACTCATGCCTAAGTTCCTCTTCCTGTTGGGAGAGGGTATTACCAACATCTTGATTAGGTTCAGAGGAGACAAAAGGCAGGCTACAATACAGGAATTGTATGTTATTTAAGAAAAGAAGAAACAGAAAACCAGTAATACAAACCTCAGAAACTTTTCTTCTTTTCCTTCATTGATTTTCCTGGTCCTTGTCTTTCTTCTCTGTTAGTGTTCTTGGCACCGAGAGCAAACTTTGCTGACAAAACTCTTATTGTAGCATTAACCTGCTCTGCAGCATCTTTGCTAAGAAAATGGGAGAATTAGAACAAGATAAATTCTCTTTTCACCTTTTTTATTCACATAACAGAATTCAAGTGGCATTATCAACTATCCTTCTTGCATTTTCAAGTTCTTAGTGTTTTGCTTATTGTTAACTATTTTGAATCCTCTAATTAATCTGCATTTATATGGTCATTGCAGAGACATGGTTTGTGCTGCATCTTCTCATAGCTTGATCCCCAACATGCCAACATTGATTAGAGTTATTACCAAATGATGATAAGAATGAAGAAGTTGGAGAACGAAATGACACACATAAAGCAAATGAAAAATGCTTGAAGTTTGTTGTGGCATTGAGAAACTTTTGGATTGTAACCTTTTGGTTGTTTGTACCTCTTTGAGGATGATGACAAAAAAACAAATTATGTACCTTTTTCTTGAAGTTGATTTTCTGTTTGTGTTAATATGTATTGTGTATTGGAAATTATGTAATACTTGAAAGTTGATACTCAAGTCATGGGGTTAATTTGTTATGTAAGAGCAGAAAAGAATTCATTTTTTTTATCTGTGGAAAAATATTAGCCAAAAGGAACAAAAACTACACCAAGAAATAAAGGCATTGGAAAAATATGTGTAGAAGACGTTTAATGACTTTTGATGGTGTTCTTCAAAAGTTTAGTTTTAGATTGGAGTACTTGTGATCCAATTTTTACTAGAGTATTTATTGTAATTGTTTTGTAGTTATAAAAGATAGAACTAACAAAATAGCTTGCACATTTTCCTTAATAATAATGCCATCCTTTTAAGAGGATAAGAAAAAGCTCAATCCTTATGTCTGTCAAGTTGTAATGATCAAGCTTACTAAATCAATGGACTTAATGCCTCAGGCATTCATGCAAACCATCAAAATCCCATCACATAAAAAGCAATATGCAACAAATCAATTATTAGAAGTGAGGAAAGGTTCAAAATGTATACACTACACAAATTTATGGAATTGTTCAATTCCTAACATCATTTTATTAACACTAGTATTGTTGTCTTCAGCTTCACCCCATACTTCATACTAAAAAAGTTGTAATTCCATGGATAATGGTAATTCCATGGACAATTAGCCAGAATCTACAAAGAAAACCTATTCTACAAATATCTTCGATTCCTGAAACTGCATTGGCATTTACTTGAGCACCCTTTATAGCATGATATCTTCTCTTCTTTATTCTCCATGCTCTCTTTGTGCTTTCCCTAGAGCATTGAGTAAAGCCCCAACAATCAACATATAAGCACATGATGCACATCAACCTGAATAGAGGAAAACAAAAATATCAAACTAAGCAGAACACTCAATAATCCAATCACACATACCCATTATCAAATAGCACAAAAACTAACATAAAGTTCCTCATTTTAGCTCGCACCTATTTGGAAAACTCAAAGAAACCACGATTCTTGCATGCCCGACGTGGCGCCATCCCTGCCCATCCAGTCATCCATCCCGCCGACGATGGCGCCTTTCACGCCACCCAAAAAAAAAATTTTTGAATTTCTGGATGGACGACAAAACACCCGTGATTTCATTTCCCCATTTTCCCCCTCCGCTCATTTCCCCCTCCGCTCCTGCCTCTCGCTCCCTGCTCGTGTCTCGGATCCGCCCATCCGCGCCTCTCCTCTCCGTCTCCCTCTCACCTCCGCGCCTCTCTGTCCCCTCCGTTCATGCTCGATCTCCGGCGACTCCACCTGCCCGGGACAAGGCATTCTCTCTCCCCGTCCGTCGCGCTCGATCTCCCGACCCACCCGGGACCCAAAGCGTCCTGTTCTCCCAACCCACCACCGACATTAAAGCGTCCCCGTTTCTCCCCACCGACGACACTGTTTCTCCGCAACCCAAACGGTAATACTTTTCTGGTTTTTTCTTCATTTTATTTGGGTATGTGGGTGAGAAAGAATCATGTTTTGGTGTTTGGTTTTCTCAGGGAGTAATCTCCGGCGACCCTCTGGTGTTTGGTTTCCTCAGGTACAGGCCAAAACCTCGTTCATTTGGGTTTGTTTTCTTTTTCTCTGTTTTTATATGGAGTTTGGGGTTTTGTAATTTGCTGTTGGGTGTTCATTGAGATGTATATTTTCCTCTTTTCCTTTCCTGTTGTGTGTTGTGTAATTTCCTGTTGTGTAATTTGCTGTTGGGAGTTTGGGATTTTGTACCTACTCATTGAGATGGAATGTCTGTTTGTTAATTCCTTCAATGATTTATCTTGATTAATAACATTAATTAGTCATTAAAATGTAATTCAATAAATATCTTCACATGGTTTTGGATCCCCATTGTAAATTTGGTGTCTGAGTGTATAAGAACTTTCCCTAAATAAAAGGCATAATTTTGTAAAGTAGGCGCATGTTGTATCAAGAATGGCCCATATGTTAACTTGCACTGTTCTTTTGAAATATTCTTGATTTGATACATTACATTACATGGGCCATTATTGATTTAGGACAGGTTTGTCTGTTTTGACCCATGTGCTACTAAAAATATCTCTCTCACACACATTACATGGTGTTTGTGTGTGTATTCTTCTTTTGGTGTCATACTTTCGTAGCAAAATGAAGGTGTCTCATATTTCATTTAGTCTACATTGTACATGTTATTGGTTTGGAAAAGTTTTGTATGCGTGAAAAAGGATCTTTCATGATGATATTCCAATCACTGTCATTTGTTGACATCTGGTTCTGAATGTTGGCTGTTACTAGTGTAAAGAAATAAGACTTGAGGAAATTGAAATGGGAAGAAAGCTAGGAAATGGAATCTGTAGCTCCTACATAGCTCATTCCTCTGCCGTTTCTTAAATAGAAAAGCTAAATTACAAGAATATTGTGTACTATGACACTATTGGAGATAGCTCAATCAGAACTCTTGGATTTTGTCTTGAAGGTTTACATATTACCCTTTTACTCCCCTCTCCCCTTTACTCTTAAGAAATTACATATTATTCTACAAATATTCATACATTCACTCTAATAGTCCTCAAGCTGGAGCCTATATATCATATAAGCCTTTTGCCATAAATTACAATCGGTTGAAGAAAGAGACTCAGAACACATCGCAAGTTGATTCTCCAGATCTCACAAATGCGAGACATCTTCATCAATATTTTATCCTAACAAAATGACAATCAACTTCATTATGCTTTGTTCTCTCATGGAATGCTGGATTAGTAGCAATGTGAACAACCACTTGATTAAGAGGAATAGGTGTAGGGCTGATTATCTTGCTTCAACCACAAAAGCAAGATGAATCGAGTCATAATTATGTAAATTGAGGCTAAAACATATTCTTATAGAGGTGCCAAGGATTCCTCCCAAAATCCCCCAGTATTTGTTTCAGGCTAATCGTATACATGGACTTGCAATAATTTAAGGTGCTTCTTGCAGATTGAGGGAGGTAAATGGACATACAAGATTCCTACACTTGACACCATACCCAAACAATTCAATGTTCAATCTTGAGCTGGACATCACAAAAACGTGTTCTCTCTTTGAAAGGTACGTTCCTTCAAATATTTGCTCCATATGCAAATGGCTTTTATTGAAAAAGCTTCAAGATGTTTCAAAACTAATTTAAAGATTGAAAGAATAAAATGTACCATTTATCTCAATAGAAGGATATTTGTTACTGGTAGACTTTCGTAGGTGTTTGATGCTATAAAACCATACCGAATCGAGAACGTTTTGCAAGACCAAAATTGCAGTAAAATATTGTGTCTTAACTTTTTCAGCAATATAATAAATTTATATTTTTGAGCGTAGGGAGGGGTACGTTAATTCTTCTCCCCTGGTATAGTTGTGAATTGTGAACACATAATCAAGTAATCTCTCCTAATAACAATGCAGAAGCCCTTCTAGTCTAACCTGAAATTATTTGAAGAATCTAATACATATGACGGTTGTGGTTGCTTTTGCCACCTTCTAGTGAAATCATCTGTTTGCCTTTTATCTCCATGATTTAGAGGAAATTTGGGTCTCAACTATCACATCTTAATGCTTTTGGCTTTGATATTTGGATAACCTATCCAATTTTGACTGCTCATGATCATTTAGTCACAGTAGTGTTTTTTGGTCAGATAACTATGTAGTAAGCCATGAATATTCACTGACATCGATGTCCAGTTATCTGCAGCTTATCTATTAATGGTGTCATGTGTAGGTATATTCAAACTTTCCTACAGATACTAATAGTCCCTAAATTTATTGCCTTTAAACAGAAATTTTTTGATGAAATTGATAGATTAGCTTTAGAAATGAATTTATAAGATTTTAAAGGTGTTGTCTCTCTTTTGGTTTTGTTGATTAGTAGTTCCTTTTCAATTCATGAGGGTGAAAGCAAGTTAGAAACCATGTTTAGGATGTGTTTGTGAGAATTTTTGCATGAGTTGGTGATAACATGCCAAATTTTAGATGCATACCATGTGTTTGATGAGTTGCTTAAATGAAGTTTTAAAATTGATAAATGTGTCTTATTCTCTTAAAGCGTAGTTATGCTTTTTTTTGTCCTTTTTAAAAAATGTTTTGATACCAACTTGATTGGTCTTGTTTCTTGTTTGCGAGGAAGATGAAAATATGAACAAGATGCAATGGATTGTGAAAAGACAACATTAAATGGCTGCTCTTGCACGCTTCTTTATGTTGTCCACTCTCCCTTCTTATCCTAGAAGTGATTGAAAACAATATTAAGACCAACATTAAAAAAAACATTGTTTAATTATTTTATAGGAAACCTTGGCCCATGTCAAGTAATAAATAAGAGTTTAGTTACGTCATGAATGAAATTGTTTAGTTAATTAGCCTATATATTAATCATTCGATCGAAATCCTATATTGTTCTAGTTCGTGATTAATTATATACGCCAATAGCGGGACGTCAGTGTCGTCCATTGTGTTATTGTGGAGTTATTCTTTGTCACAAGGTATTCATGGACATATACAAATTCTGTCGAAAGTGGTATGGATGTGAAAAGTACAAGGTATTGCCTAACAAATATTTGATGTTTAATTATTTGTCCAATTTTATTTTATGCTTGATTTTTACATTGCTTTCACTTTTTGGAATCATGCAGCAAGTTGGTGATTGTGGCTTCTTTAATTGGGGATAATGAAATGTCATCTTATGAGATAAGAATGGTGCACGGTTGAAGGACGATGAACAAGCAATCCAGCGGAAGTTAGGAGACTCGGCGAAATTGGATATAATGTTACAGCGGTTGAAGGACGTTGAACATAAATCTGGCGGAAATTAGGAGAGTTGAGCAGAAACTAGATACGTAGTGGGAAAAAAAAATGTGCCGATTTAGAGAAATGATGATGTGTCCTGTCCTATTTGTAATTATTTTGTTGGTGCTACTATATATTCGTTATCATGGATCCAGTAGTCATAAGTATATGTTAAAATGAACTACTTTTTCGTATTATCATGTATTTAAGTTGGAGATATGTAACTAATGTCTTATGTTATTGAAGATTTGATTTTATAACGAGAACATTTGCCTTTGAAAGGTTTTTGATAGTTTGGTCAATTGCTTAATTAGGTGAGAAAATAGTTTGGAACTTATTTTCTTGGTTATATTGAATTTGTATGTTTATAATTGCAATTATAGCTATAGGCTATTTTAGTATTCTTTGATTTTTGTGTGTATTGGCATTTAATATGTGAAAAACATTGTTGAAAATGTAAAGATACTTTCGATGGATGGAGACCACGAAAGAGGTTAAATTTTCATTATGGCATGCTGAAAATGCAGGGGCTTCCAAAAGGCATATCTAATCCTTGTGCTCCATCTTTATTTTGTAAATTGGAGGGGACATGAAATAAATTTTGTAACCATATTTTCATGTCCCATAAGATTCATTCAGAGCCATATTTTCATTGCGATTTCAAAGGCTTTGTAAACAACTTTTCCTAAATTTAAACATGTATAAGTTCATACAAATTTTATGCTCCTTATCATAGAGTAAGTAGTTCAATCATCCAACTCATTGGTCATAAGCATGGGTTTTTTTTTTGCCTTTTGGTCACTCTCGTTCGACGCCAATATCTCGTTCGGACCGGCTCGAGATAAGAAACCCGCGAAACTTTATGTTTCATTTCTCTCGTGTTTGTCGCTTTCTCTCCTGTTGGTTTCATCTCGGTCGCACTTAGGGTGTTTGTCTAACTTCTTCGGTGATAAGCCTATCTCTGTTTTCCGTCATTAGCATATCTCATTTGGATCAAAGGTATGCATTTTCCCCTCATTCAAATAGTTACATTATTTTCAAATTAGTTTTTAGGATTTGAAGTTGGAAATGAAAATGCTTGGTTCAGTTGTGAGATATGATGAGTGTCTCTCATCATATCGTGTTTCAAACTTCTTTTCTGATGTACTCATGAATGAGACTCTCACTTTTGTTGAGTTATGTTGCATGTAAACATAATCACTGTATATCACATGTTTGATAAAATGCCTGAATCAGTAAATTGAGCCAAATTTCTTGTTAATTGTTTTTTCATTTTCCTTTTTGAGAATAAATGAGCAACTGGTGTGAATCTTTCTAAGTGCTCGTGCGTTGAAAATATTCGCTCAATAAAAAATGTTGGCTTTTTATGGATTGATTGTGCATTTGTTTATGTTGTTTCACTGCAGCTTATAAACTCCACTGATATTTCTTTTGATATTTAATTTGTGTTTTGTTTTGATTTGTTTTTTTTCTGAATTGGTTTGATGGCTGATTATAGTATTTGTTATGGTCCATTTGTCTTGTTAATGTTTGTATATATATGTTAATTTTCGGTTGTAACTTGGTAGGATCTGTTGTATTTAACTTTCATTACTAATGTACATATTGTCATCTCAATAATTAGCAAAGAGAACTTCACTTTCCATATTGATCTTAAGGCTTCTAAAGATTAAAGCGCGGGTTTTTCTCCAAATTTTGGTCGGATTTTTGTGCAACATGAAAAGCTTATCGACATTCTTGGCTGTCTTGGATTCTCTTCACTAGCATATAATATTTACATTTTCACGTCTACTTCTAACGCATAAGTGAAGATTTTTTTCTTCGTTACAAATCTTATCAAGACTTTTGAATTTGGATGCTTTATTAAAATCGTATTTATTTTTAGGTTAAGGAAGGGGTTATATGAGTATCCCTTTTCTACTATTTTGTGTCGAGGATTGTTCCTTGAGTTGCTTGTGAGTTCTCCTAGTAAATAGTTTCATGGAGATTCCTATGCCTAAGAGCCTTATATTGGATTTAGTTAGAGATAATGGCTACTATCAATCGTATGGAATGTGAGGAAGGTAATGTAATTCTTTGTACGAAAACAAAGTGTCGATAGCGATTGAAGTGTTCAAGTCCATGAATATTTATAATTTGAGACTCTTACGTAAGAAGCTATTAGTTTTGCTGAATTGTTTCTAAAGAAGGTCGATCCTTATTTGTCATGATCAAGCGATCAATTATAGCAATGAATTATAATTGATAATTCAACTTTGTCTAATTATAATGATAATAAAGACCAATGTCAACTATTTAGTGTTGAATATGGATTTAGAACACTAATAATTGCTTCTTAGAATGGAATTAGTGATATTTTTAGTGATACATGATTGATTGCACTAAAATTAATTTCAATAATCTCTAGGATTTTTTTTGAGTTAGATGTTGATGTCTTTGTGGATGTAGGCTATGGATAGTGGAGCAACCTTGTTAGAAAGTTACATGGTTATAGTGAACAAAACCAAAGGTTTCTCCAAATAATTATAGCTAGCATTCATGATATTTTCTTCACTTAAATTCTTTACTTATCAAAAATATCGGCACAATTTATATAATTTTTTATGGTGGATGTGTTCACTAGGCTATGGATAGTGGAGCAATTTCAGAAAGTTACCCATCGCACAAAATCTAAAGCTCAAAAAGAAAATGATGCTTCCTTGAGAGGTTTCCCAAGACCCGATGGTTTATTGTAACAAGTCCGAAGAAAATTTTCGAGCGGTTCCATGAACTTATTGCCGAGATCTTGTCGGATCAAATTATCTCTGGATATTCACTCATAGGAGATGGGAGTACTTCATTTCTCCCCGACGTCCTTTATTAAATCTTGTTCGGGAATTCTATGCGAACATGGAAATTCAACAAGACTCGATGAACATGTTGACGCTCCTCTGCAGATTATCTCATTTATTAGAGGCGTGCAAATTGTTGTTACTCGTGAAGTAATTGCGAGGTCACAGAATTCCACTCATTGAGGATCACAGGTATCCATATCGTGAAGATTTTCCTTCAAAACCGACATGACAAAGATGTTTATTCCTCCTGGTTCCTACAATTTTGGCGAGATTCCATGAAGGTTATTCCTTGGACATCTCTCTCATCCGTGAAACTATTGGCTCGGATTGTTATGCAAAATGTGTTTCCAATAGACCATCATTCGGATCTTGGGTTGGCTCGAGGCGGTTCATCTATGCGCTTCTCACGGATGTCCAAATTGACTTTGCATCAATTGCAATTCGACTCATGAAGGCAATGTTCTCGAGACTTCCATTTCCTTGCCATATGGAAGTTTGATTTCACGTATCATTGCAAAATTTGTTCGATTCCAGATTCTCAACCAACTATGAAGCACCTTGGTCCTTTCTAAAGCTAGTGAGTCGATCCAAAGGTCAAATGCATTGCAGGTACCCGAAGGATTTTGAAGCTACAACTGATCCTGCTGCCACATCGAGGCTGGTCCTTCCGGAGGCGTTTCTACATTGGTTCCTGTTTTCATTAGAAGATGTGATGGCTGTGAACGTCATGGCGACTCAAATGACAACATTTTCATCTATTCTAACAAGCTTGCGAAAGATGTCAAGGAATTGAAGACTAAAGTCGTCGGATCATCCGAGTCGATGAAGAAAATGATGAGGAGCAATCGATGAGGATTAGCTTGCTCTGCTTTTGTCCTTTGTCATCCGTGACAAAAAGGGAGTGAATATTGAGTTTTTGTTATGAACTTGTTGTTTGGATATAATGTTAGGATATATTGTTGTTTAAGGATATTTGAAAAAGGTCATTGCGAAAATTGATATCAAATTTGGAAAAATAATCTATTTGATCCGTGACAAAAGTTAGCATAAGTAGGTCACAAGTTCAAATATTGATAGCTCAATCGCCTTACAAGTTTGAATTCCCCTCCCCTACACTACCCTTGATAGGACATGTCAAAACAAAATACAAAAAAAATAAATCCCCCTCCTTACCCTTGTGGACATGTGAAAAGGAACAAAAAACATTAAAAACAAATCAAAAACAAAAAATTCCCCCTCCCCTACCCTTGAGTTCACATATGAAAATAAATAAACCAAAAAAAAAATCCTCTCCCCCTGCCTTCAATGGACATGCTAAAAAAAAAAAAAAAAAGATTTTGGAGGTTAGCGTTGGTCTAAATGGGCCTCGAGACGAGTCATCTGTGGTGCGATGGCGTCCGATAATTCGTCATCATTGCACGAGTCGTCTTCAAAATAAACGAAGGTCGTCTCGAAGGCTCGTCCATCATTATTCGCGAGGATTCGAGGAAGGACCAGAGGAACCCGAATGGCGTCCAATTATCGTCCGGACGGGTTGATTTTACAAAGAACGAGAGGTAGTCGTCGAGGCGTCTAATTCTCGTTCGAGAGGTAGTGTGAAAAGAACCCGAGAGGCTCATCAAGCAGCGTCTGAATTCTCGTCCGGAAGGTTGATTTTACAAAGAACCCGAGAGGCTCGTCCGAAATTCGTGTCTGATCTCGTTCGAGCAGGTGATTTTAAGAACCCGGAGGCTCGTCGAACGTCAAATTCGTCCGGACGGATTGATTTCAAAGAACCGGAAGGCTCGTCGGAGAGCGTCGTTTCGTCAACGGTTGTCTAAAAAGAACCGAGAGGCCGCTAAATGCAGGCGCGTCTGAATTTCGTCCGGACGGGTTGATTTTACAAAGAACCGAGAGCCTGCGTCCGCGTCAATTCTCCGTCCGAAGCGATGTTGATTTACAAAGAACCGAGGTCGTGATACGGCTCGAATTCTCGTCCGACGGGTTGATTTTACAAAGAACCGAGGCCTGCGGCGTCATTCTAAATGCGGGCGTTGATTTAAAGAACCCGAGGTCGTGCGGGCGGCCGAATGCTCGTCCGGACGGGTTGATTTACAAAGAACGAGAGCCTCGTCTCGAATGGCGTCTCAATCTCGTCGAGAACGTTGATTTTCAAACAACAGAGGCTCGTCCGAATATCGTCTCATTCTCGTGAACGAGTACTCTTTGAAGAACAGACGCCGCTAGAAGGCGTCATTATCGTCCGAACGATAACATTTTGAACCGTTTATGAGTAACATTTTTATTAGTAGCATTTTTCACATAACATGCCCTTTTGTATGAGTAACATTTTCAACCGTTTTAATGCCTAAAAATTACATGAATTATGTAATTTGAAAGAGGATCTTTCATATATAGAGTTTTAGTGAGAACTCAACATCAACGTAATATAGAAAGAAATAGGAAAAAAAGAACTTTTATTGAATCAAAGGAGTTCTCCATGTTCAAGATGAACTTACAATCCACATAATTCACAAGCTGCCTTTTACAATAAAAGGGCTCAAATAAACAAGATCATTCTCTAATCACTTTACAACCACTCAACTGCAATACAATAATAAACAAACTAAAGAATTAACTAGCCATTCCTAGTCATGTCATCGTACACCACTTAAGCAAACTCCCAATCACGGTTTGTTTGCAACAAAGAATGGTGTAAACATCGGAGTGCCCTTAATGTTATATTGATGAATCAACTTATACGCTTCTCGTGCGATCAACCTATAATAGAAAAGGATTACTAAATGTTAATTAAAAAATGGATACTAAGAGAAACATGGAAGGTAACATCACTAAATGCAAATTGAATGACCAAATTCTTGTAATTTAAAAAAAAAAAAAAAGAACAAACAACAAATTTTGACGGCATTTAATGCCTTTATTAAAGCACCTATAGTGACATGATCAGATCTATCTATGTCGTCTATTCATTTCCTAAAACATCAAAAGCACGATTTGCCTTTGATTGACGCATGCGTTAATAAGCATTAATACAACTCATAAGCTTCACTTTCTCACGCATAAAAGATTCGCTTTAGCATAAAATAAACAAGAAAATGTTAAAATCCTTTCAAATAACTCAGAATAACAACAACTTAATAAACTCATACAATAATAATGAAAGCAGATAAACTATTTCTACAATCTTATCTTAGACCTCAATATCCCATAAGCACCAAATGCTTTAGCCACTTGTATCAAATCACAACCATGAATAAAGGATCCATATGTGTGAACATTTGGTTCTACTCCTCATTAACCATTTTGAAACACCTAGGTAAAAACTTTGATGAATTTAATGAATGTGGGCAAGCCTAGAATAAGAAACATGAACATTTTATTCAAATCAAAATCTAAACAGAATGTCCAACTTCATGAAGTTGATTACATACAACAATGCTTTTAACAATATTGATTATGTGCCAAAAAAGTTTTTACTTTTTTTTTAACGTTGAGATTTCATGAGCGAAACCTAAATTCCTCACATACTTATTACTTCTTGAGAAAAGGCATACAAAAGATTTTGGGAAAGACATTGAAATGGAAGATAAAACATTCCTTTGTTCAGCATCAAATATCTTCACTCTCTCTGCTCTCTAACACTTTACTCATTCCTTTAGGAAAAAATTAGATTTCAAGTTTCATTTTCCTTCTGAGATGACAATGACAAAAGTATAGATTATTGACTATTTAACCTTCTTTGCATACGATTTTGTGGGATTTATTTCCGGATTGATTCTTTTTTTCGTTGTGATTTCTTCACCACAGCTTTTTCTCTGCAGATTCTAGTATTGAAGGTGGTTTCCTCTAGTTCTCTTCACAAGAGGACTATGAACTGTTACTTTCCACCATCGTACGATCAAAGAGACAACCGCTAGCAGATCCAATAGTAAGTGGTTCGAAGGGAAGTGCTTGAAGGAGATGATATTCACAACCACTACCACTTAATTTATTCGTTAACATACGAATATGATCTTTCATTTTCATGTAATTCTCCGGAGTAGTTGATGCAAGTTCGCTAAAACATGCATATCTTTACACAAATCAAAACATCTATCCAACTAGGATTGCCTTTCAAAGGATCATAACTACTTTTGATAAATTTATATTTCCTTCAAGTCTTTCCTCCAAGCAGTTAAGGAAATATTTTTCGCAACGAGGTAACATCTACTTAATTAGTAGATATGACATGTTTGCACAAAATTCCTCTTGATTCAAACATACAACAACTGCATTTCACTTCACATGGTTCACTATATTCAACATAAAGCTCACTTTCTTCACGTAGTCACCAATAAGTTCTACCATCAACCACTTGATAGGTAAAATAGTACCTTCTCTTTTGATAAGGTCGACACTACAATACATCACCTCTTTAATCTCTTCTTGTACTTCTTTGAACTTTGTATTGGTATAAAGTTGTTGAAATTTCTTCTCAAAAGAAAACTTGCTTACACATGCAATTTGTTGAATGACTTGAAATTAATTTCTCATTCTCAACCTTTTTCCAAGCATTATCATATCCATCAACAAATTCCTTCAAAGTTGTTGATGGATGCACATAACCATCAAAAAAAGGCATTCATACTTTCACTCCTTTGTGTGGTAGTCCATTCCAAAAAAACATCTTTCAAATGTCACAGGTACCGAAATTCGCTCACTATGCATAGCCCACAACCATGCATTATCCTCAAGATTGTAACACCCAAGCAAACTTTGCCAATTAACATCAAGCTCATCACATGTTTCAGATTCATACACATTTCATGCGCACTTTTAATGGCATGATATTCTAAATGTGACCCAAATTTATCGAGGAAGCTTTTTCAAATGTGCCATAAACATAATCGATGTAGCATTTGGGAAAACTACATTGATTGCATTTTCATAGCCCTATCTTGATCCGTAATAATTGCATTTGGCGATCGGGCCATTCATGCATTTCAACCATGTCTCAAACAACCATACAAATGTCTCGTATTCTCCTTTGATATTAATGCAGCACCAAAAAGGATTGAGTGACCATGATGATTCACCCCACAAAAGGAGCAAATGGCATTTCATATTTATTAGTCAAATATGTTGTGTCAAATGTAACAACATCTCCAAAATCTTCATATGCTGCCCTACTTCGCGGCATCAAGCCCAAAAACATTTTTAATCTACCATCATCATCAAAATCCATGGCAAAATAAAACCATCATTAATTGATTGCATCCTAATAAAATAATCACCGAAGTGTAGCTCCACTCGCGCTATGGTGAAGATTGCCTTGGCAATAAAATTACGACACTCTTTTCTCCAAATGGAAGATTCTCATACCCACCGACTTGATAACTAGTGAGTTAAAATTCTTGCTCATACCTATTCGAGAATCATCATTTGTAGCTTTTCTTTGCATAAGAATCCAACTTCTTATGGCATCTATGAAATCTAGCTTTTCCTCGGACTTAGTGCATGATTATGATCAATACATACTATAGTCACATACCACTTCGTATCAACTAATTTTGCATTCAAATTAGCCTTAAACCCTACTACGATCGTTTGAATAGGCTTAGAAAACTCATTACTAGTCTCTTTGCCTTTCTGCTACCACAGCGACCACATGCTAAGGTGATATACCGTGTATTTCCATGTGCATCATACTTTCTATTCCTTTTTACCATCGCATAAAACCTTGTTGTTTTGCATACATCTCATAATAAGTAGAAAGTTCGTCTAAAGAGCTAAATAACATTCCTTTTAGGTTGATCAAGCTTTGAACATCATCTATAATCTTATTCTCATAATTAACTTCCAACTCGACTAGCTTGATTCCATCTATATCAAAATAAATAAAACTATGAATACAAATTTGATAGGGGACCTTTGAAGAAAAATTAGAAGAAAAATATAACGAGTTAACATACCATTTTCGTGGTTATCAAATTTGTTCTCATTATTACCAAACTCAACATCATATGCATCATCTTCATTCGGTTAAGTCAAAACAAATAAAACAACTATGAATAATAATGTCATTAATATTTGGAAGAAAATAAGCGGAACAATAAAATGACTAATAACATACCATTTTCAAGGTCATTTGAGCATCCATTTTGAGCTGATGACAACTCACCATATACATATGATGAAGCTTTAATTGCGGGGAGTGGAAGAACTAATATCATCCATTTGAATTTAGAATATCCGTGGGATTGAAATGAAATTAAAACATATATATTGGCTAACCTTAAGCAATAAGTTGAAATCAATAACTATTTAAAAACAACAATATCAAATGATGACATTTGACATTCGTACACAAGCTTTGAAAGGTAAAGGTAAACAGAAAGCGTGAGAACATAATACTAGCGTTTTTGCAACTTCCGAAATTAAGACAAACTTGGTGATAAGGTTGATGATGTTAGTTAAGTTGAAATGTTAATATTAAAAGATAGATGTTATTTGCAAACTATAAGTGAACTATGATCATTACACACTTTCTTAAAACAACATTGCATGCACAATTAGCAAGTACAAATTGGCTAAGGCACCCCCAAAAAGTTGGTTGACTTTAATGGGACATGTGCAAATTAATAGTTGTACTACTTTTCCTTAATGTTATTAATCAAGATAAATTGGAAGGAATTAAGAATCGCATATTCCATGCACTCCGCAGGATACAAGAAGATGAATATATAATATGAAAGCATAGTCCCAAGGAAACCCAGATCAACACTCGGCAACAACATATATATTGGCTAACCTTAAGCAATAAGTTGAAATCAAGGTAACATGAATGGGTACAAGGAATCAAAAAAGCTGAAAAGGGGTGGGGCTCCCCAACAAAACCCAACAAAAGCGACAATGCTGAAAAAAACAGAAAATAGGAAATGGGTCCATAAATAATCTCAAAGGGACCATAATCAACTTTGGTTCTCTAAATCTTGGGCAAAAGCCAAAAAGGGCCACATGATGGCTTAAGCACACAAATCGGAGCAGAGGCATGTATATATAATATATATTAATATATTTATGCCGGTGTGTGTGTGTGTTTATATGCATGCAGCTTAATCAGTTTATATGAACATTGTTCCACGAGCTTAAACCGAGCCGGGCCAAGTTTTATATTCAAGCAATAATTATGTTCGGAAGCTTGACTCATTTATTAAAACAGACCAAGCTTGAGCTCAACTCATATTAAAGCTATTCATAAAACTACTCACTTTGAGGTGTGTGTGTGTGTACAGCCTACACATTGATGTCACTTCCAAGCTTAAGCAGGTGAATGTTTTTGCATGCCAATTGTCCATGGATGTAGGCCAAAGTTCAATTTCATATATCTCATGTGGGGGTAATCTAATTCACTTCTTATCAATCAAAGTTCTTTACTATTTACATGTAGAATCATAAGGTTGAAGGTTTGACTTACTCGAGCTCACATTCTTACTGATTATTCTATTCCTTTGAATTCTAACCTAAATGATGATATCTAGTTGCCTTATAGATTAGGCTTGTTCCTCAAAACCGAAGTGACCCAAAAAAAAAAATGTCTTATTCCAAACATAAATTTCAAAATGAAATTAGTCAAGCCAAAATTTCTGTAAACAAACTCAAGATCATTAATTAGTATCCAAATTACATAATGATTATAGCCTTCCAATTTGAAACATACAAATGTCACTCAATTTCACGAACATATGCAAAGCCATATCTCTCTTCACCATCACTAGACATCACAATCTTATCAACAAGCAAGGATGAAGAAAAGGCATGAAAATATTGGTACAACACTTGTAAAATGTAAGAGAGAATCTATCAGTAAAAAGTTATTTTTAGAAAGGTAAAATACTCGTTTCTTTTGTGTTTTTATCTTTCACAAACTTTGTAATAGGATAAGTTACTTTTTTTGTAAAGATCATCGAATATGAAATAAGTTTGAGCACCTTATAGTAAGAAAATGAGATTCAAAGGAAGTTGATTGGTCATCTATAAATTTTGAACATATCTGTCATATACTGCTTAATAAGTCCTACATAAAATCAAATATGGTACCCTAGCGACTAAGCACTTTCCAATTACAACAAAATCAAATAAACCAAATAAACCCAGAAAAAAAAAAAAAAAACAAAAAACAGAGATGGAAGCGGTATTACCGTTTGGGGTCGCCGGAGAATCTTGCTGCGGTTTGGGTCTGCGGAGAAGCAGGACGAAAAAATAGAGATGGACGCCAGAATTGGGGTCGCCGGAGAATCTTGGCCGGTTTGGTTCTCAAGGGGAACAGGACACCTTGGGTCCGGAGAAGCTCGCTGGTTTTGGGGTCTGCGTTTCGTCCAGGCTGAGGTCACGGAGAATGCCGCTGGTTTGGTTCTGCTTTTCATCCATGGGTCGTCACGGAGAATCATGGCTGGAGTGAGAGATGACGAGCAGCAGGGGAGAGAGAAAGGCGACGGAGGGTGAGAGGAGACGGGAGAGGAGAAGCCTTGGGATCAGGCCGGATCTCGAGACAGCAACGGAGGCGAGAGACGAACGAGCGGAGGGGGAAATGAGCGGAGGGGGGAAAATGGGGAAATGAAACCACGGGTGTTTTGTAGTCCATCCGAGAAATTCAAAATTTTTTTTTGGGTGACGTGGAAGGCGCCATGTCGTACTGGATGGAATGGATGACGACGCTAGAATTACTCAAGTCTAGGGTTGAAGGTAATTCAGCGTCGCCCTTGCCACGATTTCAGTAATTCTAAGCGATCCGTCCTAGACTTGAGTAATTCAACCCTAGACTTCGAGTAATTCTAAGCGTCAGTCCGGCCCATCCAAATATTCATCCCGCTACGACATGGCGCCTTTCCACGTCACCCAAAAAAAAAAATTTTGAATTTCGGATGGACGACAAAAACACCCGTGGTTTCATTTCCCCATTTTCCCTCCCGCCCATCCGCGCCTCCCTCTCCGTCTCCTCTCACCCTCCGTCGCGCCTCTCTCTCTCCCTCCGTCGTCTCGCCTCTCTCTCCTCCGCTCCCTGGATGAAAACATCCAAAAGCGATTCTCCGGCGACCACCGGGACGAAAAAGCACCCAAACCAGCTGCTTCTCCGTGACCCAAGGTGTCCTGCCCAGACCCAAAACTGCAAGATTCTCCCAGAACCCCAAACAGAATACCGCCCATCTCTATTTTTTTTCCGGTTTATTTTGTTTATAGAGTTCTCCACCCAAGGTGTCCTGTTCTCCGCACCAAGGTGTCCTGTTCTGCACTAAACCGCAAAGAAGATTCTCCTACGACCCAAACGGTAATACCGCTTCCATCTCTGCTTTTTGTTTTTTTTTTTCCGGTTTATTTGGTTTATTTGATTTTGTTGTAATTGGAAAGTGCTTAGTCGCTTAGGGTACCATATTTGATTTTATGTAGGACTTACTAAGCTTTAGTATATGATGATATGTTCAAAATTTATCTGAGTAGATGACCAATCAACTTCCCTTTGTATCTCATTTTCTTACTATAAGGTGCTCAAACTTATTTCATATTCGATGATCTTTACAAAAAAAGTAACTTATCCTATTACAAAGTTTGTGAAAGATAAAAACACAAAAGAAACGAGTATTTTACTTTCTGTAAAAATAACTCAGTTTTACAAGCTGATAGATTCTCTCTTACATTTTACAAGTGTTGTACCAATATTTTCACATGCCTTTTCTTCATCCTTCTGGCTTGTTGATAAGATTGTGATGTCTAGTGATGGTGAAGAGATATGGCTTTGGCATATGTTCGTGAAATTGAGTGACATTTGTATGTTTCTGAAATTGGAAGGCTATAATCATTATGTAATTTGGATACTAATTAATGATCTTGAGTTTGTTTACAGTAAATTTTTGGCTTGACTAATTTCATTTTGTGAAATTTATGTTTGGAATAAGACATTTTTTTTTTGGGTCACTTCGGTTTTGAGAAGCAAGCCTAATCTATAAGGCAACTAGATATCATCATTTAGGTTAGAATTCAAAGGAATAGAATAATCAGTAAGAATGTGAGCCTCTGAGTAAGTCAAACCTTCAACCTTATGATTCTACATGTAAATAGTAAAGAACTTTGATTGATAAGAAGTGAATTCAGGATTACCCCCCACATGAGATATATGAAATTGAACTTTGGCCTACATCCATGGACAGCTTATGCAAAACATTCACTGTTAAGCTTGGAGAGTACGACATCAATGTGTAGGGCTGTACACACACACACACCTCAAAGTGAGTAGTTTTATGAATAGCTTTAATATGAGTTGAGCTCAAGCTTGGTTCGTTTTAATAAATGAGTCAAGCTCGAACATAATTATTGCTTGAATATAAAACTTGGCCCGGCTCGGTTTAAGCTCGTGAACAATGTTCATATAAACTCGACTCGTTAAGCTCGTTTATGCATATAAACACACACACACACTGGCATAAATATATTAACATATATTATATATACATGCCTCGCCTCCGATTTGGTGCTGCCGCTATGTGGCCCTTTTTTGGCTTTTGCCCAAGATTTAGAGAAGGTTGATTATGGTCCCTTTGAGATTATTTATGGACCCATTTCCTATTTTCTGTTTCTTTTTCAGCATTGTCGCTTTTGTTGGGTTTGTTATTGGAGAGCCCCACCCCTTTTTCAGTTTTTTGATTCCTTGTACCCGCTTTAGTTACTGATTTCAACTTATTGCTTAAGGTTAGCCAATATATATGTTGTTGCCAGTGTTGATCTGGGTTTCCTTGGGACTATGCTTTCATATTATATATTCATCTTCTTGTATCTGTGAGTGCATGGAATGCGATTCTTAATTCCTTCAATTTATCTTGATTAATAACATTAAGGAAAAGTAGTACAACTATTAATTTGCACATGTCCCATTAAAGTCAACCAACTTTTTGGGGGTGCTTTAGCCAATTTGTACTTGCTAATTGTGCATGCAATGTTGTTTTAAGAAAGTGTGCAATGATCATAGTTCACTTATAGTTTTGCAAATAACATCTATCTTTTAATATTAACATTTCAACCTTAACTAACAAAGATCAACCTTATTAGCCAAGTTTGTCTTAATTTCGGAAGTTGCAAAAACGCTAGTATTATGTTCTCACGCTTTCCGTTTACCTTTCAAAGCTTGTGTACGAATGTCAAATGTCATCATTTGATATTGTTGTTTTTAAATAGTTATTGATTTCAACTTATTGCTTAAGGTTAGCCAATATATATGTTTTAATTTCATTTCAATCCCACTAGATATTCTAAATTCAAATGGATGATATTAGTTCTTCCACTCGCAATTAAAGCTTCATCATATGTATATGGTGAGTTGTCATCATTTCAAATGGATGCTCAAAATGACCTTGAAAATGGTATGTTAGTCATTTTATTGTTCCGTTTATTTTCTTTCAAATATTAATGACATTATTATTCATAGTTGTTTTATTTGTTTTGACTTAACCGGAATGAAGATGATGCATATGATGTTGAGTTTGAAGCTAATAATGAGAACAAATTTGATAACTGAAAATGGTATGTTAACTCGTTTATATTTTTCTTCTAATTTTTCTTCAAAGGTCCCTATCAAATTTGTATTCATAGTTTTATTTATTTTGATATAGATGGGAATCAAGTCTGTAGTCGAGTTGGAAGTTAATGATGAGAATAAGATTATAGATGATGTTCAAACTGTTGATCAACCTAAGGTAGGAATGTTATTTAGCTCTTTAGACGAACTTTCTACTTATTATGAGATGTATGCAAAACAACAAGGTTTTGCGATGGTAAAAAGGAATAGAAAGTATGATGCACATGGAAATACACGGTATATCACCTTAGCATGGTGCGTCGAGGTAGCAAAAAGGCAAAGAGACTAGTAATGAGTTTTCTAAGCCTATTCAAACGATCAGAGTAGGGTGTAAGGCTAATTTGAATGCAAAATTAGTTGATACGAAGTGGTATGTGACTAGTGTATGTATTGATCATAATCATGCATTAAGTCCAGGAAAAGCTAGATTTCATAGATGCCATAAGAAGTTGGATTCTTATGCAAAGAAAAAGCTTTTGCTAAATGATGATTCTGGAATAGGTATGAGCAAGAATTTTAACTCACTAGTTATCGAAGCTGGTGGGTATGAGAATCTTCCATTTGGAGAAAAAGAGTGTCGTAATTTTATTGCCAAGGGCGATATCTTGACTTGGCACGAGGAGCTGGGAGCGCCGTGATTATTTTATTAGGATGCAATCAATTAATGATGGTTTTTATTTTGCCATGGATTTTGATGATGATGGTGGATTAAAAAATGTTTTTTGGGTTGATGCACGAAGTAGGGCAGCATATGAAGATTTTGGAGATGTTGTTACATTTGACACAACATATTTGACTAATAAATATGAAATGCCATTTGCTCCTTTTGTGGGGGTGAATCATCATGGTCAGTCAATGCTTTTTGGTGCTGCATTAATATCAAAGGAGAATACAGAGACATTTGTATGGTTGTTTGAGACATGGTTGAAATGCATGAATGGCCGATCGCCAAATGCAATTATTACGGATCAAGATAGGGCTATGAAAATGCAATTAATGTAGTTTTCCCAAATGCTCGACATCGATTATGTTTATGGCACATTTTGAAAAGCTACGATAAATTTGGGTCACATTTAGAATATCATGCCATTAAAAGCGCCTTACGAAAATGTGTGTATGAATCTCAAACATGTGATGAGTTTGATGTTAATTGGCAAAGTTTGCTTGGGTGTTACAATCTTGAGGATAATGCATGGTTGTGTGGGCTATATAGTGAGCGAATTTCGGTACCCGTATTTGAAAGATGTTTTTAATGGAATGACTACCACACAAAGGAGTGAAAGTATGAATGCCTTTTTGATGGTTATGTGCATCCATCAACAACTTTGAAGGAATTTGTTGATGGATATGATAATGCTTTATGGAAAAGGTTGAGAATGAGAATATTGCTGATTTCAAGTCATTCAACAACGATTGCATGTGTAAGCAAGTTTTCTTTTGAGAAGAAATTTCAACAACTTTATACCAATACAAAGTTCAAAGAAGTACAAGAAGAGATTAAAGAGGTGATGTATTGTGGTGTCGACCTTATCAAAAGAGAAGGTACTATTTTTACCTATCAAGTGGTTGAGCGGGTAGAACTTATTGGTGACTACGTGAAGAAAGTGAGCTTCTTGTTGAGTATAGTGAACCATGTGAAGTGAAATGTAGTTGTTGTATGTTTGAATCAAGGGAATTTTGTGCAAACATGTCATATCTGTACTAATTAAAGTAGATGCTTACCTCGTTCTGAAAAATATTTCCTTAACGTTGGAGGAAAGACTTGAAGTGAAAATATAAATTTATCAAAAGTAGTTATGATCCTTTGAAAGGCAATCCTAGCGGATAGATGTTTTGATTTGTGTAAAGATATGCATGTTTTAGCGGAACTTGCATCAACTACTCCGGAGAATTACATGAAAATGAAAGATCATATTCGTATGTTAACGAATAAATTAAGTGGTAGTGGTTGTGAATATCATCTCCCTTCCGAAGCACTTCCCCCTTCCGAACCACTTCCTGTTGGATCTGCTAGCCAGTTGTCTATTACTGGTACGATGGTGGAAAGTAACCAGGTTCATAGTCCTCTTGTGAAGAGAACTAGAGGGAAACCACCTTCAACCCGGTTAGAATTTGCAGTAGAAAAAGCTGTGGTGAAGAAATCACAACGAAGAAAGAATCAATCCAGTGACATAAATCTCACAGTAAATCGCCGTGCAAAGAAGGTTAAATAGTCAATAATCTATACTTTTAATTATGCTTACTTAAATGTTGCAAAAGGTTTTTCTAACATGTTTGGGTTATTTTGTAGTTGAAAACTCGCCAAGGAACAGAAGATGGAGCACAAGGAGGAACACAAGGAACAAGTATAGTTTTGAAACTACCTTATTCCTCCTTGTTGTGAATTTATTTTCAATTTTCTATGATCATCCTTTATTTTGCATTTGTCATAAGGAATTTGTCTTTGCTACTTGTGAAACTTGGTTGAAATCCTAGTAATTTTTCCTAAAGGAATGAGTGTGGAAAGTGTTAGAGAGCGGTGAGAGAAGTCGAGATATTTGTAGCTGAACAAAGGAATGCTACTCGCCTATCTTCCATTTCAATGTCTTTCCCAAAATCTTTGTATGCCTTTTCCTTAAGAAGTAATAAGAAAGTATGCAGGGAATTCTAGGGTTTCTGTTCATGAAATCTCAACGCTTAAAAAAAAAAGTAAAAAAGAAACACCTTTTCCTCCTCGCACATAATCAATATTGTTAAAAGCATTGTTGCTTTTCATGTGTAACCATGAAGTCCTGACATTCTTTTTAGATTTTGATTTGAATAAAATGTTACCATGTTTCTTATTCTAGGCTTGCCCACATTCATTAAATTCATCAAAGTTTTCTACCTAGGTGTTTCACAAAATGGTTAATGCGAGTAGAACCAAATGTTCACACATATGGATCCCTTATTCATGGTTGTGCGAGAAATTTGGACAAGTGGCTAAAGCATTTGGTGCTTATGGGATATTGAGGTCTATGTAAGATTGTAGAAATAGTTTATCTTCATTATTCGATGTGAGTTTATTAAGTTGTTGTTACTTCTCGGTAGTTATTTGAAAGGATGTGGTGGCATTTTCTTGTTTATTTCATGCTAAACGAATCTTTTATGCGAAAAGTGAAGCCACGAGTTGTATTCAATGCGCTTAACGCATGCGGTCAATTAGCGTGATCGTGCTTTTGATGTGTTAGCGAAATGAATGAGACAGCTATAGATCTGATCATGTCACTATAGGTGCTTTAATAAAGGCATGCAAATTTTGGTCAAAGGTTGATTGTTTGTTCTTTTTTTTTTTTTAAATTACAAGAACTGTTTGGTCATTCATTTTGTTATTAGTCATGTGTCACCTTCCATGTTTCTCTTAGTATCCATTTTTTAATTAACATTTAGTAATCCTTTTCTATTATAGGTTGATCACACAAAGCGTATAAGTTGATTCATCAATATAACATTAAGGGCACGGTATGTTTACACCATCTTGTTGTTGGAAACCGGTGATTGGGAGTTTGCTTGCGTGTGTATGACATGACTAGGAATGGCTAGTTAATTCTGTTAGTTTGTTTCAATAGTTGTATTGCAGTTGAGTGGTTGTAAAGTGATTAGAGAATGATCTTGTTTATTTGAGCCCTTTTCTATTGTAAAGGCAGCTTGTGAATTGTGTGAATTGTAAGTTCATCTTGAACATGGAGAACTCCTTTGATTCAATAAAAGTTCTTTTCTTCCTTATTTCTTTCTATATTACAGTGAAAACTGGTTGAGTTCTCACTAAAACTCTATATATGATGAAGATCCCCTCTTTCAAATTACATAATTCATGTAATTTTTAGGCATTAAAACGGTTGAAAAATGTTACTCATACAAAAGGGCATGTTACTCGTAAAAAATGCTACTAATAAAAAATGTTACTCATAAACGGTTCAAAATGTTACTCGTTCGGATGATAATTCAGACGCCATTCTAGACGAGCGTCTCGGGTTCTTCTGCAGAGAGTACTCGTTCAAACGAGGAATGAGACGATACTCCAGACGAGCCTCTCGGGTTGTTTGCAAAATCAACGCGTTCGGACGAGGATTGAGACGCCATTCCAGACGAGGCTCTCGGGTTCTTTGTAAAATCAACCCGTCCGGACGAGCATGAGCCGTTCGGAGCCTCTTCTTCTTTGCAACTACGTTAAATAAGCGACTCGACGGCCTCCTCGGGTTCTTTGTAAATCAACCGCGGACGAGAATTTGACGCGCGTTCGACGAGGCCTCTCGGTTCTTTGTAAATCAACCCATCCGGACGAAATGAGACGCCTTCAGAGAGGCTCTCGAGTTCTTTGTAAAATCAACCCGTCCGGACGAGATTGACGCGCGTTCAGGCGACCTCTCGGTTCTTTTCACAACTACCGCTCGTTGGCTGAGCGACCGATCGCAGCCTCTCGGTTCTTTGTAAAATCAACCCGTCCGCGAGAATTGACGCCTTTCGCAGGACCTCTCGGTTCTCTTTCAACCGCTCGGACGAGCATGAGACGCCTTCTGACGAGCTCTCGGTTCTTTGTAAAATCAACCCGTCCGAAGCATCGAGACGCCGTTCAACGACCTTCTCGGGTTCTTTGCACACGCACTGCTCGAATTCGAGAGGACTCGAGACGAGCCTCTCGGGTTCTTTGTAAAATCAACCCGTCCGGACGACGAATTCGACGCCATTCCAGAGCCTCGGGTCCTTCTCCGCAGAATCCTCGTTGGACGATGAGATGACCCTTGAGACGACCTTCTCGGTTTATTTGAAGACGCACTCGTCCGGATGAATTATCGACGCCATCGCAGCGAGCCTCTGAGATGACTCGTCCGAGGCCCATTTCAAACCAACTTCGCTAACCTCCAAAATTTTTCTTTTTTCTTTTTTAGCATGTCCATTGAAGGGTAGGGGAGAGGATTATTTTTTTGGTTTTTTGGTTTATTTATTTTTCATATGTGAACTCAAGGGTAGGGGAGGAATTTTTTGTTTTGATTTGTTTTAATATTTTTTTGTTCCTTTTCACATGTCCACAAGGGTAAGGGAGGGGATTTATTTTTTTTTGTATTTTGTTTTTGACATGTCCTATCAAGGGTAGTGTAGGGAGGGGAATTCAAACTTGTAAGGCGATATTGAGCTATCGGTTGGGAACTTGTGACCTACTTATGCTAACTTTTGTCACGGATCGAAACATAACATTTTTCCAAATTTGATATCAATTTTCCATAATGACCTTTTCAAATATCCTTAAACAACAATATATCTAACAACATTATATCCTTAAACAACAAGTTCATAACAAAACTCAATATTCACTCCCTTTTTGTCACGGATGACAAAGGACAAAAGCGAGAGCAAGCTAATCCTCATCGATTCCTCATCATTTTCTTCATTGACTCGGATGATCCCACGACTTTAGTCTTCAATTCTTTGACATCTTTCTGCAAGCTTGTTAAAATAGATGAAAACGTTGTACATTTGATTCGCCATGACGCTCAGCTCGCCATCACATCTTCTAATGAAAGAAAATGTAGAAACGCCTCCGGAAGGACCGCCTCGATGAGTGGCAGCAGGATCAGTTGTAGCATCAAAATCCTTCGTGCCATGCAAATGCATTTGACCTTTGGATCGACTCACGGTTGCTTTACGTAAAGGACCTAGGTGCTTCATAGTTGGTTCGAATCCGGAATCAACAAATTTTGCAATGATACGTGAAATCAAACTTCCATATGGCAAGGAAATGGAAGTCTCGAGAACATTGCCTTCATGAGTCGAAATTGCAATTGATGCAAAGTCAATCTCGACATCTGTGAGAAGCGCATAGATGAACCGCCTCGAGCCAACCCAAGATCCAATGATGGTCTATTGGAAACACATTTTGCATAACAATCCGAGCCAATAGTTTCACCGATGAGATGAGATGATGTCCAAGGAATAACCTTCATGGTAATCTCGCCAAAATTGTAGGAACCGGGAGGAATAAACATCTTTGTCATGTCGGTTTGGAAGGAAATCTTCACTGGGTATGGATACCGGCTCCTCAATGAGTGGAATTCTGTGACCTCGCAATTACTTCACGAGTAACAACAATTTGCACGCCTCTAATAAATGAGATAATCTGCAGAGGAGCGTCAACATGTTCATCGAGTCTTGTTGAATTTCCATGTTCGCATAGAATTCTAACAAGATTTACAAAAGGGACGTCTTGGGAGAGAAATGAAGTACTCCCATCTCCTATGAGTGAATATCCGGAGATAATTTGAACCGACTCTCAAGATCCGACAAGTTGAAGTTCACGGTCTCTCAAGAATAACTGCGAATCGCCAATATCATGAACCCGACCTCTCAAGAAGCATCAATTTTCTTTTGAGCAGATTTGTATGGGTAACTTAATTGAAACTATCCATCGGGTCTTGTAGTCCATGAACACATCCACCATAGGCCGATGCGAGATCGTAAAGAATTTGCCTTTCTCTTTTGAGCCTTTGATTTGTGCGTATGGGTAACTTTTCAAGGGTTGCTCCACTATCCATAGCCTACATCCTTTATAGGAAGACATCAACATCTAACTCAAATCAAGAAATTATTGAAATTAATTATTAGTGCAATCAATCATGTATCGTAAAAATCTATATTTCTCATAAAATTATTAGTGTTCTATATATATCAACACAAATAGTTGACATGGTCTTAGCATCATGCTGTAAGACAAAGGGTTGTCAATTTATAGTTATAATCATTGCTATAATTGACTGCTTGTTGCCATGACAAATAAGGATCAGCACCTTCTTTAGAAACAATTCAGCAAAACTAACGCAGTTCTTACGTAAGAGTCTCAAATTATAAATATTCATGGACTGGTGAACACTTCAAGCGCTTCGACACTTTGTTTTCTAACAGCAACTACATTACCTTCCTCACATTCCATCTTGATTGATAGTAGCCATTATCTCTAACTAAATCCAATATAAGGCTCTTAGGCATAGGAATCTCCATGAAACTATTTACTAGGAGAACTCACAAGCAACTCAAGGAACAATCTGACACAAAATAGTAGAAAAGGGATACTATATAACCCCTTCCTTAATCGACCTAAAATAAATAACGCATTTTAATAAAGCATCCAAATTCAAAAGTCTTGATAAGATTTGTAACGAAGAAAAAAAATTCCTTCACTTATGCTTAGAAGTAGACGCAAAATGTAAATATTATATGCTAGAAGAGAATCCAAGAACCAAGAATCGATAAGCTTTTCATCTGCACAAAAATCGACCAAAATTTGGAGAAAAACCCCGTACTTAGAATCTTTTAGAAGCCTTAAGATCAATATGGAAAGTAAGTTCTCTTTGCTAATTATTGAGATGACGGATATGTACATCATAATGAAAGTTAAATACAACAGATCCTACCAAGTTACAACGAAAATTAATATATATATACAAACATTAACAAGACAAATGGACCATAACAAATACTATAATCAGCCATCAAACCAATTCAGAAAAAAAACAAATCAAAACAAAACACAAATTAAATATCAAAAGAAATATCGTGAGTTTATAAGTGAAACAACATAAACAAATGCACAATCAATCCATAAAAAACATTTTTATTGAGCTTAATATTTTCAACGCACGAGCACTTAGAAAGATTCACACCGTTGCTCATTTATTCTCAAAAAGGAAAATGAAAAAACAATTAACAAGAAATTTGGCTCAATTTACTGATTCAGGCATTTTATCAAACATGTGATATACAGTGATTATGTTTACATGCAACATAACTCAACAAAAGTGAGAGTCTCATTCATGAGTACATCAGAAAAGAAGTTTGAAACACGATATGATGAGAGACACTCATCATATCTCACAACTGAACCAAGCATTTTCATTTCCAACTTCAAATCCTAAAAACTAATTTGAAAATAATGTAACTCTTTGAATGAGGGGAAAATGCATACCTTTGATCCAAATGAGATATGCTAATGACGGAAAACAGAGATAGGCTTATCACCGAAGAAGTTAGACAAACACCCTAAGTGCGACCGAGATGAAACCAACAGGAGAGAAAGCGACAAACACGAGAGAAATGAAACATAAAGTTTCATGGTTTCTTATCCGAGCAAAGCGTCGACCGAGAGTATTTGGCGTCAACGAGTGACCAAAAGTGCAAAAAAAAAAAAAAAACCCATGCTTATGACCAGAGAGTTGGATGATTGAACTACTTACTCTATGATAAGGAGCATAAAATTTGTATGAACTTATACATGTTTAAATTTAGGAAAAGTTGTTTACAAAGCCTTTGTCAGAATCGCAATGAAAATATGGCGAATGAATGTTATGGGACATGAAAATATGGTTACAAAATTTATTTCATGTCCCCTCCAATTTACAAAATAAAGATGGAGCACAAGGATTAGATATGCCTTTTGAAGCCCTGCATTTTCAAAGATGCCATAATGAAAATTTAACCTCTTCGTGGTCTCCATCCATCGAAAAGTATCTTTACATTTTCAACAATGTTTTTCACATATTAAATGCCAATACACACAAAAATCAAAGAATACTAAAATAGCCTATAGCTATAATTGCAATTATAAACATACAAATTCAATATAACCAAGAAAATAAGTTCCAAACTATTTTCTCACCTAATTAAGCAATTGACCAAACTATCAAAAACCTTTCAAAGGCAAATGTTCTCGTTATAAAATCAAATCTTCAATAACATAAGACATTAGTTACATATCTCCAACTTAAATACATGATAATACGAAAAAGTAGTTCATTTTAACATATACTTATGACTACTGGATCCATGATAACCAGTAATATATAGTAGCACCAACAAAATAATTACAAATAGGACAGCCCGACACATCATTTCTCTAAACTGGCACATTTTTTTTCCCACTTCTGTATCTAGTTTCTGCTCAACTCTCCTAATTTCCGCCCAGGATTTATGTTCAACGTCCTTCAACCGTTGCAACATTATATCCAATTTCTGCTCGAGTCTCCTAACTTCCGCTCGGGATTGCTGTTCATCGTCCTTCAACCGGTGCACCATTCTTATCTCATAAGATGACATTTCATTATCAGCCCAATTAAAGAAGCCACAATCACCAACTTGCTGCATGATTCCAAAAAAGTGAAAGCAATGTAAAAATCAAGCATAAAATAAAATTGGACAAAATAATTAAACATCGAAATATTTGTTAGGCAATACCTTGTACTTTTCACATCCATACCACTTTCGACCGTAATTTGTATATGTCCATGAATACCTTGTGACAGCAACAACTCCACAATAACACAATGGACGCACACTCGACGTCTCGCTATTGGCAGACATAATTAATCACCTGAACTAGAACAATATAGGATTTCGATCAGAATGATTAATATATAGGCTAATTAACTAAACAATTTCATTCATGACGTAACTAAACTCTTATTTATTACTTGACATGGGCCAAGGTTTCCTATAAAAATAATTAAACAATGTTTTTTTAATGTTGGTCTTAATATTGTTTTCAATCACTTCTTACAGGATAAGAAGGGAGAGTGGACAAGCATAAAGAATCTGCAAGAGCAGCCATTTAACAGTGTCTTTTCACAGTCCATTGCATCTTGTTCATATTTTCATCTTCCTCAGGCAAACAAGAAACAAGACCAATCAAGTTGGTATCAAAACATTTTTTAAAAAAAAGGACAAAAAAAAAAAAAGCATAACTACAGTTTAAGAGAATAAGACACTGTCATTTATCAATTTTAAAACTTCATTTAAGCAACTCATCAAACACATGGTATGCATCTAAAATTTGGCATATGCAAAATTCTCACAAACACATCCTAAACATGGTTTCTAACTTTGCTTTCACCCTCATGAATTGAAAAGGAACTACTAATCAACAAAACCAAAAGAGAGACAACACCTTTAAAATCTTATAAATTCATTTCTAAAGCTAATCTATCAATTTCATCAAAAAATTTCTGTTTAAAGGCAATAAATTTAGGGACTATTAGTATCTGTAGGAAAGTTTGAATATACCTACACATGACACCATTAATAGATAAGCTGCAGATAACTGGACATCGATGTCAGTGAATATTCATGGCTTACTACATAGTTATCTGACCAAAAAACACTACTGTGACTAAATGATCATGAGCAGACAAAATTGATAGGTTATCCAAATATCAAAGCCAAAAGCATTAACAGATGCTGTGATAGTTGAGACCCAAATTTCCTCTAAATCATGGAGATAAAAGGCAAACAGATGATTTCACTAGAAGGTGGCAAAAAGCAACCACAACACGTCATATGTATTAGATTCTTCAAATAATTTCAGGTTAGACTAGAAGGGGCTTCCTGCATTGTTATTAGGAGAGATTACTTGATTATGTGTTCACAATTCACAACTATACCAGGGGAGAAGAATTCCAAGTACCCCTCCCTACGCTCAAAAATATAAATTTATTATATTGCTGAAAAAGTTAAGACACAATATTTTACTGCAATTTTGGTCTTGCAAAAACGTTCTCATTCAGGTATGGTTTTATAGCATCAAACACCTACGAAAGTCTACCAGTAACAAATATCCTTCTATTGAGATAAATGGTACATTTTATTCTTTCAATCTTTAAATTAGTTTTGAAACATCTTGAAGCTTTTTCAATAAAAGCCATTTGCATATGGAGCAAATATTTGAAGGAACGTACCTTTCAAAGAGAGAACACGTTTTTTGTGATGTCCACTGTTCAGTACTTGAACATTGAATTGTTTGGGTATGGTGTCAAGTGTAGGAATCTTGTATGTCCATTTACCTCCCTCAATCTGCAAGAAGCACCTTAAATTATTGCAAGTCCATGTACGATTAGCGATGAAACAAAGGGGGGATTTTTGCAGGAGGAATCCTTGGCACCTCTATAAGAATATGTTTTAGCCTCAATTTACATAATTAAGTGACTCAGATTCATCTTGCTTTTGTGGTTGAAGCAAGATAATCAGTTCCTACACCTATTCCTCTTAATCAAGTGGTTGTGCACATTGCTACTAATCCAGCATTCCATGAGAGAACAAAGCATAATGAAGTTGATTGTCATTTTGTTAGCGATAAAATATTGAGCGAAGATGTCTCCGCATTTGTGAGATCTGGAGATCAACTTGCTGATGTGTTCACAGAGTCTCTTTCTTCAACCGATTGTAATTTATGTGTTCTAAGCTGGGCAAGGCTTATATGATATATAGGCTCCAGCTTGAGGACTATTAGAGTGAATGTATGAATATTTGTAGAATAATATGTAATTTCTTAAGAGTAAAGGGGGGAGAGGGGGGAGTAAAAGGGGTAATATGTAAACCTTCAAGACAAAATCCAAGTGTCTGATTGAGCTATCTCCAATAGCTGTCATAGTACACAATATTCTTGTAATTTAGCTTTTCTATTTAAGAAACGGCAGAGGAATGAGCTATGTAGGAGCTACAGATTCCATTTCCTAGCTTTCTTCCCATTTCAATTTCCTCAAGTCTTATTTCTTTACACTAGTAACAGCCAACATTCAGAACCAGATGTCAACAAATGACAGTGATTGGAATATCATCATGAAAGATCCTTTTTCACGCATACAAAACTTTTCCAAACCAATAACATGTACAATGTAGACTAAATGAAATATGAGACACCTTCATTTTGCTACGAAAGTATGACACCAAAAGAAGAATACACACACAAACACCATGTAATGTGTGTGAGAGAGATATTTTTAGTAGCACATGGGTCAAAACAGACAAACCTGTCCTAAATCAATAATGGCCCATGTAATGTAATGTATCAAATCAAGAATATTTCAAAAGAACAGTGCAAGTTAACATATGGGCCATTCTTGATACAACATGCGCCTACTTTACAAAATTATGCCTTTTATTTAGGAAAGTTCTTATACACTGCACACCAAATTTACAATGGGGATCCAAAACCATGTGAAGATATTTATTGAATTACATTTTAATGACTAATTAATGTTATTAATCAAGATAAATCATTGAAGGAATTAACAACAGACATTCCATCTCAATAGTAGGTACAAAACCCCAAACTCCCAACAAAAATTACACAACAGGAAATTACACAACACACAACAGAAAGGAAAAGAGGAAAATATACATCTCAATGAACACCCAACAGCAAATTACAAAACCCCAAACTCCATATAAAAACAGAGAAAAGAAAACAAACCCAAATGAACGAGGTTTTGGCTCAGACTGAGGAAACCAAACACCGAGAGTCACGGAGATTACTCCACAGAAAACCAAACACCAAAACATGATTCTTTCTCACCCACATACCCAAATAAAATGAAAAAAAAACCCGGAAAACACACGTATTACCGTTTGGGTTGCCGGAGAATGTCGTCGATGGGTCATGGGAGAACAGGGCAGCTTTATCGTCGGTGGGTTCTTGGGAGAACAGGCGCTTTGGTCCCGGGTGGGTCATGGAGATCGAGACGCGACGGACGGGAGAGAGAGCAACGACGCGCTGTCCCGAGGCCGGTGGGTCGCCGAGATCGACGCACGGAGGGGAGAGAGAGAGGCGACGGAGGTGAGAGGGAGACGAGAGGAGAGGCGCGGATGAAGATCGAGAACGAGCAGGAGCGAGAGACAGGAGCGGAGGGGAAATGAGCGGGAGGGGGAAATGGGGAAATGAAACCACGGGTGTTTTTGTCGTCCATCCGAGAATTCAAATTTTTTTTTTTTTTTTTTTTGGTGACGTGGAAGGCGCCACGTCAGCGCGGGATGGACGCTGGATGGACGCGGGACAGACGCTTAGAATTACTCCTAGACTTCTCCTTATCAATGATGTTGAGGAAAGCAGATCTTTTGGAGTTACCAAACAGAATAGGGAGCCCTAGGTAAATAGACCTAGAGGGGAAAGAAGAGAAAGGCAAAATGTATAGAATCAAGCCGATGCGGGACAGACAGTCATGTTGGAAAAATAAATCACTTGACCCCACCCAAACAGCTCATTACGTGAAAAGTAATTGTATAATTGAACCACTTATCAAACAACTTAAGCCTGCCATGTAGCAAGCATCCAGAAGTCATATTCAGGAGTCTCTCATATTAAAAATGTTACTGATCTCTCCAAAAATAAGAAGGATTGATCAGATACGCTCTCTCTTTCTAAACATTTTTCACTCAGTTATTTTGTCAGACATTACACTTATGCATCAGAGTGTTTTCGAGGAACCGGCAAATTTCCACTCACCATTTTCTCTTTGTTTTTTTGCAGGAGGCTTGTCGCTGGTCCTGTTGTCTGAAAATTGCTTCAACAAGTAACAAGCACTGGCAGCTTTCCAAGTTCTGTATAAGCTTGCTTGTGAAAATGGGTAAGGCCATTGCTATCAAGTGAAGCTTCCTTGGTATTTTACTGCTTAATTTAACGAAGTACAGGAGATGTGGGAAAGTTCCTTTCAATAGACAAACTGTACTTGAAATTTTGTGGGAAATTGCAATTAGCGTCCCGTTCTGCCACCCAGCTAGTTTAAATGATTTGCCGCTCAAATTTCCTCCAACTGATCAGGGCAAACCTCCTTCCATTGGTAAGCCAAACTTCAGTTCCAACTTTGTCAGCATAATTTTTTTCTAAGTTGAAAAGTTTATATAGGTGGAGTGTTGTTAAAGGTACTGCAACTTTTATTACAATCTTTTACAAACTGACGTGAAAATACACACGTGGTGCTTACCACATCAGCCACGAAGCAATTTACGTGGTGCTTTCGCTCGTGTAGACTGTCACATGAATTTGCAAGAGAAATTATAGTAAAAGTTACAGTAATCCAAGTATTTTCCATATAGGTAATGCATGGTCATTGTTGCTTCACACTACAAATAGGTTGATTTTGTTTTTTTCTTTTAAATCATGTTGTAGCAGAAGTAGTTTCCATTGAACTTATAGGACTCTTTTGCCTGTGTATTTGGGGCATCATCAAACTTGAAAAAAGAAGAAGTAGAACATGAATTTGTGTGGTTAGTGGCAATTATGATAACTGTAGTTTAAAGGGTGAAATTTTGTGGTCTCAAGAATGTTGTCTATCTGAACTTGTTCACAGTTAATGCAGGAAAAGAGGGATATGAGCCTATATTCTTGACAGAAACTATTATTGCAAGTTAAAGGTTTAAACATTATTGCTTGTAATTGTTGTTTACTTGATTGATTGAGGATTTGGAAGCAAACTCTAATGCGTCCATGAATATGCAGGCCTTGAAATAGTTGCTGGATCATCACAATGGCCTGCAATGCTTCTGAAGAGACTGTGCTGTCAGGAGTGGTAGAGCCTACACCCAAAGAAAGTAAGACAAATACTCTTAAGAGAAGAATGTATGGCTGTTTTAAGGGAGCTCCCCTTGCAGATTCTGTTCCTGCAGAGGCAAAAGGCACCTCCCCAACTCCTCTTTTTGGATCCATTTCTGTGAACCTACACCCAAGTATAAAGCAAGTAGGCATGTTTGTGGGCATCTACATAAGCGTGGGATCCATGTGCTTCTTCGTCCTCAGGAAGCAGTTCAATGGGAAGGCAACAAATGAACTTGTTGACTCTTTGTATTGCTGTATTTCCACACTGACCACAGTTGGATATAGAGACCTTGTGCCTGCTAGCACCCCTACAAAATTACTCTCCAGTATTTTTGCTTTTGCAGGAATGGGTCTTGTTGGACTAGTCCTGAACAAGACAGGAGACTATTTTCTGGAGAGACAAGAGACAATGTTTCTGAAAGCCATGCACATGCATAAAAAACTTGGTCCAGATGAATTTGAGAAAGAGTTTGATACCAGCAAAGACAGAAGACTTGCATTGACAAACTTTTTAAAGCTAATTATCACTATTTCAGGGCTCGTAGTTTTTGGATTACTCCATCTAGCAGTTGTTGATGAATTCGATTTTATTGATGCAATTTACTGGATTTCTGTTACTATCACCACCCTGGGCTATGACGATGAAAGCTTCAAACATACAAAAGGCCGTATTTTTGCAGTATTTTGGATGTTGTCAAGTACTGTATCTTTAGCCCAGTGCTTCCTCCAAGTTATTGAGCTAAAGTTTCAGTGTAGGCAAAGGGCATTCGTCAAGAGATTTCTTGCTCAGAGGATGACAAATCTAGATCTGGAGGCTGCAGATCCTGGTGATGATGGGGTTGTAGAGTAAGTTGAATTTCTTCAATTCAAATGTAGTTTTTGGTTGTGGGATTCTCTTAACTTTCTTTTTCCATCTTCATTTCCATAGGGCTGCTGACTTCATCTTATCTAAGCTCAAAGAGATGGGGAAGATCAGCCAAGAAGATATTTCACTTGTAATGAAAGAGTTTGAAGACCTTGATCAGTCAGAAAGCTTATCAGCAGCTGATCCAAAGGCTCCTGAGCCATCCCCAACAGAGAAGAAGTGAATTACGTACTTATTAGTAACAAAGCAGCTTTTGAGTATTGATTACTACGCTTGTGAAACAAAACAATAAATGTGAGAGCATTACTAAGAACTACTTGTAAGTTTGTAATATCATCTTTCAGTATCAATATCATGGTTTACTTTGTCTATGTAACAATTTCGTCAATTTGAAGAGCTTTCTTCCCATGTAAGTTTATAAAATAGGTCTTTGCTTAACATGTGAGTGTCCCTTCCTTGTATATTACATAGATAAAATATCTGTGTCCAATAAAGATGAAACAGACAGTAACTGATTTGTGTTGCAGATTTCTGAGCAATGCACTCAATTTACATTTCTTGATTTAATCAATAATGGATAAAGTTTTCCTTCAAAATTTCCTCAACTTAGTTTATTAAACTGATAATAGTTTATTAAACTGATAATTGACTTATAACATATAATTCTCGAGACATTTTTAATAGAATTAATAGAGCATGTAATATCTGCTGAAGTTTCCAGCCTCTCAGGGAAAAAGTAGCCATTAACAACCATAATGGTGTCTAAGCATTGATACTCTCAAGTTGCTTTGGGGCAGTCTAATCTGAGTTCCTCTCAAGCATTAGATTTCTGAGATTCTGATTTCTAGGAACATGATACTAAGAGTCTCTACATTTCAGTGTTTGATAGCTCCCACATCAGAGGTAGTAATTTCAAGGAATGAGATACCAGGGTAATTATAACTATCCAGAAGTGCTAGGCACATCAGCACTATCACTTCAAAACAATTTGTTAAATTTCAATTGGAGCTCAATAGAATCACATATAAACTCAATCTCTTCTAGTAAGAAACTAAAGGGACTCAGCACCCATGAGGTATAATGAACCCACTTTATGTGACTAATCATCTTTCCAATGTAAAACTAAGGTGTTATAGTAATTGCATCAATCAAGTGTTTCTGTTAAAGTGTTGATTAAATGATTAAATTCATCTCCTCCTATAAACTTAAGTTTTGGAATAATTGGTGATTTAACATTGTATCAGAGGTACAGGTCCTGAGTTCAAATTTTGACTTTGTCATTTATCTTCTATTTTACCTAAATTTCCACATATTGAACATAACCTATTTAAATGGAGTTTGAGCCCACATGTGAGAGAGAGTGTTAAAGAGTGTAATTAAATTCATCTCTTCCTACCAGGTTAAGCTTTTGGACAAATGCTGATTTAACAATTTGCATGTTTGTGTTTGACTTGATTTTCCTGGGAACGCCACCAATTCTAACAGCTGGAGGCTGGTCGCTGGTCCTGTTGTCTGAAAATTGCTTCAACAAGTAACTAACAAGCACTGGCAGCTTGCCAAGCTCAGTATAAGCTTGCTTGTGAAAATGGGTAAGGCCATTGCTATCAAGTGAAGCTTCCTTGGTATTTTCCAACTTAATTTAACGAAGTATGGGAGATGTGGGAAAGTTCCTTTCAATAGACAAACTGTACTTGAAATTTTGCCGGAAACTGCAATTAGCGTCCCGTTCTGCCACCCAGCTAGTTTAAATGATTTGCCGCTCAAATTTCCTCCAACTGATCAGGGCAAACCTCCTTCCATTGGTAAGCCAAACTTCAGTTCCAACTTTGTCAGCATAAGTTTTTTCAAAGTTGAAAAGTTTATATAGGTGGAGTGTTGTTAAAGGTACTGCAACTTTTATTACAATCTTTTACAAACTGACGTGAAAGTACACGTGGTGCTTACCACATCAGCCATGAAGCAATTTACGTGGTGCTTTCACTCATGTAGACTGTCACATGAGTTTGTAAGGGAAATTATAGTAAAAGTTAGAGTAATTAATCCAAGTATTTTCCATATAGATAATGCATGGTCATTGTTGCTTCACACTTCAAATAAGGTTGATTTTGGTTTTTTCTTTTAAATCATGTTGTAGCAGAAGCAGTTTCCATAGAACTTATAGGACTCTTTTGCCTGTGTATTTGGGGCATCATCAAACTTGAAAAAAGAAGAAGTAGAACATGAATTTGTGTAGTTAGTGGCAATTATGATAATTGTAGTTTAGAGGGTGAAATTTTGTGGTCTCAAGAATGTTGTCCATCTGAACTTGTTCACAGTTAATGCAGGAAAAGAGGGATATGAGCCTATATTCTTGACAGAAACTATTATTGCAAGTTAAAGGTTTAAACATTATTGCTTGTAATTGTTGTTTACTTGATTGATTGAGGATTTGGAAGCAAACTCTAATGCGTCCATGAATATGCAGGTCTTAAAATAGCTGCTGGATCATCACAATGGCCTGCAATGCTTCTGAAGAGACTGTGCTGTCAGGAGTGGTAGAGCCTAAACCCCAAGAAAGTAAGACAAATGCTCTTAAGAGAAGAATATATGGCTGTTTTAAGGGTGCTCCCCTTGCAGTTTCTGTTCCTGCAGAGGCAAAAGGCAGCTCTCCAACTTCTATTTTTGGATCCATTTCTGTGAAACTAAACCCAAATATAAAGCAAGTAGGCATGTTTGTGGGCATCTACATAAGCGTTGTATCCATGTGCTTCTACATCCTCAGGAAGCAGTTCAGGGGGAGTTCAACAAATAAACTTGTTGACTCTGTATATTACTGTATTTCCACACTGACCACAGTTGGATATGGAGACCTTGCGCCTCATACCACCATTACAAAATTACTCTCCAGTATTTTTGCTTTTGCAGGAATGGGTCTTGTTGGACTAGTCCTGAACAAGACAGGAGACTATTTTCTGGAGAAACAAGAGACAATGTTTCTGAAAGCCATGCACATGCATAAAAAGCTTGGTCCAGACGAATTTGAGAAAGAGTTCGATACCATTACCAGCAAAGACAGAAGACTTGCATTGACAAACTTTTTAAAGCTAATTATCACTATTTCAGGGCTCGTAGTTTTTGGATTACTCCATCTAGCAGTTGTTGATGAATTCGATTTTATTGATGCAATTTACTGGATTTCTGTTACTATCACCACGCTGGGCTATGAGGATGAAAGCTTCAAACATACAAAAGGCCGTATTTTTGCAGTATTTTGGATATTGTCAAGTACTGTATCTTTAGCCCAGTGCTTCCTCCAAGTTATTGAGTTAAAGTTTCAGTGCAGGCAAAGGGCATTCGTCAAGAGATTTCTTGCTCAGAAGATGACAAATCTAGATCTGGAGGCTGTAGATCCTGGTGATGATGGGGTTGTAGAGTAAGTTCAATTTCTTCAATTCAAATGTAGTTTTTGTTTGTGGGATTCTCTTAACTTTCTTTTTCCATCTTCATTTCCATAGGGCTGCTGACTTCATCTTGTCTAAGCTCAAAGAGATGGGGAAGATCAGCCAAGAAGATATTTCACTTGTAATGAAGGAGTTTGAAGACCATGATCAGTCAGAAAGCTTATCAGCAGCTGATCCAAAGGCTCCTAAGCCATCCCCAACAGAGAAGTGAATTACGTACTTATTAGTAACAAAGCAGCTTTTCAGTATTGATTACTACGCTTGTGAAACAAAACAATAAATGTGAGAACATTACTAAGAACTACTTGTAAGTTTGTAATATCATCTTTCAGTATCAATATCATGGTTGACTTTGTCTATGTAACAATTTCATCAATTTGAAGAGCTTTCTCCCCATGTAATTTTATAAAATAGGTCTTTGCTTAACATGTGAGTGTCCCTTCCTTGTATATTACATAGATAAAATATCTGCGTCCAATAAAGATGAAACAGACAGTAATTGATTTGTGTTGCAGATTTCTGTGCAATGCACTCAATTTACATTTCATGATTTAATCAATAATGGATAAAGTTTTCCTTCAAAATTTCCTCAACTTAGTTTATTAAACTGATAATTATCCTTATAACATCTAATTCTCGAGTACATTTTTAATAGAATTAATAGAGCATGTAATATCTGCTGAAATTTCCAGCCTCTCAGGAAAAAAGTAGCCATTAACAACCATAATGGTGTCTAAGCATTGATACTCTCAAGTTGCTTAGGGGCAGTCTAATCTGAGTTCCTCTCAAGCATTAGATTTCTGAGATTCTGATTTCTAGGAACATGATACTAAGAGTCTCTACATTTCAGTGTTTGATAGCTCCCACATCAGAGGTAGTAATTTCAAGGAATGAGATACCAGGGTAATTATAACTATCCAGAAGTGCTAGGCACATCAGCACTATCACTTCAAAACGATTTGTTAAATTTCAATTGGAGCTCACTAGAATCACCTATAAACTCAATCTCTTCTAGTAAGAAACTAAAGGGACTCAGCATCCATGAGCTATAATCCACCCACTTTATGTGACTAATCATCTTTCCAATGTAAAATTGAGGTGTTACAGTAATTGCATCAATCAAGCGTTCCTGTTAAAGTGTTGATTAAATGATTAAATTCATCTCCTCCTATGAACTTAAGCTTTGGAACAATTGGTGATTTAACATTGTATTAGAGCTATAGGTCCTTAGTTCGAACTTTAACTTTGTCATTTACCATCCATTTCAACTAAATGTTCCACATGTTAGACATCATCTATTAAAATGAAGTTTGAGCTCACATGTAAGGGAGAGTGTTAAAGTGTGATTAAATTCATCTCTTCCTATCAAGTTAAGCTTTTTGGACAAGTGTTGATTTAACAGTTTGGATGTTTGTGTTTGGCTTGATTTTCCTGGGAACACCACCAATTCTATGCATTATTCCAAGTACATTCCTCCCAGATTTTTTTTTCTCTTTGGAAAGTGTTATACCTCCCAGTTTGTGTAAGAGAAAATGAAGAACACAATCAATGGAGAAAACTTGTTTTTCATATTAAGCAGTGCAATCGCAAGAGCTATTCAAACCCACAGGCTAGGAATCTCATAAAAAGAATACCTTTCTTTGGTGGGCATCAAATTCTGAATAGAATATGTGGGAATTTGATTCCCATGAGCACCAAATGGATTTTTGCTAAAATTTGAACCAAAAACAGTAATCTTAATTTACCACTGAGATTTCTAGAATTAATGACCATAGATTCCATGAACGAAACAGCCCTTAATGTTTTTTAGATTTTATTTTCTGTGATACACAAGTTACAGCTACTAATCTAAGGAAAATATCTGGAATATTGCTTTTTTTCTTTCTTTATTCTGTAGTAAATTTTGTCAGCTAGCACCAAGAATTACATAAAATGAATTCCTACAGAAGTATCTCTATGCTCTTCCTACCCTTACTCCCTTCACTCCTAGGTCTCTCTCTCAGTCTCTCTTTCCTTGTACATGTGTGTGTGTGTTGAACTTCCTTGCTCAACTCAGGTACAAAGGTTTGAACTTACTTTTATTTAGTGAATGTAAATTTTTTTTTTCTCGAATGATGTTTTATTACTGATATAATTTGCCTGAAATCCTTCCTTTTTGTTCTTTATTAATCTTTGTAGGAGAAACTATGTTGTGTGCTTATATTTGAATACTATTCTTTTAAGATATCTGGAAATAAAATGCGGCTCTGGATCTTGGAAAAAATATTAACAAACAATTAATAAAATTACTTCAATACACTGGAAAAAGAACATGAACTGATGTTTGGTGGAAATTATGTTTATAGTTTAGATGCTGAACTTTTCATCTATCACAAAATATATATATGCTTAAGTTTTATTGTCATAAGAATGTTGTCTATCATGTACCAATAATGGTATTTTTAAAATTAAAAAAAAAAAAAAAAACACTAGAACTTTATTGTTTGTAGATGTTGTTTCTATGAAATCTGAAAGTAGTATGTAAAATTAACTTGCCTAACATGGCTACTTTGAATCTCTGATGCAACTGCATGTTGCAGAGGTCCTCTTTTGCTGAATCATTTTAATGGCTTGCAACAATACAAAACTGAAAGAACCCTTGCAATCAGGATCAGTAACTCCTACACCTCCAGCACCTATAACAAATGCTCCTAGGAGAAGAAGATCTTGGATAAGTAAAAGTGCTTCATTTGTTCATTCTGTTTCTATGGAGACAATAGGCAGTGTTCCAACACCTGGGAAACTAGATCCAAATTTAGTGCACGTAGCCATATTTTTGGCTGTCTACTTGGCAGTAGGAACTTTGTGCTTCTACCACCTGGGGCCCCAGATGAAGGGAAAGAAAACAAGTCCAATTGTTGACACAGTCTACTTCATTATTGTGACAATGGCAACTGTTGGATATGGAGACCTTGTGCCTGATAGTGTCGTTACAAAACTGCTTGCCTGTGCTTTTGCCTTCTCAGGAATGGCTCTGCTTGGAGTAGTCATGAGCAAAGCAGCAGACTACCTCATAAAGAAGCAAGAAGATTTAGTAGTAAATGCTTTAAATATGCAACTAGATGTTGGTCCAACTGAGATCGGAAAAGAGGTCAGGACCAAGGGAGTGAGATACAGGTGTTTGTTGGTCTTTATGCTTCTTTTGGTGCTCATATTTGTTGGGACAACATTCCTAGCTACTGTAGAGAAGTTGGACCTTATTGATGCATTTTATTGTGCTTGTGTTACCATCACAACCCTAGGATACGGAGATCAGAGCTTCAAAACCAAAGGCGGCCGCATTTTTGCAGTGTTTTGGATACTCATAAGTACTATTACCTTGGCTCAGTTTTTTGTCTACATTACTGAGCTAAACACTGAATCGAGACACTGGGAATTGGTCAAGAGGGTTCTTAGTAGGAAGATGACTGAAGCAGATATGGAGGCAGCAGATCTTGATCAAGATAAATCTGTACAGTAAGTTGGTCTCTTTTACTCTGAACATCAGCTCTCTTATTTGTGTATCCTCTTCTGATTATGAGTTTTACTCTTTCTCTACTGTGAATTCTAGTTTCCTTAAGATAAGATTATTTTTGCCTTTAAATAAAGCTCATGTCAGTAGGTTTATATACACAATTTATATTCTTTCTTTCTTTCTTTCTTTCTTTTCCTTCCATAGGACTGCTGAGTTCATCCTGTATAAGCTTCAAGAGATGGGCAAGATTAGCAAAGATGATATTTCACTTGTAAAGGAGGCGTTTGCACATTGTGATGTTGATCAATCAGAAGCCTTGACAGCCCTGACATAATATTGCTTCAATCATCTCAAACAGACAAGTGATTTTATCAATGTGAAGTGGCTACTAATCAGACTTCTACACTTGTAGTATTGTAAGAGCTACTTATATTTGTAACCCCAACTTTAATGTCATATTTTTGCTTTATGGCTAAACAAGTTCCTCTATGAGAAGCACTTTTCTCCCTATTTAACCCATAGATTTGCTAAACTAGGTCTTTTCAGACCATGTGGATGTCTCTTTCCTGTAAAAAAAAGAAGAAAAACATAGATCACAAATGTTTTATGTATCAAAGCTGAAACAGAGAATAAACCTTTATTCATTATGCTGACTATTTGTTTGAGCAGAGAGTGGACTGTCTAAGACTTGTTTGGACAGACGAACTCTATAAAAAAATGTTCTCATATTTGTTGCTTAAATTACTAACAATTTAAATAACAAAATTGTTGAAGATTCTCTATCTTTATTTAAGTATCTAGAAAAAAAAATCAAAAATAAAAAAGAGCAAGAGGGGTGATTAAAGTGGTTACTTGAACGTTACTATAATAGTACTTGTACATTAAGAATTGATTACAATAGGAGCCTAGACGGTAAGAACGCAAATACTCTATCAAAATATTAGTAAGACCCAAGATTGTTTACACTAATCAAACATGAGAATTCTCATTGCGGAAGTTGAATCCGCAATGACTATAACAAAGGAAAAAGTAATGACTAATGGCTATAATACTACTCTTCATACTGTTTTATATATCAAAGATGAAACAAAGAAAAGATGAAAGATGAATGTTTATGTATCAAAGCTGTAACAAGAAGAAAGACGAATGTTTTATACATCAAAGTTGAAAGAATAATGATTATAATACTACTCTTCATACTTATTTATTACACTGATTAATATGACATGTTTGAAGTGATTAACTAGTTTTATTTTATTTTTAAGTGGATGATAAATAAATAAATATATATATAATACACACACTTAAAATTAGTTGTTGTTAAAGGAAATAAAGTCAAGTAAAATGGGAAAGAAAAGTCAAAAGTAAGAGTAAGTAAATAAAGTCAAACTTAGTTGGAAACCGGTACCTGTGATGACGGTCTTGAAAAAGGAATTCAGACAGCGTATCACCACATCTTAATACGGAACCAGGCCAACTGGTGAAACCCCGCTGGTGCAGCTTATGATCAGATCTTCATCCTTGAGCGGAAATTGGATAGGAAAAATGAATTTAGTGCAAAACTGAGAAGTGGGCGAATGAGACAGATGATCCAGGGAGTTTTCAATGAATTTTCTACTCAATGCTCAACTTTCTCTTTGACAACCGCTTGAAAATTCAGTTAATCCCTCTCCGGTAAGCCCCATCTGTCTCTCTTTCTCTGGAACTTTCTTGTTAGATGTCGAATTACTGAAGCTTCTGAGTTTAACATCACCTTTTCAAGGAAACCCATTTATGGAAACCGATTCAAACTTTGGTTTACTTACTTCAATGTGTGTGTGTGTGTGTGTGTGTCACTTCATTTAAGGTATATATGTAGAAACCTGTTACTGTGGAATTTTTTTTAGTGAAGTGTGAGGATGTAGCTTGATCCAATCATGTGAAGTGGTTGGGCTCAGACCCAGTTAATTATTTCAGTTAAGATATAGATCATAATTGTGTCAATTAAACAATAGAAATTTTGAATTGAGCTATGATGGAAGTTGCTCTGTAGAAATCAGTACTTGTTTAATCAAACCCATATTGTTAAATGGACAAATTTGGTATCTTTCAAGGGATTGCTCTTTCGCTTGAATTGAACTGGCAATGGTTTTAAAACATCTGGTTATGAGTAATGGTACTCTTTACACCCGTGTCAACCACTTAAAAAAACGTTATATTAGGCGGTGTGAATTGGGTGTTGTTGTGAGTGCACTTGTGAGTGTTGTGTCCCACATTGAGAAAATATAAAATAAAAGAGTGCTTAATATACCTAAGTAGACCTTAGCCCATTAGCTTAGGCTTTTGGGCTTAGTTGTGTTCAATTATGTATATTAATATGATCTTGGTATAAACTCCATAATCACTTTAATCTCCCAACAAATGGTATCAAAGCCATGGTTACTTTCCTGGGATGGGTGTCTAGAATGCGTCGGGTTCCCACTCCGCAACTCTTGACGTGAGACACTCTTGAAATGTAAAAAGACTAACAAACGAGGGGGAGTTTGGTCAATGTGAAGAGACTCACAAGTGAGGGAGGGAGATTTTTGTGAATGCACTTGTGACTGTTGTGTCCCACATTGAGAAAATATAAAATAAAAGAGTGCTTAATATATCTAAGTGGACCTTAGCCCATTAGCTTAGGCTTTTGGGTTAGAGTTGTGTTCAATTATGTATATTAATGTGCTCTTGGTATAAACTCCATAATCGCTATAATCTCTCAACAGGTGTAAAGAATAGCGTTACTCTTAGGTTATATTGGAGTTACCATTGTTCAAAGAACTGTTGTGTGAATCACTGAATCCTGAAAATTGTCGCTGTAACTTCAGGGCAGAACATTTTGAAAATGGGCCAGAAAGCTGAAAAAAAAAATTAGAATTGACTGTTTGCCATAATTTGGATGAAAGGGGGGAAAAAAACATTTTGCCAAGTTAGCTTTTCTTTTCCTTATGTCCCTCTTAACCAGATGGCCCTTCTTTCTCACTATTGTATATTTTATCTCTGACTCCATTGTGATGTGAGCTTGAAAGCTGTTATGATTAAGATAGAAAAATGGAAGTAGAGCATACACAGAAATTAATGGAACTAGTTTAAAAGCTGAAACTTTATTTTCTGAATATTTCTGTCTATCTGAAGTTGATTATGAACAATGCACTGATAGTTGTACGTGAACTGGTACTTCTCAGAGGTAACTGCTTTTACATTTCAAATGCTAAATGTCAATGCTGGATCTTGCTGTTTTTGATTAAAGTAGTTAATGAGCCTTAGCTAACATGGCTGGTTTGAACTCAAATGCGAGTATACAGGGTCTTAAATACTGGTCCTGTTTTGTTGAACTCGTTTTAATGGCCAATGATGGTGGGGAAAAGCCCTTGTTGTCAGGATTAGTCAATCCTACAGTTCAGAAAAGTAAGAAAGATGCTTTGAAAAGAAGATATCGCCGTTGTAAAAGTACTCCTCTTGCAGAATTTGTTCCTATAGAGACAAATGGGATTCACCCAATTCAACATTCCAAGTCCATTTTTGGGAAACTACACCCAAGTTTTAAGAAAGTCACCATATTCTTGGCTGTGTACTTAGGTGTAGGAACTGTAACCTTCTACCTTGTTCGGGAACCAGATAGAGGGAACGAAAACAGATGGAATTCTTGATGCTGTGTATTTCTGTGTTGTGACAATGACCACTGTTGGATATGGAGACCTAGTGCCTGATAGTGTCCTTACAAAACTGCTTGCTTGTGCTTTTGTTTTCACGGGAATGGCTCTGGTTGGACTAATCCTGACCAAAGCAGCAGATTATTTGGTAGAGAAGCAGGAAATATTACTTGTTAAAGCCTTGCATATGCGTCAAAAACCTGGCCCTGCTGACATTCTGAAAGACATCGAGACCAACGGAGTGAGATACAAATGTATAACGGTCTTCATCCTTCTTTTGGTGCTCATAATATCTGGGACAATCTTCCTAACTACTGTTGAGAAATTAGACATTGTTGATGCATTTTATTGTGTTTGTGCTACTATCACAACCCTAGGCTATGGAGATAAGAGCTTCTCAACTAAAGTAGGGCGTGCTTTTGCGGTTATTTGGATATTGGCAAGTACCATTGCCTTAGCTCAGTTTTTTCTCTACATTGCTGAGCTAAATGCTGAAAAAAGACAAAGGGCGCTGGTTGAGCGGGTTCTTACTCGGAGGATGACGAATGTAGATCTTGAAGCAGCTGATCTTGATGATGACGGGGTTGTTGGGTAAGTTGACTGTTTTCTTTTTGGAGTGCATCTTTCTTGAAATGGTCTTGTTTCTGACTCCTTGTTGCTAATGCTTTCTGCAAGCTCTCAAAAAAATACAGTTTTTTTTTTTTTTTTCATCAGGGTGTTCAGAATGTTTAGTCAATTACTAAAGCTCTTATACTCCTTTCTTTTCCATAGCATGGCCGAGTTCATCATATATAAGCTGAAAGAGATGGGGAAGATTAGTCAAGAAGATATTTCACTTATAATGGAAGAGTTTGAAGACTTGGATGTTGATCAGTCGGGAACTTTGTCAGCATCTGATATAATGCTTGCTCAATCATCTCCAGCAGAGAGGTGACCTTACCATCTCAAAATGGTAATTGGTTTGTATGACCATACCATCAAGAAAAGGTAATTGTTTTGTATTCATGTGAAAAGGGATATGAAATACCTTGTAAAGTTTGTAATATAAACTTTTGAGCATTAATATATCATATTCATGGTTTTTGACATAATCAATAAATTGGTAGCCGAATACTTTATTCAATTGACGTTTAGTGATGAAGTTCATTACATGATGATTCTTCTGCAATTGCATCTTCCTGTATTTCTTGGGCAGGAATGGGTGACTATATTATAATCATTTGATTATTGAGATATTGGGAGATTAAAGATCAGTCCTAATGATCATAGAGAGGTTTTGTTGTTTCTCAGTTGTACCCATCTCTTGTCCATTTCTTTATGCTCATAGTGTCACAGATGATAAGCTTTTTGCCAGTCTGATGAATTAGGCCCCCATATTGTCCAATTTTTGTAGCTTTTTTACTTTTCAGGATCTTGAAGAAGAGCAAAGGACGTGCACTTTCTGGATATTCATCTGAAGATGGAAAAGGTATTGTCATATCACTTTTTTTGTTGAGGTACGGCTCTATTGGGCAGATTGGCATCTCTATCAATTTGATATCCAAATTGTTAGTAATTTAGATGGTAATTGTAAGAGAATCTGTATGAGACCCACATGCCCAAAATTGCTAGCAATTTGGACAGGCAAACTACAAATTGCTATAGATTCCAATCGTTGCTGGGCTCAAACTCGAGAAAAGAGGCCTCAAAGTTGACCTCCCATGCCTTCGTGTTCTATTCGATCTTTTTCTTGGAAAGGATTTTAATGCTTGTTTTGCATTGTCTTAGCATTTATTCTTTTATTGCATCTTTTAATCTTGATTTGGCAAAGACCAGATCTGTTGCAGCATTGCTAACTAAATCCCTAAACCTTCAAGATTCTGACAAAATCTGTCACCCTGCTACATTGTTACCATGCCATTCACTATAACTAGAAGAGACTGGTTTGAATTCACTCTTTTAGGACTCTTCAAGCCCAACTACAAAGCATTTGTGTCTTGCCATTGAAATTTCAGCACTTAAGGGATAAAGTTTTCTTTCAAATTAAATTAGAAAAAAATTTCTTCAATTGAATGGTGTATATCCTTAAGAATGTGGTTCTCGTATGTATATTCTAAAAAGAGTAATGTTAAACCTATAATTCTTTTACAACTTATTGGCATGTGATAAAAAATTATATCACCGAGTTATAGATCTAACATTTTACTTTTAAAAATCCATTCAATAGATTGGATTGAAAAAATATATGTATTCTTTCTTTCTCAATTCGGTAAAAAACTTGTTTGTCAATGTTGATACAACAACTGAATTAACAGGATCTTAATCTTCTAGATGTGAATATGTATTGTGATGCTAAAATTCCATTAAATATAATGATTATGATTTGAAAGGCATCCTTTTTCTTTGTTGGCATGTCTTGTTCTAGGTAATATGCAATCGACAGAGACAGACCAGAAGAAAAATGCGTTAGGGAGAATTTTTTTTTTTTCCTTATTTTTATTTGATTTAATTAATAAGAATTGATTAAGGGGATAAAAGTAAAATGAATTTTGAATTTTTTGTAATTAAAAAAAAATATTTAATAATAGGAAAAAATTAGTTTGACAGACAGGTGACTGAAAGGACCAGTATAACCAATAAAAAGGGTCCAGTTTACAAAAAAAAATAAAAATAAAAAGGGTCCCCAAAAAAGTAATTTGGAATGAATAATGATTGTGGCCCCGTACAGACACACAATCATGTTTCGACCGACCACAAGATTGTGGGACCCATGACCCACTCAAAGAGGAGGGCACAGTACGAGTGTACTATTTTTATATTAAAAATAGAAGGATTTTTTTTTCCCTATTTAAAAAGGTTAAAAGGGTAAGTAAATTATAGCTATTTTATTAAGATGCGATTATAATAGCACTAATTCACAGGATGCCACTTAAGAGGGGTTTAAACGGTGGAAACTATAGACATGCTCTCAAAACCGACTAAACCATAGCTTAACACATGTTCCACCAGGATATCAATGAGGTTTAAGGTGGAAATACTTAGGCTAAAGGATTTCTATTGCGAGAGTCGAATTCAAATCGTAGTACGAGCCCAACCTTATGAAAATTTCCTTGAAACCTTTGAATAGTACCCTAGTGGTAAATATTGTGTTTTGGTTGAAAAAAGCTTAGATGTGAAATAAAAATTGAGAAGAGTTTTGAGTTTTCTTTTGAATGAAAAGCGAACAAAAATTATTTGTCAATATTTTGACTCTTTTGATAAAAATGATAAAGAAAAATTAAGAGCTTTATTTTGGCCATCGCCTCTACTTGACTCAACTTGCCTCACCTTGCCGCATGAAACACAGGTGTCAAGTAAGTTTTCCGCTGGGTCGGGGAGGAGGGATGGTCGCTTGGCTGCCTCCCTCCTCCCCGCACCCTCTTTCTTTGGTGAGTTAACCTATTTACTTGATGTCTCTAACTCTCATCTATTGCCCCTTTCTCTCTTGTCCCAATGGTGTTTCTCTACCATGCCACTATGTTGCCTATTCCCACAGCCACCAGCCTCTACTGTGTCTCTTTGGATCGGGCTTGGTTGTTGATTGATTTGTCTCTGCTCTATCAATCATCCGCCGTTTGATTCACCTTGTTGTATGCCCCTCTGTCCTACCCTTCGAATCCGTTCATGTCCATCCCACCTTTTGCTCCGAATCCGTCGCTCCGGCTTTGGTTTGATTCTGTTCTATTTTGTTTTTTCCATTTTTTTCTTTACGTTTTTTCCTATTTTTTTGCTTGTAATAAGGCTTAGTCCTCTTTCTTTAATCTGTCCATTTATATCTTGATGATATGTGAGATATTTGCTTTTAGTCCAAACCTTTGGGTTGGGAGTGTGAACGATATCCTAGCTTTCAGATCGATGATGATGAGTTTCGGCTTGAAGGTTATTTGCTGTCAAGGTCAAGGAATAATTGCTATGTATTGAATTATGTTTGTTTGGTGCAGACCTGATGTTAAACCTAATGATTAGTTATAGGTTAGCGGATATTATATATAATAATTGATTAAAACTTTAGCTTTGGTTATGATTTAATTCAGAGCTTTTTACTCTGTTTATAAGAGCTTTTGCAAACGATCGTTTTATGAATGAGAATGAAATGTTCCTAAATTAAAAAAAAAAAAAAAGGCTTTATCAAACAAGTCTAGGATAATATTTTGTTAATATGTTTTGAATTTTTTTTTTTTTGAAAAAAAATATTTTGATATAATATAAAACCTTTTATATTTTAATTATTTGTTAATATTTTATTTTATTTTAAAAAATAATAATAATAATTTGGAGGGTTATATACTTGGAGCTCAAATTCCTAAAAATTGGTACACCAATGGTGGTAGGCCACGTGGTACTTGCCTAGATTTTAACTTCCACAATTTTTTTAATGGGACAAAATGTTGCTCAAAATGAGTGGTCATTATTAATACGTTAAAAGCACTCCGAAATCTGTGCACAACACAAAATTATATATATATATATATATATATAGTTTTAAGAGATAGTTATTTGATGAATCGCGCTTATAAAGCGAAGGCCAAATTGAATCTTCCTTTATTGCGTACATGTTAAAAAAAAAGAATTCGATTTTTTTTTTGACACGTCAACACAAGGAGGAAGAGAATTTGAACTAATAATCTACACTTCATTAAGCGATCTCAATTAATTAAATTATTTCTTAAAGACGTTAAAAATTCGATTAAGATAATTGGGATAGTTCGTAATTTTTGATGGGGCCCATATTATAACATTTAATTAATAAATTAGATTATTAGAATTATTAAATGGTTTGATAATGAGCAAAGTTGAAATTGACTTATAATCATGCCATTCAAGATTAAAATTGAAAAATCTTATCTACTTAATGAAATCTGTCAAATCGCATTCGTTTGAAAAAAAAAATGTCATTAATGGCTTGGTATTATTCTTTAAAAAGTTATGTTATTATTATTATTTAAATAAAAAAATTTACTTCCTTGTCAAACAAATTTTTTTTTAAATTAATTTTTGTTAAAGTAAAAAGGCATATAAGTTTCTTCAGGTATTTAATTACAAAAAATATTATAACTTTTTTTTTTTTAATCTCTTTAAAATAATATGATTATTAAAATTATCATTCGATTAAAATCTTAAAATATTCAACCGTACGCCCGATAATAATTTTTAATAGCCCATCATTATTTGAGGGACTCCCTCTAGGAGGACACAAAATGACCATCCACACTGCTCAATCACATGACCAGAGTGCGTAGCTCTGAGGTGTCAGACACTCGCCAGATTCACTTGCCCAACCCAAAGTCCAAACATTATCGGCAATGGCATCAAACAAAAACTAAAATTAAAAATATGAAATAGATTCACATATTTTCTAAGCCTATATATATAAACTCATATCGGATCGGTCTATAGAATATAAGAGTAAATTAGAAAAAATTAGTAAAATAATACCCGAGAAAAAGAAAAAGAAATAAATAAGGACCCAAATATCACTGAGAAAATTATTCGCCATGAATTTACAGTTCACATTCTGTCAACTACAAAACGAAAGGAAAAGACACGAAACAAGAACAAGAACAAAACAAAGACAAAAATCAGAAAAAGGGTTAGAAATATTACATAGGTTTTGATGGTCTCTACTACTCCTCGGATTTGAAAAACTCTACGGGGTGGTCAGATTGGCCGGCAACGTAGTGGAGGAGGCCCTCGCCGGTCTTGGAGGAGTCGCCGGAGGCGTCGGTGGACGGGACGGAGGTCCTGCCGAAGACGATCACGGCGAAGAGGAAGAGGGCGGTGGAGAGGAAGAGGGGCCAGAAGTAGGCCAAGATGGTGAGGAAGCTTGGTACGAAGACAACTACGAGGAGGATGATAAAGAGAGTGAGGACGAAGAGGATGTGGAACCTGTAGTGGAGGAGCTTTTCTGGGATCTCCATGGCTTCCGACCTTGGAATTTGGATGATGGATGATTTTGTAAAGGGAAAGAGAGTGAGGGGGGATTGTGGGAAGGGCCGGAAGGCTATTCTGTCTGTGTGTGTGTGTGTGCAGAGATTCTCTGAGGGGGAAAGTGTTTACCTTTTTTCACAATGTTTGCTGTTTGGGTCACTTTTTTTGTCTTGTTTTATCGTGGATTTAACTTTACTAAAATGCCCATCTTCACATCTCTTTTTCCTATCCCATTCAAATAATTTGGGAAAGTTCTCGTCGGCTTTTTTAATAATAAAATTTTTTATTTTGGTGTATTAAACTTTGATTTCTTTTATTTTTTACTTTCTATTAAAAATTTCTAGTAAATCCAAATGAAGAGGTGTGAAATTACTAAAATATTTTAGTTATTTTTTTCATTTTTTTATTTAATTTAACTATAATATTTAACAATAGAAAATATTTAAAACGAAACGAAAGCTTGATACACTAAATCATTTAGGAATCAAACTTTTGGAAACCTAATATTTTTCTTACAATTTTATGAGTTTTTTTTGGTGAAAATTTAATGGGACGTACATTTTTTGTACATATGTGGTCTATTTTTATTTTTTTTCAAATCAACCATTGGATTTATGAGAACAAATGATCCAATGGTTGATTAACTTGATTTGCAAAAAAAAAAAAACAGAAATGGATAACAGAGGTACAAGATATGTTTATATATATATTTCTTACAATTAAAGATGTTTTAATTTATGTAACATTAAGCTTTATTGTCTTATATTGATTTATTTCTTAATTAATAGTAAAAAGTATGGAGTAATTAATTAAAAAATAATAATTTTAATTTGTAAGAACTTTATCAATAATTTATAGAAAAAAATCTTATTATCATAACAAAATATTATTGGATACACTTTCTACATATAAGAACAGATCTAGACCCTCCATTTTGCGAAAATCCTAAGAAAGTAACATAGTCAATGACTCAATGGTATAAGATTTGAATTCGGTTGCAAAAAATTTCTTGAAAGCTACATGCAAAAGAAAAAAAATCTAAACACGTGTTACGAGGAAAAAAAATAAAAGAGGTTGATTATTTCACTAACTACGTACGGACCATGATTTTGTGCAATACATACGTACGTTTATGATTTGTTAATCAAGAGAGAAAAAACCCTAACCCACCAAAGAATCATTCTAGTACAAGGGAAGTTTTCTTTCCTCCTTTCCCCAACTCTTTTATTTTTGATTTTTTCTTTTTTGTCCTAATGTTATAGTGGTAAGTTTGGTAATGTTGATGCTCGGTATGGATTTATGTTTGTCTTTTCTCTATATTTGCTTTTGGTAGCTATCTGCCATATGATTTTTTTTATATTTTTGGATTTCCTTTAGTCGTTTTTTAAGGAAACAAAACCTTTAGAGTAACAATCTTAGATCTCCAGACTATTTTTCGTTACTCTTTGAATTTGTTCTATGAGCAAATTGCCAACGGATGGCGGATGAATTATTAGACATACGAAATAATAGTCACTAATGATAAAGGCAAAAAGGCAACGAAGGGGATTACGTTTGGGAATGAGCTTTATAGCGGATATGGAAAAGCAAGGAAGTCAATATCTAGTTGAAAAAGTTTTGATCGACCAAGCAGTAGTGGTCAGTGACATGATTTGCTAGAATATGTTGTTGATTTGCAAACTGATTGGGATGGTAACATTTAAAGAATTAAACAAAGCATACATTATAAGAAATTTCTTTTCGTCTAAATTTGATATGTGTTTTATTTAATTATTTGAGTGTCATCGTCCCAATTAGTTTTCAGATATGTAGTATATTCTGGCGAATCACATCAATGGCCATTACGTGGTCCATCACACCTTTCTCAACTAGATAATGATTTCTGTACTTTTCCATCTTCGCCACAAGCGTACTTCCAAATGTATTCACCTTCGTTGCCTCTGCCATTAGTGACAATTCTTCTATACATATTAAATATATAAGATTGCTACCCTGAAGGTTTCGTGTAAACAAAACTTTAGAAAATGACTAAAGAAAATCAAAACCCAAAAAATAAAAAAAATACTTCACCCCATCGCTGTTGTAAACAAATTTAGAGATAAGACAAACAAAAACTCCTGCAAAGCTAACATCACCAGACTCTCCACCATATTATTCAAAAAAAAGTGAATAGTTGGGGAAGGATTCTTTCATCCTCCAATAATGGTTAGTTGGTATAAGTATATTTGTAAAATGATGTGATCAAAGGGAAGTATATATGGATTATGGATTACATGAATAATACTATTTAATATAATGCTATATGAAGTGAAAGACTTAAGTCCTCTTTGTGTCATCATCAAATTAATGTTGCTTTTAAAATGACCATTAAATTTGTAATATATGATTATTAGATTTTGATTAAATAGTAGTTCTCTAATAATTACATCAACTTTGGAATGACACAATGAGGACATGTGTCATCCTACTTAGCATTACTAGTGAAAGTCATTTATTTATTTATTTTTTTAAAATGCTGATTTAAAGTTTCAAAAGCTAATTGTTGAAGGATTAGATTTTTTGGGTTAAGTACTTTTTTAGTACCTCAGTTTACACTTTTTTTTTTTCCCTAGATTTTTAAAACAGTGAAATCTGGCACGTTACCTATTGAAAAATACAAATCAATGCTTCGTTAAGTTTCCATTAGAGAAAATTAAAGATCTACCATGTGTCACTCCTAAAGTATACCACGAGTCCTAATATTAAAAATTAAAAAAAAAAAATTCTACCCCTTAGGGTCAAATCACATTCTCTATTAATCTCACTACATGTTTTAAAGACAAATATCACCAACCGAATTATTATTATTTTTGGACCAACTATAAGAAAAAATTTGTTCACCGGTGAATCAACAATTTTTACTCCATCTTTGGTGATGAGAAAATGGGGGTGTTAAGGTAATTTCGAAAGAAAAAAATAATAATAATGCACAGATGCCGTTGGCCACTTCACTGCAACTGTCGGCTATTTATTTAAATTGAAAATGAAGCTCGTTTGGATTTAACCAAAGTTTTTGTAAGTTTGTGGGAAGATACGATCAAATCCAAAACATGGTGCGGTAATTCGAGGCCGAAAGTTATTCCAACTCAGCATGATTACATTCGAAAAAGGGTTTGTTAAGGAATCTTTATTTAGTGTTCTCGTAACGTATTTTTAGTCTTATATAAAATATGATTTAAAAAAAAATTAGTATCATTTTTTTGTCAATAAATAAATTTTTATGAGTTAATATTTAGGTTTTAATTCTTTAAAACTTGTTTTTTAATTTAAAACTAAAACTTAAGAGTTTGAGGTTAATCCTTTAGGAATGGTATCACCAAAAATAGATTTGATCATCCTAAATTTAGTGTTAATGCCTCAAATTTGGTGCTAATGCCTAAAAAAAAATAATGGTAGAGGACCGGAGGTCACTACAATTTTATTTTTTCTTAAATCATGTTCTACGTAAAATTGAGAGAACACTAGAAGGAGAACTCCTAGGATTTTCCATTCCAAAACCTCTTAAATTCAACTCGAAAGTTTTTTAAATTATAATTTGATCAAATAATAATTAATTATTAGTTTTAAAAGATATATTATATTTTGAGTAATACAATAATGACTTGTGGCATGACTCATGCCACTCTTAATTAATAATATTAATTTAATTACGAAAAATGATAGGAGTTCTTCTCGTAGGTTCTCCTAACTTTCTCTCGGTCTTACGTAAAACATGATTTAAGAAAAAATAAAATTGTAGTGGCCTCCACCGCCTTTTTTTTAAGCATTTGCACCAAATTTGAAGCATTAGTACCAAATTTGTGAGGCATTAGCATCAAATTTAGAATGATCAAATATATTTTAGGTGATATCATCCCTAAAGGGTTAACCTTCCACACCTAGGTTTTAGTTTTGAATCAAAAAAGTTTTAAAGCATTAGAACATTACTATTAACTCATAAAAATGAATCTATTAGCCAAAAAAACTGTATTACAATTTTATTTTTTCTTAAATCGTGTTATACGTGAAACTGGGAGAACGCCAGGAGAACACTACAAGGAGAACCCTTAAAAAACCCCTTTAATTAATGACTATATTTAAATTTTCAAAATAATTAATAATTTAATATGATATTAAAATAGAGATTATAACTTACGAACATCCCGTAAGTTGCAGAGGGATTTTTGAGCAAACACTACATTATAAAATAACTAGTCAATTTGAACCTTATTATAATAATTTATAAAATATAGAATCACCGAATAAGGAACCAATGAAAAACTTAATACCGTGAATGTTTTTATAATCCGCACACTCAATACAAATTATTCATTTTCTTAATATGGAACTAAGGTATTACATTTATAATTTATTTATTATTTCAGTTAAATTTTAGTTAATAAACCTTACTTATTGAAGAAAAGTTTAAACTTGCACGACGGCAACACCGTGATTAAGCTTTTGGGATGCATTAAACAAAAAAGAGATGAAAAGGGTCCATTTTGCTGAGATCCAAAGTTAGTGTGCTCACTGTATTTTTTAGGTAACTTCACAAATGCTATGAGGAATAAGAGTGGATTGCTTCACATTAAGCATATGTTACCTTAGAGTGACGAAACGGATCCTCGAGCATCCTGTTAGCGTAATTAGGATGGGTAAAATTGTCTATTTATTTGAACAGATTTTACTGACAAATACACTCTTATAAATGGATTAACCAAACTTTCTCCCTTTCATACTTGTTCTTCTGAATTGACATGTCTATAGACATTATAACCACAATGAATGACCGTTGAAGTTGACATTTCCTCTTGTGGTTTGAAAATGTGTCCAATTTTGCCCGTGCAGCATCTTGAAAAGTTCTCATCATACTTGTGTAGATGCGTTACACATTTCTGACTCATCTTCTCATTTTTCTTTTCCTTTATTTATTGTCTATTTGAAAAAACAACCATTTATTCTATCAAGAACGGACACATGCTTTCTTACATCATCTAGAAGAAAGGTTTAATAGTTTGAGTACTCTATACGGCGGATTTGGAATGGTCGAACCACTCCTTGGTAAAAGGATCTTAAAAGTCTTTTTATTTTCTTAGACAGACTCTTTGTAAGATTATTGACATGATTTGAACAAGTAATTCTACAAGTTTATCTTGTGTTTATCTTAAGTCAATTCAAAAATGATGTAACTATTAAAATTATCATTGGACTTGTAATTGATCATTATTGAATTTTGATCAAATAATAATTTTAATAATAACATCATTCTTAGATAGACTTAAGATGGATACAAGAGAAATTTTTAGAATTACTCGATCTGAACCCTTCATTTAAAATGAAGATCCAAAAAAATTGTGTTGATATTATAAGTTACCAATAGGACAACTTATTTCACGAAAACTAATCAAACAATTGAAGTCCGCCACATGACAAGCAACCAAAAACCATTTTCAGAAATATACACACAAAGGTTTAACCTAAACTTTATTTGAAAAGTCTAACTAACTATTTTTAAAAATAAAAGATGAGTGTTAAAGAAATGTTATAAATACTTTCAAGTGCTTATTTACTGATATAACAATAAAAATTCACTATTAAATTATGTATTGACTTTCATTTATAATTTCATATAATAGTAATTTTCAAGTTAGTGCTCATGAGAGTGAACACATGAATATGCATGAGGCATTGCATAAAGGGTCACCAATCACCACCTTAAACACCAAATCAGGATTAAGTTTATAGATTTATTAAACTTTGAATCATTTTATTAAATTAAATTATTTATATAATTTATTGAGATCAATGGATTAAAAATTTAAATATATTAAAAAATTAATATTTTTCTTATATTTTAACACCTATTGAGCTAGCTTTTCTCTCTCTCTCTCTTTTCTTTTTTTTTTTTTTCTTTTTCTGTGTGGTCGAGTGCTACACACTTATATATATTTTAACAATTTGAAACATTCAATTATAAATAATAGTAAAAGTAAACCTTTAAAAAAAAAAAAAACCTTAAAGCTTATAGGCACTTAAATCAGTGTAGTAATTTGCAACTTTTAGGTCCGAGGCCTCGGGTTCGAAACTCCAACAATGGCACCTGTGAGAACAACAGGCGGTGTTGTTGCTGCTGCTGCTGCAGTCTCCATCTTCTCCATGGTCATGCTCTCTCACTTGCTCAGCCCCAAAAAGAACATCTTGCGCCTCTCAAAGAAGAAGAAGAAAAAGGCCAGAAATGGGCTTGTTGATGCCATAGGCAACACCCCCTTGATTCGCATCAACAGCCTCTCTGAAGCCACTGGTTGCGAAGTATGCGATAAAGCTATCGACTTTTCAATTTTCCTTCGTTTTTATCATCTGGGTTTTCTTTGATTTTCGCTTATATTTATTTTTTGGTTTTTTTTTTCTTTATTATATTGGTCTCGTTTACTTTTCGTTTCGATATAATTTTTATGTGCCAAAGATTAAACGAAGGAAAAACTTTAGCTTTTGTTTGTGGGGTTGTTCAGATTCTTGGGAAGTGCGAGTTTTTGAATCCAGGAGGGAGTGTGAAAGATAGAGTTGCCTTGAAAATTATTGAAGAGGTAAATTACTATTACTTTTGATTCTTTGTTTAGATGTTGGAAAAATAGGAAAAAAAGAAAAAAAAGTTGACTATTTGGGTCTTCAACAAGCTAGAATCTGCAGCCAACTATGCTTAATGTAAGCATTTGGCTTCGTTGAGAATATTCTGAATACTTTCTTTTTACAAAACCACCAGGCAGAAACTAGGTTGCTTTTCCTTTCCTGCATTCAAAGTTGAAGAAGCTATTTGACTTACTCTCTTGCTCGAATTGGTAACACTACGAATCTCGAAATTGTTTTTTGCATGCTGTTTTCTACGCTATCTTCATTGGTTGAAGTGGTATTTTGCTTTGTGAAATGATGGAATAATGCTAAATATGAGTGAAAGCTCTGGTAGGTAATGAGTAGTTTGTGATATCAATGCCTAGTTGTATAGTACCAAAGGAAATTATTATTATACCACATTTTTATTCTACAACTATCCTACAATGAATTGCTACTTCAACATTGTGAGATAAAAACTTGATTTTTAGCCTAAGATGTTGTGTTTGTTGATCATTAGTGTTGGTTTTATTTTATTTTGCCTTCCAATTTGTGGCTCTATGCAGGCTTTGGAATCTGGGGAGCTAGCTCAAGGTGGAGTTGTTACTGAGGGGAGCGCTGGGAGCACTGCCATCAGCCTTGCTACAGTTGCTCCTGCCTATGGATGCAAATGCCATGTGGTTATCCCTGATGATGCTGCTATCGAGAAGGTATATATAGAATGTATCTTCAATGAGCCGAGTTCCTTGACCAGTTACATTCTCTTATTCCTGCTACAACGTTCAAGATTTCATCTGTATTATTGACTTGTGTGGGAATGTCTGCATCATAGGCCATTTGATAGCAGCACTGCATATATAGGTATATTTGAAATAAATAATCTTCCCTGAACAATGATAATCATGCCTTGCTTCCATTTCAACATGTTAAAATTGTTTCATTCTCTTAGCATCTTGCGCAAGAATATCTGCAACATAGGCAATTTAGTTGGTTCTAATTGTGCTGCAAGAAAGATGAAGAAAGAATTGTCTTCTATTCTTCTCTAGACATATTATAGTAGTCAGTTATCCGCATATGTTTTCAAAGGTAGCAATCCAGTGGCTTGTAGGTGTCTGAACAGTGAAGCATTTTTAGATTTTATGAAAAATGTTAGCCTGGTGCAGAAAAGTTGTAGGATATCAATGACTACCTGCTTGACTACTCTAATAATGTACCTTTCTTTGCAGCTCTTTGATGAACTTCAATATACTTAATTTTGTTTCTGTTTTGCAAATTTATCTCAGTCTCAAATACTTGAAGCCCTTGGAGCTACTGTTGAAAGGGTAAGACCCGTGTCAATTACACACAGAGACCACTATGTCAATATTGCACGGAGAAGAGCACTGGAAGCAAATGAGGTTGCATCAAAGCATAGAAAATCTGACCAAATGGATGGCAAACCCATTAAGCAAATCAATGGTTACACATCCGGTGAAGAGAAACAGAGTTCAGCTTTATTGAATAATGGTAGAGGTGGCTTCTTTGCTGATCAGTTTGAAAATCTTGCAAACTTCCGAGCACACTATGAGGGTACCGGGCCTGAGATTTTGGAACAGACTGGTGGTAATTTGGACGCATTTGTAGCGGCTGCAGGCACAGGAGGGACTGTGGCTGGTGTTTCCAAGTTTCTCCAGGTCAATTTATTTTCCCCTCAATTAATTTTGTCATTGGTATTGTATTAAATTATTCAATAAATCCCTTATTACATATATTCAACAGGAAAAAGTTCCAAACGTCAAGTCCTTCCTGGTAGATCCTCCTGGTTCTGGTTTGTTCAATAAGGTAACAAGAGGGGTGATGTACACTAGAGAGGAGGCTGAAGGTCGCAGATTAAAGAATCCGTTTGACACAATAACAGAAGGAATTGGAATCAACAGGTTGACACAGAATTTCTTGATGGCAAAACTTGATGGGGCTTTTAGAGGCACAGACATGGAGGCTGTTGAAATGTCTAGGTCAGTGATATGCTTTGCTGAGAGCTCAAAATCAAACTAATGAGAACAAAACCGTGCCAATTCTACCACGGGGTGTTGCTTTGCAGATCCTACTGTACTGTGCTCTAATTTTTCTTTTAGAATTTCAATTTGATATTTGTCAGAAGATTGAACGTAAAAGAACTCTTTTTTCACCCATTCATTTGGACAAAACAAACTAATCTTTGTGAATTTTTGCCATGCCTGCTTGAACTTTTATCAGGTTTCTTTTGAAGAATGACGGGCTCTTTCTTGGAAGTTCATCGGCTATGAATTGTGTTGGAGCTGTCAGAGTGGCACAGTCCATCGGCCCTGGTCACACTATTGTGACTATTCTTTGTGACAGTGGGATGAGGCATCTGAGCAAGTTTTACAATGATGAGTATCTGTCTCTGAATGGATTGACACCCAAGGCAACAGGATTAGAGTTTTTGGGCATCAAATGAGTTAGTGTGACCTAAAGTTTTGACTTAGATGTTTCTCATCACTTCAATCCAAAGTTTGACTGGCCCAGCAGCCCTATGCAGTTGTATTTCTCCATCAGTTCTATATTTAAGGCAGTAATGGTACTTCATACTAGATTTTCGTAACGGTTGTTGTGTTGTGTTTTAAGTGGCTAACACTTTTATTATTTTAAGTAACTTATATGAAAAGTCACTTAAAACACGACACGTCAACTAGTATGAAGCTGGTGTGAAATCTAGTGCGAAGAGTCAAATTACTCATATTTAAGGCTGATGGTGAAAGTCAAAGTATGAGCGTTTATCTCTCTTGGACATCAGGGATGTCATCTGAATTTTTTATGATGACACAACTTGCTGGACCAGTAATACTAGAGCAGGATTAGACACATTTCTTTCTGTTAGGATAAGTGCACTATTTATTTCATTCTTTTCTAGACAACATGTATCACATTCATAGGTGTATACTACCATACAAGGATGATTAAAATCATTTTGTCCAGAGTAATGAGTCAACTGCAATGATACCAGTTATATATGATCATTTTTGGGTCATTCATTGTATTTTTGGCTCAAAATCACATGAATGATTTAAGAGTATTTTGTCTCAGAGAAAAAGTTCACTGGAATAATTCTAGTAGTTAACTCATTTTATTATAGATAAGATAAGCTACTTTTCGTGAGGGATAAATGCTAAGAGCCATTGTGAACCGTGAAGCCCTCTTTGCAACTAAACTCTGCCTGTTGATGTGCCTAGAACGGTTGGATATGCAATTACGCAGCACAGTTGCATTGTGGTTTCAAGCTCCTCTTTTTTCTTTTTCTTTTTTCTCATCATTTACATCTTTAAAGGACTTGATATAAGTATGGCTTTGCATCCTTAAATGGACATATGAGCCTGAATTCCCATGATTGTTGTTAAAGCAATTTGCCAAAGAGGATGGAACTATTGAGAATATTATTATAACCTACTGCATCCCATCATTTAGCCGTAAAACTTTGACTTACAACTGTTGGGTTTAGAGCATGTCAAATGTATAAGTTTAAAATTATATTGGTTAACTTTAATTTGGTTTATTCAATTAAATACGTTTGATCTCTTAATCTTAACTCACTAATTTTGTATTTAGTCCATATTGAATTTATAGGTCATAAAAAATATACAACACTAATTATCTAAGCGTCAAAGTTTAAGTCATATTTGAGACATGATCTAAGATTACATAAGTCAACCTTACCCCAACCTACTTAATTAAACAAATCAAACATTTTAACGCTAATCTACTAATTGTGTTAAATTCATATTGATTTGGACATTTCGTGGACTGTATCAAAATTTGTTAGCCACGTTACCAACTTCTCCTTTCCTGCAAAAGATTGCTCGATCTACTAGCAACTTACACACGGTTTTGTGTATATGCTAAAAACATGTATTCACCATTACTCAATCTGGGCAAGACATAAGCAATATTCAGCATTGATGCATAACTAGGTGGAGTTCAAAATCAGTGGCAAACAGCCAACTGTAACTAAAATCATCTGTAGCAACTGAGCACTCAAAGGCCCGGTTGAAAATTTATTGTCAGAATGCATATAACATTAATACGTTTAGTCTTGAAAGATTGAAAAGAGGAAGCTCAAAATAGGCTTCTGCCAAGTTGGAGAAGCCATCAGATAGTCCACTCACTGGGGATTCCGCTTCTCAAACTGAGACTCATGGCAATGTGGGTCTAGCCAATCCCTGGAAGAGGTCTTCACGTTGGCAGTTGCTTTGCCACCCCCCACAAGTTCTCGCAGACTTTCTAACTTATTCTCCCGACCTGTCCCACTAGTCCTCCGATCTGCTTCCTTCAATTTCTGCTTGAACTTCTGCTTACGACCAGCAGAATTCTGCTCCTGCTGCTTTGACTGTGACGGGGGTGCCCCATGTGGCCCTAGGTAGATGTTCTCTTCTTTTTTGGCCTGCAAGAGTGCAATTAACTCACTTTTCTGCAATCTTTCCTTACTTTTAGAGTTTAGGATGCTTGCAGCTAACCTTTGGAGAAGGCGGTTTTGAGGCTTCTACTTCTGAAACATCATGCCTACGTTGATCAGGGTCCCCTATTTCCAGGCTTGGGATCACATACCCATCGGTGTCTAATGCAATAAAAGCCAAATATCCATGTCAGTGTATCAGAGACGCCTCAAAAAAATGTATAGAAGTTGACACAGATGACAACAAAGAAGCTGGTATTATTAATGGTGATGGGTCACAGACAAACAAGTCGCAGAAAATTTTAAAAACAGCTGCTTGCTTATTACCATTACCATCATATCTACTTCACTCTTACACTAACAAGTAATTTGAACTACCAAATCCACCTGTGAAACGCAAAACTACAAGGGGTACCACAAGGTCAGAACTCTGTCAACCTCCCTCCCTAGCTGCCTCCTGATTGCCATTACCATCATGTATGCTTCACTCTTAGGAATATGCATCGAGAACAATCACATATTGACAGATGATTCTACATAATGCAAAATATAGTGCCAGTCATAGCCTAGAGTATGCATCTATGCAAGAAACATGGCTCGTTTGGTAATGCTTTTTAGGGTAGCCTTTTGCTTTTCTGCTGCTTACTACACCACACATCCTACTACTATCCCACTATGCCGACGTTACATTGTCAATCACCCCTTAGATCATTCCTTGTTAAAAGGAAAAAAATTTCAATGGTAGATTGACAATGCAACGTAAGTATAGTGAGATAGTAGAGGGATGGGGGTGTAGTATATAGCATTAAACAAAAACACTCAAAACTACTTTCGCCCCTTATGCCACATCACAACCAAAAAGCAAAAAAGCACACTCTAAAAGGTTTTGGCAATCAAACCTTGTATTTATGACGTTCCCCTCAAACTGACAACTATAACCTAAACTACCTATGTATGCCATTGCTAATTAAGTCATTTAATATTTTGCAGATATTCCCATTAAATAAACGTAATTACATCAGACCTGTATATAGATAATCGGTAAGCCACCATTCTCAATCTATATTATGTGATGGAAATATTGAAAGAAAACAAAATTTGAACCAAACCATTTTCTTAGTAAATTCAGATAAAACTGAACTTCAGTTTTCAGATTTGTATCTAAGTTCCTTGATTCAGCTCTATCAATATATCAGATTTATTTTATTATTGGTTAAGAATTATATTGGTACATAAGAGATGTGCCCATACGGTTACTACAAACCATATTAAGACTTCAAGTCTTAATTTTACAATTACATATTTCAGCTTATCTACATTTTTCGTTTGTTGGAGCAAAACTCTTTTGCAAATTGAAATGTGCAAACGGCTCCTGAGGTACAACAATAAATGCATTTTTTTTTTTTAAAGAAAAAAGCAATAAAAATTAATGCCCACAACCAGAAAAATAATGGGGAATTATACCAATTCAGCAGTGATGAGGTCAAAATGACAAACTCGAACACGATGGAGTCTAAAACTCAGAGATCGCATCAAATAAAAAGTTCCCAATTCATAATCTTCAATCTACATGCAATACCAAATCAGAAAGCCTCAAGTTAAAAATTAACAAAACCTACAAACTAAAATCCAAATCACATCTTCAATGGCAATGCCACTACAATGAAAACGCCATGCATAGTGAAATCAAAGAGACCAAATCCAATACCATTCATAAAGCAGAACACAGCAGGATACAAAAAATTATGTCCAATGGGGAAACCCCAAAAAAATCCCAACTTTCCTCTCATTTTCCTACACTTTCTCAGCAACCAAACAAGGGATCACTGAATAAAAAAGGGAAAAAAAAAGTGTTACCCCACTCATCTTCTTCTTCAACTGGAGGAGTGGTTGGCGCTGGAGACGGGTCCATGGCACGCTGATGATCATGGATTTCGACGGTCCTCAGGGCGTTAAAGCCCAGAGAAAGATCACACAGCAAATCACCACCCACACGAATTCCAAGAAAACCAAAAAAGCGGGTGCGAGTCTCACACTGAAAACCCAAAGCTGAGAGCTTTATAACTAAAAACCCAAAGAATCCCCTCAATTTGGAAGAAGAAAAAACAAAGTCATCGAAACCCTAACCCTAGAATTAATCCTACTGAAACTTTTATTTTTATTTTATTTTTTTTTCCCGGTTTGTCTTTATACCCGAATTACCCCTCCTGTTCCGTTACGTTGGCTAAAGGATTGGGGGTGACTTAGTCATTTCAAGAAAAGGTATTATGGGAACGTGGCATGGTAGATCATGTGATATGATTATCATAATTAGATTTGATTATGATTATGAGCATAAGGTTAATGGTGGTCAATGTCCGAGGTGGTGCCCACAAGTAATTTCCCATTATTTAAATCCTACGGTGGAAAATGGGGAATTAGATCGAGCGGAACCATTTTATTTTAGAATAATGCTACATACATATTTAATTTGTATTCTATTTTCATATAACGTTGTTAAACGTGACAATATTCATAAGTCTCTAAATAAACATTTACTAAAAATATAAGGGTTAATGGACGTTTGGTGGATAGCAACATCATCACGTATCCTACTGGATACAATAAAATAAAATTATAACTATAAAATTAAGAGGATCCTCAATTCAAAAATTTGAGAATACAATCCGCTCAATTAGAGATGAACTATTTTATAATCAAGGTTTATTTTTGTTGTATCTAAGTGTATATATAACATTTTATGGTGAATATATTGTAGCGTCATATATAATTTTTAAATGACATATCATCATATAAAAACAATCTTATATTAGAAAAAATGTCAAGCATCCATAGCCTCCTCCACATTCTCTTCTAGATCTTCATAGCTAGTCATGCCCCTTTTTACTTGTAGAGGCCTTCTTCATATCCAAATGCAACCTATTCAATGAATAGTTTAATAAGTTGGAGTCATGTTTCATAAAATAGAGTTTATTAGTTTGAATCTTCTTCTCTCTCTCCTTCTGCAGGCATGTCAAAATTACATTTTTTCATTGCTGCTTCAGTCCAATTATTATCAATATTATCCTTTTTACTTTGGTTCAAAAGTTCTCTTATCCCCAAAGCACCCCTTTTTTTTTAATGCAGCCAATCATTTGGAGTAGTGAACTTCCTAATAAATTGTCATTTTAAGCGAACCCTTTCTTAGATTATATACTAAAAATCTATTGGGTCGGACCATTTATTTGGACGTTGTTTCCTATATTTGTAGGCTTTAGCTTCCACTAAGCTGCATCTCTATTTCTTTTATTTTTTTATTTTATTTTTTATCCTATTTTATAAATTGCATTGCTTAAAAAAAAATTAGAAAAATGTTTGTACATTTTATATTTGACGTACATGGCATGGGCCTTCATGTGATGCTCAATGATATTTAAAAATCATTATTATGATTTCTTTTTATAATAGTTGTGAGAGGTAAAGTCTTCATGTTTTGGATAGTTGCTGCTATTTTGGTCAGAATGACAATGAGTAAAACTTAAGGAAAAGACAAATACTACTATTTTTTTTTTTAAACATATCTGCCTGTGATAGATGAGGATTATTAGTGACTTTTCTCATTAGGTATAATCTCAGTCGATTGATCTACACTTGGAGACAAATACTACTATTTTACAAATTCCTATAAAGAAATGTTCAAAATATTATAGTTTTGTATATTATAACTTATTTTATAAATTTTTGTGGCTGTTTAAATAGCATTTATCATACTAGTTATTAATTAATTAAATTGACAAGTTGAAACAACAATTATAACCGTCTCTGCCCCCAAACTATTCATGATCCCACTCTTCAACGAGATTAGTTGTACCACCCCCAATAGCTCATGGGGTGGTGGCCACGATCACTCTCAATGGCTTTTGAGAGTGGTCACGACTCTAGAGTGATGCAACTACATCCGAGGCAATTACGTAGCACCTCGTGTAAGATATATAAGTACAAAAAAAAAAAAAAATTGAGAGTTATAAATCCATAATATTAAAATAAAAATATATTTTGGTGAAATTAGATAGAGCACATCGAGACTTATATGGGAAGGACTCTCCCAGCTTGTATTTGTATATAGAATGCATGTATTTTTCAAATGCAAGGAATCAGCTTGACCAACGATCATTCTATTGCTCCAAACACAGAGGCCCGAGGAGGACTGGATCTGGATGAAAGCCATCGGAGGTCCATAGTTCGCCTGTAGCACTCCAGGTCGGTCATGGAATCCGAGGCATAGATTAATTACGGTAGCTACGTGCTTTTATTGCTGTTTGAAAAGCCCCAAATTTGAAGGAGCGAATAGGATTCACACGGCTTAAGGTCGACTTATCTTCCGAAAAAGACAAAGACTCCTCCGCTGTTTATGTACTATTTATTTTCTTTTGCTTCTCGTTTGTTCTGGACTTCTAGTCTTGTTTTTGTTTCTATGTTATTATTTTCTTTGTGTTTTAAGAGTTTCTATCACCGATTGTTTCTGTCCGTCCTCTTTTGGATCCTTAAAGCTTTTTTAATTTTTTACCAAGACTTCTTTTTTCTTCAAGCGAAACTTTGAGTATTAAAAATGACTTTTGAGTCTTCACCAAAATTGATAGACCCGCGTTATTGAATTGGTGGTCTATTTTCTTAGTCTTCGTAGACCCGCGTTATTGATTTTATGCATTACCATTTTTTTTTTTTATCTGTTTACATACTGTGGCTAGAGCTTCTTGTGTTTTGAAAGTTGTATGAGATTTCACAAATTAATACTCTCTGCTTCCCTTCCCCCCACTCCAATGAAGCTTCATAGCTGCAACTTACGTGCACTGTTATGCACGGCATGCGTTGGTGTCATTCTTCTCTTTTCTGCTGCTGCCATCGCTCCAACAAACGAGACCGATCGTTTGGGTTTGCTCAAATTCAAAGAATTGATACCCATTGACCCATTTAACGTCTTCCTCTCTTGGAACGATTCCATCCACGTCTGCCGCTGGCACGGAATTACATGCAGCCGGATGCATCAAAGAGTTACGGCCTTGGACCTAAGTGGCTATTCCTTAAGTGGATCCATTTCGCCTCACATAGGCAACCTCAGCTTCCTTAGGGTGGTCAACCTCTCAGGCAACTTGTTACAAGATGAAATTCCACGACAAGTCACTCATCTATTCCGGCTGCAACGTCTGGATCTTAGCAACAACTCATTGACAGGTGAAATCCCAAGCAACTTCTCCAACTGTCCTAAACTCAGATATATCCACTTTTTTAGGAACAAGCTTATTGGGAGAATTCCTGTTGAACTCGGCTCATTGTTGAAGCTCCTAGTACTTGATGTTTTCCAAAATAACTTGACAGGAGGCATCCCGCCTCCTTTGGGGAATATTTCTTCGCTCCAAAAACTCGACTTTTCGCTCAATAATCTCGAGGGAAATATTCCAGATCAAATTGCTCAGTTGCAAAGGTTAGTTTACTTTGGAGTTGGGGTCAATAACCTTGTTGGTACGTTCCCTTATTCCCTTTACAATATATCAACTTTGAAGACCATTAATGCAGGAGAAAACCAACTCAATGGCACTCTTCCACCCAACATAGGCCTCACTCTCCCTAAGCTCCAAGATTTCGCCTTCAATATCAACCAATTCTTTGGTCCAATACCACTTTCATTATCCAATTTTTCTCACATAGAAAGACTTGGTCTTGCCCAAAACCATTTTGTGGGTCAAGTTCCAACTGATCTAGGAAACCTGCTAAATCTCCAGGTGGCTAAATATTGGTAGGAATAATCTTGGAAATAATTCATCCAATGACTTAGATTTCTTAAAATCTTTGGGAAATTGCACCAAACTGGAAAAGCTTGATTTTCTGAAAACAATTTTGGAGGTAGTTTACCCAATTCTATAGGAAATTTGTCGAAGCAACTCAGCTTTTTAAATTTTGGTTTCAATCAAATATCTGGAATTATTCCTGCAGCATTAGAGAATCTCATCAACTTAAGTGTCCTCTACATGCCGGAAAACCTGTTCACAGGCACCATTCCGACTTATTTTGGCAAGTTACACAAGCTACAAGCATTGGTTATGTTTGGAAATAGATTGTCAGGGCACATACCATCCTCTCTCGGTAACCTCACTCAATTGGCCCAATTTTATTCATATGAGAACAAATTGGAAGGGAGCATTCCATCAAGTCTTGGAAGCTGCAAAAATTTGCAAATCTTATCAATTTTTGAAAATAACCTTAGTGGAGTCATACCCAAAACGATTCTTTCTTCCCAATTACTAGGACTCTACTTATCGCAACTCCTTGACAGGCACCCTACCCGTGGAAGTAGGCAATTTGAAAAATATTTTGGAATTGGATGTTGCTGAAAACAATTTGTTTGGTGAGATTCCTACGGCCATTGGAGATTGCTCGAGTTTGCAAAACCTTTACATGGAGGGTAATTCATTTGAAGGAAACATACCTATCTCTAGCTTCCTTGAAAGACTTTCGCTATGCAGATCTTTCACGAAACCATTTGTCGGGAACAATTCCTAAAGATCTACAGAAAGTTTCTCTTCTACAACATTTGAATCTTTCATTTAATAATTTGGTAGGCGAGGTGCCAATGGAGGGAGTCTTCCGAAATGCTAAGTGCAATATCAGTGACAGGAAATAAAAAGCTTTGTGGAGGTATCCCAGAACTGCAACTGCAAGCATGTGAAATATTCAAAGTTATGAAGCAAGGAAAATCTCATGCATTCAAATTATCTGCCATCATTGTTAGTGGGGTTTTATGTTTCCTTCTACTTTCATCCTTTCTTATCCTTTATAGGAGGAGAAAATCAAAAAAAGAATCATCTTCTACACTCCCCAAAACCAACAAACTTTCAAATGTTTCATACAAGGAGCTCTATCAAACAATTGGTGGATTTTCTCCTAACAATTTAATTGGATCCAGTAATTTTGGCTCTGTATATAAAGGAAGTTCTTGAGCAAGAAAAAAATATAGTTGCTGTGAAAGTATTGAACCTTCAACAGAAAGGAGCTTCTAAGAGTTTCATGGCTGAATGCAATGCGTTAAGAAATATACGACATCGTAATCTTGTTAAGATCTTAACTTGTTGCTCCAGCATGGACTATAATGGCAATGAATTCAAGGCTCTGGTTTATGAATTCATGGCAAATGGAAACTTAGACAAGTGGTTGCACGAAGATAGAGACAATGAAAATCCACCAAGATATTTGAATCTTCTTCAAAGACTTAATATTGCAATTGATGTAGCTTCGGCACTACATTATCTTCATGATCATTGCGAAATACCAATCATTCATTGCGATTTAAAGCCAAGCAATGTTCTTCTTGATGATGACATGATTGCTAAAGTAAGTGATTTTGGTTTGGCAAGAATCCTCTATGCAACAAATGATGTTTCCCAAAATCAAACTAGCACGACTGGAATAAAGGGTACTATTGGCTACGTAGCTCCAGGTACATAACTACTTTGATCTTAAATCCTTTAATACATGATCATTAATTTTAATCAACTAGAAAAAAATTCACAAGTTTTGATTGTAAAATACATATTGTTTTTCACATATTTTCTAAGACAATCAAATATGAAGTTACATATTAAACAACTATTATAAATCATTGTCATGTTAACTATGCATATGAAATGTATGAATTGCAGAATATGGAATGGGTGGTGTGGTATCAACACAAGGAGATGTTTATAGTTATGGGATTTTTGTTTTGGAGATGTTCTCGAGAAAGAGACCCACAGACAAAATGTTTAAAGATGGTTTCAATCTTCATAACTTCGTTAATATGGGATTGCCAGAAAAACTTGTGCAAATTGTGGACCCAAATCTTCTCATGAAAGAAGTAAATGAATTGGCAATTGCAATTGAAGAAAATGGCTACAACAACGATGGTCAGAGTGACATTGAGATTGTAGAAGAAAGAGTCCATATTCGGAATTCAAGCCAGATGAATTCTAATATACAAAAGTGCCTACTTTCAGTTTTTAAGATAGGCCTTGCTTGTTCACTAGAATTGCCGAAAGAAAGAATGAATATGGGGGATGTTACCAGGGAACTATGTCGGATCAAAAATGCTTTTCTACAGGTTGGACTCCATGAATAAGAACCAATTGTAAGGTAAGGTACTACAAATTTCAATTTAGAAGTTTAGCCAATGATAGACAATTAGACTTTCTAGTGATATTATTAGAATCAAAACATTCACCTACCTTATTTTAGTATGAATCGGTATTTATTATGATTAATTGTTGAATTGCACACAATTCAAGCAGCCTCAGGGAGAGGGCAAGTACATTGCCCAATATTTACCCACGACATGTGCCAAGTATTGAACCCTAGACTCCAGGCTGACTAGGGTATGTAGGCCCCACACCTATACTCCTGGTGGTTACCCAATACAATTTGTGCAACCAATTATAAGAGATCCTAATTTCTTCAAGTCGATGATAACCCTATAATAAGTGAATTAAATATTTTTCTTTTCTTTTCTTTTTGGTATCTTGTATCTGGGAATTTTCTAAATGTTCCAACGTATATATGAGAAATATACTAAACTTTTACTTTTTGTGGGAAGACGGAGCTTTGTGAAGAAATGATCAAATTGAAGAAAAGTCTTCTCTGTTGAGCGAGAATGTATTTTGTTAGAATAAATCAAAATCAAACTGAGTTTTGATCTAAAATGTTTAAGACAATATTTTTCTTATAAACATGTATTAATTAAAGCATGAGGTGATATTAATGCACCAAAATGTATGGAATAATGTCAGGACTCAGGAGCTAGCAGCTATTATTTTATGAGCTCAATTCTAGCTTCTTATTCTTTTTGTGGTAGCTTGTGCATGCAGCTGCCTCAATGGACTTACTTACACTTCCTAAACGAAATACCATTATTACGTTTGAATGGGGATAAAATGCCATTTGAATAGGATCACATTTTCTCATCCCCTTGTTCAATACACACCCGGGGGGCGGAACAAGATCAGAGTGAGGAGCATAGAGAAATAGAGGGAGAAAAGAGAGACCGTGTAACGTTGAGACAAATAAAAATTAAGGCATGTTTGAAATTGCGTTTGAAAGGCCTAAAAGTATTTTTAACACTCAAAATGCATGTTTGAAGAAAATAGTACCCGTTTAGTAAAAATAAAAAAAAAAACGTTTTTAAGGATCCAAAAAGCTTAAAATGGTCAAAACGTACTTTTTGAAAAAGGTTAAAAATGAAGTTTTTATCCAAAAATTATTTTTGACTTAAAAATTCTATTTCTCAAACACAATCACAAACAAGCTCTAAGACAACCCACTTTTTCTTTTTGTATTTTGTTTTATTGTTTAGAGTTGTAATATTATCTTACCCCCACCCTTCCCCCCAAAAAAAGAACATAAATTCTCCCAATAAATGTACAAAAAAAAATTGGAACATAGTTTTTTTTTTTTAAAAGGTATTCGAGTTGCAAGTAAAAGTGCACAAGCGCCAATGTTTGTTGATGATGCCTGGCCTGTTTGGTTTTAACAAGACTTTGATTGCCAATATCTGGAAATTTCTTGCATGCATAATTACTTTAGGTGCACGAGGAAATGATTAGGCCAGGAAATGTTTCAAGGCAGAAAAGTGGAAAAAAGTCCATCAGCTGCACTTCTTTTTTGCTATGCATTTTGGGGTCCAAAGTATATTTTATAAACTCAAAGATATTTTATGTTGAATTGTGATTTTAAAAGTAGAATTAAAATTTTATAAAACTCTTGATTGTGATTTTAATGATTATGTTTTTATTGACCGTGTTTTAAAATAATTAATTTTTTCAAACCACAAAGTTTTAAAACCGCTAAACCAAACCCAAACAAACCCTTGGCAAATTCAAATAATCTATGTGATGGTATTATGTGGAGTATTTTTCTTTTTTTTAATCTCAAGTAAATAAAACCCTTGTATTGTATATAGAATGAAATGTATGCAGTTTTCAAATGCAGCAAATACTTTGCATCTAGCCTTTTTATCAGCCCTGTTTGCTTGTGAGAACACAGGAGTAATGGCACCTGACAAATCCGGCCAAAAGGTCTGTTCATGGTAATGGGTTTCCATTAAAAACTTGGAGGACATTCAGACAGAAAGTAGCCCAAATTATTACACTTTGATGAATGATGGGATTTATTGCAGACAAAGGAAAATGGGTCATAATTACTGGGAACTGTTGCCTTTTATAATTGGGTTTCTGAGTTACTGACAGAATTGCTGCAGCTTGCTATTAATTCGAGTCTAGCACTAAATTTTATTTCTCCAGCTATTCTGTCTCAAAAGCAATTCATATGTTCCTATAAAGGGCCAAGAAAATCAAAATCTGCTGCATTGATGTTTTGTTTACGTGGAAAATTTGTTTGCTAGAAAACTTGAAGTTACCCTTTGGGTACATTTACCTTTTGTTAGTGGCTTTTGTTTGCTTGCATAAAGAAAGAAAGTGAAAAAGGTAAGGATTTTTTCCCCCCTTCCAAGTACTGTATATAGGTTATAGATTTCTCATTTCTGTTGATGGGTTTTCTTTGAAGGGTATCATAATATAGTGCCATGTGGGGAGAAGAGATGTGCTGCACATGCATTTGATAATTCCAAGGCATTGAGTTTGTAAAATGATAATGGAAAACAAGCGTTTTGCTTTCTTCAAGAGAATCGGTTGCAGATAAGAACAAACTCATTATCATAAGGCCACATTTCTCCTTGGAAGCTCAGATCAGGTAAATGGAAGCCGATCATAATGCTGTTTTGATATGATCCTCCCCCTACTTTTTGATTGATTCTGCAGACAAAATAAATTTAGCAGAAATTGAAAAGTTTTGTCTACTTCTTGCTGTCCAACCCTTTTATCTGTTTCTACTAGTTCTTGTTATGTCAATGTTTTTTCCACCTCATTTGTTGAACATATGAACATGGGTAAAACAGCTGAGAATCAAATCCTTGCAATTTTGGCTTACTTTCTTAGTTTTGGCTTCTTTCCTTTCCTTTTTACCCTTGCAATTTTGATTCTATCAACCATATTGCTCATTGTCACATTCAAAAAGAAAAAGGTGATTTTGGATGAGAAACCAGTAGAAGATGAGGGTAGTCTCATCTGTGAGCAGAAAAACCTCCCTGGAAAAGAAGTTGGAGAGTCACTTCATCAACCACCATTAGAATCAGCTATCCAGACTGAGGTTGTCCTACAAAATGAAGTTGAATCAACCCAAGATGCCCTTGTTCCATCAGACAGTGAATGTAGCAATGATTCTGTAATGGGTGAAAAGTTCGATCTCAATTTGATTTGTTCCAACTATGTGGAACAAAATCTAGCAATGTCAGATGTTTCAGATTCTGATGAAGATGATGATGATGATGACGATGATGATAGCCTCATTGAAATCTGCCTTCCAGGCAGCAAGTTTGGTGGCCTAGATGAAGAACCAAAGCAAAAGCTGCAGTCAAATCTGCCTGATCTCTTGCCTGAATCAATTTTCGAACAACAAGGCTTACTGGAGCTCTTGGCAGAGATCAATGAGATGAATGAAGAAGAGAATTTGATTGAGATTGATCTTGGGCTCAATCCGATTGAAGCATGAGTTAGCACTGGCATGAGTGTCAATAGTTCCAAGTTTTGATCTCAACAAAATGATGTTAGGAGCTGCTAGCTAGGGTTTAGATCAAGGGATAGGTTTTTTTTCTTTTCTTTTCTTTTCTTTTTTCGTTTTGAACTTGTGCTGCAAATTATGGAAATTTCTGCTTTATTATGCCTTTTATAATCCCTTTTTAAATACTAAAGCATCAAAGTTCAACTTTATTATGCCTTTTTTCCTTATATATATATATCAAAATATAATAGTGTTTCATCTGTGGAGGCTTTTGCTTGGGATGGAATCCCACTTGCATTTGCTTTTGAATGAGTCTTTTGTTCTTTCATTTTCACTTTTTCATGTTTTTTCACATGATGTGAATGGGCACCAGTAAGGCCCTGTTTGTTTTGGGGGAAAAATATGTGTTCTATTTTGCTTATCATCAAGAAAATTTGCTAATCATGAGACAAATGAGGCTGATAAGTGGCAATAAGAGTGGCATTTTCTGCTCTCTTTGTTAAAATTTTGTTTTATCTTCTCAAAACAAAAATATTAATTACAATTCTTCAAAAATAAAAAAGTAATCTCATGCCCAATTACACAACAGACAAACAAAATCAACATCTTCATATGTTTTTATATGTACTTGTAAATGTTTTCACCCTTTTTGGTTTAAATATAATTTTGACACTTATGCTTTGGACCGTTATCAAGGCCCCTACTTACCCTATGACAAGGACTAAAAATAATATTGACTTACACGTGAAAAGGAGTGTTGAGGAATAATCACACATTACTTGTAGACAAGATTTTTGGCATGTTTATAAGAAATGGACAACCCTCTCTTATTGAGCCGGTTTTATGAGGAGTTAGACCCATAAATTTCTTCAATAACTACATTAATTTCGAAAATTATCTCACGTTGGTACTTGATGTTATTTCTAATTATCGGAGTTACTCCGTCCGTTCATCTACTAAGCTCAATAATTTTGATAATGATCCAAAAGATTCCAAAGCAAACATACCATAATTGCATATAATATAAATATATATAATTAAAATTAAAGGGGATTGTGGGTCTTGACTTGAGCATGAGTTAAGACAGGTGGGCTAGGCTCAGAAGGGAACAACCTTGGCGGAGCCTAGTGGAAACACAGTTGGCCCTAAACTCTGTAGCTTAAAAGCCCTAACATTCAAGCCTAGCCCATTGTTTACCCCTTGATTGGGTAAAATTCTCAATCGGGAATGACCCTCCTTAATTACCTCCTAGAATTTGTTTGATAACACTTTTTTTTTTCTTTTTTTTTTTTGGGTTTCTTCTTTCATTTCTTCTCTCTTTTTAAAAACAAAAAAAATCAACAACCAACCTAAAACACAAAAAGCTACAAAAATACTTATTAACTTTTACATTTTTTCGTCACGTTAAAACACATTTTCAAAACAAAAAATAAAAAAACACCTTCTAAAAATATAAAAAAACAGAGACATTTTTAAGGTTTTGTTTTTACTATTAATGATAGCTCTCTTTAAAGATACTTTTTGAGTGCAATCCCATCCTTCCAAATTAAATTTCTAATTTCATCATTGATACCAATCATATCTCAAGATCATTTCGATGAGTAATCAATATATGTGTCTTTACCCATCAATCATAGCGCCATCGACCCTATCTTTTCTTTTTGGTTTTTTGAACAAATAAATGAATTGTTGAAATGGACAGATGACACAAAGAATTGTTAAAATAAACGGGTAAAATTGTATCGTATAATTCATGAAAGAATTGATTAAAAGTACAATAATCTAAACTTATCAACACTACTCACAAAAAAATATATATATAAATTAATGTCTTATAACAAATCTAACGAAATATCCTTCCAATTTAAAACATAAAACATTTTTTAAATGTAGATTTAAAAAATCTATAATTTAAATCAATAGAAAACAATTTTCATATATATCCAATTCGGATATGCCCGCTCGGACCCACCTATGGCCCCACACAGTTGGGCCCGACCCGTGCGAGATGCTCACTAACTTTGGAACCGAATATCAGCCTCCGCCGTTGATCTCACAGATACCCTCCACACAACATCTCAGCCGTCGGTTCTCTCCCCGTTTTCAAACTACCACACTTGGCTTCTGACACACACGTCCGACATGGCAGTTCACCTGATTTTAAATCCGGATTTGAAGTCCGAAGTTCGCGAAATACCGAACCTACCCCTGTTTTGTAAGAGAGAGATCGAAAGGAAAAAAAAAGAAAAAAAAAAAAAGGAGTTACCAAAATTCTGAGCGAAAGACTGAGAGAGTTCAGAGAGTCGGAGACTTTCTCTGTTCGAAGCTTCAAAATTCACGAATCAAAATATCCTGAAACATCTGTAAGTTTCAATTATATAATTGTTCTTTCAATTAATTTCACTATATTTTATTAATTTGTTGTTACTTTGGTGTTTTTCTTTGCGATCCGGTGTGGAATTGTGGTTCAGAGCTAGGGTTCCGAAATGGTACTTTGTAAAAATTTGAAATTTTTTGGCTTGTTTTGCTGGGTTTTTACTGTTTTATTTGTGGACTGGTGTTTGGCTCTGTTTGGTTGCAGAGAAAATGTGGGAAACGCAGAGAGATTCTGAGCTTAGATTTGGGATTTTTTGCTATTTAGGTCCTGAGGAAATTGAGAGCTTGGCTACACCATGGTTAATGTGGCTGTGAGGCCTGGTTTAGCCGAGTTTTACATTTCTTAAACCTGCATGCTAGTTAAATATTTTTATTTTTATTTTTGTTTATCTGTTTTATGTTTTGTTGGGTTTTTAATTTGCCATTTTTTAAAATATTTTTTCTTGGCTTTGATTTGTTTTATTTTGACTCTGTTAATTATCAAATAAGTTATTATTTCTCTCTTTTTGATGGGTCTATTCAAGTTTCTGACTTTCTGTAGATCTTGTTGGAGTTTTCAATTTGTTAAGCTATCTATAGTTGGACTTTAATGCATTATATTTGCTAGTATAATACCTTTGGGAAATTTATGTTCTTCTTTGGAAGATTGTTGCTGCAATTTCGCTTCACTGTAGCTCATTTCCTTATTTATTGCCTCTCATTGTAATGTTTATGTTAAGTTTTTTACTCTCTGGGTCTTTTGTTTTGGGCAATTGTTCTCCATTAGAATTTATTCATGTAAAAGGAAAAAGAAATTATGTTCAAGTTTACATTTTTTGCAGTAGATTTTTATTTGAGAAGCTTGCAAAACTTTATCATGTACGGAAAATGGAAACTTGTGAGTCAAGCTCCCACAATCTTGGCCATAGAAGTGATTTTTAATGGTACATTTTGTACACTGCTTGATGCATGACCAAGTGGCAGTATCTTTGGTTCAAAGAGCTAAGATTGCATCACAACTTGAGGGAGCCAGTCATGTAAAATGTTATATCAATATAATCTGAAATTTTTGTTTTCCTAAATCTCAAAACATAGGTCAGTGCTACTAAATGACATACTTTAATCAACTATTCTGCTCTATGGACTTGAACTTTGGCTGATTGCGAATTTTTATTTTTTAGCTAAATTGATTATGGGTGATGAGAATACGGTGACTGAAGTTGCCAAGACAGTGGCAAATGGGGCTAGCCTGCCAGAGAAAACAGACAAAGCTGTGGCTGAGAAGAAAGAGGAGCAAAATGGAGTAAAAGACATGGAAGAAGATAAGAAAGATGATGAGAAAGTTGAGGCTGCAAAAATGGACGAAGATGCAGAGGTAAAAGAAGACAAGGAAAGCAAAGAAGAAAATAAAAAAGAAGAAATAGAGGAACCGAAAACAGAGGCAATGGAAGAAGATGCTAGTCCTAGTGAAAAAGAGGCGATTGAAGAAAAGGATGAAGTCAAAGATGAGTCAGAGGAAAAGATTGATGTGGCAGAGGAGAAAGAAGACAAGGATGAAGATAAAGTGGAGAGTAAGGCACAGAAGGGGTCAAAGAAGCGTGGGAAAGGGAAGAGTGGAGAGAAAGTAGAAGAGAAGACAAAGGAAGTTAAAGAGAAGACAAAGGAAGTTAAAGAGAAGACAAAGGAAATTAAAGAGAAGAAGGAGCCAGAGCCAAGGACTCCTGCTATCGACCGTCCTGTACGTGAGAGGAAATCGGTTGAAAGGCTGGTGGCCTCGGTTGAAAAAGAAGCTGTGAAGGAGTTCCAAATTGAAAAGGTGTTTGTTTAATTTGTTTTTTAGTCTTCAAAATTTTAATTGTGGTTTTCCTGATAAATTTTTTTCACGGTTTACCATTGAATTTGTAGGGCCGTGGCACAGCACTGAAAGATATACCTAATGGTAGGTTCTTAACCTCTGTTAATTACATTTTTACTGTGTTACGTACATTTTTTTTTTTTCAGTTTTAACCTGACATTAAGTATTTGTGGTGGTTATTGTACATTATTTTTATTTTCTATATTTGATCAGGCTCTTTACTTTTCAAGATATCTTGGTTTTAGGAGGAAGATCAAGTGATCTTTCAGTTTGATTTTGAACTTGTAATTAATAGGCTTGATCTTTGGGTAGTAGAAGTGATACTCGAGAACATATCTTGAAGTTGTTATGAACTTATTGTACATTATTTTGATTTTCTATATTTGATCAGGCTATTTAATTTTCTAGATCTCTTGGTTTTAGGACAAGTGATCTTTTGGTTCAATTTTGAATTTCTTGTTAATAGGCTTGATCTTTGGGTAGTAGAAGTGATACTTGAGAACACATCTTGAGAAATCTATATTTCGTAGATTCTATAAATGTTGCTGAGAACCTTCAGGGACAGGGCTTCTATAATTTAGCAAAGATACCTGGAGCCTGGAGGGATGGTAGTTGTATAGTTATTGAACTATGCACTGACAGCAATCTTGGCTTTTTTGGGCAAGTTTTTGAGATATATAAGGACCAAATCAGCTGAGAGTCATGGTGTGAATATACAATGTCTATGGAGGAATAATTGAAAAAAGTGAACCTGAATATGTTTTCTGCTTCAGTGTCATTCAAGCTATCAAGAAGAAAGACTGATGACACTTTCAAACTGCTTCACACAATTCTCTTTGGAAGAAGAGGGAAGGTAATACATATTCTGAAGACTTTTGTGTTTATTCTATTTATACATTTGGCTTTATTTTTTCCACTTATCGAGTTGGTGACAAGGATGTACTTCAGGCAATGTTGGATTTTGGTGTTGTGATTTATCTCAGATGTTCCCATTGACTATGCCGATCTTGCTTTAATGAAAACTTAAGCACTTTGCTTTTGCAGGCACTTCAGGTCAAGAATAACATATCCCGGTTTTCTGGTTTTGTATGGCATGAAAATGAGGTAAAAATATTATAAATATAAGAAAGAAAATCCTCCATTTGTGTGTACAAGACATTTTTCCAGATATAACAGAGGTTTTTTGTTTATCATGTTTGATATGTGATACCAAGTCATAGCGTGGCAGACTTGATCTTTCTGAGATTCCATCAGTGCAATTTGCAATTTTTGTCCCTTATTACAGGAAAAGCAGATGATCAAAGTAAAAGAGAAACTTGACAAGTGTAATAAAGAGAAGTTGTCGGAATTCTGTGATGTGCTTGACATACCAATTGCCAAGGCTACTACCAGAAAGGTTTGTTGATTTTCTACTGTTGCATGTTCAGTCTGGAATGTACGTAAGGCTAAATAACTTTGCCCTTTTTGGGCCTATTCTATGCATTGATTCAATTGCTAACTGAATTAGGAAGCTTTCGGTTGATGGAAGTTTTTCTATTATCCTTATCATTTGGTTAATCTAGAGATTATTAACTGCCATTTTGTGTGTGCCTGCAAACACCATGCAAAAACAGATTAATCAGATAGCTTCAGTGATTTGTCAGTTTAACATAATCTGTGCTGGCAGGGTTCTATCTCAATTTGAATATTTTCTTCTGAAACCAATGCTTCTATCAGCACATATATATTTGCTGCGTGTTTTTAAATGCTAGTCTTGATGCTCTTGAAGTTTCACATGTCAAGCGATATTGTTTTAATGAGCTTAAAGTGCACATACAGGAAGATATTGTTGCAAAGCTGATAGACTTCTTGGTGGCCCCTCATGCTACAACTACTGTGCTACTTGCTGAAAAAGAGAAGGTTTGCTTACATAAAGGCTAATTTTCTACCGAACTTCCTTTTTCTTTTTTCTTTTTTCTTTTTTTTTTCAAAAGAGTTGCTTTCTTTCTACGGGATCTTCATACGTTTTTTTCTTTAATGATTAGCAGTCAAGTAAGGGCAGCAAAAAGCGGAAGAGGGTGGCCAGAGGAAGTTCATCAGCATCTGGAAGTGAAGCTTCAAAACATTCAGCAAAGGTGTTATTCTCAACTCGTTAAGATCAGAATATGATTTGAGTTAAAGCAGTATTATATAATTGGTAAATCACTTTCTTCATTGGGAGATTTCCTACTGTAGTAAACACTAAACAGGGTGGAATGTTTATTTAGTCTTTTCTATGTTGGATTGGACTTTTTTCTCTTCTCACTTGGCCTATTTTGACAGTCTAGTGTATCTTGTACTTATAAGAGAATAATAGGGTATTTCTTATCAAAAGGAATAATAGGGTATTCCTATTAGTGTGTCAATCTTGTACCGGTGTAGTATAAAGTACTCTTTTCCTTTTGCATAGTTGTTATGGTTTTGATTAAAATCATGTTCTGGATTCAAAAATCCTCCTGCCAAATGCCTGACACATAACACTAATTTGATTGCATGCTAGTGGTCATTAATCTTTTCATTTCTTCTGGTAATACCTAGAAATAGGATTTTTTGAAGGAAAGGGGGGGAAGGGGGTGGGGATAGGTGCCTAAAAAGTATATAGAGTTTCTGATGTTAGGGCCTTCGATATTATCCACTTTTGGTGTTGCTTTTATTCTCATGAAATGATCCTTAGCCTAATGCAATTTCTGAAACCTCTTATCACTGGAGTTAGTGGAGGTCTAATTCCTCTGGAGCTGCTAAACTAAAATAAGCAGATAAACAGGTAAACTAGAAAGAACAGAAGACTGAAAACCGATATAATTATCTGTCTCTTTGTCTACCCAGAACGTTTGTACCATTTATGCCGTTTCTTTTTTTTTTTTTTTTTGTTTTTTTTTTTTTTCTGTTCTGTTTTAAATAGTTTGACATATGCTCCAGAACCGAAGAAAGACTGAGGATACAGAACAAATGGAGAAAAAGAGTTCACTTGAGGCAGATGAAGATGATGAGTCTGCTGAAGAGGAAAGAGAAGAGGAAAAAGAAGAGGATGAACAAAATGAAGAGGAGGAAAATGAAAATGGTGTCACCGAGAAATCTGAGGATGAAATGCCTGAGCATTCGGAAAGTGAGGAGAAAATTGAATCTGAAGAAGAATCTGAGGAAGATGTGAAGAAACACAAAAGAAGTTCTAAAGCATCATCTAGAAAGAAGGAATCTGCCGGGAAAGCCAAAACCAAGAAAATCACAGTTTCAAATAAATCCAGTACAACGCCCAAAAGAACGCCTAAGAAATCATTGTCCAAACCCTCCAAGGTTGATGATGACAATGATACAAGTCCAAAGGTGTTCTCAAGGAAAAAGAAAATTGAAAAAGTAGCAAAAGAAAAGGCTTCAACTCCAAGGAAACCTGCCTCCAGGGAGAAATCTGGTAGAAATTACAGCCTCTTTGTTGGTATTATTTTTGTTTTTCTGGTTTGCTTGCCTACTTTTTGATGGTCTTTCTACTAATAAGGAAAAACTGGAAAAATGGTGGTTTTTCTCAAAAAAATTTCAAGTTTGGAAATTGTCATTAGTCAACTTGCTTAGCTTTTTGCTAAAAGATAAGCTCTAATTATGAACTTAACTTTATTAATAGAGGAAGAATATAAGCCTATCTTTTTTTTTTTATTTCGAAATCAGCAACACTAAACATTTGTTGGTATTTTTTTAAGGGAAAAAGGTTGCTAAAGGGAAGGACAAGGTCAAGAAGGAGAAACTCGGGCCAAATGATAATGAATTGAGAGATGCAACGTGTGAAATTCTTAAAGAAGTTGACTTTAATACGGTAAGCTGCTGAAATCAGTACTGTCTAACAGATGTAATAGAAGTCAAGCAAGATCTTGAGCAAAATTAGTAATCATGTTGACCTCTTCTATTCACCTTCAACAATGAAGCATTGCTGGACATGCCATTTTGGCGCTTTATTCTAGTGCCTGCCTCAAAGCTTATTGCGATTGCTTTTACGTTCTTCACAAACTACCTACAAGTTCTGTAGGTGAAATTGTTGGGTTCACATCTTTTGGAATCGTTAAACAGTTAATTTTACCTGGATATATACATGTACAAGTACACGCATAGATGTATGAAGCTATGCATCTATCGATATGTATTACTCATCTGGGCTTTGTACATTCTTGTCTCCATGTTGTTTCTTTTTCAACATCCCAAAACATGTTTCTCTTTTTTAACATTTATGCATGTGCGGCTTCAGTACTGGCTAAAGTAAGATGGAAAAGACAAAGGAAACTGGTATTTTGATTTCTGGGGTAGTGGAGAAAATTAGGAGTTGGTAATTTATAAGATGCTGCAATATTGCTAGCTTTCTTTATTTCCTACAACTTGGCAATCGTACTTAGAGGAAAACAATTAATATTCTAGTTATATCTCATCATATTTATTTGAGATAAAGGCTTAATTGAGTTTAGTTTCTTATCGAACTTATGATTAGCGGATTTGTATCATCCCAAATTAAATTGTATTTTTTTTCCTTAATTTTGCAGGCCACTTTCACTGATATTCTGAAGCTACTTGGTATGTTGTCTTCAAATTTATTTTTACTATGGTATTTTATGATTTCTTGAATTGGCAAATATCAAATGGAATCAATCTATGACCATAGCTTAAAAAATGTAAACCTCAATGCCATGATTATATGTTTATTCAAGCTTTTTGCATATTTGGGTGTTCTGAAAAATAAGAAGGCAAAAACTTTCATCTGCTGCACTATTTGGTAAATTGTGCAAACATTATCGAAGGTCATCTGTTGGGTTGTTAAAATACTCCTCTCAGTCCTCGTTCCTGTAGGTTGTGCATTTTGCTTTCAATTTTCAATTACTTACAAATAAAAAAATCCTCATTCCTGTATGCTCAATTGATTGAATATCCTTTTATAAGGTTTTATATTTTTATTACTATTGGTTATCATCTGAAGTGGTAGAAACCGTTTGAAATAAGAGCCTTTGAATTCATGGACTGAGATTGACGAACCCTTCTTAGAATTTGATTCCTTGGTGGCTAACCGAATTTTGACAATTTTTCAGCTCGTAAGTTTAATACGGATCTCACCCCAAGAAAGTCATCAATAAAGCTCATGATCCAGGAAGAGCTCACAAAACTAGCTGATGAGGCAGATGATGAAGAAGATGGAGAAGGCGACGCTGAAAAAGATGAAAACCAGTCTGCTGGCCAAGAGGTGGAAACCTGAAGAATAAAATTGAACATTACTGCATGGAAATAGTGTAGCCATTTATGTATTCCTTAGTTCCTGTTGTTCACATGTACTTTTTACTCTTTGTTGCCGCAAAAAGCTGGCTGTAATTTATTGTTAGAATTCTACTTGCCGGAAAACAAACTAGTAATTGTTAGAAATTAGCAGAGGACTGGAGCTGTTGTGCTGTAGGATTTGCGGCTTGTATGTATGCATTAACATAATTTGTAGAAATCTTCCTGTCTTTAATATAATTGACCCCTTTTGTCCATTTGTTAATTAGCTTTTTAGAGTAATTTTTGTTAATGATTTTTAGAGGTGCTACATGTCATATATATGTCTATATATAAAAAGCCTAATCACTCTTAGAAGTGCTTTAATATTGTGACATGTGACGTGAACCTTTTTTTAAGGTTAAGTTGGTTTTTAAAGGCATAATTTTTTAATCGGTTTTTTATTAATAATATAAATCAAATTATTATGTAATAATACATTTAGAAATTAAAAATATATATATAAGAATGTAATATATAACGGTTTTTCTTAAAAAAATTGGTTATTAATTAACGTCAGTAATTATGTTAATTATATCTATATATCTATATGATGTCATTAATTACGTTAATTATATTATAATTCATGTAATTTTTTGCTAATTTTTTTTATACTATTTCTTTAAATTATATATACTTATAGGAACAACGATTTAAATTTTTTTATTATTATTTAAATAGGTGAAATATATTTTTATACGTCTTTTTAACTTATGAAAAAATTTCATGTATAGCACGGTTTTAAGCTCGTTTTTGTTAATGGTTGCAGCGTTGAACTATTACATAAACAGTGCCAAAAAAATGTCAAAATCCAATAGTTGAGACAAATTGCTCCACTTAAAGGAGTAGTGGAGCACTAATCTAAACCCTAGTAATCAAAGACCAAAAGAATTTGTAAACTAATTAGAGAGATAAGTGGTGGGATGGCAAATCATTTACACGTGTTTAGCAGGTAACAAGTGATGGTTTTTTGGAGTATCATTGTACCAGCTTGGGATTTATCATATGATTTCATGGCCTCCTCTATGCATTTTTTTTGGGAGCTCTGTTTCTAATCAACATAACTTGTCTCCCAATACATGATGAAGGCCAAAGGTAGGGGATAGACTTCATTGAGTGCCTTCTTTCTATTATCAACAAGAAGAAAAAAAAGGAACATTCTGACGGAGTCTTGTAAAGGTTCAAAGGATCTTGTTATTTATTTAGAAATCCTTTAAGATAATATATAATTCATAACTGTTAAATTAATTAAGTGATTAAATTTAGGAAAAAATTCAGAACTCTCTTGAACTTTCACTCATTTTTATACTACCCCAAATTTTTATTTTATTATTATTTAAAAAAAAAATCTCAATTAAGGATATCAAATTTTCAATTTCTTTCGATTACTCCATTATGTTAGGATTTTCGTTATTTTTTGTCAAAATGCCTAAAATACCCTTTTTATAAAAAGAAAAAACAAATTGCAAAGATGTTGCAAAAATATTTTTTTATTTTTTGTAAAAAAAAAATGCTTGAACCTTTATAATTTTTTTATAATAAAAAACATGATTATTTTGGAAAGTTTGACAAGATTTAACGAAAAATTATAATAGAAATGAGTAATTAAAAGAAATTAAAAATTCGATAAATTCTTAATTGAGAATTTTTGAACTTTGAAATGTACTTTTGGGATAAATATTGATTTTTTTTCTGCTTAAGGTAATTTATGAAGTTTTTCCTTGAATTTATAATTTTCTATCCACTTAAACTTTTGGAATAAATATTGATTTAACATGGTATCATACCAAAAACCATAATACCAAATGTTTCTTCAAATTGTTGAACTAGATGCAATACTTTTTGCTCCTATTTTAGCATTCCAACTAGTCAAAATAACATTTGGCTATCCGAATGAGAATGTTCTAACTCCACACCTAGGGAGTTTGACTCCAAACGTTATTATTGAAATGAAATCCTGATTCTTCTCTCTATCTTATCAGCTTAAACTTGTAAGATATGCCATATCAGTAGAAAATGAAAGGTCCATTATAGTGTGACCCCATAAAAAAGTGTACATACAGAGAGATTCACTTAATCTGCACAAATTTGTCTCTGTTTTAAACATGGGAGCTTTGGCACCATCATTGTTTGCCTCCATGGCAGGGCATCGTGGGTGTGACCACTAAGCAATGTCACCAGACACTCACCTCAATGGTTAAAGTTGCTATTTGCCAAATGTTAAACTACCAACATTCTTTATTTTATTAACATATAGCATCAACTTTTACTCATTTTTATATATGTTTAAATATTTATTTACCTATTCAATGCTCTTTAGGACAAAACACCTCCAATTATTGTGAGAATTCGGTCCAATTGCCTCTTGAATTCGTGGTACGAGGTAGGTTTTGATGTTTTATTTGATAGGTTAAAGTTTGAGTAAAATCTATTTTATCCCGTAAGTTTCAGGTTTTTCAATTTGAATTCTGAAATTTAAAAATTGACAATATACCCTCCTAATTTTTTAAAATATTTCAATTTAAACCTTCTATTACTAATTTCCGTCAAATTAGACGAAAATCTAAGAAATTAAGTAATTACCCTCAATCTTTTTTTAAAAAATAATAATAATCCAATTAGACGGAAATTAGTAACAGAATGTCTGAATTGAAAATTTTTAAAACATTAGGAGAGTACATTGCCAATTTTTAAATTTCGGGGTTCAAATTGAAAAACCCCTGAAACTTCAAGGGGTAAAGTGGATTTTCCCCTTATATTTTTATTTGTGTATATATATATATACCTCCTCTAATTATCATACAATTTGTAATGTTTAAAAAAATTTAAATTGATGCAATGTTCCTCTCAAACTATAATTGCGGTTGCAATGTATGCATTATGTACCAGCAAATGACAAAATACCCGAGATAAAAAATTCCCCAAAAAACAATTATTTTTTCTTTTTGTTTTTTTCTTCAAATTTTTTATAAGGACATTTTTGTCATTTTATATGGGGTGAGATTACATTGCAACTCCAATGAAATTTAGGAGAATATTACAACAATTAAAAATTTGAGAAAGACGTTGCAAAATAAATAATAGTTTGAAGGGCGGTATTAGTATATGTCCCTCTCCCTCTCTCTCCATCCTTTTTGTTTTTTTTTTTTTTTGTTTGTTTTTTGTTTTTCAATGTCTTTAAAGTAGAATAATTGAAACTCATGCATCATATGACTATTTTGTTTTGACTGCAATCCCCTTTCATTGTTGAAGTTGTCATTTTCATGGTTTCACAATTGTAAAAGGCTCACCAGAAGTTACTATCCAACCTAATTTACTATTCCACCAACTTGGATTAAACAAGAAAATTAAGGAGCCAATCTTTTGAAAGATGGAAGAAATGAGGTAATAATAATAATAATAATAATAATAATAATAATAATGACTACATTTCTGAAAAAAAAGAAAAAAAAATCATTTGTAATTTTTGTGCCATGAAAATATGTGAAGAATGCGCAAGAAAGTATTGCTAAAATATTAATTAAAATAATTTAAATATAACCTCTCTCAGATTGCCTTGTAAAGAGTGTCAAATTAGAGCATTGGTGTTTTTCAGCGTACATAGCACTCTAACCAATTCTTTGATACTCATCTAGTCATCTTATTTGTACTGGCCAATCGAAAAAACGCACGTGCCGTTTAACCGCACTACCCCACAAATAATAATAATAATAACAATAATAATACATATATAAAAGATTACGTCATAAAGTAAAAGTAATAATTAGGTATGAAGAAATTCATATAATCATCTCAAAAGGGTCAAACCGCACAGTTTTTTTTTTAAATTTTTTTATTTTATTTTTATTTTGTTGTGGTTGAAAATGACAATTTACGAAAGATTACAATTTACAAAACAAGAACAGAAGAAAAAGAGAAAAATAAAATAAAAGCGATCCAGGTTGGTCAGACCGACAACGTTCCAGATGCCAAATCGACGGTCCATACCATCAAGCTCTTAACCGATCGAACGGTGATAAATCCGTCCGTGCAAACACTAACTTATCGGCAAACAACGGTCCAGAACCACCCACGTGTCGCAGAGGATAGACGTTATTAACTCCAATGATCCAACGGACCCAACTCATTCGCTCCCAAACTCTCTCATTCTCTCTAACCTCCCTCTGTCCCTCTCTCTCTCTCTCTCTCTCACTCTGCGTGCCGGCCGATAAACTCCGGTTCACTGCTAAATCTCCGATCAGCTCCGAAACTCTTACTTGCTGGAGATTTAGGTCAAAATCCAAGGTTTTGAGCTGTATGAGTCAACCGTGGGTTCTTCTTCCTTTGTTTCCGAGATTCTCTTCTGAGTCACCGAATTCGAATTCCTCAGCTCAAATTCATCGACTTTCCCGCCATTAATTCTCATTCTTGTAGTAGAAGAAGAAGAGGAACTTGCAAATCCTTTCCTTGAAGAACTTGCATATTGTTCTTCAAATTGCTTAAATATGTGAAAATTTTCAAAGACACTGTAAAAACTCCAACTAAAAAAGTCTTCCATTTTAAATTTCCACACATTTTCACGAATTCCAGCGAATCAAAAACCTCAGAATCGTTCTTCAATGGCGGACTCCGACAACGAATCTGGCGGCGGAGGGACGGGAAACTTGTCCGCGAATGAGATGTCGCCGCGCGAGCAGGACCGGTTCTTGCCGATCGCGAACGTGAGCCGGATCATGAAGAAGGCTCTGCCGGCGAACGCGAAGATCTCCAAGGACGCCAAGGAGACGGTGCAGGAGTGCGTGTCTGAGTTCATCAGCTTCGTCACCGGCGAGGCTTCCGACAAGTGCCAGAGGGAGAAGCGCAAGACAATCAACGGCGACGATCTGCTCTGGGCCATGACCACCTTAGGCTTCGAGGAGTACGTGGAACCCCTGAAGGTGTACCTCCAGAGGTTTCGGGAGACCGAGGGGGAGAAGACCATGGTGGCGCGCGACAAGGACGGCCCCGGAGGCGCGTCGTCCTCGTCGACGACAGGTTTGGGAAATGGTGGTGGGGGTGGGGTATATGGGAATAGTATGGTGCTTCAGGGAGGACACGTGTACGGCTCTACTGGGTTTCATCAGATGGCTGTGAGTGGTCCTAGTGGTGTGGGGTTTGGTGGGTTGGGGAAAAGTGGGACCGGGTATGCAGGGCCCGGGTCCAACACGGGTAGGCCCAGATAGTAGTCGATAAGGGACGAACTTAATAAATTAATGTGGGACCTCTAGAGAGCATTGTAATTCGAGTAATGATATTCTTCGTGCTTATTTATCACGCTCATTACATATTTTATTTATCACGCTCAATATATATTGGTTAATGTATCGTGTTTTAAATAACTGATATGAAAAGTTACTTAAAACACGTTATGTCAGTCAATGTGATAAATAAGTACGAATTATAACATTATTCTTATACTTCCTGTTTATCAAAGCTAGTAGAGTTTTTATTGATTATGGTTTTTTTTTTTTTTTAGTATTTTGTTTTGTAATTTGGGATTAGGGAGTGAATTGGGTTTGACAGTTTTGAGTGTGGGTGGGTGTAAGTAGTTCATGTTTAATTTATACTTTAGTTACTTTGTGCAATGTTGAATACAATATAGTTTGATAAAAAGTGTTTTGTGTTTTGAATTATTTATTAATGTTCTTGAAAATGATGAAAAATTCAAGCTAAATATAGAAAACAAGAATATAAATATGTTGAAAAATATAGTTAGATTTTTATAATTGTGAATGATATGATAAATTTTAAGTTACGAGTTCCATGAATTGGAACATGTGCAACTAAGATTTATAACGCTTATTAGTAATTATATGGTTGGCAATTGAGACTACCCTAATGGTTTTTAGGGTCCCTTTAGTTCTTTCTCAAACTATACATCAGGGCGAGTCCCATTGATTCTATCCCTAGTTAAAAAGATAAGTTTAACTTTGCCATTAAGTTTTAAAAGAAATTGATGTGATACAGACAACTTAAGTCCAACTTTAGTCCAATTTTTCTATTAAGTTTTAAAAAAGAAATTGATGTGATACAGGCACAACTTAAGTCCAACTTTTCTATTAAGTTTTAAAAAAGAAATTGATGTGGAGGAGAGAGAGAGCCTTAAATTAGAGAGAGAAAGAGAAATTTAACTTAGAAGTTGGGCCAAAGTTGGACTTAAGTTGTGCCTGTATCAAACCTCATAAGTTAATAATGGGTTCTCCCCTCCAAAAGAACTCGTTTGGATTAATTAACATGTTAAAGTTGGGTTATGCCCAAGTTTCACTTTAAGCTTATCACCAACACCAATTTCACCTTGAAAATTGGAATGAACAAAATGAAGTTACTTTCTAAGCCCTTGAATTGCTCAACATGGACTGAAAGATTGAGATCTCCAATAATTCGTTGTTCAAATTATTAGGATAACAATTATGAAAAAGTTTGTATGAGATTCATCTGCCCAAATAAATTTTAGATTGTCCAATCACCTACCTAGACAAGTAAATTCTATATGAACTTTCTTAAAATTGTTACCCAAATGGATGGAAATCTCAACTCCTAAAACTTTAGGTCGGTTGGGGTCTATTAAGAAAGAGATGCACAAATTATGCCTATGGTAAATGGTATGTAGCCACCTTTCTTAGGAGGCTTGTGACTGAGTCAACCCCAACAGTATGCTGCACAGATTTTATTTCTTTGTAGTAGCAACTAAGTGTCTTCTCAAATGGTGCATTTCCAAGGAAATGTGGGAGACAGCATGATAGCCAACCATGATTCAACTATTTTAATATTGTTCTTTTTTAACTTGATGCTTTCTCTTGGGTAGTAACCATAATTCATTGCAATAATTGTCCCTATGAGTAATAAGTTTTTTTTTACAAGTCATCACGTGACACTTACTACTTCAGTATTACATGATAAGTTTTAGCGTTATTACAAGTATTACAATTTTTATTATAATTATATACAAATTAACGTGATGACTCAAGTAACACTATCTCCATGTCAGCCATTGAAATCTGACATTTACCACATTTATAAACAGACATGAAAACCTATGTTGCACATCGCTAAAATGTGAGTTGTTTACCATAAAATGTGAACGGTTGCTATAAAATGTTCCTGCTTAAAAGGAGTGCCACGTGCCACTATGACACCATACAAACTACTCATCGGGGCCAGGCACTTGCCCTCTAAGGCCAGGAACGATTTCACATGCCTCAGCACCAGCCATTTTCAGGTCTAGTTTGATTCAACAGGTGAATCAATACACGTTCCTTGGCGAATTTGAGCTCTCAATCAAAGGAATAATTAGAATTATAATAGCGAGATTTACAACAAGTTGGGGTGGTGATGAGACATCAGACATCCACAGCAATTCTCAACCACTAGATTGGTCGTGTTCTTTTACTGCCTGAAAACAGAAAAGTAACACAGACGGCATATTACATAAATACTTATATCTGGAGTACAAAAAAACTAGAGTGACAGCGATCTCCATATATGATTCCAGGTTCCAACACACCAGAATGCTACTTTTTCAGATCTCCAAATTGGGAAAGTTATTCCCAGAATAAAGTGAACATCACATCCATGGAGGTCTGTCTGATGGAAGTCTCTCAATGAAGGAAGAAAAAAGTACCAGAATACCATAATAGCATTGAAAAAATAAGAGGAAAGAGGCAACAGTATGCACATTATCAAAATTTGATCAACTTCAATTAATAGTTATTTACAAAGACTATTACAATATACAATTCTCAGGGTTCAAATGATTGCTTTAAATCAATGATTAGTTCTCTACATCTTCACAAGAAAAAAAAAAAAAAAAAAGGCATGGTTAACATGGTATACTCAGAACAAAAAGGGGTCAAAAGGATACAACAACTAAACAATCAGAACAGGCACATTATAAACATCCTCTGAGCTAAATCCTATTACATCACCATTCATACATCAAGTCTAGAATAATCTGCCACATTTTAGACTTCAGCAATGTCAAGCCATAACATCATCCACAACATCGGTCTCATCAAGTTCTAATTAACCAAAACATAAAAGAAAAGGAAGCTAAAATCTTAAAGAAAAGTTCTGACTTCTGCATCAATGTAGGCAAAAGAGTAAACACCATGCATTCTCTCCTCCCATGTAGAAGTTAGAAGCCCTTTTTTTATCTCCAAGGCAACCCCAGAGTTCTGCTGAACAGTTTCGGTTCCCCATGATCAAATGTCCTTCAAGCTATGAAGAAAGAATTAGGCAAGAAATGTTTGCAATTAGCATGCCAATTCTTAAAATAGCAATAAACAAGAAGACAAGCAAAAACAATGTGTGTGTGCACGTGCGAGCATGCATATGACTGTGGTCTATCCAGAAAAGTTGCACGTGATTGCAGAGCACCTTAGCTCAGGGGAATGCAGAAGCACACTATGAGCAATTCTTCAATTTGAAACAGTCACATCAAACCAACAATCATCATAGTTTGGCACATTAATTGCCATTCCATGTCCCCCACACAGGAAAAAATCCTTTTGAGGTAGAAAATCATGTATCAGCTCAGAGACACAGAAATGTCGGAAATTATGTATAAAAATAGCTAAAATCTTGTTCATAGGAAACATCCATAGACAACTGTGTCTTATCCCAGAATAAACATAAGAAATCAAAATGAAGTTGCTTTTACTGTATCTGTATCTGTCCTAGTAAGAGATTCTGGAGTATCTACAATAGACATTACAATCAAAAGTAAACATTACCCCCCCTCCCCGGGCAAACGGAGAAGGAGAAAAAAACACCAAAAAAAAATGCTAAAACAAGTACATGATCTTCCCCGCAATGAATCACGCCTATGAGACAAGAAAAAATGGGGACAACTAGATCCAAAGGAATGCATAAAATGCTAACTAGATCTGACTTCCATGATCAACATTAATGTTAGCAAGCACTCTACGGAAGCTAGAGCCTGACAGCAAATAAAAAGTAATGCCTTCACTAGCAGCCTGTGACATAAGACACCTGTACTGCAAGGTAAGCTTATTTGGAATCCATTCTAGCATGCAACAGACAGTGGCCAACTAACTTTAGTTGACATACCTGATACTAAAATGTTTACTCTGGTTTACTCTTTAAAGTCTGATGGAAATCCAGTCTACTCTGCTTAACCGGCCCATGGAAAATTCTGAACTGGCAATTTCACTTTAATGACTAATTTCAGTTTATTGGGTGATATGTGAACGGGGATGTCAAGAAAGACCTTAAGCACTCTCAACAGCCTCTCTTAGATTTTCCCTACATTTAAGGAACTAAACTACTTTTTGTTTCCCTATTCCAATACATTCCAAAATAGCTTCTCTTATGTTTTCTTATACCATTAAAATATTATTTCTTTACAAAATGCAAGTTTTCTACGTACCCTCACATTTTTTACAAAATCCCAACACAATCCTCAATAAAAGGCAAAGAGAAGGGAGAGGAAAGAGAGAAAAATATTGTGTTAAAATCTCCATGAGTGATTATTTCTTCTCTTCAATGACCTATCACGTTTAATATTCTAATTTTGATGTCATCAATGTCATGGCTTCTACAAGTTACAAAGATTTTTACAAATCACCTTGCACTTGGTGACAATATGCTAAATTCTTTAAGTTTTAGAAAATTGTGTCAATCGCGTAGAAGTTATGAATTTGGAACTACCAATTGACATATTTGTTCCAAATTAACTATGGTACATAAAAATGTCCAATCGGTGAAGTAGTGATGATGAATAATATTATCACCACAAGGAAAACGAACTCACAAGTGTGGGATGTGCCAAATGATAAATGTAATGATAGTAAATAGGCACAAGAAATTAGGAAAGAAAAAATAAAAACATGAAAACAAAATAAAGTCATAAATGCTAGTGAAACCTTAAACAACCTCTCAATATCTTTAACATTTTACATAAAACACTCATTACAATTAAGGTACTTATCCAAACTAAACCCAAAACTTAAGAATTTGTACTTATTATCAAACGGAAGAAGGCATAAACATTTAAAAAATGTATTAACTTGACAGCAACCAAAGCAAAGCAGCTTGGGATGAAATCAAACTTAACAAACAGCGCAATCTTTCTAAGTTCTAGCTGATATGCTAGATGAGAAAAACTAAATTTAGTAAAAGCCACGTGTCTGATTTGTGAGGTCAACAAACAGAACTACTTTTTTCAACAGTTTATCGACAGAAAACAATACAAAGTACAACAAAAATGGCATCAAAACCTTCCAAAATGAAAGACTAGCATCAATATCAGGATATGCATTACTTAAAAAATATATATATATATCAGGATATGCATATTGCAAAATATTTAACTGGTTCAAAAGCCACAAACTACTTTTAATGCACTTATAGCAGTATACAAATGTCAGAAAAACAACACAAAGTAAAGAAGAAATAGCCAACCAAAAACTCCAAGAAGCAGAGACTACGATTAATATCAACATATTTATAACGCACAATTACTTGATCAGTTCATAAACCATGAAAGTATGAGTAACAAAGTACAGAATGCACAAAGCATGCCACAATTAGAGGAAATTCATAACTCATAAGCATTTCTCAACAAATAACACGCAAAAAGGAAAAATAAATTGAAATTTAAGTACTTACATTTCTTGGTGCAGCAATAAAGCCACGCTTCTGTGGTAAAGAAGCAATCAAGAAATTTCAGGCAATGACTGAGAACAGAAGTTCAGCAAATCAAGGACCCATGAACACCACTTAAAGGAGAGTCCAAATAAGCATGATGAATTTTTGTTTCGTTTCGGCCTCTTTTGCTTTTTTGATTGATAGCATCCAAATATAAGAAGCATAAGATTCAGTTACTCGGAGGTAAGCCTCCGCCTCTTCCCATAATCAGCATCCTTTGATCTTGAACGATGTTCCTCCTCTTGTGATATACGTGACTTGCCATGAGTCCTAGATGAGCGGCCCCTTTCCCATTCATCCTCATGATCCCCTTCACGGTCCCTGTACCTATGATGATCAGTATACCTCTCTCTATCTTCTCTGTATCTGTCACGGTCACGCTCCCTATCACGATCCCTCTCACGGTCACGGTCACGATCACGCTCTCGAGAACGTTCTCTGTCCCGATCACGCTCCCGAGAGCGCTCTCGAACAATTTCTCTATCATCACGATGCCTTTTTTCGGACCAGTCATTGTCATTTCCCATATCTTTTTCTCTTGGCATGTCCCTATCATAACCTGGATCCCTATCATCCCGATACCTTCTATCAGACGACCCAGACCAGTCCCTTTCCGAACCTCTATCTTTTTCCTTCATGGCATTTGGCCAACCCACTCTATCATGACTGACCTCACCATATTGATGGTCGGATGCAGCTTCCTCCCCATAACTAGACTCCCCAGCTCTACCACCACCATGCTCCTCACCACCCCATCCACCCATACTAGGATCTGACCACATTCCCATGTTAGGCCCATCAACACCAGCCGTAGGCATCATTCCCATTCCATTCATGGGCATCCCTCTTCCAAAGAATGCTGGATTCACATGAGGGGCAACTCCAGGCAAACCAACACCTCCCACAGGGGGGAACGAAGACAAAATGCCTGAGAATGGAGGTGTTGGAGCACCAGGAAAGCCTCCATAGCCACCCATTCTCCCCATAGGCCCACCAAATGCTGGATCAAAACCCTGACCCATCATTGACTGAGGATGTAACAAAGGCGGGGTTGCACCAATGCCCTGGCCAAACCCGTTCCCACCATTCCCCATTATACCTCTCCCTCCCATTCCACCACCCCTATTCCTCATTGGTCCACCGGGCCCTCTATTCCCCATTCCCCCCTGTGCATTACCTCTCCCCCAATTCCCTCTCCCATAACCTCTATTACCATCCCCACCTTGATAATTCCCACCTGTTGCAATGTTGTTCCCACCAGGCTTACCCCCAGCATCATTATTAGGCCCCCTCCTCACCTGCGTAGACTGTGTCGTCTGTTGATTCCTATTCACCTGAGCCTCCCCCATTCTCTTAACACTATACGGCGATGCAAACGCAACAACACATGGTCTCCCATTAAACACATGCCCATTCATTCCCTCCTTACACGCCGTGGCTGCAGCGGGGTCATAAAACTCAACCTGGCAATACCCTTTCGACTTCCCACTTGCTTTCTCATCAAAAAACTTCACCTCCTTCACTGGTCCATACTTGCACAACTCTGCTTCCAGTTCTGCATCAGTCGTCCACCAATGCAAATCGCCCACAAACAATATTGTCCCCCCACCACCACCTCCTCCTCCTCCTCCAACACCACCACCAACACCACCTCCTCCCACCATAACACCAACACCACTACCACTATTCCCAATCCCATTTACACCAATCCCATTCACATTCCCTCCTCCTACTCCAACCCCACCACTTTGCCTCACCAAACCCTCATTCCCCACATTCCCCACACCACCACCATGTGATAGCTGCCCTCGACCAATCCCTTGAGCACTTAAACTACTATTATTATTCCCACTCTGCTCCTCTACCTCATTCACCTGACTCTTACTCATCATCCCACTTTGCCCTAACTGAACCCTAATCCCACCACCACCCGATCCGACTGGCCCTTTCACCTCATTCCCTCTAAACCCTTGATTATTCTGATACCCAGAAACCCTAGCCTCGCCACCACTCCCCTCACCGACACCGGGGATCGAAACATCGTGCACCTCCGGTGCCACCCTGGGAGAAGGTAACTCTACCTTCTTCTTCTCTTCCTCATTCCTAAACCCTACTTCGTCGCCCTTTTTCAAAGACTGCAAAAACCCCTCCCCGACATTCACGTCGTTGTACAAATCCTCATAGTCGTCGTCCTCCTCACCGAGGAAGCCTTCGTCAGCGACCGCCGAGATCGCCTCGTTCCGATGGAACTGATCCATCTGATCAGTACCCTCTCCATACCCTCCATCTCCCTCGTCCATTCGTTTCTTTTAAGGTTTTTGACAGAAACGTTCTTCTTTTTTTTCTTTTTCTTTTTCTTTTTTTTTTTTTTCTTTTTTCTAAAAGAAGGCTACTGTGAAGAGTACTTTCAGGGATCAAATGGAAGCATTTCCCAAAGCAAAAACAAGTAGATTGGGAACGAGATCTTACCAGGTAGAGTAGAGACAGTGCCTTTGTATGTGAAAGAGACAGAGAGAAACCCTAATCTGCTAAGTTGTGAGAAAACGTGTGAATTTTCTGGGTTTTTCATTATTTTTCTTTTTCTTTCTTGCATGATGTAATCTACTTAATCCGATTGGCTAACGTGCGCTTGTGTGTGCGTGTTGCACTCACTCACGTTTCGAGTTCGGGTTCGGGTTCGAGTTCGGGTTTACGTCCGGTGCAGCCCAGTTCCCGTCCGTGAAACAGAAGCAAGCTCCTTTCACATCTTTTTAATCCCATACATTTGTGCCTTTCCAAACAAAAAATAATAATAATAGATCAATCCCATACATTTTTTTTTAGGAAAATTGATAAATTGATTCATGATTTAAGCCCGATTAGAAGTGCGATTTCAATAAGTATGATTTTAAAAATTACATTTTTAAAATCATTACTTTTTAAAATCGCATATGCCTTTGGTAAAATATATTAAGAAATATTATTTTTATCAATTGAGTATTTAAATAACATTAGTATATAATTGTGGTTTCATTGCCAAATAAGAAAATATTTTCCTAAATATTTTTTAAAGCGAAATCGTGATTTTGGTTTAAATTCGTATTTCTTCAAATAAGCACACTCTAGTCAACATATTGAAATCGCGGATTTTCTCATGATTTTAAAATTTACGTTTTTAAAATCATAATCCCAAACACTCCAAAGTTGGGATTTGGTTTAAAATTACAAATTATTTCTTTAAAAACGTACTCCCAAACAGACCCTAATCTTGTAACAAATAAATTCATATATTTTTAAAATGAGCTTATAGGCAACTTGAGCCACACCTTTACACACCCCAATAGAGATACGGCTCACAAGTCACAACTGCACCCCGCTAGATGAATGGCTCGTGGCCAACCTAGTCAAAAGGGATTAGGGGTGAAATTTTAGAACCACTAACCGCATTTATAATTGTAGTAACAAAAAATATTAACTAGTCGTAAGTAGCTTAGTTGGGGAGTTAATTTGGGCTTTGGGTCATTAGGGACACTAGAAGAGTAATTTGGACTTTTGGGCAAACGTGTGCTGTTGTCTGTAGTGTGGACATATGAGAGGGGACCACCGGACGTACGCATTACAAACCGTACAGACAGACGTACGTGGGACCATTGGATGTACGCTACTTTTTGAATATCCTCTAGATAATACCTGAACGTACGAAGCAGCCATTGAACCATTGGGCAAGAACCACTAGACGTATGCTCCTTTGCCGGACGCTCGCTGCTTTTCTAAGCCTATAAATAGAACCCTACCCCCTTCGTATTTTACACAACTTCAGACGGCCTTTGCCGGAGTGTTTCTAGAGTATCCCCAGAGTGTTTTCAAAGTGTTTTGAGTGTCTTGTGAGCGTGTGTGTGAGGCGTTTGCGAGTTTCAGAACATTCGTGAGGTGAAACTCTTGCGGTTTTATTTCAAAGAGGTAATGTTCAATCCTTAACTTTTAAATATATCGTTATGTTGCTTGTTTTATGTTTAGTTGTATTTGTTAGCTTAGTTACACTTTAAAACCCGTTTGGGTTAGCGTTCTTGTTAGCTTGACGTTGTTACATTGCATGGAGGTTGCAAACCAGACTAAAAAGCTTTAGGATGTTCCTAGTAGCCCTAGAAGTCGAAGAATAAGCGGACAATTGAGAGAAAATGAAGTTCTCCCCGAGAACCCACATAGCGGACGTACGGTATTGTGCCGGACATACGGCTTATTGTGACACGACAGACGTACTCTCCTAAACTCGGACGTATGGTCACTGTGTGGTAGGGAAACCCTATTTTCACTAAACATCACATAGCCCTTGTTTTCCTTATTTTAGTAGAAGTATGACTAATAGAAGGTTTTTCACAGATTTGGAGAGCCCGGATCTTTTGGAGTTTTCGGAGACACTTATCAATGTAGGTGAGTTTTAATTCACATAATACGTATTTTTATTTTCCATGCACTGCACGTATATTTTGTGTACTGATTAAACATGCATATTTTATAACTCTCACATTTTGTACTTGTTCCACATGAACTCTGTCATTTTGAGAAAATGTTGTGCTGAATATGTTAATCAAGTGAGACTTGTAAAAAGACATGCAATTAAAATACAGACAAGATAATCTGCATTGTATAACATGGTACATCGATACGTGTGGTAGCAATGGTCATGGGTTTACTATACATGTTAGCTTTATGGTCAAATATGTGCGCGTTATGTGAGGGCTTTGGATCAATTGGTTTCATGACTTTGATGCAACAATTCCCAATGTTTCGGTCACTACATGACAGACATCATTAGTTGGTATGGGCCACTCGAGGTCGGACTTGATTGTGCTACTAATGTTACTTATGGTATGTTATGTAATGAAAGCATTGACATTGTATTATAGGTCTTTTGGAACAACATTAACCCTATTGAGAATATATAATATCTCGGGTAGACCATACTGTTGAACTATGACTGTTGTTTACACCATATGCATATATCATTACTATATATATATCACGCATAAATAAACTGTTATGATGGAACTGTTTTTACTTATTAAACACCTGAGTTCATTACTAAAACTAGCATGGGTATTATTTGGTTTAAAAATCACTAAGTCTTAGACTTACCCCATTTTATTTATGTCTTTCTCCATTATTACAAATAATTACGCGGTTTAGCTGCCTTAGACGGAGATGCCGTCAGATTCTACTTGGGTGATTGCTCAGGACCTGATACGGGTGATCTTTGAGGATATGGATCCTGTTTGACTTAGGACAATATGGGAAGATGGAGGATCTGCCCGTGCAAACATGATAGAGATTTTGATTTCACTAGCTCTGCTTAAGCTTAAGTCTAGGCTTTGATCTATTGATCTTTTGTGAACAATATTGTTGTATCTTATTTTAGGGATATATTTATTTTTCTATTGATAGTCTGATGACCAGTACATTTGATGACTATCTATCATATTATGGATGTAGTATTTTATCTCTAGTATTGATGTATAATGTTTCTATTACTGTCTCTTAATTCCATAGTTTTGGTAAAGTTTTTCACTGCAGTTTTCTCATTACGATGAGGAAAATGTTTTTCTCAGAGGTCGTGTCTCGGAAGGACATGGCTGGGATGGCGCGCCGTTGGATCAATTACTAATTAATTGATTTGCCCATCGGGCGGGGCATCACAATAACTGATAACCACTTTAACCGCTGATCGTACTAACCGCTTTTAAAAGCGGTTAGTAAAAACCGCTAACCGCTTTTTAAAATATAATATATATATACAAAAGTGATCCACAATAATACTTTTTTTTTTTTAATCTTATTTGAGGGCTGCTCTAGTGCTCTGTGATGATGTTTAGTTGAAATGGGTTTTTTTGGTTGATTGAATTTTTATGAAGATGTTGAATGTGAGTTTATGAAGTTTTTTGTGTTTTATTTATATGTTGTGTACAAGACTACAAGTGAAGTAATATTTTGTTGTAATTTTATTTGTATTATATGTTGTGTAAGAGGTGACCAACAAGTAGTTTGGTATATAGCAATTTTTAATGCTAAAATGACCATAAAAAAAAAAAACGTTTAAAGTGAGAAAAAAAAAAGTCTAAAGTGAGCCCAAAACAATAACAAAACCAGCAAAAAAATAAAGCACAACAAAAAGCCCAAAAAAAAAAAAGGGTTAGTAAGAAAGACGGTTAGTAAGATGCGGTTAACCGCCTAATAGTTAGCGGAGACAATTAGTAAAATTTACTAACCGTTTAAATGGTTGCGGTTAGCGGTTTTAGCCACTAACCGTTAACCACAACCCCCTTTTCACCCTTAGAAGTGATGGCTCGTGACCACACCCATAGGGCCTCAATAAACCACTCTTTTTTACTTCTTTGTTTGTAAAATTTTTAATAAGAAATACATAATTATATTTCCGGGTAGCTTTTGTTTGTTATTTGAGGAAAAATGGACAACAAAAAAATATTAGATTTAAATTTTTTGTAAACTATAGTCTTAAATTGACAATATTGAAGACAATGGTCTAAAACTAAAAGGCACAATCTGTACGAACGCCTACAAAAAATAATTGGAGACAATCATAGATCAGTCGGAGCTTGCCAGGGGGAAAACTTTATAATGATCAGGTCAGGCAAAGAAAATTGAATAATAAGGATAACTAGGATTTTCTCGTATCGAAATTCCCTTTATGTAGCGTTTACTACTGAGTTTTGGCCTTGTCCAGAGTACAATCATGACATATAGTTACACCCAGTGTTACAATCCCCGCATTCATTTTGTAATCGTTAAGCTGATACTGTCGGTCGAAGTTCGAACTATCATTCATTATTAAAGCATTCAAAGAGTTAAATAATACTATTATTTAAAATAGCTCATTAAATTAATAAAATATCATCTATATTAAAAAAGTTAAAATAAATGTAAAATAGATATTTTATTAAATGAGTTAAAAAAAAAGTTACATATAGCGGCACTATTCTAAAGAGCTATTTTCTTAAATTTTATTCTCACGTCTTTTTTTCTCCTACTATCTCTCCCAAAATTTTCTTTCATGTTTTTATTTATTTATTAAGATTAAAGCAAATATGAAGTTTATACCAAGAAGATATTAATATACATAATTGAACACAACTCTAACCCAAAAATCAAAGCTAATGGGCTAAGGTCCATTTAGGTATATTAAACACTCTCTTCTTTTATATTTTTTCAATGTGGGACATAACAATCACAAGTGCACTCATAATAATCTTCCCATCACTTGTGAGTCTCTTCATAAGTGCACAACATTTTCCAAAATTTTCTCTTATTATTTCTTTCTCCACATCACTTTTTTCTCAAAAATTGAAAAATAAGATATTTAAGAAAAATGCAATCATTATAAAAAATTAAATGATATAGATAAAAATATAACTAATCGAATGTATGAAGCACTTAAAAAATTATTAATTAAACTAAATAAATTGAGTTTTAAATAACTATTTTACATTAAAAAATAATAATTAATTCTCCTATTGTAAATGCCTTCCGTAACTCATAATTGAGAAACAATGAAACATTTTGTTAAGAAATAACAATTAACATAAAGCAAATCAAAAAAGTAACAAGTAAATTATGAAATTTAACATCTTGCAATCATGTAATTCAATAAGACAAGAATAATACCAACAACTAAAAAAAAAATTACTATTTTGTGTGGGCAAGCTTAAAGTTACTGGGCCCGACCTTGAACTTCGTACCTCTTGTGATTCTCACTTTCTCAGTTGTCTAATGAGGTTCAGGTTTGGGTACCGGAGCCTTCTTGCGGAGGTCCAGTCCAGCTGTCTAGGTACGAACCTACCGTCAGTCGACAGGTGCAGAAATGCTACGTCATTTTTTAATTTTATTAAAGCAAAATATAAGTCCGAGAGATCAATTGTGACCATCTTAACTGAAAAAGATAATAATAACGCTTATCCACTAAATATTGATCATGAAAAATCTAAACGGTAAAAATTACAAACACACTTCTAAAATCAGTCGAGTTATAACTTAATATAGTTCTACTAAAATATCAATGAGAATTAAAGTGACCGATACTAATCACACTTTTCGAGTGATTCTTAAATTTGATCTCGACGTAATGCATGCCAGACTCTTTAGAAATTTTTTTTGGAACTACTGAACTACTGCCACCGATGATGAATGCTACACCCTTTTGTTTTCACATTTTGTTACTTTTAACATTAATTCATCCAAATTTAACGAACATAAATTTTAACAAACAAAGAGAGTAACCAAATTTCAATATATATATATTTTAAAAATATAATCTATTTATATAATTAAAATTTAAGAAAATCTATTTACAAAAGGCAGAAGAGAACAAACACCAATAGAAGCACTCAATGATACCGGTAGGTAAAGGCCACTGAAAGGGTCAACCATTGTGAGTCCGACAACTTAACCGGTCCAGCAAGTCGCGTCCTTCCAGGCAACGGCTAACTCCACCCGCTATGGCCTGTCATACCACCCCCCATCATCCCCAACGGTCACATTTTTTCCTTCCTTAACATATTCTAAAAAATCACAACGTTTAGTTCCGAAGCGCTCCCTATATAATTCTCAGTTTCTCCGATACGTTTTCCATATTCATCGGAGATCAATCACGAACGCTAAACTAAAACACACAGATTGGTTGATTTCTTCACACGTCGAGTTCCAAAGATGATGCATAGGCTTCTCGTTGTACTTTCTATGTTTGTTTTGTGTATCTCACTCCGGTGTGGTACAAGCAGACAATGCGCCCGCTCCTTCGCCAAAGCCAACACCAACAAACTCACCCTCTCCGTCAACTTCTCCGCCCACTTCTCCGAACTCTTCTCCTGCCATCTCTCCGGCGACTACTCCGACACCCACTTCAAACTCTCCGACTACTTCTCCGCCTACGTCTACTCCAACAGTTTCTCCGCCAGTGTCAACCCCGCCGGCCAAATCCCCGTCAGTTTCACCACCGGCCAAAACCCCGTCAGTTTCACCACCGGCCAAATCCCCGTCGCTTTCACCTGCCAAATCTCCGGCTAATCCCCCGGCCACATCTGTTTCTCCGACTCCGAGCCCGTCGACAAATGTGTCATCTCCGGTTTCGTCCCCCGTCCCTGTTTCGTCTCCGGCCACCGCTCCGGTGAGTGCCCCGGTAACGACTCCCGTCCCAGCGAGTTCCGCCACTCCCGAGGCTTCGGCGAGCGTTCCATCGAGTTCGGCGACTCCGAGTGAGGCACCCGTTACGCTTCCATCAAGCGGTAGTCCGGCGCCGGCAAGTTCGTCGCCCGATACTGCACAAGGGCCGGTCGGTGATGATTCAGGTTCTGATTCAAAGTACGGGGGTGCTCGGATCATTTTGAGTGGCTTGAGTATCATGGCCGCTTTGGCTTTCTAAATTTCTACTATTTTTTTCCCACATTATTCATATTTATTTGCTCTTGTCACCAGTTTTTTTTTTTTTTATTATTTTAGCAATGTTGTATTTTATTTTAGGTTTATTATATTATTAGTTTGGAATTTTTGTCTCAGTTCACTCGATAAATATGTTGGAATTAATTGAGAAATTAGTTTGTTTCAGTTCAGTATTTTTTTCTTTTCATGGCATGCTCTGATAAGAATTATTATTTGTATCTTTTATTTATTTTTGGTTTTATATATAACAAGTTGCTCTCTCTCTTGATAAAAAAATGATGACATTTGTAATACCGAGAGTAAGTGAGGCATTATTCATTATTATATATAATGATTAGAGTCCTTTCAAAAGCGACCAAACTTTTAAAATCATAAATAAACCAAAACTTAGTAATAATAATTTCAAAATGAACAGCAATTATTAGCTCTTTCTGCTGTGTTTAAAACAAGTTAGCTTAACTTGGGGCAGCCACTATTGGGCTAGTTTTCACAATAATATGTGTGTTTTTTTTTTTTTTTGGTTAAAAAAAAAAGAAAAAAAATAAGAGATTATAATTAGATCTCTCTATTTACTATCCCATTTGTAATCCTTTCTAATCTTTCTCAATTGGTCTAGGCCCCCCCCAACCAATCCACCAAATGTGCCTGTTGCCCTAAAAGAAGTTTTATAGATGACAAAATTACATTTCAAATCAAAATATAAAGCCCAAAAAAAGTCACTAGACCCATGATGCAACCATATCCGTTAGATACTATATATTGACATGATTTGAATCCGACAAGCGTAATAAAAACTAAACTTTTTGGCATGACTTACAAACCTGACATAGACTTAACATGAAATTAATAAGTTATGATTAAATGATTTAGTCTGTTTAATTAAATTAGTTGAGTTATTATTAATCTATATAGCTAGTATTATACCAACGTCTCGATACGACACAAACCCAACAAGTGCATGAAAAAGAGATGATACTTAGAATTACTCTATTTACGACACTCAAAAACTAAGAATAGTGACCCTAATATATAAAGATTGGGATCCCTAGCAACAGTGATAAAATTGCCAAAGGATTTTTTTTTTTTTCAAATCCTCACCATCCATTTTTATCCAACAACCAGAAATCTACCACGTGTCTCACTTAATATAAAATAATAAAATATTATTATTTTTTAAAAAATAAAAATTATTATTAAAAAAAAAATGGGGTAGCCGATCACATGCCACCCCCCATAGGGTTTGGCCCTAGGGGTGGATTGCTGGGGCCTAGGGGGTTGCTTCGACCACCCACAAAGACCTATTCTTATGGGTAGCCAAAGCCAACCCTAAGGCCAAACCCATAAACTTGATTGGCCTAGGGGATGGCTGGAGCCACCTTTAGGTCCTTAGGGGGTGGATCGCAACTTGTAAGCCACTCCCAATGCGGCCACCCTAAATGGGGAAAATGGAGTGGCCGAACAATCCCATTTTTTTAATAATTATTTTTATTTTTTAATATTTTATTTTATAAAAAAATAATAGTATTTTATTATTTCATATTAAGTAGAATACATGGCGTATTTCTGGCGGTTGAATAGGAATGGATGATAAAGATTTGAAAAAAGATCCTTTGACAATTTTATCACTATCGCTAGAGATTCCAAATCCGACATATAAAGGTTGATTGAGGCCTAAATTGTTCAATGTATGACTAGTTGTAAGAATGGCGACCCTAGATTCTTTTGCGTTCTTATCCTTTTTGGATAAGCCAGCTCCACGTCGGACACACAATAATTAGTATAAAATTGACAATCTTCACATGTAAAGTCTTTTCGTTTGATTTTTTTTTTTTTTTGCCGGTCGTATATTCACTTTATAATTCATAAGCTAATTTTAAACATTTTGTTCAAAACATGAAAAAAAACATGGATGAGTTTTTATTTTATTTTATTTTTGTTTACATGTTTATACAATAGGGGAAAAGAAGATTCGAACTAATAACATTTACTTTATTAGGTGTTGTTTCAACTGATTGAACTACTTCTCATGAACAAAACATAAATGAGTGTTGATGTAGTGTTAAAGAATTTACTCAAAATTCTTTATAAATCGATATCACAGTCTATGACATTTATCATATTAATTATGAAACAAATAAATTTGATTGTAGCTGAAGTGATGCTGCTATATCATTTTAGAAAAGTGTTAGAAATATTAATTCTTTTATTAACAAATGAGTACTAACATGATGTGAAGCTTATTTATTGGTATTTGTAACATTTTTCTTTATTAATTATTTTGATTCTCTCAAATGAATAAACATCACGTTATCATGTTAGTAAAAGAGTTAGTACTCATAGCATTTCTCATCATTTTATGGGTTTAGGTGACATTTATCACATTTATTTTTAAACAATTAAATTTAACTGTAAGTAACATAAGAATGCGACATGAGCTAGAGCTAGCATGTTAATTTGCAAGGAATTTTAATAAAAGATGTAATACTCTAAACATTTTTTAATTTGAATTTATCTTGTACATGGTAACTTCAAGTTCTTTTTCAAATAAATTTTTTTTTAAAAAAAGGAAAACTTCATTTTAGATCTTTGAACTACCACTTGATTTGATATACCCCTCGAATTTTTAAACCTCTTAATTTGGATCCATGAACTCAATTTACCATATCCATCAATTTTTGCTATTAAAACTTATAAAAAGACAAAATTACCCTTTAATTTTCTTTTTATTAAAAATATTTGAATTACCTTTTTGTAAAAAAAGGGTCACAAGTTGAACCGTGGTTACCTTGTGATTTTTTTTTTTTTGATAATATATATTTTATTTTTTAATTTGAAATTAAGAGTAAATTTAAAATTTTATAAAAAAGTTAGCAGTATAAACATAGTTATTTCACTTTTAATATTTAAAATTTGATAGATAAATTCAAATTGAGAGATTTCAAAGTTTGAAAGGTATGTTAAATCACGTGGTAGTTCAGGGATCCAAATGAAATATATATATATATAATCATTTAATTAATATAATAATTTAAAGAAAAAAAAAATTTTAAAAAAAAATCTCCACGATGACATTTGGCGTATAAAATGGTAATAGATATTCTAAAAACTCTGCGCGGGTGGCAAAAGATCAAGGGAATGATTGAGAGTGGAGGAGTGGCGTGCAAGTGCACGGGAAGGAGAAGCTACGGTTTCAGAGAAGCGACTTTCCATGAAAATCGAATCTGTCTGAGTAATCTCCGGAACGTTTCGATGATTCCTCTGCTCCGAAACGGCCTCTGTTTTACTCGCTGGCCATCTGTTACTGGTACAAGAACCTGCATTCTCAGGTAACCACACACTTTCTTTCTATTCTCTTTTTGTTTGCTTCTAAAATCTGTTTGGCTGCCAGGAAAAGAAGATAAAGTTTTGAGTTTACGTAATCTCTGATGCTTCCTGAGGAAATAGAAAAGGAAAAGGAAAAAGGAAGGAAAGTTTTCCACTGAAGTGTGAGTTGTGCTGGTTTTGGTTTCTGAAAGTAAAAGGGGAAAATTCGGCTAAGGTTAGGTAATGTTGGTGTTAGGTTCAGTTTGGTTGCTGAGAAAACGTAGGTAAAGAAATGAAAATGTTCTTTTTTTTTTTGAATAATTGAATTTCCTAGCTTTGTTAAGATTTGGGTTAGATTTATTGAGGTGGGAAAAGAAAGAGGAGATTAGACAAAAAGGAAAACACGAGTTCCATAGTACCATATGCATTTGGTGCTGAAAATTAAATAGGACAAGCTTGAAAATCGGATACTCTCCTAAAGTAATCTAATTAGTTGTACTAGCTTCAAGCTCCAAAAAATCTATTGTTTTGTTAGGCAACCAAATGGAATTTCTAGGAAACTATTTACAAGTGTGTTGTTGCTGTTTGATTGCAGACGTACAAAGTAAAAGTGAATAGAGAAGATCCTTACACTGAATACTACATGATATGTGTCTTGCAGCATGGATGACCGAGAAAAATCAAGATCCTCGATATTGGAATCATCCAGACAAAAGAGGGTCCCCCTATATGTGATGATGCCTGTTGACACATTTGGAATTGATGCTTCTGGGAGTCCAAGGATCAGAAAGTAAGTTTTATGCCTTTTAATGGTGAGATATTGGATACAAATTGATTTTGTGTGTATGCACATGTGCACATATCTGCGGCGCACCCATGTCATAATTTCAATTTTCCCATTCCCATTCTCATTCTCATTCTTAATCTTTATTTTAATTTTGAATGACTTCTAATATGACATGTATTACAATCGTGTCTCACATCTAACTGATGTAATTTTAACCATGTGTATATAAGCTCTTGGGCATCCTCTCTTTGTAAACTGATTTTCAAGGTGAGTTATGAAGTATGTATCATTTGATATTAGAACAGTCAACACGTCGAATATGGGATCGGATGCAGCTTGTAGGGTATGGGATTGAATGGGTTACGGCTTTGTGACTGAGTCTTAAAGGGGGCGACTTATAGGCTGAATTAAAATGTCTTGGTATTATGTATGAGCATAGTGTTAAATCATTGAATATTGATAGGTGAGTGCTATCCGTAAAAAAGAATGGGCTACCAGCGTGATGGAATGCTACCATCCTAATTGTCCCACATCGGCTTAGTGTAATGTTAACCATGTTTATATAAACTCTTGGGGCACCCTTAACAAGCTAGTTTTCAAGGGTGAATTTTATTTTAGATTTGTATCAGTATGCCTCTGCATAAAGTAGGAGCAGACCTCGATATTAGTTTGATTTTCTATAAATAAAAAGAGGATGTCCACTTGTCCAAAAAAAAAAACAACAACAACAGAGGATGTGCTTCTAATATGCTTTAGTTACCTATCTTGATCTCTTTAAAATTTAATTCTCAAGCTCATGTACTTTGATTTCTCTCTATATAATCTTATATTAAGGTTTTCTTTAGAATTTCATTGGTGACATAGAAATATTTTATATATTCCTTTTTTTTCTTTCCCCAGAATCAAGGCCTTAACTGTATCTCTAAAAGCACTCAAGTTAGCAGGTGTCCATGGAATTGCAGTTGAGGTTTGGTGGGGAATTGTAGAGCGTTTCTCTCCTCTTGCATACAATTGGTCTCTCTATGAGAAGCTTTTCCAACTGATATCTCAGATGGGGTTGAAGTTGCATGTTGCCTTGTCTTTTCACTCAAACAGGCGTACATCATCTAGTGGAAGTGGAGGTGTTAGTCTTCCCCTGTGGATTCTGGAGGTTTGTTGTTAAAATTTGTCACTCAACTTTAATGTAAGTTCCTCCGCCTGATGCATACTGGTAATCATGGCCCTATTTGACAGTTTGATGTTTAAATTTCATTAAGTCAAAGTTATTACACCAGTGGGTCATGATCCATTGTACCAAAGTTGTTAAGAGTTATTGGTTTAATTTTCGGATAGCAACAAAGTAATGGCTATAGATAATCCAATGTCATCATTTTTCTTTAGGATCCCTTTTTGCCCGTGTTATTTTTTCTTATGTGTTCCTTTTAGTGGACTTGATTTTGTTTTCGGATGAATGTGAAGTTTTAAATGAAGATGTAGAAGAGATATAAATTGGGCCTTTAGCATATGTTATTGCTTATTGGACCTGAACTTAGATTACAGAAGCTAATGCTTTTTATTCTTTTATTTTCTCTTTGCCAGATTGGTGAACACAATAAAGATATATACTATCAAGACCAAAATGGATTTTCCAATGATGCTTATCTTACGCTAGGAGTGGACCAAATTCCTCTCTTTTGTGGCCGGACTGCCATCCAGTGTTATGAAGACTTTATGCTCAGTTTTTTTAACAAATTTGACTCCTTCATTGGAAATGTGATAGAGGAGATAAGTGTCGGTCTTGGTCCTTCCGGAGAACTTAGGTAAAAGCTATAATAGAACCACAAGATGGAGTTGAAGCTACTATAAGAATTTCATACAGATTGTTGCGTGCAGGTATCCGGCCCATCCTTTTGGTGATGGCAGATGGGAGTTTCCTGGAATTGGTGAATTTCAGTGTTATGACAAATACATGTAAGCTAAAACTCTTCTGCCTGAAAATATTAAGTATATTGATCTTCAATTTTGCTAATGACAGACTTGTTCTGTTTTAGGATGGAGGACTTAAGGATGGCAGCAGCCCAAGAAGGAAAGCCTCAGTGGGCAGACAAGGGCCCACAGAATGCTGGCTATTACAACAGTCTCCCATCTGGGGTCCCTTTTTTTGGCGAAGGAGAAGAAGGCTTTCTTTCTGATTATGGTCGGTTTTTCCTTGTATGTATCCTATTTAAACTAGACTCTTTTAATATTTCCATTTCAAAATTCTTTGTTGTCAAAGCCTTGTATGTTGCACAGATTGTGTTGAACAAAGGTGGGAGTCAGGTTTGTTAGCTGTGCAAGACTTTTATTTGGGTGCATTTGTGCAACTTTGGCCTTGAAAAAAATGTATTGTTGTGAGCAGTTAGACGAAATCCTAAAAGATCTAATGTGAACTTAGGAATAAGTAAACTTTCTTTGAAGGCTGATGGATCATATTAGGTGCGCATGAAGAAAAAGGGGAAAAGCATCGGTGTCTACTGTAATGGTAGATTTGAAGTATGGTTTATCATAAGTAACATTTTTTTCCAAACTAAGAAAATCTATTCACCATAGAACTCTATGTAAAGAAAACTAATATTTTTATTTTTCTTTTTGAGATATGTGATTGGGCAATATGTCTATTGTTTCTTTCTTCATGTGGTAAAAACATTTATATTAAGGTCATAGATTTGTTGTTTTTTAGCTGGCGTCTAAGGATTATGAAAGCTGATTTAAGTATCATGTAGAGCACAAGTAAGCTGACAGTGGCGTAACTCTTCATAGGAATGGTACAGTGGTAGGTTGATTCAGCATGCAGATGCTATTCTTGCAAAGGCAGCTAATATGTTGAAGAAATATCAAGAAAACAAGAGAACTACTGTTATATTAGTGGCTAAAATTGGTGGCATACATTGGTGGTACTGGACATTTTCACACCCTGCTGAACTTACATCTGGTTACTACAACACTGCTTGTAGGGATGGTTATGATCCTATTGCTCTGATGTTGTCTCGTCATGGTGCTGCATTGCACATTTCGTAAGGATTGTAGATATTATGTTTCTTACTGGCATTTTGTTCATAGAGCAGTCTTATGACTCTGGATTTTCTTGCTTCTTGTTACTATGCATAATAATCTGCTGTGGCGTGCTCATATTTGAATCTTTCATCATAGCTGCTTAGAAATGTTGGACAGTGAAACCTCACCAGCCTACCTTTGCAGCCCAGAAGGATTACTTGAACAGGTATGGAACTTCTCCCTGACATATAAAATCTATTTCTGTTCTTTGGTTGTGAGAAATTTATCATTCAAGTCTATTGAGTTTAATGTTTTTGTGTCACTAAACTCCTCAAATATGTTCTGACTAACAAATCTGACGTCCCTTTATCTGATTCTGATTCATCTAAGTGGATGGCTATACTTTGTATAAACACACCCACACTGGCCTAAAACATTTTTGAGCCACTGAGCTTGGGGAATGCTGTGTTAACTGCATGCCTAGTTGATTTCCCTGCAATACACCTGCCTTTTCTCTTACCCTTTTTCTTTTGCCTGCAATCATATCATTCAATTGCTTATGTATAAACTTTATATCTATTACCCATTCAATTGAGTTCAATAATATCAATGCAGATACGGACTGTTTCAAAGAAAAGGACAATACATTTGATTGGAAGAAATACCAATGAACAATTTGATAAGGTGGTTATCATTCTTTTCTTGACATGATTCTCGGCTTCCTTCAATTCTTTGTAACCAATTGTTGAAACTGCAGCGTGTCTCTATTTGTGTATCAGGGTATAACCAATAAGACATGAATTTTCTGTAGTTGAAGTTATGGAATATCACTGATTTGGGTAGTGTCTTGTTCAGTCTTAACTCTTTTTTCTTCCTCTTCGCATGTTGCCTTTTCTTGCAGGCTGGATTATGTCAAATATATGCAAACTGTTACCATCCAAAGGCAGTTGTAAGAGCATTTACTTTTTACAGAATGAATGACAAGATTTTTAGGGTTGAAAACTGGAAGAACTTTGTCCCCTTTGTTAGAAAGATGAGCACAGGTTTGTAAAATACCTCTAAACCCAATTTTTAACCATTCACTAAAAGTAGTCCCACTTCCCTAGGATTATGCAAGTGTTCGTAACTTGCTAACTAATTGAATGATCTACCTTTTTATTCAGATTTAGTGTATCTGGAGACCTGAATTTCGATAATACTGGACATTTACTCAAAGCAACAAAAATTTTATTCAAATCTCAAAGGAAAAAAAAAAAAAAAATGCTAGGGATTTCAATGCCTAAATTTTAGCATTGCTTGCCTTTCTGGCAATCAAGACGTTCGGCAGATGGAGTGGCAGTTAGATGTGAAGCTGGACTCGTTGCTGTTATGTAACTTGTAGGAGTTTCTTGCCCAGAAGGTGTAAAGGAAGCCCCATTCAGCATCAGATCTCCATCTGACCTCCAATTATAATTCTTCCATTCCGCATATTCTGAGTATTCATGTTTAGTCACCCAGAAAAGAAGTACGCATTGGCATAGGTTTCAAGGGTTTTGATGCAGGTAAAGTTTGGCTATGAATCTGGTCAATCCTAACTCAGTGCATGCCCTTCAGAACTCCAACTAGTTGAGTTAGGTGAAGGTTTCACTTCTTCTGATATTAAGTTTCTATTTACTTGACCATTCAGTCAATTTTTGGTGTTCTCTTTTAGTTTGGAATTTTCTTATTCGGTCCACTGTGTTCTAACCAGGAGAAAGAATTGTGCTGTTCTCATGGCAATTACATGATTGTTTGGTATAATGAAAGTTCACAGTTTATTCAAAATGGCTTCTATGTTCTGTTTATAATTGATAAATAATAATGATATGGTTTTGTATCATTGACTTGCAGAGCCTCATAATAATTAAATGGTGGTGATCAAGCCTAGTTACAATTTCACACATAATATAGGATTCTAATTAGATTTTACGGTATCTAATATTGTAAATGTTGGATACTATGTACACCATTAAATGCTGTGAAATCTAATATGAACCATGAAATAATTCCTCTCCATTTCAAGTTGTCGGATGCAATGAAGACATTTGCGTGGCTATTAATTGTCAGATCGGCACCAATTGCATACCTCCATGCCTACACTTGCAACAATTTGAAAATCATAATTTAGAAATTTGTTTGTTTCCTCATGAATCTATGCCGTTTCCGCTTTGTTTTCTGCTAGATTGGTAGTTCATTTAATTACCTCGGCATTTTTTTGCACGAGAGCTTCCCTAAAGAAGTTGAAGGCAATGGTTACTTGCATATTTTTTTGTCATCAAGTAAATCATCATTATGACCCATGAGCATGACTTCATTATGGTGCAACATGTAGTTGCATATCTCTTTGCCGCATAAAATATCACAATTTTATCCACGGAATAGAAGGATGAGATAAAACATGCAAGCACTAATTATTATTACTATTCAAGTCAACTTTACTTTCTTTCTTTTTTGTGACTATATATTATGGTCTTAATTGGGTCTTCTTAAGGTACATTCAGTGTGTAAGCAAGCCTTTCTTGACCGACGATGATGAGCAACAACGACGGCAGACCACATACGTCAAATAGTAGATAAATTTATCTATTTAACTTAATTAAAAGTATATATTTGGTGCATTGTTTTTTTTTTTTTTTTTTCTTTCTTTCTTTCTTTCTAAGCAATAATGAGACAAGAGTTGAAGGGAAATAAACAAACAAAGCGGGGTGCACAAACAAAAATAGCAATACATGGAAAAACACAGAAACACACAGCAATAGTAAGCAATGGTTCTAAAAAGGATTTGGGCCTCTCTAAGGGCTGCACAAAGCGATATCAGGTATGGGCAACAACCATGGCCGGTTAAGAAGTTGTAAGGAGAACATTGCTGAAAACCGAATAAGAGAGCATTGCAAAAAGTTGGCGTGTTGTTTGAATTCAAAACGTTAATACTAATATTATGTTAAATTATTATTTATTAAATTCGAATTCAAAATGTTTTTTTTTTTTTTTTTGTTCAGATTATAGAAAGGAAAACCAACCTACCTCTTTAGTCTTTACTTGGTACTTTTAGCTTTTGAATGGTTATAATAATCCTTCACTTATTTGAAAATTGAATTTATGTCTGGGTTTTAATTAGTATATATATCAACCTTTAAATATTCCACTTGTTCAAATAAAAAAATTGTTTAATTAATATATAATAAGCTTGCTTTTCTTGTTGAGATACCATGCACGAAGAGATCAACTTTTCTTATAAAAAAAAAATTATATTTGAAAATTGATAGCTTATGATCTCCTTCTTTAATTTTGAATGCGCAAAGCTCGTTTCTTAGGTGATATAATTAATTAATGTAGAAGCTTCTTAGGTGATATAATTAGCCGATTTCGCGAACTTTTAGTTTGCCAGCAACTTCAAGTTTTGTAATTGATGAGCAGGAGAAAAATACTAAACTTGCCAATAGATAGGAAGAAACTTAGAAAACTTGCTAAAGAAATCAATTACTTCCAAATGGATCACTCTTCCTTAAAGAGTGACTAAATTTAGAATGACCGTCAACCGAATCGAACACACACTTCACTATTGGATGTTTAAATTTCAGTTAAGCAGTCAATGTTCTAAATCAAGACATAGCTGCCATTCTTCAACCCTTGTAAACAGACCGATTATCTTACCAAGGCGAGATAAAAAAAAAAAAACTATATATATAAATTTTTTATGATAAATAATGATTTTGTTATCCTAAGATTTGTTTATATATGTTTGAAATTATTCAAATCACTTGCAAATCTCTATAAATAGAGTTTTGTATATAATTATATCAATTGAAAAAAAAAATTTAAAAATTGTAGCTTATAAAGTTTTAATATGAATGTAGGCTTCTCTTTTATTTTTATTTTATTTTTATTTTTTAATTCACCATTGATGTTTAAATTTTGGTTAAGCAATCAATGTTCTAAATCGAGACATATCAGCCATTCTTCAACCCTTGCTAACAGTCAGTTTATCTTACTGAGGCGTGATAAAAAAATATAAATTCTTTATGATAAATAATAATTTTGTTATCCTAAGATTTGTTTATGTTTGAAATTATTCAAATCACTTGCAAATCTCTATAAATAGATTTTGTATATAATTATATCAATTGAGAAAAAAAGTAGCCTAATTTTAATTTTTTTTTTTTTCAAATATGTATATATATAAGTCAGAAATTGGTCATATTAATTTTTGGCGTTTGAGATTATATTAATTTAGTACCTGTGAAGCATAAAGAATAACCCTTGGTAAATTTGATATATCTCAATAAGAAAATGTAAGAAGAAAAAATAAGAGAAAATGGTCAAGAGAAAGATGTTAGAAAATCCCGCCATTTATTTAAACATGAGAAGTCATACAAACATAAAACACACCACTTGAACTTTAAGGGAAAAAAAAAAAGAAGAAGAAAGAAAGAAAGACAAACCAAATAAAACCTAAATAAAAGATATCAGATACCCTAGTTTCTATTTTCAGAAATTGCCAATTTAATTTTTTGAAGTTTCACAAGCACATCTTTCATATCAACCCTTTCATCTGGTAACTCTTCAGAACACCTTAAGCCTAATTCCATGATGGATGATAGAACACTTTGCATGGTAGTTACATCTCTTCCATTTTCTGTTCTTAATAAATTGTCATCCACAACTTCCATCATTTTGTCAGGAATTGATGCATTTATCCATTGCCTCATAGCCAATTCTCCTTCGAACATGTTGTCAGTAGGTTTCTTCCTTGTGATCATCTCCAACAATGTTATACCGTAGCTATAAACATCGCCTTTAATGGAAACTTTTCCTTCAAAACCATACTCTATCCACACTCGCAATTATATAGAAAGTCTTTAAGTTAGTTATTCAATTATATATATAATCGAAGGAGAAAAAAGTATATATACATACTGTATACACACAAAATTCATAAAGACAAATTATAATTATGCTATAAACAACTTTTAATAAGTTCACATACTTTTATGAGTGGACTGTTGACCTTTGTTGTTGTAAGGGCAATTTCTATTTTTTTTAAAGTAATTATTTATATAAATAAAAATAACTTTACTTTGTCAAAGTTAAACATAAATTAATCATCACACGTGGATAGCTTTTTATTTATTTTATATATCAATTTTAGGGCAATCGTTACAATACATTTTGTATTCGAAACTACACTATACCTATTCTATTAAATTACTCCATATTAACGTAGTGAGCAAGAAGCACATAATATAACTGTCTTTGATATAAATATTCTTTTAGCATATTTTATAATAATTAGTGATCAATAAATAAGAGGAAGAAAAGGTAATTATCTACTAAGCATCATGATTTGTGTAATTTTATCATTAGTGTATATTCATATGAATCTAAGGCCAATATAAAATTGGATTATGGAAAATTGACATGTACATTGATATTCTTGAAATGTAGCAACTATTGTTGTTCTTAATATTAGCCACTATTAGATAGCATCTTAGCAATAAATAAATAGAGGTGAATTCATGTACCGGAGCGATGTAGCCAAGTGTACCAAGAGTTTTGGTTTGTGTAGCATCATTGTCTTCGCAAAATCTTTGCAATGCCAAAGTCTCCCACATGTGCAACCATGTCCTCGTCTAGAAGGATATTGGTAGGCTTCAAATCTGAACCACTGATTTTGATGACAGTTGTGGAGATAGTCCAACACCGATGCAACATCAACCATAATGTTTACTCTTTGAAGAAGATTCAAGTAGTTATAAGAGTATAACCACCTTTCAAGGCTACCGTTCGACATGTATTGTAGTAAAGCTCTAAACTCGTGGTTGGAGCATGTACTTATGACTTTAACAAGATTCCTATGTCGGATTGTCCGTAAGACTTGCATTCGCATCAAAACTTTTGAAAGCACCGCCAATTGCAAATTTAGAACTTTAATAGCAACAATAGTCCCGTCAAGCAACACGCCTTTGTACACAGAACCAAAACCTCCTGCTCCAAGTAAGTTACTTTCACAAAAGTTGTTTGTCCCTTGGCAAAGCTCTTGGTATGATATCATTCTATGCTTCGATAAAGGCAGTGTACTAAATAAACTTGGAAGCTGTATTTTACTTTCTCGGTGTCTTCTCAACATATAGACCAATGCTAGACAGAGTATAATTGAAGCAATGGCAGGAAGAAAATATTTGAGCAGACTCTGTTTTATCTTTGATCCTTTGGAGCTCAAACTTGGACAAGGTAAAACTCCAAAAATCGGATTCCCACAAAGTGCTTTGTTTCCCAAAAATGATTTAGTTGTGAAGTTCGCAAAAGGCCCATTAGATGGTATCTCTCCAGATAGGTTGTTGAAAGACACATTCAAATATTTGAGATATGAAAGTGCCTCAAGAGATTTAGGAATTACACCAGAGAGATCATTGTAAGTGAGATCTAAGATATCCAATCCTCTCAAGACTCCAAACGATTGTGGGATTTCTCCTTGGAATGAGTTATTTGACAAATTAAGATAATTTAGGCTTTCAAAAGCTCCAATGATGCTTGGAATATTTCCAATGATTTGGTTCTGAGATAAATCCATGCGTTCAATAGCAGGCAATTTTTTCATGTTTGGAGACAAATATCCACCAAGAAAATTTGATGATAGGTCCAAAAACAATAGATTTTCAAGGCTCCATAAATTTAATGGTATTGATGATTCCAATCTATTAGAATCCAATAATAGCTTTTGCAGAAGATTGAGGTTTGAAATGCAACTTGGGATGAATCCAGAAATTTTGTTATATGAGAGATTTAACTCGCCTAAGTTCTCTAATTGACATATGTCTTCTGGAATGAATCCTTCAATTTTATTACCATCAAGATATAATCTTTGTAACTCCTCCAATCTTCCAATTGTGGATGGTATATTTCCAGTCAAATTGTTTTTGCTAAGATCAAGCAATGTCAAGCCTCTTAAGGAACCTATACTCATAGGAATATGACCTTTTATTTGGCATTGGTATGCATCAATGGTTGTAAGGGTGGTTGAAAAGTTTCCGATGGAATCTGAAAGAGTAATATCCAATGGATTACTGGATATGGACAAATGTTCCAAAACTCTACAATTAGATAAGTATGAAAGGAAATCAAGCTCTTGATCTTTAGGCTCTCCTGTTAGCTGATTGTCACCTAGAAAAAGCTCTTGAAGGTATTTTAAATGTCCAAGACTTTTCGGTATTGGTCCAGAGAGTGTGTTTGAAGTTAAATCTAATATGACGAGCTTGGAACAATTTGAAAGATATGGTGGGATGAGACCACTAAATTTGTTGGCACCACAATATAGATATTCAAGACTGGGGCAGGAAAATTTAGAATTTGATGGAAGATTGCCATATAGGATATTATCAACCAAGGAGATGATTTGTAGAGAGGACATGTTGAAGAGGCTTTGGGGGATTGTCCCTGTGAGATAATTGTGTTCAAAAATCAACATCGACAGATTTGGAAGACGCCAGAAACCACTCGGAATGCTTCCTTCAATGTTGTTATTCTCAATGGTAAACGTGGATAACTTCGATAAGTTACTTATGGTAGGAGGTATATTACCAGTTAAGCTGTTACCTCCAAGAACTAGAAATTCAAGCTTTTCTAAACTCCCAAAACCTTCTGGAATACTCCCATGAAATTTATTATATGATAGGCTTAAGAGTACAAGCTCTTCACAAGAATTCATTTGTGAAGGGAGTTGACCACTGAATTTGTTGTTGGCAAGGGCAAGCTGTTGAAGATTAGGACAATGGCTACATAGATCCATTGGAAGAGTTCCTGAGATTTGATTATTGGTAAGGCCTATTGCGGTTAGAGAGGATATGTTAAAGATGACAAGAGGAAATGGACCTGTGAGGCTATTGCCTTCCAAATCCAAGATCTCTAATGATAACATGTTGGCGAGGGTTGATGGAATTGCACCCGTAAGATGGTTTCCCGCAAGTCTTATATCTCGAAGCTTCCGGCAATTATCCAAAGTTGGAGGGATACTACCTTCCAATTGGTTGAATGAGAGCCGAGTATTCTCATGTAGGCGATTGATCTCACGAGGCATAGAACCAAAAAAGCTATTGTTGAGAAGACTAAGATAAACCAAGAGAGGTTACCAATATGAGGAGAAATGGTACCTTGAAGCCCCATGTAGGAAAGGTCCAGCGGTCACTCTTTGCCTGCGTCTGCATGAGATGACCCAATCCAATTGCAGAAGTTTGTAGGCTGTGGACCCTTAGCGACCAAGACAGTTTTGGTTTGGACCGGAAGTGAGTTTAGATTTGAAGGCAATGAGAGCTGCTTGATCGGTAAAGCTGGTGGTGGAAGATTGGGCACACTGAAGCATGCATGAGTACTGCACTAACAGAAAACTCAAGAGCAGGAGAATATTGGAGGGCCATTCTATTATTAGCTTCATGAGTACCGTATTTGCAACAGATAGTGAGAGAAGGAGATGGAAGCCGTGGGGATAAGAATGGGTGTTAACCGGCTTTTATAGGCGCAAGTGAACGTGTGAAACCATTCCATCTTTTCTTTTCAAACATTAAAGAAAATGGTAGCCCGGCCCCCAGAGTTTTTTTAAAATTAATGGTAACCCCCAGAAAGTGGTAATTATCGTCCAAATCTTGAAATTGACCCTTATTCTCAATTTTTAATTCTCTATTTATAAGGCCGGGTGAGCATTTGAGAGTGTTTTTTTGGATTATGGTTCTTTATATATAATTTTAAAATTTCGTCAATTCAGACAGTTACGTTCCTTATATCAAATGGCTTAGAAATTAAATGTTATATATTAAAAATGTGACATATTACCAAAGCAATCAAAATGAATTTTCTTTTAAAAAATATATTTTCTTAAGAGAATTTTTTTTCTTCAGAAAATTAAAAGACAATTGATGACTCAAAGTTTTTTTATACCATGGAGCGCAAAAATTTGATAAAAAAAATACTTGATTTTCATTGATAAAATATGCCACAGTTTTAATATGTACCGAACCATTAATTTGATCAGAAAAAATAAAAGATAAAGAAAGGACAAAAGGAAAGATGATTAAAGAGGTGCTGTTGTGAGCAGTGCTTTATTTATTTCTTTTTTATTTTCTGAGCAATCCTTTTAAAAGCATTACTCATGCATGTCATATGCTTTCTTGAGATGTGATTTTCACTTTTATTAAAGAAAAAAAAAAAAAGTTCTTTCCTTTAAAAAAAGTTACTCCTTTCACACTAACTTTTCTTGTTATTTTCCCATTGCTTTGCTTACCTAAATTATTGGCTCGAGAGAAATGAGACATCTGGCTCCTAATCACGTACCTTGTTTTCATATTGCTTCTCACGTCATTAGTTGGATGGTAGCATTACGTTGGAATCCACTTTCAGTCATCTTTAGAAACTGCATAAATTGGTGTCGCATTCGGGTTAATCAAATCAAATCAGGTTAATCCAATAATCCCCCTTTTTTCCTTTTTTTTTTTTCCTTTTTTTTTTCATTATCTTTACTTGTTTATTTCCTTTTGTATTATAAATTTATTAAGTGAATAAGAGCACAATATAATATTGTAACCGTTAAGTAAGTCATAAACAGAACCACATAAAATGATAGTTTTTATTTCTTTATCCCGCATTTTTTGTTTATAAATTTATCAAGTGAATAAGATATGCAAATAAATGGGAAGAGAAATAAGCTACCTCATTTTTTGTTCTTTTTTGTTTGGCATTTTGGTCACTGAAAGGTTGATTCTTCCATGTTTATAACCTCTTAACCTGTATTTCTACCCCGCATAGACACTTTTTTGGCCACTTATTACTTTAATATGTACCTGAAAGGTGATGGAAATGTAAAATGGCCGGGTTCACACCTTTATTGAGTCAAGGCCTTTGTCCTTTTAACATATCTACATGAGTCATCACATTTTATGTAATGGTCCACATTTGTTTGTTGATGCGATATTCTATGCTTAATTCATAAAAGGAAATTGAACATTTTGTAATATCTTTGTGCATTAGTGCTGTCATTCAATTAAACCACCATATCTACTCTTAACAAAAAAGTAAATAGCTTCATTCCATCGATTAAGAATATGTTTTGGTCAAAATAGTCGGGGCATGCACAAGATTCCTCTCAATTCGAACAAGCCACAAGTGTATTTCACTTCACATTCTTTTTCATCGGAGTAAACACAAAAACTTACTTCTTTTACGAAGTAATTATTAACTTTTACTTCATTGATCACTTGATAGGTAAAAGTTGTACATTCACTTTTAAGAAAAATAACAATTACAATATATATGTCCCATAAAACTCATATGGACTTCTTTAAACTTTGCATGGTGTAAACATCTTGAAATTTATTCTTAATAAAATAATGAGTTATACATGAAATTGTGTTATTAAAAGAGCTGAAATTAGTAGCACTCTCATTCTCAACCCTTTTCCTTAGAGCATTACCATATTGATCAACAAAATTCCTTCAGCGAGATCCCCAAGTGCAAATAACCATAAAAAAAATGCATTCATATTTGTACTCCGTTGTATAGTAGTCATTTAGTCCCAAATTGTATTTTTCACATATGCTAGTACCTAATAAGTCCACTCACTATATAACCTGTGCATTCATGCATTGTCGTAAAGATTATAAGTCCCAGTAGGCTTTGTCAACTTTCTTCAAATTCATCACACATCTAAAAATTATACAAACTTTGAATCACTTATTACTGTAGCAACCATTGCAAAATCTGAAGACAAAATCACATCAAAATTTGCCTTGGTGGTACCTAATAGACGAAAAGACCAAATGAAAGACAAAATGCAATCACCCCAAGCTTTACAATGATCTGCCGTGTTTTAGCCGTTATTAAGAAGAGCAGTGAGCTTAATGAGGTTCGTTTTCTTGTTTAGCCTAGTTGGAATAATATGTCTAAATGATCCACTTCCTTTTTACAATGCCTACATACATGCCAAATGACTAAAGCTAATAATCCTCGGCCCAATACTTTTGGCCCATTATACATTGGTCATATATTTTGAAAAGGCCGTAGGCCTGATCCGCCAATCCGACAGGTATATCAAACGTTCCGCCGCGTCCGCGCCTTTCTGTCACCCTCGCTCTTCCTTTAGTGTCGTCTGTTGGTTCCCGGTATGGGTTGTTGTTTTCTAAATATTTGAACAGATTCCCAGTAAAAAACCATTATTTATTCCTTTATAGCCCTACATATAGGCCGTACAGCATGGGCAAAGTTCATCAACAGATACAAATTCTAGTGCTTTTCATCTACATCATTTCGGGTTTTCTTTTTATCCAAATTTTCTATGCGTTGCTATGGCACCGAGAAATCGTAATCCCAGTTTCCCTCCGAGCTCCACTGAGGAAGAGGTCCCTATATTATCTTCTTCTTCTTTTCATTTTTTTTGGTCTGAAATCCAGTCTTTAATCTTTGATACTTGGAGGAAAAAAATTATTGATGCATTCGTTGACAGATAATGCGCGGAATTTGCTGAACCGAAATGGTTTTATTTTTCAACAAATCATCCACTAAAAGAGGGATTTCAATAGTGGGTCGTACACTAAATTGTATGAAGAGATTTTGGGGAAGGAAATAAAGGCATGACTTCACACTCCTGTATAGTGTATTAGGTGTTTGTTTTCTTGCATTTGCATTTGTTTGCGTAAAATGTTTCTTGTATTTGTTTGTGTACAAGGTCATACTTTGGGTTAAGCTTCTGACTTGATCCTATTATCTTCTTACCATTTTCTCATTTGTTGAATATATGAATATGCAAAAGCAATTATTCAATGCCAGCTTAGTTTGGCTTCCTAAGTTTGTAACTTTGTATGATACCTTCTACATAGTTGTTTGTGTTCCTGTGCTCCAGTCAAATTTCTGCTCTCATTGAATAGGGCGAAGTGTTTCCTGCTTAAAGCCAAAGAGGGTTATTTTGTTCGTCAAAGAATATGTGCTATTGTTAAATTATTTTTGACTGCTTTCAAGTAAATTATACTACTTTTTGCTGCATATATGTTTGTTAGTGTATATGTGGGACTTGTCCTACATTGGTAAGATTGGAAGCTAAGGCTCCTCTCTCCCTCCTATATAAGGAGGCTCTTGTATCTATTATAAGTATACTACTCAATACAATGTAGTCTATTATATGTTTCTGCTATCTCTCTTCTCTCTTTCTTTCTTCCGTTCTCTACAATATATTCAACAATATATTTAACATGGTATCAGGGCCACTTTTCTGTGGCCTTCAATAAACGTCTTTGACGTTTTTCGGTGCTCCCTCTAGGGACCTCCTCTTTTCGATAGTTTCCAGTCGTCTACGCACCCCCAAGCGGGTTTTCTGCTCCAAATCTCTTCCACTTCTTCAGATCTACAGATTTGTGGAAGATCCGCCGTCATCGGCTCTCCGAGCTTCTCCGGCAATTGCTGCCCAAGCCAATTGCGCCACCACCGTGACCCCTCTCAGCCAAAATAACCACCAAAAGTGGTGTCTCGGCCACGAATCCGTGGATTTGTGCAGTCTTAGCTAATTCTAAGCTTCCACGCACCACCACGCGCCCTTAGAAGTTGTTGCCGTTTGCCCACGCGCCACTACAGCACCGCCACGTCGGCCCGATAAGGAAGTATGCCGGTTCACCTTATAGATCTAGTGACGACGGTCATATCCTCGCCAAGAATGCCCCCATTGGATACTTCACGCGCCTCCACGCGCTGGAGGAAGCTTCTGCGCGTGGGATCCACGCGCCTTCGGCACCTCTAGCTCTTTCGCGCATGTATTACACGCGCTTGGGTCTTCTTCCTCGACATCAGCGAGCCACGTCAGCCCTACGCAAGTTGTTCAGAATGCCACATCAGCCCTAAGTTAGTACGTCTGCCACATCATCACATTGACTATTGATTTTGACTTTTCAAAAGTTGACCGTTGACTTTGATCGGGACTCCAAAAGTTGACCAGGTGTTTTCGACTTAATTTTTCGTCCTGATTTCAAATTTTTGGTCTATTTTTGCTTTTGGCGTCTCTATATGGCAGAAAACTAGATTCTTCTCCAAATTTAGGCATTTTTTACAGTTCATGTCGATTCATGCATTGGTCATTTTGGTTCCACGGCCTTTTTTCTTTGGTGCAGTTCAATCCGGTTCATTTTTCTTGCGGTAGGCACTCTTAGGTCAGATGATTTTTTTGGGCCAAAGAAGCCCCTTTCAACTGGCCCACTTATGCCTTGTCAAATGCCGCCATCACCGGACACTGCAGCCTTTTCTAGGCCATTGATCCATTACTAGTTAGAATTTTTGGGTCAGACTTTATCTCAGCTCACTAGGCGAGACGGTCCATGGGTTTCTTCTCTCTCTCTCTTTCTTCCGCTCTCTACAATATATTCAACAATATATTTAACATGGTACAAGAGTCTCCTTATATAGGAGGGAGAGAGGAGCCTTAACTTCCAATCTTACCAATGTGGGACAAGTCCCACATATACACTAACAATGTTTATACGCAAAGATCATAAAGATAGTAGCCTTAAAAGTTAAAAGACGTGAGACAATTAGCAACCTCAAAGCATTGTTACGTTTGAAGTCTGGCATTTCTGAGAATCATTAGGACCTCTTTTTTGTTGGTAATCTCCTGATAAATGATCGAAGACTAGTTGATTATGGTATTCAGCAGGATTCCACTGTCCACCTTGTTCTTCAGAATGTAGTTGAAATGAGAATATATGTTAAATCCGCTTTGGATCAGAAAATCATTGCAATTGAAGCAATGTCTTTTGACACTATCCAAAATATCAAATCAATCTTTCAAGCCAAGGAGGGTATTAATTCGGATCAGTACACTCTTGCCCACAATGGAAAAGTTCTTGAAGATGAAAGTATTCTATCCTCACTCAATATTTCAAATGAAACAACCTTTCATTTAGTTTTCAATCCAAAAGATGTGTTACCAATTTTTGTGAGAACAGTGGATGGAGAGACGTTGAAACTTGAAGCTAAAGTTTTGTTTACCATTCGTGATGTCAAAACAATAGTTGGGAGCATCACTAATGTCTTAAACATTGATTGTGATGTGATCTATGCTGGAAAGAAACTTGAGGATCGCAAGACTTTGGCTTCTTATGACATACAAGAAGAAACCATCTTAGAGATGTTTCCTGCCTTGATCTAGATATTTGTTAAGGAACAGGGAGGGAAGACCATTGCTCTTAATGTACAACCATGTAACACCATTAAAGATGTGAAGGACAAGGTTTCTTAGAAACAGACTGGTGTCCTGGACAATGATTGGGATCTGATCTATGCAGGAAAGCAACTTGAGGATTTGAGGACTTTGGCTTCTTATGACATAAAAGAAGAAGCCATTTTAGAGATGTTTCCAGCCTTGATCTGGATATTTGTTATTGCACTGGGTGGGAGGACCATTACTCTTGATGTACAACTATGTAACACCATCAAAGAAGTCAAGGACGAGCTTTCTGACATACTGTTTATTTCTTATTATGTTCAGTGCATTTTATTCAATGGGAAACAACTTGAAGACGATCGTGATCTAGCAAGTTATGGTGTCCAAATGGATTCCACTCTCCATATGGTCAGTCGGCCTAAATCATTCAGATGAATGATATTTGGAAAATTATACTAAACTGCACTACCCTTTCGTATTTTGAAGACTGATTGAGAAGAAACTACAAGCTCCCCAAAATGTAATATGCTTCGATGGAGTAGCATTGCAGGATGACCGCTCATTTCCATATTACAGGATAAATAGGGATGCGACAGTGACGGTGAATTTTTGAAGAATGTCATCCCTGTAATGGAATCTGCATGGGTCTTTTGGTTTTTTATTTTTTCTCTATAATATATAGTTAGAAATATGGTGAATGTGTCTTCCTTATTATTTATTCAGACGTGAAGTCTTCCTTAAAAAATTGTAGTGGGTATCGGGTAATGTGCATTCTTTTATCTTGAAAAAATTTGCAATTTGCAATATAAAATAATGCACTTTAAAAAATACACAAATTTGCACGCAATTTGAAACCATAAAATTTTTAACTTTTCAAACGGTAATTTTTATTTTTTATTTTTTATGTAGCACTAAAAAAACCATTAAATTTTAAATTACGGATCAAACTTATGTGTTATTATTAAAATAATAGTATGTATATTATAATAAAAGCAACGGTTGATATTGAATCTCTTAAAATCTTTTTTTATTTTCTCTTCCCTATTTAAAGCTTTTAAAAATAAATTAACTTTGAGATTTAATCTCAACCATTATTTTTACTATAGGATACATGTTATTTCAATAACGACATATAAGCCATGTCAAAAAAAAAATTAAAAAAATAATGACATATAAGTCAGGTCCTCAAATTACTACTAAATTTTGCATCAATTGATTTTCCCGCGAATTACTATTAAATTTTACATCAAATTATTTTTCCCGCGCGTGCCTTTTTCTTTCCCTCGCTCTCTCTTTAACACCTGTCTGTTGTTTCCCAGGCGGTGTGGTTTTATTAGATACAAGGGCTTTTCATCTGAACCATTTCAGGTTTTGTTTTTATCCAATTCTTCTTGGCGTTGCTATGGCACCAAGAGATCGCAATCCCCGCTCCCCGCCGAGCTCCCCTGACTCCACTGAGGAAGAGGTGCCTATATATATATGTGTGTGTGTTTGTTTGTTTTGTTTTTTGTTTTTTTTGGGGTCTGAAATCCAGCCTTTATTCCATTTTTGTGATTCTTGAACTGCTTCGATTTTTTAAACTCGGAGGAGCAATTTTATTTATGTATTCTTTGACAGAAATGCGCGGAATTTGCTGGATCGAAATGGTTTTATTTTTGTTTCTCTGTGAAGTGTTTGGCTGGGGGAAAAGAGAGGAAAACTAGAAAATGGTTTTAAATGTTTCTCTGACATGTTAGGAAGATGAATAGTCCACTAAAAGAGCAGCTTCAACAATGGGTCGTACACTAAATTGTAAAAAAGAGATTTAGGGGAAGGAAATAGAGGCATTAATTACCTTAAACTCTAGTGTGTATTAGCTGCTTGTTTTCTTGCATTTTCATATGTTTGTATAAAATGTTGCTTGGGTTTGTTTGTGATTCATACTCATACTTTAGGTTAAGTTTCTGACTCGGTCATATGACTCATATTATCTTTTTTTACCATTTTCTCATTTCTAGAATATATGAACATACACAAGTAATTATTCTTGTGTATATGTATATATGTAATATGAACCAAATATCATTTTCCATACTTATTCCAAAAGCAGAAGTTGATAGAAAAAGATAAATTTATCAATTTAATTTGTATTCTAACATCCCTCGTGGGCTCAAACTCCTTAATAATCAAGGCTCAACATGTAGAATATTTAATTCAAATGAAGGGTGAATGATGATGGAGACAAAGTTTGAACTAAAACTTTTGCTTTGATATCATAAAGAATTGTGCACTTTATGTGTTTGAATAATTGTTTCTCACACTGTTTCTATTTGGTGGTGGTGAGTTTCATTTATAAAGAACTTTCTGTACTATTGTATAACAATCTGATATATTCAAAGAAGTTAAAAGTAAATACAATGTTATCATGATTATCTTGGGATGCTTGTTGAGATGGTATTCTTTCTTGAGAATTGTTTGTGTTCCTGCGCTCCAGTCAACTTTCTCTTCTCATTAAATAGTGCGAAGTGTTTCCTGCTTAAAGCCAAAGAGGTTTATTTTGTTCGTCAAAGAATATATGCTATTGCTAAATGATTTTTGACTACTCTAAAGTAAATTATACTATTTTTTGCCGCAGATATGTTTATACGGGAAGATCATAAAGACAGTAGCCTTAAAAGTTAAAAGACATGAGACAATTCGCAATCTCAAAGCATTGTTACTTGAGAAGGCAGACATTTCTGAGAATCTTCAGGAGCTCTTTTTCGCTGGTAATCGGCTGATGAATGATCAGAGGCTAGTTGATTATGGTATTCAGCAGGACTCCACTGTCTACCTTGTTCTTCAGAATGCATGTGGAATGAGAATATATGTTAAATCATCTTTGGATCACAAAAACATTGCAATTGAAGCAAGATCTTTTGACACTATCCAAAATATCAAATCAATCATTCAAGCCAAGGAGGGGATTCAACCAGATCAATACACTCTTATCCACAATGGTAAAGTTCTTGAAGATGAATGGATTCTGTCCTCACTCAATATCCACAATGGTAAAGTTCTTGAAGATGAAAGGATTCTATCCTCACTCAATAGTCCAAATAAAATAACCTTTCATTTGGTTTTCCATCCAAAAGATGTCTTCCCAATTTTTGTGAGAACAGTGGATGGAGAGATGTTGAAACTTGAAGTTAAAGTTTTGTTTACCATACATGATGTTAAAAAAATAGTTGAGAGCATGACTAGCGTGAACTTTAGTTGGGTTTTGATCTATGCAAAAGGGCAGCTTGAGGATTGCAAGACTTTGGCTTCTTATGAAATCAAAGAAGAAACCATCTTAGAGATGTTTCCTAAGATTATCCAAATATTTGCTACGACAGAGCATGGGAGGACTGTTTCTCTTGATGTAGAACTATGTGAGACCATCAAAGATGTCAAGGACCAGATTTCTTTTAAACTGATAGGGTTTGGTGCCGGCAGAAACCATTGTTGGGATCTGTTCTATGCAGGAAAGCAACTTGAGGATGGGAGGAATTTGGCTTCTTATGACATAAGAGAAGAAGCTTTCTTAAAGGTGTCTCCTGCCAAGGTCCAGATATTTGTTAGGGCACAGGATAGGAAGATCATTACTCTTGACATAGAACTAAATAGCACCATCAAAGATGTCCAGAACAATATTTATTGGGAACTGACAGGTGACGTTGTCAATGATTGGAATCTGATATATGCAGGAAAGCAATTGGAGAGTTGGCGTACTTTGGCTTTTTATGACATAAAAGATAAAGCCTTCTTTGAGATAAGAGATGTCTAATGCTATAGATTGGTGACTGTTATTTTTTTTTTTGTACAAGGATGTAACACCATCAAAGATGTCGAGGGATTTCTTTTAGATTGGGGTTCTTGTTTGTAGTCAAACAATTTTATTTGATGGAAGAAGGCTTGAAGACGACCGTGATTTAGCTAGTTATGGTGTCCAGAAGGATTCCACTCTGCGTATGCTCCTCTAGCGTACTGTGAATCATTGAGATAGCTGATATTTGGAAAACTTCATATTTTGAAGAGTGTGATTGAGAAGAAACTACAAGCTCTCCCAAAGGAAATATACTTGGATGGAGTAGAGCATTGCAGGATGGCCTTTCGCGTACAAAGGTTACAATGATGCAACAGTGAGAAAATATGGTGAAAGTGTCTTCCTTTTTATCTTGTTCAATGTTTTCTATGAAGTATTTTCTGCTGTATGTTGTTGAGCCATGTTTGTCGAACAATTCTTGTTTAGCCTAGTTGTAATTTTGGTTCTAAATCATCCTATTCCTTTTGGCCTATGAATTACCCTCCTTTGGTTCTTGTCTTATTCAGTTTTATTCTCTCTCTCTCTCTGTGTGGAAGGTAGAGGCGTCCATATATTGACAATTTCCATGTCTATAATAGCTGTCTATGAATTTGATATTCATGAGTGCTAAAATTGCCACTAAATCTAATGGACTTGGCTAAATATTCTTTTCCACTCTTCGGCCATCTCCAACTTTTTGAACAGCTTATTGACCTCGTCGAGTCAGTTTGAGCAGTGCCCACCTCTAATGGCCATGGGTATGTTGGTAGCCTAGTGACATAAACATCGAACCACTTTTATTTACGAAATGTAATTCAAAAGACATTTACATGTTTCTATGAATACCTCGGACAAAATTAACGCTTACAACGAGTGACTATAACGTAGTGCCTACTTATAATAATTTAATTTGTGCGAGAGAGAGAAAAATACTATTTTTTAATGGGTAAAATTTTCTTCAAATAAAAACATTAACAAATAACCAAAAATACAAAATACTATTTTTTTTTTCAAAATAAAAATATTAACAAACAACTCAAAAGACGAAATTTTATTTGATATCAAGTTAAATCATCATTTATTCTAAAATTTTGAATTAATATTAAATAATAAATTTAATTATTTAATTAATATTCTAACACCAAAAAGCCATGTGGTTACTTTTAATGCTAGATTGATGATATTGGCTGAAATAGTTAAATGTGGACAGATAAGCATGCTTAAGGTTAGGGTCAATTAAGGGATGTGGCTAAGAGATTCATGAAATTTGAAGTAGGAAATGGGGAGACTATTCATATGTGGCTGGACTCATGGCATCCTTCTGGTATTCTTTTGGATACTTATGGGCAGAGGGTGGTTTATAATGCACATAGCAATGTAAAGGCCAAGCTTTCCTCTGTTATACTTAACGGTAATTGGTTCTGGTCACCAGCTAGGTCTAAAGCATTGGTAGAGATTCAGTCTAGTCTTCCTGAATTATATTTAGGCATGCATGATAAAGCTATTTGGACTGCATCACAAAAAGGCTGCTATGTTAGCTCAGATACATGGCAGATTTTAAGGAAAAAGAAGATGGAGATTGATTGGTGGAAACTGGTGTGGTTTCCTTTAGCCATACCTAAACAAGCTTTCATCTTATGGCTTGTTATGCAGGATAGGCTTTTAACTGGTGATCGTTTGTGCAAAATGGGTTATAAAGGTAATGTTCAGTGTGTTTATTGTCATAACCAGATTGAAAGCAGGGAGCATCTCTTCTTTGAATGCAGTTTCAGCTATAGAATTTGGAAGTTTCTTATGAAAAGATGCAATGTGATCAATCCTTCTACAAAATGGGGTGAGATTATTCAGATGGGAATCAGCAAATGGGAGAACAAGAATCTAAAGGGACTCATATGCAGACTGGTGTTAGGTTCTATTGTCTATCACATTTGGTGTACTAGGAATGAGATTCAGCATTCTGGGCATCCTCAAACTGAAGATCAACTGGTGAAGAGAATTCTCTGGGAAGTTAGGACTAGGATTGTTGGTAGAAACTTTCCTAAGACAAGAGAGAATATGCTCTTGGTGGATTTATGGAATTTTCCTACAGATTTGTTGAGATAAGAGTCTTATGCAGATATAAGGGGTTTTTTTTTTTTGCAGTTTATGCAGATATTAGGTTGTGGGATGTTGCAAATATAACTTTCCTAAGACAAGAGAGAATATGCTCTTGGTGGACCTATGGAACTTTTCTACAAACTTGTTGATAAGGTTTTATGCAGAAGGCTGTTGGTGTTTTTTTTTTGCAAATTATGCAGATATAAGGTTGTGGGATGATGCAGCACTGAGTTTATGATAAAAATTCTGCAATATTGATATGTAGTTGATAGTTCCTGTTTTATTTTAGGTTGTTTGGCTTCTGTGAAGCTTGTTTTTTTAACCCATTGGTAGGGTCTATAATCGTTGATGGTTGTACTTGGATTGTTTTGTCTTTATGAAATGAACTTATTCATCAAAAAAAAAAAAAAAAGAAGCTTGGTAGATACTTGTAAAATGCTAAGATTCAACGAGTTAGTAACATGCAACGATATAAACTTTAAAGCAAAGATTTTGTCACTTAGCATGCATATCTCTTAGCCTTCAATAGACGGCATAAAATATCACAATTTTATCGGTGGAATAAAATGATGAGATAAAACATGCAAGAAGTTTGGTAGATTCTTGTAAAATGCAAAAATTCAACGAGCTAGTAACATGCAACAATATAAACTTTAAAGCAAAGATGCTACCACTTAGCAACAAGTAATAATAAAATTTACTTTATTTAAAAGTAAAATAAATAAGCTGTCTTTACAAAAAGTTAAAATTATTTTCTTATTTGTCAGTTTATCTTTCATTTTTATTTGTTGTTTTTTATTTTCAATTCATAGATAATAAAATCAAAAATAAATTCTAAAATTATATCACGCTATCAATTTAGCCCAAACTTACGATCTTTTGAAGATATGAGTTTTTAAAATTTTTATTGAAACTTATTGTGGCAGTAGAAGTTTAACAAATTACAAAGGTTGGACTCAACAACCTCAAAGTCGTCACTATAATTGTTTGAAGAAACAAAATGACTTTCTTGCAAGGCGAAAAGGACAATTGCTTTCTATAATTTGATTAGAGCAATGTTATTATGTTATACACACTATTTAATGTAGCATTGCTCCTTGGATTAAAGTGCTTTTGCACCATTTGAATTTTTAATAATTTGTCCATCAAATTATCAGTAATTTAGACAATAAATATGAAAAATGCCTCCGATTTGCCCGAGCTAAAAGCAGGCTATTCAATTTATAAACTTTGTACAAATTCTCTTATATCTATTGCCTATATTAGTAAGTAACAATTCAAACATCAATCCGCAACTCCACGAGCCATTCAAATCACTTTCTTAATTTTTTTATCTTATATATATATATATATATATATATATATATATGAAGGTGTTGTTACGATCTCAATGTTCATTTTAAAATAAACGGTGCAGATAAAAATAAAATGCGTTGAATCTGAGTCCAAGTATATTTATCTTGGAAAAGATATATATTTCTCAATTTTCTTTCTGGATCTTTTCTGTGAGAAAGTTTTGATATTTCCTCCTTTCCTAATCACAAACCAATCCTCAAAAAACTCTCAAGCACATGGCCGCCATGTGCAACCTTCTCTACCCACCAAACCCAGCTCTCAAGCGCCGTCACTCGCCCTACCTTCTTAAATCCTCCTTCTTCACCCACCCACCTTATCTCCCTCCAACCAACTTCACGACCAAACCCAGAACTAGAAGAAAAGTCACTGTTCAATCCAACGGCAGCAACTCCGCTGACGCCCCCGACCGCTTAATCTCAGCCGTGTGTTACTTCTACCCTTTCTTTGATGGTATACAGTATGGAAAGTACGTTATCGCCCAGTTCACTCCCATGCAAGCTCTCATCGAACCTTTGGTACCAGCTATTAGGGTCTTTAAGAGCTTCCCCTTTAATGGGTTTTTGGTTTTCTTGACCCTTTACTTCGTGGTCGTGAGGAACCCCAATTTTAGTAGATACGTGAGGTTCAATACCATGCAAGCTGTTGTGCTTGATGTGCTGCTGATTTTTCCTGATCTTCTGGAGAGGAGCTTCAATCCGAAAGGTGGGTTGGGCCTGGATTTGTTGATGAGCTTGGACAGCACTGTGTTTTTGTTCCTTCTGGTTTGTTTGATTTATGGGTCTTCTTCTTGCTTGCTGGGTCAGTTGCCCAGATTGCCCATTGTTGCTGAAGCTGCTGATAGGCAAGTTCTTTAATTCAACACCCATGGCCATTTGGTTCTCATTTATAGCTTTTGTAGCCAATTGTAATTTGTTTTGAATCAAGTGTTATAGATTTTTACAGTTCATTGTACTTGGTCATAAAAGGAAGAAATTTGTGTAATGAATTGCTGTTTTTGTTGTGCCCACTATGTTTGAGTTTTACTAAGCTTATGCAAATTGTTCATTTTGTAGTAGATTATTGATTTGCACGAGATATAATGGGAATTTTTATGAAAGACCCTTACGCGTTGATGGTTGATGTTAGTGTTTTAACATATTTTATTTGAGTTGACTGGACATAGGATATTGTTGTGTTTTTTTGCCACACTTGAATGGTCCTAGCCTCCTAGGGAGCCAAACTAAGTTTTTCTGTTATGAGCCAATTCATGTGGTTTCGTTTTGAAGTGGTGTCTAGCCTCGTAGGGAGCCAAACTACGTTTTTCTGTTATGAGCCAATTCATGTGGTTTCGTTTTGAAGTGGTGTCTCTGTATTACTTTGGTATGCAATCAATGACAAAGGAAATGGTTATGCCCATATATTTATATTCATTAGAAAAGTTTATGCACATATAAAAGGAATTGAAGCGTGTGTACCCAAGGAAAAGAGAACAGATTAGAAGATTGTTATCAGTTGTATTCCTGAATTTCGTCTCAATCTTAGTCCAGCGAGCAGCTGTGGATACCATATGGGAAGGTTTCTTCTGCAGTTTACTGGAGTTGAAAGATTTGGCATGTTGGTTGGTGTTGAAGAGTAAGGTCTTACATTGAGGAACCTTGTAAATATGATTTACAATAGCTACTGTATAAGAGTTATGCTATTCTTTCACACTTATTTATCACACTCGTTTCATACCGGGTAATATAACGTGTTTTAAGTAGCTAATTATATTTTTTCTATTTTTGAGTGATTGACATGGCCAAATGGGTATAAAATGAATGTGATAAATGGGTGAGAAGAGTGACATTAGCCTCAATGGATTGAATCACGACTCGGTCCTTGTATAGCATTACATATGTTACCATTCTAGATTGATTTCCCTGGTGTTGCTTAGGGAAGCCTTGGCCCTTGGGTGTAGGGGCTATTGCCCACCTGGTGATTTACATGACACAATGGAGTGCTAGTCGCTAGGTCCCTTGATGACCTTCATATGACATGAATTTTTGTGATTTATATATCAGACAACCATAGCTGAAGGCGTGAAACTGTGGTTGATAAAACTCTTTGGCAGAGAACATGTTGATGTTGGAGATTGTTGATATCAGAATTGATTCAGAATAAGGACATTTCAACTAGGGTTTAGTGAATTCTGGTACATCTCGAGGTGCTGTAATGGTGTAAGCAATTTAGATGAATGAAACAGAAGTTTCCTTTGCTTTTGGCTAGTACATCTTCCCAATTAAAGTGTATGAACTGCGTATCAAAAATCAATCATCAGACTGACAAGTACAAGGAATGTGTTTATGCCATAGGTAAAAACAACAGAGTCTAGTCTACTAGCTAGTTCATCTAAGTTTTGAAGCTCAAGATATTTAACTTGTTTATTCTGCAGTTCATTCAAGAGTTTTAATTTATCGACAATAATAAAAAATTTTGTACACAAACTATGGTTAAATCCTCCTGCATTCATTCACACGTCATCCTTGCAAGCTGATTGGAAGAAAATCACAAGAACTATTTTTATGTTTTGGAGGGTGTTTTGTGTTTGAATTGTTTGTTAATATTTTTTGTTTTAAGACCAAAAAAACAAAAAACCACGGCAGAGCCCACTCTTTCCTATCATTCATTCTCTTTGCATCGGTGTAAAATAGTTCCATCTTCTAGATGATCAAGCGCCGGTTTGGTTATAGATGTAGGCATTTCAAATAAATAAATAAATTTTTTTTTTTTAAGAAAAAAAAAAAAAAAAAAAGAGGAAGAAAATTATTTGGAATGAATTGACATATCCCACCCGCCAAAGAAGCAAATATGAATTGAAAAATTAATTCATAAACTATCTTCAAGAATTTATTTAACTATAGCTTTATATGTCATTTTCCACCTTTCGGTTGGTTTGACTATGTGCATGAAAATTGGTTGTGAATGTGCTTTACCACTATGGTAATACAACCACTTAAGAAGACTTGTAAAAGTTATATAGACTGTTTAAGTTTTTCTGTAATTGTAGTTGTTATGTTCTTGTTTTTGTTTTCATATCATTATTCTCCACAAGTCTGTCTTTATTTTTAGGGTTAAATATCTTATTTCCTTATGGTTTAATTTCTTTATTTTTTGTTCCTTAAAGTTTACTTTTTATTACAGGAGGTACCTCTGGTTTGCCTAAAGACGGAGATGGTATCTCCGTCTAAATTTAATCTAAAATTTGATGGAACGTCACGTCAGCACCAATAACAAATTGACATGTGTTTATATAATTAAAAAAATGATAATTTTTTTTTTAATGAATGATATGGATGCATATAGATGCATTACAAAAAACCCGACTAAAGGGACAACTTCAACTTTAAAATTATAATTATTTTTTTTTGTATTCAATAGCTAGCTATAAACGTCTAATCTTAATAATGTGTATATAAGTTTTTGTTTTCAAACAAGACTACAAAATAATAATTACTCCTTGTCCAATTGTTTGCATCAACCTTAAACCAAACAAACATGAAGGACTGTGAAGACCTTGGCTCCACCGATTTATAAGTTGTCATAATCATCAATTAATCGAGACTTTGTAATTCTATTTTTAATTAAGGTTATTATTATTTTTTTGGTTAAGTTATTATTTAATTAATTTAATACAACCAAGCCACGAACCGCTGTCGGTGGAGGATACTGCCGACGTAAGATGATGGATCAGCAGCCGCGCACGTGGCACTCTTCTGTACCACCTGTGCCCAGCCTGGCAATACTTGGATTTGCACCCAAACGTCCAACCAGGATGGCTCAAAAAGCCCTCCTGTTTCAGAAAAAACTACAAAATTGCCCCCACCTGAAGTTTTTAGTTTTTACCCTCTCGTGCCATATGGCTGATCCGCCGACATCATACAAGTCCTGACAACTTAGTCAGTCAAATCAACGGTGCCAAGATTCTTCATCTGGCGGTCAACAGTTTAACGGTAGTGATTTGTTTTTGGTTTGGGTCATAAAAAGGCTGTACAAAGAGCACGCCGGCACAGCAGACGATCTTTGTCAGAAGGTAAGTGCGCCCCATACTCTCCTTTCGGACCCACAGTGAGCCCACTTTTCCAGCGGTGTAGATCTGCTGATATACCATTCTTGCAGTGTGGACTTGGTGTATTCTATAAGCCCTCCTTTTTCCGACGAAAAGGACGGAAAAGACACGTGATTTGCTCCCACAACGGCTTCTTTACTCATCTCGAAGCTTCATTAGATTATTCACCAAGTTAAGCAGCTGTTCTGTTTCCTCAAAGGCACGCTCTTTTTCGCCGGCTCAAGTCACTGCACCTTTCTCTACTATTTATGGTTCATATGGATTATGGACCCCCCCTCCTTTTTAAAAAAAAAAAAATTAATAATTTTGTTATTAGAATTACTAATAATTAAATTAGTATTGTCCGATCAAGTCTCGAGCAACACACCTACTTGTCAGGCATATGCTCTTTCACATTTGTAGCAATTCAGACATCAAATATGTAAGAGTTCTTATAGGGTTCACATGTTCGAATAAATTTCGGTTCGAACAAACTTTGGATAATTCGCTCATTTTTTAGGACAAAAGAGCTTCATAAAGGGGATTCTAATCTCGTAAAAATTTTTAAAATATAAAATACTCAAATTTTAAAATTGGAGCCCGAACAATTCAAAAAAGTTTGACGTGATCTCAATCCTCAAAAAAGTTTTAGAGATTCATATTCAAATTTTGTTTTCTATTAAATTAGTAAGTATTTTTAAAATATATAATTTTTCTGGATTGCATATTACGCCATTGACGCCCCAATTAACGAAAGATTAACTTTAATTTATAATTAAACAAATAAGAATTGTCACTTTCAAACACATGGGGGTACCCCTTCAGGCTTCATGTTTTAATGGGAGTAGGATCATAGTGGGGACGTCGAGTTTGTTGTCTCTACTCGTTGAAGAAGAGAGATCTTCCTTGAACCGACATAGATTTCAGAGTTAATTAATCTTTAATTATATTCCGATTCACAATTGATTTCCTTTTTTTGTTTTTTAAATAATAATAATTTGTAAGGACTCCATTAATTAAACAGTCAAGTTAAGCCGACAACGATAGTGCTAATAAACTAAATATTAATAAGAGAAGAAAGAATAAATTTGAATAGCTTCCTACGTATACTCTTTTTAAAGTATTGGATTCAATTTACCAATTCAAAGAAAGGAATTTTAAAAAGAAAAAACCAAAAAGTTTTATTCTAAATTGGGTCGGAATAACTTCTTTCAATATAATCTGTAAAAATAACATGTGTCTCTTGAACATGTGAAAAATATATAATTTTTTAATAGTAGGGACATAGTTGAAATAAATTTTATTAAAAACACATGTACATCTTACATGTTATTAAAAAAAATGGACCTATGTCTCTTTTATAGACTAAATAAAAAGAAATTCTTTTAACCTAGTTTAAAATAAAATAAAAAAAAACTTTATAAAAAAAAAAGAGTACTCGGAATGGTTGAACATGAACGCATGAAAGCAACTGCAAACCTCCCATTATAATCCACTAATGCTAATAATTATATTTTTATTTTACAATTATTTCCTAATGATGGTGTGGTAGTCTTAATTAACTTTTAGATTAATCATTATTAAGAGAAAATAAAAATTTTGAAGCACGGGTTGCAAGCACAAAGCTTGGAGGCTTCAATCCCCCCCAAAATGTACTTTTTATGAGGTAGACCCTCAAAAATTAATTTCCTCACCCAACTTTTTCTTTTCTAGTTTGTCCTCCCACACTAAAATCTATAGTTATACTCTTAAGGGGTGTGATTGTTATATTAATATTGCAAGATAATAATAGAATAAAAATACGATTTATAACATTATATATAAGAAAAATTACTTATTTAGTTTAAGAAAATGCTATGTGTTTTCTTGGTCACAGGTGAATATTATTTTTTAAATACTGGGTGAGAGAAACAAAACCCTAACTAATATTAACCCCTAAAATGATTAATAATTTATAATCAAAACCAAGCGCAAATATCACTTAACCCCAGAAAGGCAGAAAGGGACAAACATAAATAGGATAAATAGGCCCCGTGTGATTGTGAAACAACGAAGTCCTTAACGCCAACAGAAGCGTCACACGCCAAACACAGTGGCTCGCCTGTAATTTAACGACGCCCCGAGCCTCATTTCATTTCCCTTTGATCACTCCCTCTCTTTCCACTCTCTCTTTCCTTTCTACTCCCTAAAAAGCACACACATATCACACTGTTCAGCTCCTCACTTCCTCATCTCCGAAACGCAGCGTTTCTCCGATCCAAAGCGACAATGCAGCTCCGGCAATACCCGGCCAGGATCGCCGGGACCCTTCTGTTCCTTCTCCTCCTCGTCCTGGCCTTCTTCGCCACGGCCCACGCGCACAACATCACGCGCATCCTTGCCAAGTTCCCGGAGTTCTCCACCTTCAACCACTACCTGACGGTGACTCACCTCGCCGGTGAGATCAACCGACGCACTACCATCACCGTCTGCGCCGTAGACAATGCCGCCATGTCCTCCCTCCTCGCCAAGCACCTCCCGCTCTACTCCCTCAAGAACGTCCTCTCTCTACACATCCTCCTGGACTACTTCGACGCCAAGAAGCTCCACCAGATCACCAACGGCACCGCCTTAGCCGCCACTCTCTTCCAGGCCACCGGCTCCGCTCCAGGCTCCACCGGCTTCGTCAACATCACGGACCTCAAAGGCGGGAAAGTCGGTTTCGCCCCCGAGAACAGTGAACTAATCGACGCCTACTTCGTCAAGGGATTGGAGGGAATCAAATATAACATCTCCGTCATCCAGATCAGCAAGATCCTCCCGTCCGAAGTGGCCGCAGCTCCCACCCCTGGCCCCGCCGCCGTCAACCTCACCTCCGCCATGTCCGCTCACGGCTGCAAGGTCTTCGCCGACACACTGCTGACCATCCCCGAGGCTGAGAAGACGTTTCAGGACGGGGTTGACGGAGGCATGACGGTGTTCTGCCCCGTCGACGACGTGTTCAAGGCGTTTCTGCCGAAGTTCAAGAACCTGACGGCCGGCGGGAAGACGTCACTGCTCGAGTACCACGGCGTGCCGGTGTACCTCGCCATGGCGACGCTGAAGTCCAACAACGGCGTTATGAACACGTTGGCCACCGACGGGGCGAAGAAGTTCGATTTCACGGTACAGAACGACGGCGAGGACGTGACGCTGCAGACAAAGATCGTGACGGCGAAGATCACCGGCACGCTTCTCGACGAGGATCCCCTGGCGATCTACACGATCAACAAGGTGTTGCTACCGAAGGAGCTGTTCAAGGCCGAGGCCCCGACTCCGGCCCCGGCGCCGTCGCCCGACGAGGCAGCTGACGCGCCAAAGGGTAGCAAGAAGAAGAAGAAGGCAGCTTCGTCGCCGGCTGACAGCGCGGACTCGCCGGCCAACTCCCCGGATGGGGATCCAGCGGATCAGACCGCGGACCAGAACGGAGCCGTTAGATTTGACGGTAAGGGATTCGGATCTTTGGTCCTGTGTGTGTGGCTACTAGTGGTCACAGTGCTGTAAGTTCTTTTTTTGGTTTAATTTATTTTTTGTTTTTACTTTTTATTGAGGAACCCAATAATTGAGAGGCCGTGGTGGAGTAATTTATTTAGTCCTACTCACTAGTCACTAGTTTTATATGAAAACAAAAAAATGTCTTAATTTCTTATAGTGTTTGTTTTGTGTGGATTTTTCTTTTTTTTTGAGGGATGGTTTCCTGCATGTGTAACTTTACTTTTATTGGTGTATCCTTGATGAAGTGCTTGAGATTTATTTTATTTATTTATTTGTGCCATTTCTCTTCTTACCATTTTTTTTTTTGGGCAAAGGTGAGGAAAACACACTCATTACTTTGTACTTGTGTTTCTTTGCTCCATCGATGGACAGCTTTTTTCAGTTTCTTGTCCAGTTTTGAACACTTTTATTAGCATCTCGGTTAGAGGAAAAGCAACCCAAATCTTCTATATATATTCGATCTCTTCTGTTCATCATCTTTAATCACGTGCCTTATATATATACATATTATGCCAATGAAATGGAGAAGAGAACCCAATGACACTATAGGTGAATTGAAATCGATATAAACTATTTTATGGTTCGGATTAAGCGTATATATTGATTAAAATTTCCTTTGAATGCTTCACATGATTACATCTACAAAATGAAATAGGATATTCTCAGTTTCTTTTGAAACAAAGATAGTCATTCATGGTAAAAATTTTATTTTATTGTATTTAACGTCATATATGAAATAACCGTAAGGGGTTGACTCAAGTGATAAGAGCTTAGTCTTTATGGTAAATCTATGGGGTCAAAAGTTTGAATTTCGTTGGGTGTAAACAAATTTTGGAGGAGGGGCTCATATTTATCGGGACCCAGGTCAAGGTACGTGTGATGGGAAATTGGTGTGGGATTTGAGGAAGGAAAAGGAGTGCATTTTGTTTCTTCTGATTGACATTGCATGAGAAAGCAATCATGGTGTGATGGTAGTGGAGACTTCCAATAAGAAAAAAGCGTAATGTCTCCTTTCATAGACAATGCGATTCACGAGCGCGTATCCTGGCCGGATAATAAATTTTTTATTCAAAATTATGAGGGAATATTCATATTATACATATTGAATTTTATTTATTACACGCAGAAGAGATTGTTAGAAAATTAGTTAAATTCTTAAATTTATAATTTCTTATTCTCTTGAGACTAGTCATTTAACACATTGAATTAAAGAAAATTAAAAAAAAAAAAAAAAACATAAAATAGCACACCAACTTAACGAAACGGTCTCCAAAGTCAAGAATTAAATTTGGATGAGGGTGAAAAAGAAAAAAAGAAGTCGGTTAGTATTAAAATTAGCTTATATTCTTGATGTAGTTCCAATCTATTTTAGTACTTACACGGGTCAGAGTTGTTCTCATATGAAACTCATATATTTCTTCTTATTGGTATATGACTACATATTTCAACCATCAATAGATCAAACTACGTTGGTGGTGATGGTGGTGAAGTTGCGCAAAGTCGGGAATGAAAAATACTAAAAATTACACTTTATCTTGCTTCGAAGCTCTAACCTACAATCAAACTACGGATGTGCGTTGCTAGTGTGCAACGACTTTCGCACTAGTGCGTTCGCCCGTTGCTTGTTTGTCAGCATTATTAAAAATATTTTTTTATATACGTATGTCTTTCCTTTGGTATGACTAAAGTTGAGATACTTGGTCATATCAAGAACCAAAGTTGAAATACATGTGATATTGGCAAGGACAAAGAGACAAAGAAGCAATTCAAAAATCAGAAGGAACCACAAGAAATACCCATGAAAGACAAGCAACACTGCCAGGTAGAGGATAACGTGGAGAAGAGAATAGATTTTGAGACAACCCTCTTTCTGCTACCTGCCACTCTCTCAACCCTCTCTCTCTCTCTTACATCAACCGACAACACATACACCGAATAAAATTAGCATAATAGAATTTAAGAATTTTATCTATTTAATTAAATAGATCGGATCTTCTTATTCTATATAAGCTTATGCCCATCTATAGAATTCAAACACGATACATAATAATATTTATGACCGTTAATTTTTTATATGAATTGCAAACTTAATATGAAATTAATAAATTAAGGATCGATGAATTTGACCCGAAATGACTATATTATCTTAGACCATGTCTCTTAAGACAACTCAAATCCAAACACAAATAATAATCTTACAGTAACAGTAAAACATATGTCGAACACCTACAAAAGTAGAATTTCTGCTAACAAGAAATTAAAGAAAGATTTATTAGAAACTATTTCCAATCAAGAAAATATAAATGCGTTCTCTCATCCTTGTAAGACCTGAAAACACCATGCACACAGCTTACAACAAAGCAGCGAATGAAAAGGCTGATATCATGCTGGGAAAGAAGAAGATTTGCAGAGAAGATGAAGCAGAAAAGTTGTTATAAGGCACGTATTCATAGGTAGCGGGAGGAGGGTATCCGTAGGTAGCTGGAGGAGAGTATCCGTTGGTAGCTGGAGGAGGGTTTTGGCAACACTGAACAACCGGGGTTGGCGGGCATCCTCCTTTAGGCTGCCGTGGTGGCGGCGGCGGCGCTCCATACAAGGGAAAGTCAGGAAGCGGTGGGGGTGGCGGTTGCGGTGGCGGGGTTTCATATGAAGGAGGGGCTGGTGTGTGGCATGGATACTGACAGATTGTGCAGTTCAGACAAGCAACTGGTGAAGGCAGGACATCCTCAGAAACATCCCCCGACTCTGAACAACCATTGTTGAGCACAGACAGCCATATCGCTATAAGAAACAAGACTTTTGCTAAAACCATTCTTCTTCTTCTTCTTCTTTCCCTCTAGAAAGTCAACTTTACAGAAGAAAATAAAAAAGGAGAACTAGAGAGGCTGCACCTTAAGAGCAATAAAGGTTTATGATGACTCTACCTTACCCTTGTTCAGATTTATAACCCCCAGTGCTCTGTTTTGTTTTGGACCTTCCACCTTTCTCTTCTGCATTCCGGATTTGATGCCGCATGGCATACCATCTGTCATAATGATGTACAAGTTGCATAGAACTACATACAAACGACATAATTTCTTTTGAGTAATGTTTCATGCTACACTTCCGTTGGAGTTAGTGGCTTATATTAACACCAATGGAAGGCCAAGTAGATGGGAGCGTACTGAATATCACAATAGCGACATTCACGGAGCGGGAGTCCATAAGCATAATTAAGTTTGCAGGGGGAACGATTAGGTTGTGTTGCCCCCGCAATACGGTACGGGGGTATTTTAGGGATTACATACGGAATCCATACGCGTAGGGTTTTGGGTATTTTACAATAAATATATCTTATTGATGTAAACCTGGATCATTATCAGAATAATAGCCGCCTCTTTATGGACGTAAACAAATTGTCAAACCACGTTAAATCTGTGTCTCTCTCTCTTGATATCTCTCTTTTGATTCTATATACTGTTTATCATTATTGTGCGCAGTTACAACAACTTCCATCTCACTCGACCACTCCCGTCTCATTGGGTTGATGTAATAATGTTTAGTGGGATGGATATATAATATGTAGAATTACTTAATAGTCATTTCTTTTCCCATTTCTAATTTTATCTTTAAATTATTGAATATTACTTATTTTAAAAGCTTAAACTAATAAGAAAGATTTGATCCCTTAAATAAGCAAGACCAAATAGGTGTAATATTTAATTAAAAAGAGAGATGAATGACAAAAATAATGTTCGATCTCAAAACCTTTACAATGATATCATGTTGAGTCTAAAAGGTTAAACTAATGGAAAAGATTTGATTAAATCATTTAATTAATTTCTTTTAAGAGCCTTACACCACCCTGCACCGAATGGAAACTCTCACGTGCCTGATTTATGTGATGGATGTAGAAAATTAGAAGAACACAAAAACCAAATTTACTCTGAATCTGATAATAGAGCAAAGAGGAGCATTTTATTGATCAAAATAATCAAATAATATGGGTAATAGGGAATTGATACAACAAATATCAATTCTATTCTCATCTAGGACTGATCAGAAGAAGCTAGCTACTTGTTCAGATCCCGGCTGTTCAAATATAGACTGCTCAATTTGTCATTGAAAAATGAAGTTACAGGCATCTGAGATAACCCAGTGTAGTCACCCTGTACCTTTGCCAAGCATATGTCAGTAATGTACTTGAAGAGCTCGTGCTGCTGGGCAAAAGGTTGAGCTGCAAATTCCTCAAACGGCATCCACTATGGAGAAAAAATGTGGACCATGTGAAAAAATATGTATCAGTCAGATATGGCATGCATTATGAGAGCAGGCTCATTCAAATTATTGAGTGTAGGGGGTTCCAAGTAGCTGATCTCAGCATGGATTAAAAAAGTTAAAAAACAATGAAGTGATGGAAAAATTAAAAAACAATGAAGTAATGGAAAATAGCTATTTAAAAAAATTAAATAGCTGACCCAAAGAATCCACCTAGAGCTCAATTGTGTTAAGCCCTGTTTTGGCAACCATGTGCAGGAATGGTAAGTCATATTTCATGCATGGAAATAAGCTCTATTTTGGCAAACCCAAAACAGAGGAGGAAAGGAACCATGCCATTTATGATTGTTTTTCTATTTCTTTGTTTTTTGTTTTTTTTTTTTTTTTTTCATTTTGAAACCATATTCTAGTATCCTAAATAAACATCCACTAGCAGAGAGTTTCATATTTCATGCATGGAAATAAGCTCAATTTTGGCAAACCCAAAACAGGGGAAAAAAGGAACCATGCCATTTATGGATTGTTTTTCCATTTCTGTGTTTTTTTTTTCATTTTGAAATCATATTATAGTATTTATGTAATGGGCTTTAGGATGAAGAAAGGCCTGCAGAAATAACCAACTATTGTTCTTGTCACCTGGGAGAATTACTTTGAAATTCTTTCTTGACCTTATTGGCTATTTAAGTTTTCAATTTGATATTGCCTAGGGATCTTCTTGGGGAAAGCTTCCTTTAAATGGCAGGAATTGACACCTACATGGCTACATGTACTGTCCGTGTGTGGAACAAAGGAGTAAAAGCTCTCCCTGCTTCAATTTGAGCTCAAGTGTTTCTCATGTTAAAATTTTTTTCCGGCATTATCGGTTCTCCCTGTTCAAAGACAATACTTTGAAACCATATGGGCACCAAGTTTGTTGCTGGGACAAGCTTGTTATGTAGCAAAAAAAATCATTCATTTACATTGCCAACCAAGAACTACCTGGGCTGCCTCAATCTCGAGTTCTTGCGTCTGAATGTCAAAGGATAGAGGACGCATCATGCAAATAAAAAGTAGATCTGACTTTTCAAAGAACATCTTGTGTGATTGCCTGTAAACATCGAGCTGATTTCAGTTGTACTTCCATACAATTTTGTAAGGACTTTTGTCCCCCTTTTATTCATTCCTCCAAAAGTAATGTGACTTTTAAAATCACCAATGAATTTGAGATAGCTATATAACAGTATTAAAATCACCATTGGATTTGACTTTCGTGTGCAATATATCACATTCTATAGCCGCTAATATTAAATACATGTTAGGTCAAAGATATATTTGGGAGAATAAAACCTTTATACCTGAATGCCAGTATCTCCAGAAATTCCGTTTCAATCTGAAGCAGTAAAAACCAGTCTGTTTTAAGAAGACTATCATACCAGCAAATAATTTAGAAGGTACTAACAACATTTATTGATATATATTCAACACTTACTCCTGTTTCTTCTTCTACTTCTCTTTTGGCTGCTACAAAAATATTCTCACCCTGTAGATTGAAGAGCTCCTCTAATGATTGATAACGAAATGCATTTAGTTTTCAAATAAAGGAAAAGCATCTTGGTTAGGTACATACCTCATCAACAGTCCCAGTAGGGATTTTCCACACACCTGTTCCTTGGAACCTACCACTCTTTTCCTGAACTACAAGCACCTAGCAAAGAGAGGGGGAATCAAAGTCAGCAATATAGGAAAAAAGTGTTGAAAAATCTCAATTAAAAACAAAGACTGACAGAACTACTAAGGATGCTTTGTTGGGTTAAACCAATAATCAATAGAAAAGAGAATGTCCAAAAAAAACAAAAAACAAAAAACAAAGAAAGTGTCTAAGTTTGTAAAACATCATATCAACAAAGTGAGAGCAAGCTACCCTAAACTCCTGCATATGGATATTAAAGATCTGGTTAGATTGCTTGACACCATTACATAACCACATTGCAGGTGGATACCACGTAAATCATTTCCATTAGACAGAAAACCTTAGAGCCCCATTATCTTTTCCGGCAACGAAAATAACTCAGTATTGCAAAAAGTTTTTGAATTTCCTTGCGAATGTCAGAACCAGTGCCCAAAATTCCAATCTCTTGATTGTGACCGATGTTAATGCACCAGGGAAGACATTTTCTATGAGATAATGTATGTTTATTCACAACGATTAGGAGAAATATTAGTAAATACAGAGGAAGTACCTACCTCTCTTTTATCATTCAAAACAATAGCACCAATACTGACTCGGTGTGAAGCATTTGCAGGAATAGTACTAGTGGTTTCAGAAATCCAGCAAACCAGCATCAGGTAATTTGGCTCGGCATGGTGGAACCAAAACCCCTCCTGCCACCATTATAATAGATGCACATAGAGAAATCAATATTCAACAGAACAGATGCATCAATCAACGCACTGAGTTGCTTATAGTTATAGGGCAATTTGACTCCCACTTCTTGCAACTACTTGTTGTCACCGCAAAGTTTTTAGAAGCAGAAAATAATTACCCCAACTGCAGGTTCAACCAGATTTACAAGTCCAATGGGCAGTTTAATCCAGATGCCCTTCTTGCCCTGCGAAGTAAATTTAAAAATTAATCGGAGCTGACAATGAAAAATGCCTTTATTTTCATCAACAGATAAGAGGAAAAGAGGAAAAAGAAAAGGTAAAATCATGCTATATTGAAGATGATAAACTAACCATTATTTTAAAACCCGCGCCCCTTCATCCTATTAGATCTTTTTTTTTTTTTTGGCGTCAAAATCCACTTAAAAGTTTAAAACCATTGGACTTTGTTTTGAATAAAGCGTAGGACATATTATACAAATGAGATAAACAAAGGAAACAAATGCCACCCAAAAATTGAGATAATTTAGGTAGCCTTGGTTTACTGACATGCAAGAAGTGAACTAATGACTAACAAATTTGTACCAGTGATAATCTGTCACAAAATCAGATAAGTAAATTAACAGTCAAACAAGCAATTGAACAAACTTTCAGACCATTTATCAAGTAATGCAACGTCGAATAAGAATGACAACCTGTTGCCTCCACCTAGAGATTGAAGCTCTAAGAGAAGTAACAAAGACCTCAGAGTCCATTGCCTCCTCCATGTCCACAATGACTCCTCCATGGTTATCATTGGTCGCTGGAAGCAGTTCAGCATGCTCGGTCCCATTTTCCAACACTTGGTCCAGAACCAACATGGTTCCAATCCACAAACAAAGTTCCAAATCCGATAGAACAACCTGAAAGAAGAAAAAAAAAAAAAAAAATGTCATAATTTATTGGAGATATACATACCCGAGGCAAACCAGCTTAGTCCAATAACAACACTATATATTAAGGGAAATGCTAAGTGCTCTCCGGTGTCCTCTTGATTTAGGTGGATATTATTTTCTAGGGAAAACTTTACTTTGGCCCGCTAAACTTTCACGCGATTTTACAACCTCCCCTAAACTTTAAAATCTCTCACTTTTGATCCCTGAACTTTGAATTACTCTCAATTAGAACTCTTTTGTTAATTTTAGTCGTTAAAAATATAAAATAAAAGACTAAAATAACCCTAATTTTTAAAATAAAATATAAAAAATAAACGTTTTGAAAGTTGGAATTTTATACAAAAGTCAGGGATACATTGAGAGCAATTGAAAGTTCAGGAATCAAAGTGAGAAATTTTAAAGTTTGAGGCGGGTTTGTAAAATCACATGGAAATTCGGAGAGCCAAAGTGAAATTTTCCTATTTTCTAAAAATCGAGCAGAAGAAATAGGGCATTTTCTTTTTTCCTTTTTTTTAAAAATAAATAAATAAGGAGAAACTTCAGAAAATCCCCCAATCTTTTCAGCCTTTTACACAAACCACCCATGAACAAAAATTTCTCTCACTTCCCCCTCCCCCCGATCTTTCGTTTTCTCCCACTTAGAACCACTTTGTTAATAATCTGCCCATTATACCCCTCACCCCAAAACTAACAATGTTGTTTTGCTCAAAACAGCATAGTTTTGAGCATTAAATCATTATTATTTTTATTTTAAAAAAAGAAATTATAAATAAATAAATAAAAATTGAAAAAAAAAAGAGGAGGAAATTTGGGGTGGCTCCAGCCACCCCCACGGCCAGTCTAGGGGTGGTGGTCGAACCACCCCCATGGCCAATGGGAGACCACCCCCAAAAACCCAAAACCAATTCTTTCTTTTTCTTTTTCTTTTTTGGCCTTTTGGGGGTGGTCGGACCACCCCCTTGGCCATGGGGATGGCTGGAACCACCCCCGATTTCCTCCTCTTTTTTTTTTTTATTAAAAATTAATTTAATTTTAATTATATATATTTTCCTTTTAAAAAAATAATAATAATAATTTTAAAGCTCAAAACTACGTTGTTTTGGCAAATCACGTCTCCAAGGGTTCAAAGTGAAAGAAAACAAAAGATAAGGGGTAAGTGAGAGAAATTTTCAGTCATGGGTAGTTTGTGTAAAAGGTTAAAAGATTGGGGGACTTTATAAAGTTTTCCCAAAAAATAATAATAATATCTACCTATGAAAGGGAGGACATCCGAAAAACACCAAGAGAGCAACTAACATTCCCCCTATAATTTATTTACTGTTTATAAATTATACTCAATGTGAGATTCCATCATATGTGAAACTCCCACATAATCCACTCAGACACACCCCAAAAACAACATATTTTAAGCTCCTTGACTGCATTTTTCCTCAAACCAAACTGAAACAAAAATAAAAAACTGAGCAACTGAGCAACTGAGCAACAGCAACAGAAATGGAAAACAACAATAACATATATGTTATTGTGGTTGTTATCTCCCTCATCACAGCTAGTGACTAAATAGCAAATAACATTATTAATAGATTCCAATGATATGCTAAAACCTAAATCACAATCATAGAAGTTTAGATTCTCATAAATTACAGAGGAAAAAATCACAAAAAATAAAATAAAATAAACATATTCAGAGTAACATTCTCTAAATTTAAAAACTCACCACCTGAAAGGCTTAGTTCCGAGAGGAAACCAGAGAACTTAGGTTCTGGAGCAGAGCATTCCAACGCCACCCTTCGTTTTCTGTGTGAAAAACGACAGGCTCAGTGTCTGTTTACGTTGAAGCACAGAGCACTGTGCCAACGGGCTCTTTATAAGGACGAAAATGGTGGGTGGTGGGAAGCGGGGAAAGGTACTCTGCGACCGGTGCGCGGTGACGTAGATCCACTCATTTTTGGACCACCAATGGGATCTCCCTAAGGCGCCATGTGGGTCCCGCTTCCTTCTGCCGCCTTCCCATTTTGTCCACGTGGAAGGCGTAGAGGGAATGGACTACCATTAGTAAGTGCGTGCGAGGAAGAGTAGATCACGAAGGTACATGGCGTTATTTACCAATATTATCCATCGCATTTGCCAAAATGTGTGAGGCTAACAGCGTAATTTCATATAGCCAATTTCAGACGGTTGGCACTAGGCACTACCTCAACCTCAACGTCAAAAGTTGTGTTGTGTGCATTAAAGCCGTGAGGATTCAAAAATGTGGGTCTGGCTGTCACACTTGGACATCGACTGTTCCATGACGTTTGGAAAATTTGAAAGCGCTTTTTTTTTTTTTTTTGCAGTTTTAATAAAAGTTTAAAAATAAAGATTTTTTTTGTTAAAAAAAAATGTTTGGCTTAAAATTTTTATTTTTCAAACACAATCCTAACTATACTCTTACAAATTTGACATATCTATGAAATTAGTCATAGGTAGGAGTTGGATCTATTTAATTATGAAAATGCTATGTACATTATCAAGTTTACAATTTTAACGTAGCAATTAAAATTAATATTAGATTAGAAATTCAATGATAATATATCCAACTTTTTACTATTATGCCAGAAGGTGCACATTTGGGAGTGTGTAGCATTTTCTCTTTATTTATATGGATCGGAATATAATTGATTTATATGATTTAATACTTGTATTTCAACGTGATTTGAACCCAATACACACATAAGATTAATTAGTTATTATTAAAAATTGGACTAATTTAATTAAATAGATCAAATTAAATCCTAACTATGATAAAAATTCCGACCCTTGAACTTTTGGCGAAGGACTTTAAAAAGAGAGTGAACTAGAACTATATCATATTTGATTGATGCGACAAAAAAGTAAGAATATTTTTATGTAAATAGTAATAAAAAGTGATTGTGATGTGGTATGAAAAGTAAGAATGTTTGAATTTATTTTGAAATGAATTTTTTAGGTCTTTGGGTCCGGTTGGGTCTAGTCCTTTGACAAACATGCTCTTGGAGGGTAGTTATGATATTTCATGATTTTGTGAACCTTGATGATAAATGTTGAAGCAACTGGCAACTCTCTCTGTAAGTACAATTAAACGGTGGAAATAGATCAAATTATTATTATTATTATTATTATTATTATTTTGACATGTCTGTACAAGAGAGGAGAGGGGGACTCAAATTAGTGACCTCCGATTCATTAGGCGTAGTCCCAACCGATTAAATTATTTCTTGAGGATGGAAATAAATCAAATAAAATCATGACTATGATACAAATTCAACCCTTGAACTTTTGACAAAAGACTTGAAAAAGGGAGTGGGATAGAAATGTAGCAGATTTGATTAATGTGAAAAAAAAAAAAATTTGTATGAAAAAGTGAAGAAAAAAAAATTGTTTTGTAATTAATTTTTTATTTGAATAATAATAAAAAGTAATTAATGTGATGTAAAAAGTAAGAATATTGGAATTGATTTTGAGATGAATTTTTTGGGTCTTCGGGTACGGTCCGGTCCGGTCCGGTCCGATCGAGTTCTTTGGCAAACATGCTCTTGGAGGGTAGTTTTGAGATTTCGTGATTTTGTGAACCCAAATAATAAATATTGATGCAATTGACAACTCCCTTTGTAACTACAATTAAATAGTGGAAATAGTTCAAATTAAATTATGACTATGATACAAATTCAGCCCTTGAGCTGTTGGCAAAATACTTGAAAAAAAGAGTGGATTGAAATTATAACAGATTTGATTGATGTGAGAAAAAAAATAAGAATATTTTGTATGAAAAAATGAAAAAAAATAAAATTGTTTTGCAATAATTTTTTTATTTGAATAATAATAAAAAATAATTGATCTGATGTAAAAAGTAAGAATGTTTGAGTTGATTTTGAGAAGACTTTTTTGGGTCATTGGGTCTAGTTTTAGTTCGAATTGAGATCCCCTCCAATTACTCAAAATTGGAGAATCTCATTTTACGAAATTGTGACTCCTTGTTTTAAATTCAATGGTTTATAAAATGCCAGTTGTTTTAAAGTCCATGTTCTCCCCTCAAACTACCACCCAATTGACAATGTCCCCTCCAAACTTTCAATTGTAACAATGTCCCTCCCCCAAACTATCAAAATATTGTCAATGTCTCCCCTAAGGCTAGCAAAAAGATTAAAATGCCCCTATATATTTATCAAAAGACAAAAATACCCCTGTAAAGTGTAAACTCAAAAAACCAAATAAAATAAAATAAAATAAAACAACGTTTTTTTTAAAAAAAATTAAACAAAAATTATTTTTTAAATGATTTTTTAATGGAAATTTTTATTTAATAGAATTTTTTTTTTCAATTTTTAGAAAATTTTTATATTATTACACGGAAATTGTTATTTAAAAAAAAAAACAGAAAATTTTATTTTAAAAATTTATAAAACAAAAAAAAAATCAATATTTATAAAAAAAAATATGTTGAAATTTTTTCATTTTTTTTCTTATACAAAGGATTTGTTTTTTTAAAATTTTTAATTTTCCACCCTTTGGATATATATATATATATATATATATATTTAGTTTTATGTTTTTTTTCTAGAAGTTTTATTTTAAATTTATTTTTTATTTTTTATGATGAGCGTAGTTTCTTTATTGAGGGAAACATTGACAATATTTTGGTAGTTTGGGGAGGACATTGTGACAATTGAAAGTTTGGGGTGGGAGACATTGTCAATTTAGTCGTAGTTTGAGAGAGATTTGTGGACTTTCCCCTTTTTTATTTTAAGTTGGCTTTTGTTTTACCAAGATTTAAATAATTTTTTTTTGGCATGTCCGTACATGAGGGGGAAAGAAAATTGGAAATAGTGACATCCGCTTCATTAGGCGTGATCTCAGTTGATTGAACATCCTCTTGAGGACAAATTTAAATAATTTTATAGATCATTAAATTTAAAATAAAAAATCATAATTTTATAACATATGATTTTCCAATTTTGAGCAATTTTAGTGAATCTTATTATGGTCCATCATTTGACAAACATGCTCTAGGAGGATAGTTACGAGATTTCGTGATTTTGTGAACCCAGACAACTGGCAACTCCCTCTTTAACTACAATTAAACGGCAGACTTTTCAGGCGTTTTAGTGACGTGTGGTGAGGAGAATCTTGACCGTTTCTTTGTTTGTGAGTCTTTGAGCTTCTGTTGATAGTTTGAACTTTGAATAATGATTAATTATGATCCGGTCAGTCAAGTAAACGATTTTCGAATTTCTGATTTTTCAGTCAAAATCAGTGTTCTTTGTAGTTTAGTGAAGCCAATTTCTTTTCCTGAATAATTACTCATTTGATAATAATAATAATTAGGTGTGAAAATTGAAAACCGAATTCTTGATTATCAGCCAAAATTGAAAACTGAAATTGGGGTAGTTGGTTTTTTTTTAAAAAAAAAACCAGAGCCGAAATTGAGTTTTTGGTTAATCAATTATACAATAATCGGCCAGTTCCGATTTATATTCGATTAAATAGATTTTTTTATTTTTTATTTTGAACTTATTTTAAGTATTGGGTCTAATTTGTTGGCTTAATTTAACCATTTCGTGCCTCATTTAAAAAAAAAATTCAAAAAAATTAATAAATTTACTACATTCGAAAAATAATAATAATAATAATAATAATTATTATTATTATTATTATATACCCGGTTATAATTGGATATATAAAAACTCTAAAACTGATAACTGGAACCGGGCACCCCAATTACTGGTTTTTCCTAACCAGTTTCTCGGTTCTGGTCCTGATTTTCTGGCTTTTTTTTAAACCCTTAATAATGTGTTTTTAAATACTTTTCTTTGTTTTAATTTTGTGTACCGACATAAAGTAGAATTGATAACATGTTTGGAATTGCGTTGAAAAATATAATTTTAAATATTTTATTTTTATATTTTTAGAAGATATGCTACACATTATTCTCTCAATCATCTTAACCATTGATTTGTAGACTCATGTGGGTCTTACAAAAATTCAATAATAGATTCACCCATTCATAATAGGAAGATGAACATAAAAAAATTAAAAAAGAAAAAGAAAAAAAAGGAAGGTGATTAAAAGATGGCTGAGAAAATAATTTTTATTATTTATCTTTTACAGAAGTATCTACCTTGCTAAAGATTATCTTTTGCATAACACAATATTAGTTGAAAGATCTCGATACCCATATACTTAAATTTGAAGCTTAGATACTAGAGAAAGAGATAAGTATATCTCTAATGTTAAACATGATTTCAGATATAAATCTAAGTGAGCTTGAAATCATATTGTCAACAAGTTTTATACATGATTTGTGTCAGAAAAAATATAGGCAGTGGAATAAACAAATTTGGTGCCTCTTTCACTGAAATTGAATAGGATTAAAATTGTTTCATGTGCTTTAACTATTGTGCCTCTAGCATATATATATTTTGGGTATTGACAGCGATAGATAGAGGTGAAAAGGTAAACAACTAGTAATCGTATGCTAATCACTTTTGAGAGTGATTAGAAAAAATCGTTAATCGTAAGTAATTTAACTATTGTGTCTCTAGCATTTTTCCTTTTTTGGTAGTGACGCATTTTATTAGAGTGATAGATTGGGGTGAAAAACGAGTGTTTAATAACCGTTTGCTAACCATACTAATCTTATTAACAACTAACCGTTTATATATATACACGAAATGACGTTGTTTTTATGTTTAAATATATATAAAATATATAAAAATCTATAGATGATGTTGTATGTAGTAGGGTATTAGCATATTATCATAGAAATGAAGTCGTTTTGGTTTTTTCTTTTAATTTGTTCTTTTAAAAAGTGGTTAGGAGTTATTAGGGTTACTAACCGTCTTTTCACCCCTAGTGATAGATACCCATAAAATTAACAATCTATGTACCTTATAGTATACGTGACATTATGCACACTGTTTGATGCAACAAATATTAACATGTCGTTTAAAAAATTTAAATGACGTGATATCATGTATACCGTTAAATACAATAAAATAAAATCTAATTGGATTGCCTTTGTCCAAACCAAGATGGTTGGCAGCCCATGATGAATGGGGGCAGGGTAGCCCACCATTAATAGGTACAAATTAGAGCCATCTTAACATGTGCAATTTGACTGAAGCCTTGGTGGGATTTGATTTCACAAGTGTGGAGATTGGGTACAATCGCACTGCAAAAGCGTGTGTGCCAGATGGGACCAGGAATTTGATTGAACCCCATTATACTTGCCACCGGAAAGCATGAAACGCCATGGTCTTAGGGTCTTAGCTATATGTTCGCAACTATCATCACCTTTGAATAAAGAATTTGAATTCCATGGATGTTCAAAGTCAGAGCTCCTATACATTCCCACTAATATCATCTGGTTCCTATTAAAGGACATACAAAAAAATAAAAAGAAAGAAGAAGTTAATTGCTTCCTTCTCCTCCTTAATTACCGCTAGTTTTTATATTGGTTTCATGAACTCTTGTTTGTCACATTTAACCGTGAGTGTGTTTGGCAAACCCTTTTGTCTTTGTTATTGTAACTGATGTAGATTGATTAATATGATATAAAGTTTTATTTTGTAATTATTATTTTTATTTGGATAGTAATAAAAAGTAAATAATGTGATATAAAAGTAAAAATATTTTGGAGTTAGTAAAAAGCCGTATAGGCAACAAAAATTAAATTATTTAAAGATACGAGTCGATGAACAATATATTAATCTAACACTATTCCACCCATTAGAACGATGCCAAAGGTCGGTGGCCTAGTACCATTGTTGTGTTGACCACCGGCATTCGCAATGATGATGACACCCGTTACAATGGCAACAACCTTTGTAGATCTTTGTTACCGCCTCGTGCGGCCGTTGGAAAGGTCCCTATCTTTTATGGTTTCTTTGCCTGTTTGATGTGTTGCCTGCTATCTCAAGTCCACTGAAAAAGAAAGAAGAAGTCATGGGCTTGCAACCAATTTGGAATCCTTGCAAGCCAAACAAGAAAAAGAATCATATGATATAAGCAATGTGTTTTACCGCAGAGAATATGATTCTTATGATTCTTTATATTCTCTTTCTAAAACTTATAAAGAGAATAAAATCAATGAAGAGTAGAATGTTAACAGCAGGAGCGTAGAAGAAACGCATGGAAAAGAATATTCAGAACATGCTGAGTAATCTGTCGGCAAATCAAGTCAACAAGCTTGGCGTTAATATGATTCAATGGATCACATCTGATTTTTATAATGGGCCAGTAGTATACCCAAGAGTGAAACCCCCTAGAAATTGGCCCATTTGGCTGGCCCAAGTTGGCTCACTTTCGATAAGCCCTGTGACCCAGTTAAGCCAAGAGAGAGAGGACTTGGATCTCTCCATTTCAATTAAATGGAGAGGAACAAGTTGGTTGCTTTTAGATGGGTAATTTTGTCATTTTATTTTTGATAAAAATACCCTCTTAAAATAACTAAATGGATCCTCTTCATTTCAAATGAAATGGAGAGAATCCTAATTTAACATATTGAGACTCACATAATCAAATCAGTTACCTCATAAAGACATAAATCCCTTTATACCCAACAAAGTGCAGAAAAATATAACATGAAAAAGGAGGCAGAAATCACTCTGGAGGTAGCATAATTTAGATCGAGATCCAACATAATTCTATTTAAATCAACCGTTCGTCTCATATAAGCATCTAAAATAAGCCATGTTTCAGAATTTAATAAGAAAGTTACTTAATTAAATTTCTATTACTGAGCAGCTTTCTCATTAAATGTTAAAATATGACTTATTTTAAACGCTTGAATAAAATGAAAAAAATCTAAAAATCTGAAATTTTAAAAAAATTATTAGAGATCTTAATCCGCATAATTCTTACCAAATACTCATAATTCTTTAATTTTTGTTTAGCTCATTTCATTTTTTAATAAATACCAACTTAATTATCAGAGTGATCTATTAAACCCGATAAGACACTTGATGCTAGACCTATCTTTTTCTACAAATTATCTCAACTCAGGATTTAGCATCAAATCAAATGATGGTTCAGATCCGTACCCATTTCATCCCATCCTGGATCCAACTATCATACAGATTGATAACTTGTGAATCCCTTTGATTTTCCTAATGAATCGTTTGCTTAAAGAAAAGGGTACAAGTTTCTTCCACATAGGCCATTAAGTCATACTATGGGCACCCACAAAAAGTCGTAATTATTACATAATTGCTAATAAAAGAAAAATAAAAAATGGGAGAACTTCTACAAAAAAATTGGGAGAACCGTTTTTTTATTTTATTTTTTATAATTTCTTAATTGGCAAGTATGCTCTCTGACTGACTTAGAAATTTTGCTAGAATTTATCCATATAATTATGAAATTAATTATGATTAATGAATACAAAATTTTCCCTGAGAAAAGAAAAACTCAAATTAAATAATAAGGAAAAGCATGGGCACCGTGGTAATCTTGCAAGGGTGAATGAATGAAATTCTTTCCTGATATGCAGGGGAGGCCAGTGCATGTTTTGGCTGTTGGGGTCTCCTTAAAAGAAGCCAAAAAAAAGAAAAAGAAATAAAAAAAGAAATAAAAATTTGACGCTCTCTGTGAGCAAGAGAGGGAGGAAAATAAAAGGCCTCACTCTCCCACCTTTATTTTGATCAACTTTGTCGAGGGGGAAGAGAGGTGGTGTAGAAAGCAGTAGAGTTTTGAGCCGGTGACCATGTCTCTGGGGTACGCAGAGAAGCTTTCGTTCATAGAAGATGTGGGCAACGTTGGAATGACGGAGCATTTCGACCCACCTCACGTTTTGCAAGAAAAAGTGGGGGGTTTTTCTTTTCTCTTTGCCATTCACATTCTTGCTCTTTTGGGTCATCTTTTGTGCTTCTACTTTGCATGTTGTTTGTCGTTGTGGCTTGGTAACTTTAATGATCTTGTGGCACTGTGATACCCCCTGAATGTAACTTAGTCTTCTGTGCTTGAACTTGGCGAAAGTATGGTTCTTTTTTGTGCTTCTGCAATAGCTTGCTGTGGGGCTTTGTTGTGTGTGCTATTCTGGCTGGTTTTATGAGATCTCATATCTGGGCTTTTACATTCATATCTACTAGAATTGGATTTCACTTGATTTGGTGGTGATTAAGCTGAAATTTGTGTACCCATTTCTGGTTTAGCGATAATAGATATGATGGTTAGGTAGCAATTGTAGTTTACTTGTGTGACATTCTTGATCACCAACATGCTTCTCATGGGAAATTGCAAGGGTCGCGTTCTTTTTTCTGGGATGCCAGTTTTTTTTAGAAGTAAAAAAAAAATCTCTGGATTCTGATGGAATGAACAGTTCTGTGGGGCTTTGGATGTTTAAGAAATACATGCGTAGGATTGTGGCATTTATAATTGAATTTTGTAGATAGTTGAACAATTATGCGCTCCTTTGGTATGTACTCTAGGAATATGTAACAGAAAGATGACTTTCTTGTTAATAAAGTGAAAAGTGATGCAATAGAATTATGGATTTAGACAGGTGGGATGAGTAAAAAGGTTTAATGATCCTCCTCAACAGAATGTAGTTGGATTTAAGAGAAGAAAACATTTGGTGTGAACCCTTTTTTTAGGCGATGTAGGAAGAGAAATATGCATGTTTTTTGTTTTTTGACGATTCCATATGTGGTTGTAAACCTAGGATTCTAATACCTATTCTCCCCCTTTTACATCATCTTCTTGGCAACCAAAAAACCCGGAGGACTCTTGGAAGGTGGGAATATCTTTGTTCTTCCTCCTTCAGTTTTAATAGTGATTCAGCTGTTGGTGGATCTATTATGATTTATATTCATCCCAGTAGAATTCTCCCCCAAATTACTATTCATGCCAAGAAGAAGATATTATGCTTTCAAGCTGCTAATTCAATTAACCTTATTTCAAATTTCTTCACTTTTGTGTTTTTGGTCCTCTCAAGGTTTTCTTCCTGTGTTTATTGAAATAAAATTGCTCAAGTCTTTATGTGTTTTCTAGTTATGGTAATCTCAACTGGGTTTTTTCCCCCTCTTGGCAGATTGAACGACTTGCTATGATGATAAAAAAGGTTTGAACTTGCAACATCTCACTTATCTCATTGATGATAAATAAGTCCTTGTTTTGAGATTTTATATTGATCAGCCTCTTAAAATCATTTGTTTCTACTTGCAGAGTAAGCATCTAGTGGTGTTTACAGGTGCAGGAATATCAACTTCTTGTGGTATACCTGATTTTCGAGGTCCCAAGGGAATATGGACACTTCAGGTGAAAATTGTGAATTCATATAGCCCAGGAGTTTAATGAGCCCCTTCTTCTTTTTGCAAAGCACATTAGTTTAACAATCCTTCCTCCCCTGCCACAACCACTTCAATTGAACTTAGAAAGGGCTATTTAAATTTAACAAACAGCTCAGTGGAGTGTTTACAAATTAATTTATGATCTGTTACAAAATTTTGTGTTCTTAATGATCCACGTGTGGGGATTTATTTGTTCTTATTGTTAGAATGTTAATTATTAGTTGATGAGCTGTCCAAATGAATTATATATGTGTTTGGAAAAAAAGATGAAGACGTTCCTTTAATTTGTTTTGATCACTGCCATTATTTATTGTAAAGACGTTCCTTCTTATTTCACGCAAATGTGTCTTACCATAGTCTGTTTTAGCAGTCACCAAAATAATTATCTCATTGTAAATCCCTGTGTGGTTCTTCTGATCCTGAATTATTGTTACAGCGTGAAGGCAAAGCCTTGCCTGAAGCATCACTGCCATTTCACCGTGCAATGCCGAGCTTGACCCATATGGCTTTGGTTGCACTAGAAAAGGCTGGTGTTTTGAAGTTTCTTATAAGTCAGGTATGGTTACTTGATTTCATTTTTTAGCTATATACTGATATTATCCCACTGGGAGATTCTTTAACTCAAACTTTGATTAATGAGTGCTTAATCTAGCTTCATTCTGCTTAAAATTTGTTTCCTTCTTTTGATGCTCGCCTGAGCCATTACTTCATGCTATTAACTGTTCTTTCTGAGAATATTTTTGTTGTCCCATGACTGAAAAAGGCTGTGAGGAATGTTCATATATTTTTGCTATTTGGAACAGCTCAGACATACTACTGATAGGTTTACATTATGGGTTTTTGCTCACCTTGGGTGCATACATAATTCTTTCTTCAATCATGCTAAGTGCAAAATAATGTCAAATGACATAAATATTTTATCCATTTCTCGTGTCTTTTAGCGTTGCATTCTGTCATATGAATCATTATGAAGCATTATATTAAAATAAATGGGTTTACTTTTCTGATATCATTTCCTATAATTATTACATTTAAATGCTAGAATGTTGATGGCCTCCATCTTCGGTCTGGAATTCCAAGGGAGAAACTTGCTGAGTTGCATGGGAACTCCTTTATGGAAGCTTGCCCTTCATGTGGAGCCGAGTAAGACTAGATATTTTGGTTGAAACTGATTTTGTAATTACATTGTGTCACCATTCTTTGAATTTTTCTCCTTTATTTATTTGGGGCTCATTGTATTCTACTTAGTTGATATTTGGTTTGAAAAAGTAGCCACTTGTTGATGCTCTTTTTATTGTTTGCACCTGTCTAGGTACATGCGGGATTTTGAGGTGGAAACTATTGGTTTGAAGGAGACATCAAGACGTTGTTCTGATGAAAAATGTGGAGCAAAACTGAAGGATACAGTTCTGGACTGGGAGGTACTATATTCTTTATTTTCTTTGTTGCATTTTAGTTATGGTTCAAAATTAAAAATTATTATTGTTATATAGTGGGTTGCTTGGTTGTGGCTTTTCAAACTAATTGATTTATTTATAATGCAAATATTTTAAATACTGGGAAAGGCAAGTTAGACATCGATCTTTTTAGGCCTCATAGGAGTGTAAAATCTAAATCAAATATGAAGCAGTGACCTCAAATTTTGATATTAGTAGACAATGGAATGACCTTTTTCAACTAGTTTGAGACAAAATATCTTGTTTCTGAAGCTGGATTATGGACCAATTTAATTCAACTTGAATCCTCTAATATCAAAAAACCAACATTTGATTATAATTGTCATGATTTTATGTAGGGAAGCCTTCTCTTCTTGTACTCACTCTATGGAGTAGTTTCCCGAACTACCTATCTATGAAATTCATTAATAACAGCTTATTGTTGGACAGTCACGAGGAATTGTGAAAATAAAATCTTGCCTGAGCTTTGCCATTGTGCCATTTCTTTGAAACATTATAAAAGCTTTTGAGTTCAGACTGTGAGTAAAAGTTCATATTTGAATTCTCCATTTTTTACCTAAGCTATGAAATCTAGTTTGAGATACATGAAAGTAAAAAGTTTGCCAAAGTCCCAATTACATCTTTCATTCTTGAAGCTCTTTTTATCCACCCTGAAGCCAGTAAAGCATAATTAGTAGTCTCTGTTAAATGCTCTTTTCCCATCATTTTAAATTTATGTAAAGGTTTGTATAATATTGTAGGTAGGAGAAGGATGAAAGCGTTAGTCATATTTTAGTTATTGAACGGAGTTGTTGTGCCACATTGGTTGTAAAGTTATTACTTATTATCATGTAAAGAGAGATCGGACTTATTATTTTTATATGAAGTGACAATAGTATACTATATCATGTGTAGCAATGGATAGATGTTTTGGTTCAACAATTAGATCATTCTGAGAACATTCTATAGTCAAGTTTGAAGAAAAATTTGGACACCAGATACTCGCTATGCTTGCAACAAGTCTTTATAGCATTTGTTTTGTGGTTCTTAATGCAGGGGGAGGTTTTGTGTGTTGACCTATCTAAAATAATCTACAGGCTAAAAAAGTAGGGGAGAAAATTGAATGGTACCTATGGCTAATTTTTTAAATTTCTTCAAAGCACAGTTCGCTGAGAAATCTCTCTCTGCATACAGGATGCCTTACCCCCAAAGGAGATGGATCCTGCTGAGAAGCACTGCAGGATGGCTGATGTTGTATTATGTTTGGGGACAAGGTAAGAGCACGGTTCTTTACTTGACAGTTCTACATCCTCTTTTTCATTCTCAACTTGTCTTGTATGAGGAATTCTTATAACTGGGCCCCGTGATCAATTTTTTTGTTGACCTCCTCAGCAAACTTGATTGAAGAGCTGTTGGGCTCCTGTTCTGAATCTTCTTCAATTCATGTTTTTTGTTTGTTTGTTACGATTGTGTGCATGATTTCTCCATGCAGTTTGCAAATAACTCCAGCATGTAACCTTCCTCTTAAATCACTCCGTGGTGGGGGAAAGATTGTAATTGTGAATCTTCAGGTACTTCTTCTTTGTCCCAAATGGATTCACTGCTTACTCAGACAAAGAAAAAATTGAATTAAAAGCTCAATTACTTCCAACAAAAGCCCAAATGTTCATGGGTGGTTGAGGCTTGCACATATAAGAAACTGGTGCAATATTGAATTGTTACTCTCTCTACTTTTTACTTCATGCCCGTTCAATATCTTTGAGATGGCAGTTTACATATATGCTTAGGAATCTATACTCTAGTTGCCTAAAGTGTGCTTTCCTCAAATTTACAGAAAACTCCTAAGGACAAGAAAGCAAGTATAGTGATCCATGGGCGTGTGGATAAGGTATTGCAATTTATGTCTTTTGAGTGAGATTTTTCATGTTTGTTTCTCCCCCCGTCGCTCTGAACTAGTGAGAATAGCATCAAGTGGCATTGTTTGAAATTTCTTTTACCTAGCTGAGGTTCTTTTGCCTGCTTGAGTCTGTATATAGGATGTATGTCTTAGCCTTCAGTCTTGGTAATAAAGTATATTTTATTCAAAGTTGGTCAGGATGCGAACAGTGTAAATGTATTTAGATATTAATTTCTCATTATCAGGCATATATTCTGGCTTGACTTGGCCTTCTGCTATATATAATTTATTTATTTGAAATAGAACAGGTTGTTGCAGGTGTCATGGACTTTCTTAACCTGCAAATTCCACCATTTGTCAGGATTGATCTTTTCCAGGCCATTCTAACTCAAGCCTTGAGTATAGGTAACTTTATTTGGATTTGTAATCACTATTCTTAAGGATACACTCAGTGACATGAACACACATATTACATATGTGAAGCAGATCTGTTATCCTTCTAATGGGCCCATTTTTAGGCTAGTGTCTGACTATGACAAATTTAAGTGGCAGCGATGGGCTTAACTTTTAGGTAACTTTATTTGAATTTGTAATCACTATTCTTAAGGATATACTCAGTGACATGAACACGCATATTACTACATATGTGAAGCAGATCTGTTATCCTTCTAATGGGCCCATTTTTAGGCTAGTGTCTGACTATGACAAATTTAAGTGGCAGCGATGGGCTTAACTTAACCATCTGCATATTTTACTGGATGAATAGTTTGACCTTGGCTTCACTATTAGATTTGTTGGTGAAGCCAATCCTTGGCATTGGGGTGTCTCGCTCTTATGAGCCTGTGCTTTGTGTCTTATTTTCTAATGCATACCCCATCATGATGACATCTGTCTCTCTCTCATTGGGTTTTGTTTCAACAGACACAAGACCTTCATTTAAATACTTTGAACCAGGACTTTTAGTGTGTTAACTTCACTCAATCTGATCTGACTGGGCTAAAGGATATTGGCAGCATTTTTCTGTGCAATATTATATATATATTGAATATTACTTATAAAAAAAAAATATATTGAATTCCTGTTCTCTGCCAGTTAACCCCGTGTGAGAGAAATGGTTGTGTTTCCTTATATTATCCCTAATTCTAGCTCGTAGACATTATTTTTGAAGCACAAAAAGCAAGGAGTTACAGGACTGACTTCTAATTATTTGAGGATTTAGTCTTCTAGTTTTCTTATATAGTCTGCCTTCTTGGACTACAGATAAAAAATATGTGAACTGGACCCTCCAAATAGCAAGTATACATGGACACAGAGCTCCATTGCCATTGTCAAATCCGTTGAGGTGATTTTATGTTTAGACATGCTACTTCTCATTTCCCTTGAGCAAGAATATCTGTAGTCTCTTTGTAAGTTTCTGTGGGAGTCCATATTTTAACTCCAAAAGGGAGGCTGCAATGACCTCCAAGCCCATACTTATAGTTTGTTTGAATACCTTACTGCAAGTTCGTTTGCTTGTCATTATTAACAAGAAATTTGTTTTAGTAATTTAATTGCTCTGATATTTTACAGCTTTGCCTCTCCATGGTAATCAAATAAACTGTAAAATTGAAAGGCGATGACCCTTGCTTAAAAAAATTGACTAAATCTAAAAAATGGCCACTTTTGTAAGTAGTTTCCCTAGGGTAGCTATAGGGTGGTTATGATATCCCGTGTCACATGAGATATTTTAATTACCAAGTCATTTTGCTCTTATGTAGCCATTTCTTCCTACTCGGGTTAACCTTTCTGCTGCATCGCATCCAGGTTTCCTTCTTGGACAAGCAGGATTATAAAGCAGCTATGTTACATGTGCAACCGTTTCGGCTAAAAAGGTGTCTCCAATGCTATCCTATGTTGTGTGGTACTTAATTGTTCTGGCTTTTGCCAAAATAAGAAAGAAAAAGAAAAAATGCATATGAGTGCTAGTATATCTATACCCAGCAATTTTGAGTGTCATAATGTTTTCTACTGTATATAGTTACCACCAGGGATTCAAAAATTTGAGGTAGATAGGGGACCGTATTAGTATATGCTTTTAAGCCTGCCATAAGCTTTCAGTATCTAATATGGAATTTCTTCGAAATGAGAAAATTTGGTGTAATGGAATTTATTGTATATGATCAGTAAATGATGCATGATCCTAGCCTGTGACTTGGATTTTGTCAAGTTGCTTGGCCTTTTATGAACAAAGTTGAATGGTTCCAATTGTTGATTCATATTTTTGTGAATTCAGCCCGAGGAGATAGGAGTAATAGAATGGGATATCACATAGGTTAGCAAGTGTACTATCACTGATAGGTTGGCTCGGCATTTTTTAATTTCTTGCTGCATCCTTTTCTTCTTACATTGTTGTTATTGATATGTGTCAGGAGAACCATGCAGACAAAATCATTTGAATTGGGTTTAAAACTCAATTTCAGTGATGGCTGTGGCTGTCAGTCTGTTGAAATTAGTATCCCCATTGATTTTAAGGTGAGAAGATAGATCTGTTCTATTTATTTCATCGTCTTTTAAATTAATTTTTTTTGTTGGTAATTTTGTACACATGCACTCGGTGGTGGTACATGATTTTCACTTGCATGATAAATCAATATTACATGATGCTGATGGTAGTTTACAAGGCACTTCTTCAGTTTAGATAATTGTTTATATTTCAGCAAACTGTAAGCCATTTAATGGCTTTTCAGCTATAATATTTTTTCGACCACAAAAAGCTTTTCCTTTAGCAGGAAAATATAGATAACATTTTCAAGACAGATATCTCTTTTGTATTCACAATCTAGTTGACGATTCTCAAGCAGGCTACAAATAAATTAAATTATTTTGAATAACTTCTGAACTAAGCCATGCTGTTCACCGGATGCGCATCAGCCTTGCTTTTGTTGGCAACTGTTAGTTTGTGCTTGTTTCTCAAAACTGAGTATTTTTCGTATAGGAGAAAGGAAATATGTATGTGTGTGTACTTACACATACATAAGGCACGTTCCTACATATTTCTGTATGTACATTAAGAGCAGATGATTTTCCATATGTTGATTGACATTTGACCAAGATATTCTAGGTGGACTGAATAAAATACTCATTTGTTCTCAAATTTGTACCTTGTCACTTTGCAGGTTTCAACTGACTGTTTTAATCTTGAAGAAGAAGCCGAACTTCAAAAGCTTCGAGACACAGCAATTCAAGATTTGTGCTGCGGGCAGAGTGCAGTTATTGAGAGAAAGGCCATCTTGACCCCAAAAAGTGAGGTTACTGTCTATGCAATTGTAACAAACATTGTTCAGCACAGTAAAACCTCCAAAGCCTTAGCTGATTCTCTCAGTAATGGCAATGTTAAAAGGCGAAGAGAAAGTTTAAATGGGACCGGAACATCTAGGAAGCGGTCAAAAGGGCATACGCGGAAAGTTAGATCTTAGAGAATGTAAGGTTGTGATTTGGGTTTTGTAGATATGTTATTCATTAAAACTAACATAAACTATAGTTTGACTCTAAAATGCAGGGACTGGGTGAATTTTGTTAGATACTGCACTCGGTCTCCCCAGCTATGGATAGGGGAAGTGTTATTGGTTGCTGGGTTAGCATAATTTACAATTTACTTTTGTAAGTTTGATTTTTGAGATCATTTAGTGTTCCATAGTGAGCATCTCATATTATCTTCCCTGTCTCTCTGTCTCTGTCTCTCTTTTCATCCTGATTTCAATTAAAACATGTTACTATTGATTACTGATGTTATAATGGGAATGATTTGTCATATAACCAAACATTAACACACAAGAATCTGTAAGTTGCTTCTTCAACATCTTTTCTGTAATGAAGAGCACACCTTAACCCTCCTTAAGGCATGGTTTTACTTCGATTATTATTATCTTTTTATCAATAAGACAATATGCGATAAACAAAACATCACAATGGGCTTAATTTCAAGGGCCATAGGCTCAGTTTCTGGATAGGGTACCCATTGTCTCCCATTCCAACTGGTTTCCCTTGTACTAATCAAATAGATGGTAACTGGCGTAACTGCGTTTTTTACAAGTGTATCCTTCCATTACCTTTGTTACATAAGATATGGTACCATGCAAAAACTACAAATTATGGTAACAAATATACAATAAGTTGGCAGCTTGAATTGTAAAGTGAATGTGAGAATCACGTGCTCTAACAACACATGTTAGTTTAATATATAAATTGAGAGAGTAATTTCTTTTACATCAGTAGGGGTGTGATAAATGTGAGATGAAAGTATAGTTTATAATATTACTCTCTAGTTTATAGTGTTACATGGCCTTTAAAAAAAAAAAAAAAGGAATTAAAAAGAGAATAAAAGGAAATCGCACAAGGGGAAGAAGAGATTTTACAAATCTTATGGTGCAAATTTGAAATTTTAGAACTTGAAGTTAAAAATGGTAAAGTTGTTGTCCCAACTCAATTCATTAATCGTTGTTAAAGACACAATATGTACAATCATGGCAAGTAAATCAATCAATGATTCTCTATTGAACATATATTTACAAAATTATGGAAAGTAAGATAGAACATTGATTGCAAAGGCATTGCAATAATCCTTGCGAAAAACAATAAATTATTTATATTTTGAGCAATATTATCTCTCACACGAATTATAGATTTTATTATAATTTTTTTTTGACATATCCACACAAGAGGGGGACAAAAATTCGAACTAATGACCTCTACCGATTGAGCTACCTCATAGGAACAGATTTCATTATAAATTAGATCCATACTAATTACTATCATGTGGAGGTAAAAAAAAAAAAAAAAAATCTTTTAGAGAACTAAAATAAGGACTTACAAAAAAAACGCATCACACATATATGAAATGAAACTATTACTACAAAAATTTTCAAACTAATTAAAAATTTATGAAGTTTCAAAAATACATGAGATATATGACAAGTTAATGATTTTATGACAAGTTTATCTAGATATGGAAATAATAACAGTTCACTAGCTTCAAGATAAAAATGATAAATAAATAAATAAATATTAATTCTCAAGTACTTGGGAACCTATGAGAAGTCATGAAATAGAATTCCTAAAGTATCGTTACCTTCCCAATAGTGGTAATTATATATTACCATTTTTGTCTCATTCTCAGAAAACACCCTTGCTAGATCATTTTTGCTTGGCATTCTAAATTGAAAAGAAAAAATAAGGATATGTAACCAAAGAGTGAAATTTACCACAATTAAGAATAACCATGGTTGAACCGGATTAGAATCCTTTGCAACAATTTGAATGGTAAATGTGAGAGTCTTTATAGGCTCACCTGCCCAAACAAATAGGTGCGTTGCTCGAGACCTGTTTGAAAAAATTAACCCCATAAAGACTCTTTCACATTTACTGCATAAATTGTTAACTGTCCAAACAACAAAACTGCAGATAATTGGTATTTATTTGGCTCAAGCAAAGCCAAATAGTCTCTCCATTAATGTGTCAAAAATTAATTGGTTTGGTGTTAATGAAGTCATGATAGACAGGTGCCATTAACTAAGATGAAAATTATTGCAAAATATCAGTCACCAATGCCCTAATATTATTCAAGCCAACAACTCATGGTATTGAGAAGCCACCTGTTGGTCCCGGTAAAGGCAACCCTCTTGGCCAATCACAGAGGCTGTTACAACCGGCAATACTGGGTTCCTCGTTGAAAACGCCGGTACGCCACTTGGACTCCACCATCACAACTCTATAAAACCCCCCATTTGGAATGCCCATTCAAGAGACAGGCTTTGTCAACAAGCAACCAAAAAAGGAAGAAGAAGAAGTTGTTTCAGAGAAGAAACAATAATGGAACGTGGGGTTGGGTTCCATCGCTATCGCAGGCATGCAAAATCAAGCTCTGGTAAAGTAAATATATATACAAATAATATATATGCTTTCTTTTTATTTTTTATTTTTTATTTTTAGTATGTATATGTAACTATGTTGCATGCATGGAGGATATTTTATCTGGAAAAATTTGTTTAATGGGCTTCTCTGAAATTTTTTTGTGCAGTATATGAATATGTTCTTGCATTTTTTGTTAGATTCAACCTTGGTTTTTGCATGCAAATGTATATTATTCCACCTGAAGGCTCCATCCTTCTATTCTTTTGCCTTTAGTAAAGGATCTATGCAGCTTCTCAGGGCTAGCTAGCTTTAATCTTTGGTCAAGATTTTAACATTGTTTCTTGCTTATTGAATGAAATAAAAGCTATATCTATATATATCTATATATATATATATATGAAAAGAGGAAAAGGGAAGGAAAGAGGAAGGGTAATACATTTTGGGCACCTTTGACCACATGATGATCTTGTTTTTCCATTGACTTGAAGTCTATAACGCTTGCTCGAATGGTTGCTGAACATGGTGTGAGAAGAATCATTTTCTGTTTGTTCTATTTTTTTTTTCCTTTTGAATATTTTCAATGACGTGGCATGCATGCAGGGCTACCCTGCAGGTGGGTCCATTCCGTCCCAAATGAATTACAATAGAAATGAAAAACCCATTTGGTTCTTTTTTTCAATCTTTGCTAGCTGATCATTTCTGCATAAAAAATCTCGATTCTTAATTGATTTTTTCACCATTGCTTACATATATTACTGAGTTTGATGATAACGTACACTTTATCTTCTCTCTTTAATTAATTTATTAAAAAAAAAGAACAAAAATCTTAACAAATAATCTAAAACACAAAACATAGTATATATTGACTTTTATGGGAGACAAAGACATGGTGCTGGTGCACACAATGGTACTTCAAAGTTCAAACTTTGGCCTCAGTAAAGATGTGAAAAAAGAGAAACATTGAGGAGAGGAAACGGTTTTGAATGAGAGAGAGAGATCTAGAGAGAGAGAGCCATTTAAGAGTGGCCTAGATTACCAAGCAGATTATATTATATTATATAATTTATATATATAATATTACAAATTACAAGCAAAGAACATCTGAACAAAAGCAGTAAAAGCACTTTTTCTGAGCCATGGTGGCACGTGGATCATGCAAAAGGGTTGTTCCTCTAGCTGGGAATTTGTCTGGTTTCTGGGTTGGCTTGAGAAACAGACAAAGTTTGAGCAGAGGAAGATGCTTCTCTTATAAATGCCCTCGACCCTTTTGCGTTTAACTCCTCTCATTCTTAAGTCAGCTGTCACCTACCTAGCCCCACTGTTAATTCATATTTACAATACCCAATTCCCTTCTTAATTTTCCCACTCTGATTTTTTACTTTGATTTTTTTTCTTTTCTTTGTAGTAATCTTTTTATTTTTATTTTTTATATGTCCACACAAGAGAGGGGAAAAAGATTAAATTTTAGTAATCTATTTATTACATCTATTGTGTCACATTAGTCATTGTGAAATCAATGTGTGAAAAAATCGATCCTCTCTATGTTATTTTAAATGAAATAGAGGGCATTTATTTAATGGTTAGAGTTTAAAATTAATGCACCTAGCAGTTTAGATAATTTTTCATTATTTAAATTTTTTAAAAGGCATACGAGTGTCGATTTCATATAAATCGTTAGATGTACCAACTTTAATTTTGAAAATAAAATATATATTATCTATTTCATTTGAAATGGAGATCATCCTAATAAAATATGAAAGCATACTTGATTTGCTTATGTTATAACGGCTTTCTTAAATGATTTGTTTGATGATATTAACTATTAAATTCATCCTGACTTTATAATTTATATATTTACTAGAAATGGTAAGTTAGCATATATGATAGCAACTAGTCTTAAATATATTTAACTTTTAACTTTGTTTATCTCTTTTTAAAAGTCAAGATTCCATGCATTAAGTGTCATCTATTAGGAGGAAGTGTTAAAATATTGATCATTTCTTAGTAATTTAGGGATTTGGATTCTCTATATCTCAAGTCAATCCATTTCATAAAATCCATATTAGATTTTACAACTTAGACTTTTTGAACGAGAGTACTTAAAAGATTCATAGTTGAATAATTTTGTTTTTGCATTTTTACAAACCCTTTTTAGATTGAAATTCAGACAAAAAATGTGAAAGTTTCAGTGAGGCTCATTTAGCCAAACAGGTATTAGGGAGTTCGCCCACTTGTTGGGACAATCATATTATATTGAAATTCTCTCACATTTACTGTCCAAATTGCTAACCATCCGGACAACAAATTACTGGAGATTCGAACCGCCTTTATGGTCATAGAGTACACTCTTATATTAATTATAATATTATTCATTTCAGCCTCGACCGTAGTGGTGTTACCTAATGACTCAAACAGCAACACTCCAAGCACAAACAACGACAATATCAACGCCAACACCTGTAATGGCGATCAGCAAGCTCCACAGCCATGCATGGTGCGTGAACAAGACCAATACATGCCCATAGCCAACGTGATACGCATCATGCGCCGTATTCTACCGTCCCATGCAAAGATCTCCGACGACGCCAAGGAGACAATCCAAGAGTGCGTGTCGGAGTACATCAGCTTCATCACCGGGGAGGCCAACGAGCGGTGCCAGAGGGAGCAGCGGAAGACTGTCACCGCCGAGGACGTGCTTTGGGCAATGGGAAAGCTGGGTTTCGACGACTACATTGAGCCGCTCACTGCGTACCTCAACCGCTACCGTGAGGCGGAGAATGAGCGGAACACTTCGCGTGGGGATCAGCTGCTTTTTCTTAAGCGTGGGATGGAGATTAATCATCATGGCCCTATTGGGATGCCGCCGCCTTATGGGTCTGGGTACCCCATGGGCCATTTCTCCGGGATGCTTGATTCTGCTGCTGCAATGGGCGGCGGGGGGTACTATAGGGATATGGCTGGTGGCGGGGCCTCCTCCACTGCCCAGAATACTTTGGCCAGCTTTGATCCTTTTGTTCAGTTCAAATGACCAGGAATAAGATCGATGTGGGTAGCAATCCTTTTGTTATATGCTATTATAGTTTTAAGATTTTTTCGATGGCTTTGATCCCATCACATAATGGGCTCTCTTTGCTCAAGTTGTCTTTCGGCCATTTTTGGTCGCTCTCTGCTTTCATCTCAGTAAAGAGTTAAAATGGACTTCTAAATTTTGATGGAGTTACAAATGGCTGTGAAATTCAGCTTGGTCCCAAATTAAGGCTCTTAGTTTTGACACGACATGCGAATCCGAATTCAACAAAAAATTAATAGGTTATAGTTGAAAAGCTTGACCTGTTTAATTAAAAAGTAAATACTCATGCATCGACATGATTTGAATCTGACATGTAAACACGAATTGTTATTCCTTAAGTTAGTGCTTTGATAAGAGGACAAAGATCATCTCTATTTCATAGTCAAGATTTAAAATATGTACATCAAACAATGTATATAATTCTATTTTTTTCTTCTTCTAAAAAACAGTGTTAACTTTGACTTTATATACACCATTAGATACAATAGCTTTAAACTTAGACCATGAAACTGAAATGATTGTCACCCTTAATTACATTGCATTTGTAGTTACCATCGAGCCCTAATGAGATCTCAGCGATTTAAGCGGCTTGACAACATTTTTGGCCTGCATTTCAGGTTAAATTGCCATTACAATAGACAAGGAAATGGTTGGTTTTGAGCGTGTAAAACCATGGTTTACTATTGACGGCGAGATATGAATTAATGGCTCAGACACCTAATTCTTCGTCTTGTAATCAATCTCTTCAAGCTAAAAAGAGACTGCAAAGGTTCTTTCTAAGAAGATGATGTATATATAGGCATTTTGTGTTAATCATATAAATTATAGAATGCCGTGTAGAAGACCATCATGAAGGCTTGGAATACAAGAGTCAAACACTCCTCGAGAAAAAGCTCAAAAGGATGACTTTCAAGAGCTTTCGGAGTATTTGCTTGCATCCAATCGAATGAGATTTCTACCTGAAAGATATGATATATTATGGTTTTTACATATGAAGATCAGTGGTATACAACAGTCCCAATATGATGATGCCGAGCTCATCATTTTTCAACTGCGATTCAAGTACAAATGCTGTTCTCGTATATAATCTATCACTTCATCTGCTGTCAGATATTTTATCGACAACCCTCTCGAAATGCAGTCCCTGATGATGTACATTTAAATTATTATAATTTAAAAAAAAAAAAAATGACTTTCTTCAGTAATAAAATTTATCAGTTTTCAATCCCCTTTAGTATTGTCAATAAACAAATACTATCTACCTTAATCTTGTTGAGCTGATTTGATTTGGTATAAGCTCATCCACGACTTTAATGTTACCCTGCAAAAACAAAACCAATATTAGAGACAATGCGTTCAGGATGGACCAAAAAGCCTTGGAGTGTGTAAAGCAGCCATGAATTAAAACCAAGTATTCAAATTCTGAAGACAATTGGAAATTTGGACCAGTTTAACCCTTTTTAAATAGTTTCCAGAATTTGGTCAAAATGCAAAAATGTTGACATTTGATATGCATACAAAAAGGGACATCCATAGTCGTTCAAACTTCAAACAACACCAAAAAACAAGGGAATGAATGAAATATTCTGGTTACCTTGTATTCATTCAGAATTTCATCATCAGAAATAATTTTCTCAACATCTTGTCCTTCTCTGTGAATGCAAACCACGCCATAATCACTGCATATGGCCCTGACCTGGAGAACAATCAAAAGATTTGTAGATAATTATAATCCACTGCAATGAATGACGGATCAATTCGAAGAGGTTTGACCCATATCCCTGAAGACGCCCATATCCCCTGAAGACATCATATCTACATACCTAAGAAATCCAACTTCTCAGATAACTTTACAATGCATTTCTGTTCAAATATATGCTCCTAATAATGAAGAACATTTAAATAAATCCTTCTATTCAAACTTATACACTACCTTCCTATGTAATTTGCATTTTGAGATTCTCATAAACTAAAGAACTACAAACATCCAAATCTAAGGACAGGTCATTGTCTTCCATAGCAATGCAGAGTAAAATTCCAATATCAAATGGCTCAAATCAGATGGCTATCCCATGATAACCACCTACTACATATGGTGAGAGTACATACCTGGTCAGGAATCCAGAATCCAGGAATGCCAAAAGAATGGAGCAGATCAGAACCACAGACAAGCATAACCTTAAGGGATTCTACGAGGAGCAGGAGAAAAACAAGTTAATGCCATTCCATTTAAACCAAAAATGAAACACATGTAACCCCAGTCAGAACCGATATACATTAAAATGATCAATCAAAGACATTAAATACAAAAACAGAGTCAATATCAGTAGCAACTAATATATTTTCAATCTAAGGCTGACTACCCCATTAGGGGTAGCCTTTCTCCTCTCCTCCCCAAATCGCTTTCCTCCCATCGGTTGAACCTAACATCCAAGACCTCCTTTTAAAGGGCTTTTTCAGCAACAGATCCCTCCACGTAAATCCAAATTTAAATTGACAAAGCATTCCTAATAAATCTCCTAATATAACAGCCATCCAATTTTGCTATATGTCAATCACTCAAAAGCAAAGAAAAGATACCACTTTTGCTTAACATACCTCTAGATACCACTCCACCCTCGCATAAAATACTCTTCACTCTAGATAAAACAGTTAAAGTGCGTTGAAAGGTACTTTGCCTTGCCTGTAACAAGGATTTAGAACTTCCAAAATTAGATTTCAAACTTTGCAAACATGATGAACAAAGACCACAGTAGACTTCTATGCTTCTGAATGAGAACACAATATATCAGAATGAATCAAAATTCTATTGAATCAAGCATCAGCGCTAAATTCCAAGAAATTTGTAACAATGAACGTGAGAGAGATTAGGAGAAAGTGAATTACCTCCCATGGATCAACCATTACAAATTCGGAATTTTTGCACGCTAGATGACACAGCTGTATACGATGCTCAGCAGATAAAAGGCCCTATACAAAAACTCAAGTGACTGCTTTGTCAGACCATGTTGAAGTTTGGTCACAGAAAAGTAGGGGTGTATCACTTAACAAAGGCAGAATGATGGTTACTAAAACATAGAATAAATTAGCAGAAACAAATTCAACCTAGTAACCGATGCAATGATGATATGAGATAATTGTCAATCACGATTCTAACAGAGATTGTTGAGTATCAACATCGTCTTCCATGGGATTTTTTTTTTATTGGTAAGTTACACACACATCCGGTGGGACTTGAACCATGACCTCACCCTCCACCTTGCTACAAAGGGAGGAAGTACCATTTGAGCTAAAGCTCATTGGTCCAGGGGAAAAGTATTTTAAGGGGGAAAAAAAAGGTATAAGGAAGAAGAGGTTCTCCAATGAGTAATTTCTGTTGAAGAAGTCCACTGAAAGCAGCACTTCAATTAGATAAGGATCCAGGGAATTACTACAACTTATTTGAAAAGTACCTCTCCATGTTTGCATTTGCGAGTGTGTGTACAAGTGTCTAAGTGTCTATAGGTCATTCAGTTTTAATTCCTCTATACAGGAAATGGCATGCATTGGGAGGGGGAAGCTAGGGTTGTTAGATTGTTAAAAAAAACTGGAATAGAAATTGATGAGGTCCTCGAGAAATTGAGATTTGCAACAAACTTCATAATATGGTCATTTGCTTTAATGGTTTAGAATATGTTGTGTAAAATGTGCATCACTATCCAATTGCTGATGAAAGATCGTCGTGTCTATCAATATGCTAAAAACAACATACCTCTTTCTTGTATGCATCATTAACAGGTGACATATAACCTCCAATAACACAATAGCCTTCTGCATTCAATGCATCTCTTGCCAGCTCTAAGAATGACATTGAAACTAATCAAATTGACGAAATGCCTAAGAAAATAATAAATTCCAACAAAGTCAAATTTTTATATATGCATGTATGTATATCGCTGCTAATACTTCCCACAAATTTCATCTTTTGTTAACACGAATTTTAGACATAAGCTCATGCTGTCCCAACTAGTAAGAACTTGGGTCAATAATGGCATGCATGAAAGAGTCAGTTTATAAGAAATGAAAAAAAAATACCATTTTGCTAAGGCACCATAGTCAATATAAAAAGGGAAATACTTTTATTATTTTGAGAACATGTTTTCAGCAACAAACACCTTCGCTAGCCAACCCAATACAGCAAAAGGTAGAGAGGTAAGCATGTGAGTTTTTGAAAGGAAAAGCGACGATAAGTCAATTTGTTCATATGCTAAGCAGATTTCATAAAAGACTATTGAACCTGTACATCTCCATTTATTATTTTGTTTCTTGTTTCATATGTATGAAATAATATCTAGCACTTACTATCTTTGAAACTACACTCTTGCAACGCTTAATACATGGATGACTTTGCAGGTAATGCCACGAGAAATTATTATGAGTTATGTTCAAAACTCAAGACATACTTCTGATTTAAATAGATTTTACTTATATTCTTGCCATGAAGCCATCAAAGTCAATGAGGGTTCGAATATTCATAAATAACATAATTCCAAACATGATTTGATCCATCAGTTGAGTAATATTGGTAAAAAGCACTGCAACTTACATAATCAAGTCTTTGTCATCAGCAAAGTATTACAAGTACATGTTTTGTAAGGACAAACCAATATGCATGCATGTATATATGTTTTGTTATAACAATAAATAACAAAGTTGTACATTTAAGTTTACATTTGTAACATTCAGCAACTCCTGCACTCTGTTCTTTTTGAGAGAGCATCAATTATGTGACATCCGAAATGGTTGTCATTCGACAGTTGGCTCAACCTTGTATCAGCTGAATTATAGTTCTAAAAAAAATAAAAATAAAACTGACTTGTACCTCCTCCTCTCATAGAACAATGGAGGGTGAGACCGTGGGTTCAAGAACCAAATTACTGATCTGAAACTAAAGCCCAACTTTTCTTTCTTTCATATGAAAGGAAAAAATTAAAAAAATAAATAAATAAATTCATGAATCGTAGCCTAGCCTGTGTTTCTTTTTACTTGCCCAACCTTGATTTACCATTTCAAAACACTAAAAAAAAAAAAAAGGCCATGAAAGCAACAAGAGTATCAAAAGCTTCAAAAATCGAGTTGATTTAGTTCCTCTCTTGACAAATAATACTACCACCAAAACCCATGATCCATCTCCAAAAGAAGTGTCCAATTTGCATAAGCATGAAGCAGGAAACTATGACCACCAAAATTAAAAGACAAAATTCAGTTACTCGAGAACTTACCAAACATGCGTAAATGCATGTATGTAGGAGGATTGAAGCTTCCCGTCGCTACTAGAACTACATATATCTTCCCCCTAAGTTTAAAATAGAGAAGTTACCACATTTTTACAGAAAAAAAAAAAAACAACAATATCATACAAACAAAATTACTATCCATTACATTAAAACAAGGTGTATATGTATTACTAATTGTAACAAATAAACAAAAGCTTTTTTTTTTCTTCTTTCTTAAATCAAATATGTTATTGAGACTAGCAAATGAAATTTATTTCTTGTTTCAAAAAGCATTTGACCAGGTAATACTTACTTGGTTGTAGTTCCTGAAGAAGCGTCGTGATCAATCAATCCTAAAGCTAATTTGGAGAACGGCAATGGGACATCCATGAACCCTATGAATACGATAGTCAGGGCGAGAGAGAGAGAGAGAGAGAGAGAGAGAGAGAGAGAGAGATTTGAGATGTGGGAATTGGAACGTGTATGTGGGCATATGAAAGAAAGAGCGAGAATTGGAATTCCGCGCTGAATGAACGCGGGACTGTGACTGTGACCGTGACCGTGACGGTGACGGAGATAGAGTGAGAGACACGGAGAATCGGAGATACGATGACCTGCGGGGATATTAAAATGAGTTAAAAGTTAGGCCACGTCATAAAAACCAAAATAATAAGAAAATGACGGAAATTTTCATCAAAATCAGTCTTAGGAAATGTCATTCAACTCATATAAATTTTTTTTTTTTTTTGACAAACATATAAAATAATGTTAAGTATCTATAATCAGAATTTGCTCTCACATGAACAGAAATTTCTTTCATTATAATTTTTTTTTTAGCGTATTACGCGAAGAGGAAGAGGATTGAATAGTAACTTCTTTATTAAGCGTGTAATTTATAAAAGTAACATGTATTTTTTTTAAAATAAAATATAAGATGTATATGTTTTTTTTAATAAAATTTATTCATAATATTAAAAAAACATGTGACTTTCACATGTTTAAAAGATATATATCATTATTATAGATTAAGTTTGAGAAATTTGTTTGGAGAAAACTCTATCCCACTCATGTACTACATATGTAACATATCACACTCAACCCTTTTTAACAATCAATCATTGGCAAAAAGAACATCATCTATTAGTCAAGATCATTAAAAGGGATGAGATATTGATTAAATGTGAAATTGCAAAAATACCTCGTTTGTCTGTCAAGATCATACCCCCCTTTTTTGAATGTGTTTATTTTTTGTCTTTTTTTTAAAAAAAAAATCTAAATATATAAAAGGTAATTTTGTTATTTGAGTCGAAAAATTGGATATTACAACCTTAAAGAGTAAATTAAGGAGGGGAGGCCGATGAAAAAATTGAAGCATAAAAATAAAATAAAAAGGAAACAAAGACCATCCATGCAATTTTGCTATTGTTTTGTTCTTACGATTGCAAACAATAAACACGTAGTTTTAATTCAAGTTGATTTACCACATTTATTCGAAAAATGTGATTGAAATAAGAAAAATAGAAGAAAGAAGTGTCGGTCGATTTCCTTCAAGTTGTTCGTGGATTGTGAAGGTTTCCTGCGACAGAGCAATCATGGGTCATCTAACGGAGGAGCTTACAAGCAAATGGGGTAAATTGTCTTTGTCGGAGGAGGAATCTACTGGATTTGTTGTCCAGGAAGAGATGCTGAACGTGATGGTGCAGAAGGGCCATAATTGTGTGGTTGGGAAATTCATAGCGAGCAGAGCTTTGGGAAAAAGCACACTGAAATCCATTCTGATGGGTGGCTGGCAGCCGTCGGGGAATCTATCCATTCAGAGTTTGGGGAATAATCTGTTTATCATGGAGTTTGAATATGTTTGGGAGAAGTCACGTGTCCTCGAAGGCAGGCCATGGGTTTTTGATGGCACTCTTTTTGTGGAGGATTTCGATGGCACTATTCCTCCAACCCAAATGGAGTTCGATAAAGCTGCATTTTGGGTTAGGATGTACGATTTACCATTAGCATGCATGGGGCGGGAATTGGGTTTCCAACTGGGAGGCACTGTGGGAGAGGTTGAAGAAGTGGACACCAATGACGATGGAGTTGCATGGGGAAATTAATTAGAGTCAGAATTAGAATCAGTTTGTCAAAGCCAATCGCTAGGGGTTGTGTCATTAATTTGAAGGGTCGTTCTATTTGGATTCCATTCCAATACGAACGATTGCCAAGGTTCTATTTTCAGTGTGATGTTATTTGCCACGGAGTTCCCGGATGTGTTGTTTCTAGGAGGGGAAGATTCCACGGTTTGATTGAAGAATCTCAGTACAGTCCTTGGCTTCGGGTATCAAATAACCAGAGGTGGCCCTTCATTGGGCACGGTGGACAGAAGGGCAAGGAGGCGCAGTCGGGTTTCCAGTACCTGAGGGGAAACACGGGCTCGTGAGGGAAAAGTGATAGTCGGGGATCAGACGAAAGCAAACCGGTGTCGGAGGCCCAGAGCTCCGAGCGGGTAATTCCCAAAAATCACGCAGGAGGGGATTCTTCCCTTAGAAGAAACGAACCGTTGAAGGGCACTAATGGGAGCGTTACTGGTGAGAAAGTTAATGCAAATGGGGCCATTAAGTCACCAAGCGTGAACCATGCTGATGTTGTTTATGGCAATTTAGTTGAACGAGGAAACTTACGTTATGGGAGAAATGAATGCACTAATAATAAAGATGAGCATTCTTTTCCTTTTTCAGCAGGTGTAACAGTCAATGGGAAAGTGAATAATGTAGTTATTAGGCAGCACAAAAGAGGGGATCTGGAGTTGGGATTGGAGAAAAATGTGGAGGGCATTAATGCAGCTAGATGTGCAAAGGAGTCGCATGCTTTTCCTTTGATAGCAAGTGTAACGATCAATGGAGAAGTAAATTATGAAGTTAATGGGCAGCAAAAAAAGGGGGATCTGGAGCCTGGATTGGAGAAATTTGCAGCTGAAAAAGGAAAGGGCATTGATGTGTCCTTTAATGGAACTTTTACAATGGGAAGTGGAGGAAAACAAGCTAAAACGTACAAAAAATATGTACAGGTGGCAAGTCAAAAAAGGCCAACACGAGCAACAACCAAAAAAGCAAGGCAAGGCAATTTAAAAATTGAAGAAGTGGGCCATGTGAGGCCCACTATTGCTGAGGTGGCTGCCATGTTTGCCCAACACATCAAAGTCCAACAAGAAGATGGTAGTGGAAGAAAGAAGGCCCGCGGAGATACCATTGATGAAGATCCAAACAGTCTAGGGTGTGTTACCAAGCTAAAGAAGAAGACTGTGGTGGAGACAGACGGATATGGAGATGATTCAGACAAAAAGGCGATGGCTGCGATGCAGCGCCACCTCTCACCATGAGTTTTTTAAGTTGGAACTGTCGAGGGCTTGGGAACCCCCAGACAGTTCGGGGCCTTATCGATTGGTGAAGGAGAAGCAACCCAGCTTAGTATTCCTGATGGAAACTAAGTCGCAAGCTCGTCGAATGAAGAAAGTCAGAGTTCATATTGGTTTTGATAATGTTTTTATAGTGGAAAGTATGGGGAAAAGAGGTGGTCTAGCGTTATTATGGAGAAATGACTTCTGTGTGGAGATACAGAATTACAGTCGTCACCATATTAACGCATTGATTACAATGGAGAACTTTGGGCCCCTATGGAAATTTTTGGGATTTTATGGGCACCTAGAGGCTGACAAAAGATCAAAGTCATGGAGTCTTCTTAGGTTTCTCGATTCTTTCAATCCTCACCCATGGCTATGCCTTGGGGATTTCAATGAAATTTTGGAGGCAGATGAGAAATTTGGAGGAAATCCAAAATCTAGAAGACAGATGACTGAATTCAGGGATATTTTAACAAATTGCAATTTACATGATTTGGGGTTTGTGGGCCCTAAGTTTACATGGAATAATACGAGGGAAGGGGAATATTTCATAAAGGAAAGGCTTGACTGGGTCTTAGCCAATAAGAACTGGCAGGAAAAATTTCCTTACTATGAAGTACAAGTCCTTGCCTCGAGAAATTCATACCATGCACCATTGGCCTTGTCTTTTAGCAAAAATGGACCCACGTACAAACCATCTCAGAAGTTATTTCGTTATGAAGCAAGATGGGGTAAGAATGAAAAGTCAAAAGCTGTAGTTTGGCAGATATGGTGTGTGAAGGATTCGTCATTAAAGAGGTGGCAAGGCATTAAAGATAAATTGGGTAAAAGCCGGAAGGGCCTATTACGCTGACAGAAGGTGAACAGAGACCCGTTAGAGGGTCTCATTTCTTTAAAGACAGGGCAATTACGGTCCATGCAGGGAGCTGACGGAATACCAGACATGGAGGAGGTTCGAAAAATAAAAATGGAAGTAAACGACTTGATGGGACAACTTGATTTGAAGTGGAGGCAGCGGGCCAAGGAGTATTGGCTAAAATTGGGTGACAAAAACACAAAATTTTTCCATTCATGTGTGATGCAATGAAGAAGAGCCAACACTATTCAGCGCATTATCGATGAAGATGGGAGGCTGGTCTCCATGCCTTCTGAAATTAAGGAGGCTTTTACCCGATATTTTAGCAAGTTATTTACATCCTCAAATCCCACGGACATGGCCCTATGCCTGGAGGCTTTGCCGAGCAGAGTGAGTTCATACATGAATAGCAAACTTTTTGGGGAGATTTCCCGAGATGAGGTGTTTCAAGCTGTCCAACAAATGGCCCCATTTAAAATCCCCAAGCCTGGACGGTTTTCCCGCATGCTTTTATCAAGATGAATGGGAAATGGTGGGTCCGGAGGTTTGTGATGCAATTATCAATTTTTTCAATAATGATTGTTTTGATGAAGATGTGAACTTTACTTATATTGTTTTAATTCCTAAAAAGAGTCAACCTTCTAGTGTGACTGATTTTCGCCCAATAAGTCTGTGTAATGTTGTTTATAAAATTTTTTAAAGACTTTAGCTAACGGTTGAAGGAGATCCTTTCTTTTATTATCTCTAAATCGCATAGTGCGTTCATTCCGGGATGGCTAATCTCTGATAACATTCTAGCTGCGTATGAGACTTTGCACACCATGCATGCTCGGATGTGGGGAAAGAAAGGATTTATGGCGGTGAAGATTGATATGAGCAAAGCCTATGATTGGATTGAATGAGCATTTTTAGAAAAAGTGATGAGGAAATTGGGTTTCGAGGAAAGGTGGATTAATCTCATCATGAAATGTATTACCATTGTCCGTTATTCAATGATAGTCAATGGGCAGTCGATAGGGGACATACAACCAACAAGGGGAATAAGACAAGGGGATCCTCTTTCCCCTTATCTTTTCCTATTGTGTGCGGAGGTTTTGAGTTCCAAGCTGCAACTTGCAGAGAGAAATGGGTGGCTTAGGGGTGTTTCAACATCGGTAATTGGGCCAAGATTAACACACCTTTTTTGACGATAGCCTATTCTTTTGCAAGGTCAATCGGAGGGAATGGCATTGCCTTTGTGAAATTCTTGATACATATGAAAGGGCCTCGGGTCAACGGCTCAACAAAGACAAAACTACGGTTTTTTTTAGTCGTAACATGAGTCAAGAGGCCAAGGAGTGGTTCATGCGTATGTCTGAAATCCTCGAATCTCAGAGATTTGATACGTATTTGGGATTACCGGCTTTGGTGGGTAAATCAAGGGTTAGTGAATTTCACAACATCATAGACAAAGTTCGGAGGAGAGTGACTGATTGGAAGACAAAATTCTATCTCAAGCAGGAAAAGAGATCTTGATCAAGGCGGTTCAAGCCATCCCCACCTACAGTATAAGTATATTTCTTCTCCTTAAAACTTTGTGCAAAGAATTGAATTCCATGATGCAGAATTTTTGGTGGGGACACAAAGAAAACGACAAGAAGATCCACTGGATGAGTTGGGAGAGGATGGGTTTTCTAAAACCGAGGACTAGGGTTTAGGGACCTTATTTGTTTCAACAAGGCCCTACTTGCAAAGAAATGGTGGAGATTGTTGATGGATCCAGAGAGTATTGCGGGGCAGATTTTAAAAGCCAAATATTTCAAAAATGTGCCCCTTTTGTCGGCCCAATTAGGCAGCAGACCGTCATTGCATGGCGAAGTTTATTGTCCGCCAGAGAATTATTTATTTCAAGTTTGATTTGGTGAGTGGGGGATGGAGAATCAATCCATATTTGGGGGGATAGGTGGATCCCCAGGCCTTCATCATTTTCAGTCCAATCATTGCCATCTATTCTGCCCAGGGACGCACTTGTTAATGAGTTATTCAATCAAGACTTGGGTGGGTGGAATTCAGAATTGATTAAAAATGTATTCATGGAGAAAGAAGCTGAAGCGATCTGCAACCTTCCAAGGAGCAGGTACCGGAGAGTGGATACACTAATATGGAGATGCACGCCCAATGGCCCATTCACTGTTTGCAGTGCATACTACCTGGAGAAGTCACGATCTGAGCAACAGTTGGGTGAGGGATCAAACAATTCAGGTTATGCTCATATTTGGAAGATGGTGTGGAGCCTTTAAGTACCTAATGCTTCAAAGGTTTTTCTATGGAGAGCTTGTTCAAACATTCTCCCCACAAAGGATAATCTGGTGAAATGGGGTGTTCTTAATGAAGACCACTGTATTTTTTATTCAAAAGAAAAGAAAACGGTTCTTCACATTATATGGGACTGTCCTTCGTCCCAGGATGTTTAGGGAGTTTGCAATAAAAATCTATAGAAAAGCTGCACGGCTTTCCCCACTTTTTTGGAGATGGTGGAATCTATGATGGTAAGGTGCAACAAAGAGGAGATGAGAATGTTTGTAGTAATAGCTAAGAAGATTTGGGCCAGACGAAATGCAGTTATCCACGAAGACTGTTTCCAGCATCCAAATCAATTGGTACGGGAGGCCAAAGAAATGTTGGCGTTGTTTTCTGGCCAAGGAGAAGAGGGCGCAGTGACAACGAGTTCCCATAGAGCAGCCGAGGTACAAGTGAAGTGGGTCCCTCCCCCAGATGGGCGTTATAAGCTGAACTGGGATGTGGCTTTAGATTTTAAGAATAAATTGATGGGCATTGGGGTTGTTGTGAGGGACCACCACGGAGAGATTATAGCTGCATTAAAAAGAAGAGAAACGGGATCACTAGAACCGGTCCAAGTAGAGTCTGTTGGGGCACTAGTGGCAGCGGAATTCAGCAGAGACCTTGGCTTGCAGGACTTGATTTTGGAAAAGGGACTCCATCTTAGTCGTTAATGCGTTGAGGAGTTCCGTTCCAAACTGGAGTCCTTTTGGTCAAATCATTGAAGATGCACATGGAATTTTATTTTCAAGACGCAGCTGGGATGTTGTGCATGTGAAACGAGAAGCGAATATGGCAGCACACTTCTTAGCCTAGAACGCTCTACTAACGTCTCAAGAGGAAATTTGGATGGAGGAATGCCCGCCTTGTATTTTTTCTATTATTGATTTAGAGCTTAATGCTTTTGTTGTAAAAAGTTTATTTTCCACAACTCTATTGATTTATAACGAGATGAGATTTTCAAAAAAAAAAATGATTTACCATTAAAAATCCAATTAATAAAAAAGTATTTCATCAATTGATATAAATATTACCTAATACCGTAATGAATTTACCTTTTGGTCTTAAGTTACAACTTGATTAGGGTTTCTTAGCTTCAGCTAGCCACTACCCCCCTCCCAGAATGTCGTAACTGCAAGGGAGGAGGGATAACCTTCACCATTCCTCTTCCCCATGTCCCTTTTGTACCGAGTTCTAGTAGTTTACTTGATGTCCCTAGATCCAGTGCCCCCCATCCCTTTTCCTCTTCCCCCACCTTTTCCTTTTACGGCAGTCTTTCCTTCCCTGGGGTCTAGCTATTTACTTGATGATCTAGCCTTGGCGGGTTTTGTCTTTCCCCTTTGCCGTTTTTTCCTTGGTCGTCCCTTCTGCAATAGTTTTCCCTGTTGGGTTGGGTCTTGTGCGGGATCAGTCCCTTGCATGGATTCACCACTACCATCTAAGTTGGGTTGTGATTGATTGTTTCCTTCAGCTTTTTCCTTGTTTTTTCGTTTGTTTTTGGGTTTTTCGGCGTCCAGCGATTCGCTGTCCTCCGCCTATTGTAGGTCTGTCACGTGCCTCCACTGCATCAAGCATCCATCGCCTCCTCTAGCTGCGATGTTCCATATCGCATCCAGGCTTCCCTCCGTTTCTGTCGATCTTCTCCGCATCGGTTTTGCTGCCCTCCATCCATTGCTGGGCTTTTTTCGCACCCCTACTATGACGAGCTTCCACCATGCTCTTCTTTATACGAGATCGGCTTCTTTCCCCGTATTTCTTTTTACTTGTATTTAATTATGTTGCTTTTCTTTTCCCTGTATTTCGTTTGTTATTTGCTTGTAATAATGCTCTAGCTTTGATGGTGCTTTTGGATCCCCTTGATCCTGACCTGTGTGTCGTGGATGTGTATGTTACCCTGGCTTTTGAGTCGAGGAGGAAAATGGTCCAAATTTCTGTGTTATGAATGAATGTATATCCTGGCTTAACTATTGAGGAGGATGAGTAGCTGCATAAGAGGGTTTACCTCTTAGGGTTGTGGAATAAACGCTTCCTATGCAGTTGATGGTGTTTGCTTGGTTCAGTAGTCTTTGAACTTGTCAAGCAGATTTGAATGTTTATCCTATGTTTTAGTCTTGGGGTAGCGGATGTGTTTTTGAATTTGGTTGATTGGTTCGCCATTGTTGCCTGGTTTGTTTTAGATTCTGCTTATAACTTTGTAGCTTAGACTACAGTTATTTAAGGGCTTGCCCTGTGATTGTAAGAGTTTTCGCTCTTGAGTTCTATAGAATGAGAATGAGTTATTTTATTAAAAAAAAAAAAAACCTAATACCCTATTGCTTTGGTTGTTTAATTAGTAGGATATATCATTATTATGCCTAATTAAGTTTACGAGGGCAATCAAGCTAAACAAATTTATGCCAATTTGGAATAAATTAAGTTTGAGGAAATTTTTTTAATTCATCTCTATTTTATTGGGTTAATATGGCTGTGGCCATCAGTCATTAATTATTTTTGTAACAATAAATAATTTAAAAATTGATAGGTATTGTCATATCAATCGGATGAGACATGGTTGAGATATAGGTAAAGTATATACATTACTTAAAATTGACAAATTTACACGCTCTTAAGAATAAATGTTAGTTTAATAACAAAAAAATTGAAAAAAAAAATGCTACATGATATTCCATTATCTTTGTTGTTTTCTCTTTTATTTTTTAAAACCAAGTGGATGTGAATGACTGTGAATGTAGCCGATAGACAAGAATACTAGGAAATAAACACTTAAAAATGTTGAGAAGTATTTCTCAACTAAATTACTGAATATAGTTGGAAAGAAAATTTTGCTTTAACAAAAATAAAAAAGGTTTGGGCAGATTGAAAAACTAGGATGCAAAAAATTGAAAACCAAAGGTCCTAAGTGAAAATATGTTTGCAGAAAAGGATCACACAGCAATTTTGTTTTAAAAATTAAAAAGAAAAAAAGAAAATACAGATTGACGAGAACATAAAACTTTTCGTACCGTTCCAAAATTTGAAATCCGAGCCGCGCTAGACGCCCGCCCATCCCCACTATTCATTGCAGACGACCCCCCCCCCCCTCTCTCTCTCTCTGTGAGAGTGATTTTCATGGCTATTCTGTGAAAAAGAAGAGGAATGTCGACGATAGAGAAGCTGTTCGTGCAGATCTTCGAGCGGAAGCGGTGGATCATCGACCAGGCCAAGCACCAGACCCATCTCTTCGACCAGCACCTCGCCTCCAAACTCATCATTGACGAAATTGCCCCTCCTCCATGGCTCTGGACCCCTCCGCTCCACTCCCACACCTCGGATCCCAATGGTAATTTCACACCTCTCCCGCAAAGCTATCATGTCCAATCCACTCAGTTTCTTTTGAATTTTCTTGTGGTTTTTTCAAATTTTTGGATAGATTTTTTTTTTTTCCCGAAGTAATTTCCGGATTCAGTCTGGATTTGGTTAAATGTTTTTGGTTTCGAATTCACTAGGGAATTGTTCGGCTAGCGTTTTTGCGACCAATTTCTAATCCATTGGAGAGAGAAAAAAAAATTGGTTTGAATGGGAAGCATAAAGAGATTGAAACCAGGCACAAGAAACGATTTAGTGGACGCTTCTGTGATTTGAACTTGGAAATGCACATTTTCTTGTTAACCAAACAAAGGTTAAAATGTTCCGGCATTGCTGTCATATAACATTTATTTGCTATGTTTCACAAGTCTTTTAATTTGTAGTTAGATAACTATTAAACCTTTAGTCTTAGCGTGCTATGAAGCCCAAAATATTGCTTATATGGCTTCATTACGCCGGAACTTGACTGCTAGTTGAGAAGTAGACACACAAGTTATAGCTCAAGCTGGAATTACATGAAATAGTGTTCACTTGGAATTTGGATGGTGTTGCATGTAACGTGGTTTCATGTTCATTTTGATTTAGGCATTCACCTCCCTTAAGTTGAACTAACGAACCAAAAATTTCTTCGAAGATAGGTAATTCAACTGATGTAAAAATTAGGTAACAGCGTTAGAGAACTAGATGTGCATGACTTCAGTACCACAACATGTACACTATCTTCGATTGCTTAGAAACTTAATGTTGGATAATGGTTTTGGAAAGTGTATTTTGGTTTTGATTTGAAAAAAGTATTTTGATGGGAAATGTTTTTTGCCGAGGTCTGTATGTGAAAAGTATTTTGTGTTTTTAACCTTTATGTTAATGATTTTGAGAAAAGTGTGTTTTGTTTTGAAAACAGAAATTGTTTTCAAAACCATTTCCAAAGGAGGCCTTAAAGTCCATGGCTTCATGATGATCATTTTTGTCATTACAGAGTTCAATAAAGAAGAGCTCATTTCGGGAGTCTTGCTCCCACGTCCACAACCTGTCATCCCTTATTCCAGTAGTCACTGCTCTCTGTACAACAAACCGGTTTTCGCACCTGATAATGGAGAGTTACCAAATGGTATGTGTATGCAAGTTCATGCTTCAGACAAAGGCCCTGATGCTGGAGATAGGCCATCATCTTTGCCGCAGTGTTCTGTCAGTGATGCTGGATGTGCCTTTGATTGTGTCAATGAGCTGGGTCATACCGCTGTCTCTCCTCTAGATCGGTGGGAGAAGGGAATACAAGACATTTACCATGATCCAGCTCCGTCACTGGCAAGGGTTCAAAGGTCCAAGTCAAGACAAAAGGCTATAGAGCTTCGCAATAGCGGAAAAGCAGACAAAAGCTGTTCAAGGGATGAGAATATTGTTGATACTTATGCTGGTGGAATTTCAGGGTCAGCAATTTCTTCCCTCCAGAATGACCATGTTCGTGAATCGGTGTTTGTCAATCCTGCCGATACCACTACTGGTAGTTGTGCAATGGGAGAAGTAAAAGTAGGTGACTGTCAGAGCAAGGTAAATGGCAACGATATTTACTCAGTTAGAATGACAAGATCTAGAAGCTCTAGCCAACAACTCAACTCTTTGAATGTGGGTAACTCTTCTTATGTTTCAGGCAAAGATGATGGTATAATTGCAGATTCTATTGCCAGATCAAATGAGCAGTCTAATCATGATAATGAACTATTGGAATTAGTTGAAATTTCTCGTACCATGAATGAAAGTAGTGAAGGGACAAAAGCAAAAAGTGGAGATGATCAGAACAAGGACATGGGAAGCAATGTTTACCTTGGAAGAATAACAAGATCTAGAAATTCCAGTCAACTGCCTAACTGCATGAATAAATCCACAAATCCGGGTAGCTCTTGTGACAATGACAAGGTAGAGGGTCTTAGCAATCCCAAGGACTGTTGCAACAGTGTATATAAGTCAGTGGAATTGTTCAAACCCTCTCCTATCACTGATGACAGTTGTGGACTAAAAGAAGAAGTGATGGACTGCCATAGCAAGGAACAGGAAAGCAATGCTGATTTTGGTAGAATAAAAGATCTAGAAGTTCTTGCCAGTCATTCAACAATGTTAATGGTAGTACACAGGCACAGTCTGTTGGCAAATCCATACAACCACCACAATCTCCAAGTTGGATTGGAGGAGATACCGCTTTTCAGAATGTACAGGGACCTCAAATGAATGAAGCAAGGTCCTTGCCAAGTCAAGGAGATCAATATTTATGTGGGGAAAATGCCAGAGAACACTCGAGTAAGGGGAATTCTGAAGTGGGACATGTTGCCAGAAATTTAGAGTCAGAGGATATCAATAGCATTAGAATAATTTCAAAAGCTGTCTACTCCAGTATCTCTGATCAAAGAGTTATCCATTCCAGATTTTCTGCTTCCAGCAAGTCTAACAAAGTTCGGAGTTCTCAAATGTCTGCTGGAAGGTCTTTACCAAGTCAGAAGGATCAAGAGCCATGCACAGTTAATTCAGCATATTATTCAGACAAGGAGAATGTTGCTGATGAGTATCCTGGTACTAATATAAGGGGAGAAACTACTAGTATCATTGGAGAAATATCAAAACCTCTCAACTCTTCCCAGGCGTTGGGTTGTAGAGTCACACGCTCGAGATCAAATGCCTCTAACAAGCCTCCACTTGCGCAATCTTTAAAAGGTCTGAAGGAATTGACGTTAAGGAAGTGTCAGGCTCTAAAATAGAAGTCCCGTTGTATTAGCAACAGTGACACTGTTGATGTGGGGAGATGTGCTGCAATTGTTGCAGATTCTGTGGTCGACTCTGACGAGCTTGTTGATGCTCGTTCTGGTTGTCCTCGGCCTAACTTGGATGTTGCTAGCCTTAGAGTTGGATCAGAAACTTTAGTCTTGAGACCATCCTCTGATTGTAATATATTTGTGAAGCAACTTAATTTTGATGCTGTGGAAGAGTCCATTTTGAATGGAATTTCATGTCCTACATCCGAAAAGGAAATACAGGGAAGATCATCTGAGACCTTTGCTGATCTTGCAGATGTAATGGATAAAACAGCGTCTGTTAGTTACAAAGCTAAGTGCAGCTCATCCCCAGAGAAGCCTTTGCTGAATGAGCAGGAAGATTTGTGCAAAGAAAAGGAACCTCGGAGATTTTCATCTGAAGTCCATGTGGAGACATATGAAGCCAGCAGAAGTTCAAATGGGAATGCTGTATCACCAATAAAACAAACATCTGAGGTTCCTAACGAAGAAGTTACTCGTACGTTGCTAGAAAGTAACAGTTACAAAGAGCAATGTTCTTTGGTAGATCATTTATCTATCTCGCAAGTTGCCTGTGAAGATTTGATTGGAAGGCTGCCAAAACTAATGGGGTCTAATCTGTCAAATGCTAGTGCGGATACAAGGACGGATCTTTCCTTGAAGAAGGTTGTTGTCAAGCATGATGGTGGACAATCTACCAAATTGGTTTCCGAAGACAGTAAACTTGATAGTGATTTCTCTGGTGATCCTGGACAATCAACAGATGCTGACTATGCTATTATTAGTAGATCTGGTGTTTTTAAAAATCCAGATGTAGCTTTAAGAGATTCTACAGTCGAGCTTCCTTCTGCTCTTTCGGTGGATGAAACAAAGGGTAATTTGGTGCTGCAGATCATAGATTCAGGCATTTCTCAGTATCAAAATGCGGACTCCTTACGGAGACATATGCATGAAGAGAAACATGTGGTCTGTTCAAAATCAACTGAAAACGAGATTGCAAAGAATGCCATGCCAAGAGGAAGTCTTAGCTTTGGCTTGGAGGATTCCGGGCCTCAGCATAAGCGAAGAAAGATTGAGGGTCAACTTACTGACGTCCTATCTGCTTCACCAAGCTTGAGAGAGGAGGGGCCCAAATTGATTAACAGGGATTTCATAACTGAAAGCCTGAATGCTGCGGAAGATAATCCAAATGCTGTCCTAGAAGCTCAACACTTCTCCTTATCCGATGAGGAGGATGTTGCAAAATTAGACATCAGCAAGGACCTACTTGAAGATATGCATCAAAATGAGGAAGGCCACATGATAGAAGGTTCTGAATCTTCACCTAGGATGCAAGTTGAAGAGGTACTTGTTTTTCTGTTGTACATTCTGAAACTTTTTAGGTTGCTTTATGCCAGGTTAGCAATTGCAGAGAAACATACTGAACCAGGCCAGTGTTTGACTTGATGTTTCAATGTCATAGATAAATACCAGGTTAAGTGGGCCAGTGTTTGATTTGATGATCTTAATCTTTAAGTTGAAACACTCAAACTTTGCAGCTAGCCCTTTCATTGTTTCTGGGCTGAGGAAATTTCAGCCCATATTTCTGATAATGTCACTAACACTTCTTGTGATAGTGATGTTCGATATTTACATTCTCATCCCCCCTACTATTTAGATAATTAAACAAAGGTAGTGAATGACCCCAAAAACCTCCGAGACAACCAAAAAGAGCATGGGTAGATGCGGTGAGGAAACATGTGGCTTTAGACTAGAGCTGAATGGCTGAGAGGATTCATGTCTCAACCCCAAGTAGTTGGGATTATGACTTTGTTTAAGTAGATATATTTATCTGAAGAGATGGTTCCCTCTAGATGATATACTTTCATTTTAGTCTGTCATTTAAGTAGATCTTAAATCACCAATCCCCTGTTTATTCCTACCATGGTTCGATTATGAATGGATGGAGTTTGTTTGCCCAAATTATGCATGTCTCACACTTTGTTTTATGGCAAATGCTCCTAGGTTCGAAACATATTTTTTGTTGTACTCCACAGGTTGCTTTTTTCTTTTGTTAGGGCTATTGTGATGTGTGATATATGTCAAAAATTTGTCTGACAGGTTGAACTTAGCTTGGAAGGTAGGGGAGGAAGTGCAAACACGCCTTTCACTTTTATGGATGATGGGTTAAGGGTGTCCTTTATCTCAAGTTTAATTAACCAGGCTGCTGGTGATTCTCAAGGTTGTTTCACAGAGGAAGGGGAGTGACTGCAAATAGTGAAATTGTTGATGCAGGGATACAATGTTTTGTAGAAGAGAACCAAGTTCCTACACATCTTGAAGATAAATTAGGACTGGCAATTACAGAACATTTTACTTGTAGTGAAAGAACCCTGCAAAAGAAGAGATCTAATTTGGAAGGGAATGACAAGTTTTTATGTTGCTCAGTTGGTTCTCCACATAGCCACTCCTTGGATTTGACTCAGGCTGATGGCGCCATGCCTGTGTTTGAGGGGTTCATCATGCAAACAGATGACAAACAGCCATGCATTGCTGGGGATGGAATTAGCTTTGACAAATTCGGCCTATCAGACACTGCAATAGAACGTGCTAGTATTCTGGAGCAGCTTTGCAGGTCTGCTTGCATGCAGACCCCATCATCTTGTTCTTCAACCACGTATCATTCACACACAATACCAAGCCTGTATCAGTCTGTTCCAAAGGGGCTTCTAGAGGGCATGAACCTGAGAAGCACTTTTTCTATGAATGATACTGGCAGGCAGCTTTCTAGTAGTTGCTTGAGTGAGGAAGTTGACTGTTTTCATGGAAGTTCTTATTCTAATTGCCTACCGAAATCTAGTTGTCAATCTGCTAGGAATATAAGGACTCCTTATTCATCTCCAGTTGGGAAATTCTGGGATAGAATCACGTCAAACTCTGGCAGTTCAGAGAAGCGAGCAAGCTTAAATCCAGAACTTCCCTGCATTAATGAAGAAAATGAGAATGCAGATGAGGTAGCTGAAACTTTCCCAGAAGGCATTTGTTCAGAAATGGCGACTAGATCAGTAAAAAGAGAACCACTTGCTGACATTACAGAAAATCCAAACCCTCCTGCATCAGTTTCGGAAGTGGAGATATATGCTGACAGATGTAGTCTAGATTCTGTTAAGACAGAATTTAGCTTTACTGGGACTCATACTAGGGTCAAACAGAAGCTTGGAGACCAACACGGTCGTGGGAAAAGATATGCAAATAAGGCAAAAGAAAACCAGAATGTATCAGTTGGAGCAAATGGCGTTAAGAGGGCTACAGAATCATTTCATAACAGGTTCAGTAAGCCAAAATTACCTGAAAAACCAGTATGAGAAAAGGGGGCCCTAGCTACTCAGACTTTGAGTCCAAGCCTAACAATATTGTCTCCAATATTTCTTCTTTTATTCCACTTGTTCAACAAAAACAAGCAGCTTCTGTTGTCACAGGTAATTTCTTCTTCCTCCTTTTCTTTTCACAAAGATCGCATTTTTTTTTTCTCTGACAAGTAGTTACCCAAAAAAAAATAGATCTCCTCATTTTTTTGTATTTGGATACACATATCCTGATGCTCAAGTTAATGCATAGAAAGAAGATTCCAAATTGATTTTGCCTGGAGTACATACTGTTCCATTGGTCACGCAACTTCATATTGGCTACCTTAATCGTGACCATAAGAAGATCTGAGTTTTCAGTTCAAACTGCTTTATTGAACTGAATTTGTGTGGTCAATTTGATAGCGTGTGTTTTTGCTTCCTAAGCAAGGCTTATGCCATTAAAGTCGGGCTATATGGCTTTCTCTTGTCTCTGGAACTGAAGAGCTATTGCTACGCTTGATCCCTCTCTCATTATCTGTTTATTTTCTGTAACGTTTCATACATTGCATAAATCGGGCTAGATAGAATTCTTTGCCATCAAGCAACAGGATCAGCAGTGCCATAGGCCTCAAATTTTCCCAATAAATTATGTCTTAACAATATTTGTTGTAACAGAGAGTTGGATGCTCATACCACTATTCTTAAAGATTAATAAAGTTAATGTCAGAAATCATTGATGAAATAGAGTATCCTGAAATTGGTGAAATCTTTAGGAGCCCTGGAATGACTAGTTTGTACATTTTTAAAAATGCCTGGCTTGAACACTTCGTTTGACTTGAAGAAGTGCAATTTTTGTTTTATTTAATAATGGGAAAGTATGCTGATGCTGGAATCCAACTTTTATTTCTCATATGCTTATTAACAGCTTCCTCTACAAGTTGTCTAAGAAGCTGTAAGTGCAACTTGTCCATGTCTCTGATCATGGTATAGAAGATTATGGTTGCAATGAGATTCTGTCGGTTTAATTATGGTCCAGTGTGTTTGCTGATTTTTTTTTTTTGGTTGGTCTTAATGATGACATGGTATATTGAAACTTCTTGTGCTTCCTCTTAGGGAAGAGAGACATCAAAGTGAAAGCCCTGGAGGCTGCTGATGCGGCTAAACGTCTTGCAGAGAAGAAAGAGATTGAACGTAAAATGAAGAAGGAAGCTTTGAAACTTGAGCGAGCCAGATTAGAGCAGGAAAATTTGAGGCAGTTGGAGTTGCAGAAGAAAAGGAAAAAAGAGGAGCACAAGAAAAAAGAGGCTGATATGGCAGCAAAGAAAAGGCAGAGGGAAGAAGAAGATAGGAAAGAGAAGGAGAGAAAAAGAAAGCGTGTTGAGGAATCACATAGGCAGCGGCAAGAACATGACGAGAAGTTACGCAGTGAGAAAGAATTGAAATTCCAAACAAAAGTAAGATGCCTTATGCTCCTGCACTTTATGATTCTGTCTGCTTGCCGTTTTAGGAATGACATAAATTACTGGTTTGTCTGCTATAGGATACAAGAACAAATGAGAGGAAGGAATGTAAGGATGATGGAACAGATAAGCATAAAAAGATGGAAAAAATTAGGGAATCTGACAATCTCGGGAAGGTTTCAGAGACTGAACCCAGTACTACCAGGGTTCCATCAAGTGATGCCAGAAAAGTGAGCGCTCTACTTAGGGATTCTGAATCTTTGAATGATGGTAGCAATAATCCAGAGGTATTTTGTCGTACTTTACTACTTTTTCCATAATTTATCTCTATAGAATTCATCTTCATATATAATAGAAACGACAATAGTTGCATTTGATTCTGGGATGCAAATCAGACAGCAAGCAAATCTGTCAGATATAAGATGTTAGAATTTCTTGTTGTCATGCTACTTTCCAAACTACTCTTTCTAGTAAAAGAACTTCATTTTAGTAAAAGTTTAAATAGCTTAATATAATTGTTTATCTCAAACACCTTGTCAACCATTCTAACATATTTTGAATATTTTAAGTTGCATGTACGGCTTCCCGCTGAGACTTCCCAAATTGTTTTTCAGGTAACGAGTAATTTGGACAAAGTAATAGAAAATGATGTCTTGATTGCCAACACAAATCAAGAACAATCATATGATATTTCTCCGTACAAAGCTTCAGATGATGAAGATGAAGATGAAGATGAAGAAGACGATGATATACCAAACAGTAAACCAATTCCTTCATGGGCCAGGTGTGTAACTCAATTTCGTTCTCTTAAATGAAATATGGTTTTCAAACTTTAAAGCACACAAATCCCTTAACATGCGTATTTAGCTGAGCAACCCTGTAATGATGTTTCTTTCTGCGTGCCTTAGCAAAATGTTGACAAGTTCGTGTTTTCTCTCTTAGTAAACATTGCGTGGCTCAAGTTGTTTCTTCCCAGCAAACAGTAAACCCAGAAGCCATTTTTCCCCTAGAAAGCTTTTGCAATATAGCTGAAGGTAATATCTTTTTCAATAATTTAAAGCTACGAACCAGCTATCTCTTGACTGAAAAACAAATATATGCTTCTGTAGTCCTATTGCCTCGAAATCCTTAGCTGAAGTAGCTGGCAAGAGAATGAAGATGGATTTTAAATTTGCACGTCTTCAGTCCTTTGGCATGAGAGATTTTGTTAAGAAAAGGTGTGGTTCCTTTAGATTTTTATTTCATTTTCTTTCCCTCTGGAATGGAGCATCGTGTCTTCCTTTAGCTTTCTTGGTCTTCACATTAAACAAAGAGTAACTCTATTTATTATATTATTATACGACTGTTATATCATTGGAATGATGTAGCAGTAAAAATCAGCTCTTAATATAGATATTTTTTACAAGTACTGATTTAAAGACTTTTTACTGTTAGATCATCAAGATGTGTGACAATTGTATAATAGTTTATTAAATAGCATTATTCTTAAACAAAATACTCAACAAAGTGATTTACTTTTCCCCTTAATGTGGCAGATTTTGCAAGAACATGCTGTGGAGAGTTTAGGAACAGGTTATTTCTCCAACATGAATGTAGTTGGATATTGCTGAACTTAAATGATGTATATACTTTTGTCATTTTTATATTAGACCTTTAGCAACCTGACCATACTTTCTAAGTTCTATGCCTGTGGGAGGAGCTATTGCGGTGGTTTTTCAAGCAATTAGTCCTCCTCCTCCTGCTCCTCCCTTCCTCATCCCCTCGTTCAGAAATTACTCTTGTGATATTAAAGCCCCAGTACCAGCAGTGCTACGGATTCTAGATATAATAAGTTTCTGACCTTTAGATGTACCTTTCTCAGTTGATTCCAACAGTGGCTCATTCTCTGAGGCCAAAACCGGAAGACATTAGTCCACATGGAACTGTAAAAAGAGTGAGTTTCTATGTATTATATTATAACTTGTTCTTTAATGGAAATTCAAATTGTTTTTTCCAGAAATTCAGGGAGCCTGAAGTTGTTTTAGATACAAGTCTAAACTCATTAGAAAGGTGGCCCTAACCCAGTAAAAGTCCTCATGATAAACATTACATACACTCAAGCAATCTTTGGTGGATTATTTGCACTCAAGTACAGTGAGCTTGAGTGCAGTTGTCAGTGGATTTATTTGAAGTTGGAGATGTTGGAAGATGGCAAATGCAAGATAAAAGAATATGTCAACCTTATCAACAACTTGGAAGGATGAGATAAGGCATGCAAGAAGCTTTGTAGACTCCTTCACAAATTAGTCTCTAAAAATAATGGCTTCTAGCATGTAAGAAGTACCTGCTTCTTATTAATGCTATTTAAAAAGATGTGAGTAGCACGTGCAATTTTAGAAATATGTGTTTCTTAAATGTTAAGAAACATGTAAGCAGCACGAGTTTTTTTTTTTTTTCTTTTTGGTTGTACAAATGATCTTTCGTTCAGTTTAATCGTCCAAAATTTTACTTTTTACGATGCAACAAGAAGGGTGAAAAAAATTAAACTTAAGAAAAGTACAAGATTTAACTATATGTAACGGCTATATGACGTGTGATTGCATTATTCGGCTTTTGAAATGGTGGGATTTGGATTTTGGACCCGGAGATCACATGGCATCCTCTTGTCATCACCGAATTCAACAAAGAAGCTCTGACCCAGTCTCCTAACCACATTGTCGTACCAAGAATCTTTCCATGTTGCCGTTTAAATTCCAGCTCTATTATTATTAATTATCTAGGCCAAAAACCCACTCCCTGTCCATTATTACTAACCTTTCTGAAAAGGTCAAAAAATTGTGGAATTCAGTGCCACAACGTGATCGCCACGTGGCAAAGGAATAGTGCTGCCGACTAGCCATTTGAATAAAGTTCTAAGCATTTTTTTTTAAGTCTTGCGGTGGTAGTGGGGAAAGTGGATTAGCACAAAAGATTAGGCATAACAACAAAAGGGAAGGGATAAGATTAGAAAGATGATGATTGTTTGTTTCCTGGGTACACTCTGTGTCTGCCTGAATATTATTATTAATTATCTATAAAAAAAAGAATATTATTCTTTTTTTTTTATATATGTCCATACAGTAAAATGATGAAAAATTTGAATTAGTGAGTTTTATAAAGTGTGATATTCAATCAATTGAGGTACCCCTTGAAAATTTGTCTGTAAATTATTGTTTGAGATCAAATTAGTACTTATGTATGGAGAAGAATTTCTTAATTTCAGTCTAATTAATGTAAATATGAGAGGCAAAATTATCCCAATAAAATGAAATGAGCCGATTTCTTTAAATACAGGACAATTCAAGTGTTCGGAGTTTAATTATTGAAAAATGCTATAGTTTTTTTTAATGTTTTTGTAATCGTACGTGAGTATTGTTCTTTATGAAAAAAAAAAAAAAAAAACCTTATCCCACCCATTCCTCAAATTTTTAATAAAAAAATAGATCAAGAAAATACCCGAAAACTTAATATTCCTCTTAATTATTTATGCTTTATTATAGTATAGTCGTCTTGGGACTAATACAAAATATCCTACAAATTCAAATAACTTATTACTCTTAATGATATTACCCGACAGTCTTCACGCATGGTGAGACCCACACCGCACCTTAATCCGTATTTAATCATTCAATGTGAATCTTTGACTCAAAAACCCTCCAACACCTAACCATCATGACCGCCACCCCTCAAACGGTGCCGTCCCCACACATGCATGTCTTGATAGCCGTTACAAAACCCTACTATTCAACCCCCCCCTTCAAACCGACCAACGCGCCCATTTTCTTCCCGTTTAAACCCCATTTTCCCACCCACTTTTCTCTCTCTCTCTCTCTGTATTCTTTCTCTAATAGTAGAATCTCTCTCTCTCTCTTCAAAAATCGATTTCCTTTTGTTCAATCTTGATTCAGTGCTCTTCAACTATTGCTCCACAGCCATGCCTCCAAGAAAGCTTCTTGTTTTCTTGACGACGTTCCTCGTTGTTTTCTTCGCCTTTTTAGACTCTTCTTTCGCCGCAGCCACCAATGTCAGCATTGATTTCCCATATTTCACGCTCCGGAACCTCACTCTCCTCGGAGACTCCTACCTCCGGAACGGCGTCGTTGGGCTCACGCGGGAGCTCGGCGTGCCGTCCTCGAGCGCCGGCACCATGATCTACAACAAACCCATCACGTTCTTCGACCGGGAGTCGAATGTGACGGCTTCTTTCTCCACAAGATTCTCCTTCTCCATTGCCAACGTCAATCCAAGCTCGTTTGGCGACGGATTAGCATTCTTTCTCTCGCCAGATAACCAGACTCTCGGCAGCCCAGGAGGGTACTTGGGCCTTGTTAATTCTTCCCAGTTGACCAAGAACAAGTTTCTGGCGATTGAATTTGATACCCGGCTTGACCCGTACTTTGACGATCCGAATGAGAACCATGTCGGGTTGGACATCGAAAGCCTTATTTCGATCAAGACCGGTGATGCAATGTTGCAGGAGATTGATCTGAAGAGCGGGAATTGGATCACAGCTTGGATCGATTACGTGAACGGTAAAAGAAAGCTTCATGTTTCCTTGAGTTATTCAAGCTTTAAGCCGGAAAAGCCAGTCCTGAGTGTGGATATTGATCTCTCCGATTATCTCAAGCCGGTTATGTACGTGGGGTTTTCAGCCTCGACGGAGGGGAGCACCGAGCTTCATTTGATTGAGAATTGGAGCTTTAGTACTTTCGGATTCGTTCCGGTGAGGCCGAGATTAAGTCCTCACAATGTGTCCGATAGCTCAGTGACGGTGAAGCCAGCGATTCCTGCACCAAGCTCCGGCAGTAAACATCACAAGAGGATTGGTTTCGGTTTAGGGATAGCCGGTCCAGCCTTCTTTTTCGTGGTTCTTTTGGTTTTCGGTTACGTCTCGGTCAGGAAATGGAGGGGCATCAGAACCCAGATGAGCTTCAAAGCAGAGCTGCTTGCAGGGCCAAGAGAATTCAGTTACAAAGAGCTAAAGTCAGCCACAAAAGGATTTCATTCCAGCAGGATTATAGGCCATGGGGCGTTTGGGACAGTCTACAAAGCCATTTTTGCCTCATCAAGAACAGGAACGATTGCTGCAGTGAAAAGATCCAAACATTCCCACGAAGGTAATTCTCAAAAGTTTAAACTCTTAAACAAGTGAAATATTTAATTGATATGAAGTGAATTGTGGAGTCAAGGCTCAAATTCACTGTTAGTGTATGATGGAAGCTAAGGCTCATCTCCTCCTATATAAGGCTCTTGTATATAGGAGGAGATAGAGCTTCAATCTACCAATGTGGGACAAGCCCCACATAACATTCACCATGTTGAATCACCACTTAATTCAAAAGTTTACGTTGATAAGAAATGATAAATTTAATCATTTAATTTATATTTTAACAGGTAAGACCGAATTCCTTGCCGAATTGTCTATTATAGCTAGTTTGAGGCACAAGAATTTGATTCAGCTCCTAGGTTGGTGTGTTGCTAAGGGTGAGTTGTTACTTGTTTATGACTTCATGCCTAATGGGAGTCTTGATAAGATGCTATACCAAGAATCTGGGCAAGGTACTTCGTTGAATTGGTCCCATAGGCTTAACATTGCGATCGGATTGGCTTCTGTTCTGACATATTTGCATCAAGAATGTGAACAGCAAGTCATTCATAGAGACATAAAGACAGGAAATGTGTTGCTGGATGGGAGCTTTAATGCGAGGCTGGGTGATTTTGGATTGGCGAAACTCATGGATCATGACAAGAGCCCTGTTTCCACACTTACTGCTGGAACAATGGGATACCTTGCACCTGAGTATCTTCAGTATGGGAAAGCAACTGAGAAGACTGATGTTTTCAGCTATGGGGTGGTTATTCTTGAGGTGGCTTGTGGAAGAAGGCCAATTGAGAGGGAACCGGGTAGTCTTAAAATGGTGAATTTGGTTGACTGGGTCTGGGCATTGCATTCTCAAGGAAAGATCATTGAAGCAGCTGACAAAAGATTGAATGGGGAGTTTGAGGAGGAAGAGATGAGGAAGCTGTTACTGGTGGGATTGAGCTGCGCAAACCCGGATAACGCAGAGAGGCCTACTATGAGGAGAGTCCTACAAATCCTTAATAATGAGGTGGAGCCACTCTTCGTGCCAAGGATTAAGCCAAGTCTCTCTTTCTCTTATGGCTTGCCTTGTCTCGAAGACATTGTTTCAGAAAGTGAAGAAGAAGAAGAAGATTCCGAGAGCCCCATCTCTCTGTCTGAGATTAGAGTCTGCTGAAGGAAGAATTCCTGTTGTCTTGTGCTGTATGATAGTTCGATTCTTTCATTCTTTAGTTTTACTGTAGTATTGTCATTCTGTAGTTTTTCAGCAAATACCAAATAGAGGCTGTAGGAGTTCGCTGGCCTGAGTTCAAAACTATTCCATTGAACTTTGTTGTTTCTTCTGTATCTGAGATGCAAGAAGCTGTCTTAAATGTTTCAATTGTGAAATGGTACTCTGCCGTAACTCATCTTTATCGTACAATACATGTTAGCGACCACATAAATGGAACAGTTTCCTCCAAATTGGGTTGGAGAAAGTTCCTCCAAAGTTCAACTTGTTAGGCGATTTGAGTGGAATAATAACTAAACTCATAATTGTAATCTAAATTGCTCATAACTCCTATTTTGCCACCAGATTAGGGATAATTTACATCAGTTTAAGAACAAATTACAAAGCGTGCTTATCAGCTATATAACCAAATCAATCTTCTCCAATATCCATATGGAGAAACCCTTCGAACAAAGCTAAGACACACCAGAAATATATTCAATCAGGACTCGCAGATCCAGCATTCCGTGTCATGCTGTACAAAGCATCCTGCTGCCTCAGTATTTGGCTTGTGCAGCCAGCCACCTTGGATCCTTGTTCAATAGCCCCCTTGTGTGTTCTAATGGCAACTTCTTATGCAATGACTACTCTTATATCCTCTGCTTTCGATTACAGATAATCATATGATGATCACAACATGCTCTCGAATTCAAATAATAAGTCCCTCAGAAGGTGGTGCAGGAGCCTGATACTTCAAGAGAAGTTGATTTCTCTCCAAATTGAACATTATGTTCCAAATACAAAAGAAGTAACAGTTCATTTTACAAACATCTGAAGCCTGTGGGTCAGTTTAGAAGAATCTAGTAAACCAAAGTTCAAATAGGTAAAATTTTTGTAAAGAATGCAGTGAAGGATGATGGACCTGCAAATTAACCTGAATCGAACCCCCCTAATCATCTTCTTCAAAATTAAAACTTCAGCTATATAAGAAAGTATATAATGGATATAAAGCAGATGGTAACATCATTAATCTTGAGGAAAAATACCATACAAACTACAGTACTTGTCACCACATAAACCAAAAATGATAATACAGTACTGTCATTCTTGTGATTCAGTAGTACTTGTCACCGGTTCTAATCTACCAGGGTCTTTTCTCGTACACTTTTGTGGTTTCAGACAATATTCTTCCTAGTAGCAGCCAAAAGATTTGGAGCCTAGCTTATGGACTGTGCCTCACTTTGTAAAATTCTAAGTTGGCCTTCCTCGAGAAAGGTGCCAAAAAGAGTTTTTCTTTTATCTTTTAGCAGTTGAATACTATGAAAAGAATAAACTTTTTTCTGTTTCTTGGTGGATCCAGAAATCACATTTTGTAGTAAGCTGTACCGTACATGTCCTTTTTAAGGATATCTTAGTAAATGATGTCACTGGTTCATAGAAATGCACCATGGGAAGTTACTTATAATCTCCTATGAATGACTTCTATCTTGTCATTAAGAGATCTAAGAACAGATATGCAACTCAATAGATCGACTTAAAATAATTTATTTTAACCCAATTCCGAGAAAGCTTTGTCCAAAGATTAAAATAATGATAGTTTTGTGACATCAAATTTAAGGTTCAAAATCTACCCACCATTTCATTACCAAGTGTAGTGGAGAAAATTCTTACATTGCTGTTTGATGAGGATCAGAAGGTGGTGGGGATGTGTAATGGAAGTGATGGTGACAGAAGAAGAGAAAGCACACTCCCAACAAAGACAAAGACTCTCTTTAGCCAATGGCGGGTTGTGCTCTCTCTCTTCTGTCAACATGATGCCTCATATAGAGCCCATTCCTGTCATCCACCATCAATGCCATTGCATGCATATATGCATGACATGCATTCTTCAATTCATCAAACCATCACTGAAATGGAAAACCATGAAAATGCATGCTTTTAGTATGACATCACATGCATGCATACATATGTGCAGCACTATCTATATCTGGCTAGCTATTAACCGAGCATATGCATGTATATATGTTTCCATATAAAGGATTTCATTGTAACAGAGAGACAAACATAAAAGCAATTGCGTGTGGATAGAAAACTTCATCATGAGCAGAGTTCTCAGGACACTAATTATGGGAAGGCAGACTGAATGAAGAAAAGGGAGAGTGCCTAATGGGTCTTATGATCCATCAACACCATTGAATTGAAAGTCACACCCATAAAACCATGTTTTTTCTTGAAACTGAGATCTTTTTGTTGTGCAATACATGATTTTCCTAGTATTAGATAGGCTTATATGGATGAAACGATCTAGAAGAAATTCACTACCCAAATATAATAAAGAAAAAGTAGTTAAAACCCGAAAATCTAAAGCTTCAATATACTCAAATCTTTGGGCGTTTCTATCTTCCTTGCCAAGTGGGGCTAGGTCTTGTAGAAAATCGGCTGCCTTTTCCCCCCCACTTATAGATCGACCTTGTTGAAAAGTAATAATTAACTCACTCTTAACAAACTGCATTGTCTGGACTCAACTCTCTAGCTAGCATCACTTTTTCAAAAGACAGCTCTTTACGCGGAGGGATTATAACCACATCCTCTCTTTTTCTTTTTCATACTAAGATATATATGTTAAGTAATTGCTCTTAACAAAAAATTGAAAAAATAAAAGTGGAAATAAGTATCAACTTGCCTTTGTGTACAGCTGTTCGAAGCTTTACCCATGAAATGATTATCCTTAGACCTGATCAGAATATATAGGCTGTGTGTGTGTGTGTGTGAGAGAGAGAGAGAGAGAGAGGAGAGAGAGAGAGATGGATTGATCAAAACAGAGAGCTTTTCTTCCATGAAAGTATGATTTGTGAAACAAAGACATCCTATCATCAAAATGTATATCATTTTGGTTGAAGAAGATGAAGCTGAGAGACAGAGAGAGAGAGAAACACAGCTTGCAGACATTATGACCAACAAAACGGTTGGATTGTTTGAATATATATCAAATGTTTAACACATGATGGTGATAACCAAAGCAATTGCTTTTAACAAGTTAAAAAAAAGACGAAGCTTGAGAGAGAGATCAGAGAGAGAAACGTAGAAAACTCTAGCACAATAAAACAGTTGGAGCTAGAGCTCCTCTTATAGAGACCCCTGGCCACCGGCTACAACCCACGATGCATGGACTTTACCGGCTACTGCGAGTAAAAGTGGTCCTCTATTTAATTTCTATATTTGCTCATAATTATTTTGCTGTTCCCCCACATTTAATTAATTTGAGACTCTCCCGTCGGGAAAACGATCCTCTCAACTTTAAATTTTCTTCATTTATTTTATTTATTACATTTTGAAAAGTAGTATTGTTTAAACATTTTAATAATGATGGTGTATTAAATGTAATACCCTTTAAAATACATTCCCTCCCTGTCAGTGGCGAAGCCAGATTATATATATTGGAGGTGCTGCCAAAATTTTTTTAACGTCCTGAAATTTGTTTTCACCCTAAAAATTTGATAATTTACACAAAAGTTAAGGTTAAATGCATAAAATTAACCTTGGAGTGTCAAAGAGAGAGAGAGTTTGAGAGGGACTTGAGGGAGAGAGAGAGAAGAGAGAAAGAGAAAGAACTCATAAGAAACGTGAGAAAGGGGATGATAAAAAAAACAATTTCTTTTTTAAAAGATTGGGGGGCCACGGAGCAGGAAAAAAGAAAAAAAAATTTCGGGTGCCATGTTGTGTCAACAAGTAGCCAGAAAAAGAAAATAATAATAGGTCCACTAACGTGGCTCCGCCATTGCTCCCTGTCGTTGTCACATTTATTTATCAGCCTTGTATTTTCTTTCTTTAAATAAAATAAAAGTCTTGAAGGAACCTTATAAATTAATAAGTTCTCAATATTTAAGTTCAAACCTTAATGAATTAGGATTTTTTACTGTTCATTTGAAGTACTTGATAAGAGCACTTAAAATGGAGTAGCCAAATTTTTTATATAAAGTGACTCCTCAAAACTTATTTTATCTACTTTACCTAATGATTTTTTAAAGGCTTCCTACATCCGATTACTTATATTTTTATTTTTATCATTTAAACATTATTTATTAGTATTATTATTATTTTCTTAAAGATCCTATTTTTTCAACTTTTTGAAAAAAGAGATTCAGATTTTCTTTTGGCTAATCCAATGTGAGGTTTTTCACAAATTTGATTAATAATTTTAGATAAAAGTATTATTTGACTCGAGTGCTCTAATAAAAAATATTTCTTTAATATAACTAATTAAATAATATCTGGATCAAAATGAACGGAAAAGAATCATGTTCCTAATTATCATGGTTTCGAGATCATATTATGATTCAGTAACTTCAGTTTATTAATTTATATAGTGGGGAGGGTGACCGTCTGTAGCAGGTAAATCCAACAAGAAAAAAAAAAAAAGAAAAAAGAAAAAAGAAAAAGAAAGAGTGTTGATTTGCAGTGCGACCAGAGGTGTTTCACGCGTGCCATGGGGGGCATGGATGTGGACGTGTGATTTAGGGTATGAGTCTACCCTGCGATTGTGACACCTGGAGGACATGCAGGCCCAGTAGGGACCTTTGCTGACCAAATAATGCAAATAAATAAATATATTTCTTCTCTTGTTGAAATATTTATTTCTCATTAATTACATTTATTACGTCACATCTCACTCTCATGGCTAATGTACTTGGTAGTTGAATTTTTTGATTTTTAATAAAGGCCGATTTAAGAGCAGATAGAATTGTTGCATTAGCCAAATGATATAAGAGTGAAATATGAAATGAGTATATATATATATAGTTAGCAGCTCTTGCAACGTGTTTGGCTCTGCCGATGAGTATGTAGATTGTAGCATTACTTAAAAATATGAAGTATCACTTGATCGTCTACGTGACATTCAATTTTCCATAAAACGTAAATTTTGACGTAAATTTGTAGGATATTACAAGAGAAGTACCATGTTGATATGGCAGCGTTAATACGGTCATGTTAACAAAATAAAAAAAATGTAGTATATAATATTATTTTTCCGCTATATACCAAGTTTTATCCGAATTGTGAGAATGCAAACATATATTCTATCAACTCATGATCATCTCGTGTAACATATAGTTTTTCAAAATCGCCGGTGGATATTCATAATTAATCAAAGACATGATAGAATTACAATGCTCTCTTTATGGGGAGCCAAGAATTTTGGTTGCCCAAGCCCTTTCTATATTGGGCGGCAAGTGCATGCAGTGTGGGTGGGATTTTTGGTCCATTTTTAGGCCAATTTCAAATAAGAACTCATTGAATGCAAGAACAATAATAATAATAATAATAATAATAATAATAATAATAATAATAAAAAAGAGAGGCACGCTAGGATTTTTTAAATCGTTTTGATCCGTGTACTCTATTGGATTTTTGTCTTTTCCTGTAAGTTAAGTACCATCTATGATATGATTTGAACCCTAGATGAAAAAAAAAAAAAAATGCAAACTCAAGTACTAATAAAGTATTTAACCCAAAGTATAAAATATGTGAGAAACAATGAATTGATAGTTACCAAATATAGAACACCTTTCAGGCTCCGTTGTGATTCACACGATTACCTTATTATATTTCCTCACTCTGGAAAATATCACAACCATACATACATGTGATCAACTCACCAATCTCAATTTCTACTAAATTGATGTTACAATTCATATGATGTATGGTATAATTGTTACCGTAATCATAACTAAATTAAATTATTTTACTTGATCCATAATTAAGATAATTACTCAAATCCTTTCCAAAACTAATGTTTCTTGGACCATCTCACATCACATTCACATTCACATTCACATTCGCTGATAGTGGGAACAGTCAAAAACACCATTAATTTCACCCCGGCCCCATTGATTTATCATTATTTCCATTTAACCCATGTAACGTCTCTGCTTCAAATTGGTGTATACAGAGAGGCACAAGCCCACAAGAGGCAAGCGCACAGGCACAGCACAGGGTACGACATTCACATACCTCATACCTGCTTCATATTTCGTCAGTCAAACTGACTGTTCATGTCACAACATCGGAAAGATCGTGGCCGTCAGTTCAGTTGATCATAAAAATATTGGGACTGGGAGTGGGGGACCACCACGTACATGCACGTGCCCCGCCCCGCGTGCGAGGGGATGGTGGTCGATCTACCGCTTCTAGTACTCTAGTACCTGGTTTAACTTCCCCACCCACCAGTACCACCCACCACCCCCACACTTCTCTCGCCCACGTGAGCAATAATTAACTAACTTAACTGCCACGCCACTTCAATTCCCATTTCCCTCCCTTTTTTTATTACTACTTCAACTTCCATGAGACGGGCCGTGTCACTAGCATAGCATTGTTGGAGCTCTACGACCACAGCCAACAATTAATTAATGGCTTCTCCTTCAGTTACTTTGGTCATGCTTTCGACATTTTTAATTATCACTTTGGTTGCTGTGTCTGTGTCTTCGTTTCAGTTCCAGGTCGGCGGCGACAGAGGTTGGACCAATGAGACGGCGGAGGATTACAACAAGTGGGCCGAACAAAATAGGTTCCATGTTGGAGATATTCTTTGTAAGTTTATACAGAAAGTTTTATCTAACCCAATTCATTAATTAATTAAATTGACATTTGTACAAAAATATTTTATTTTTAATGTGATTCTCACTCTCACATACATTATAAAAATACACGTGAAAATTACATGTATTTTGAAAAAAAATGTCGTACTTTCTTCATTACTCTTAAAATATATATATAATTTTTTGTCTTCTAGATTTCAAGTACCAGAATGACTCCGTGCTGGTAGTGAACCACACAGATTACAAAGATTGTATTGTGTCCAATCCAATCTCTAAATTTGAAGATGGAAATACAGTTTTACGTATAGACCGATACGGGTTTTTCTACTTCATTAGTGGGCAGCCCGGACACTGCGACGCTGGGCAGAAACTGGTTATCCGTGTGATGGTGCAGTCAGCCGAAGTTCAGACCCCAACAGTTGCACCTTCACCTAAAGAAAATGGTGGTTCAGGCGATGATGGTTGGGATTCTTTCAACTGGGGGCCACCTTCACTGAATTCTACCATCAGGCTGTCTGTTGCTTCGTACTTTCTAACTATTTTGGGGGGCGTGCTGGTTATTTTCTATGTTTTCATGTAGGATAGGATAGATGATCCTATATTATGGTATTTCTAGGAGATTAATGTTTGTCATTTTCATGGTTGTTTTCATCTGGTTTAGTGGCATTGTAGTTGACTGATGATTGCCTTATGGAGGGAGCATTATATTATGCCTTGTTTGGAAGTAGATTTGTTCTTGTTTTTGTTCTCTGTACAAATTCATATGCAAATTTAGCATCAAGTTGCATGAAAAAAATTCAAAGTTTCACCATGTTTTTTCTTTTACCCCACGAAATCCATACTCAGTACAAACTACAATAGTTTAGGATCCAGATTCGAGTTTCCATTTAACAACAATAGTTTTCCTGTTGTGGTCACAATTAGCAATAGAACTATCAATCTAAATAGCAATTAAAAATCTGGCAAAATGGGCGGCTCTAGCACCAAATAGTAGTGAAACTGTCCACACCTACCTCCACCTAGAAGGCTAGGAAAGTATTCAGAAGTGCGAACTTCTCCAGATTCTTCTTTGGATGCATTCCCTTGACAGTAGAAAGGTCCCCTCCCCTTGGTCCCCTCCTCCCATCTTAGTTACAAAAAAAAGAAAAAAAGAAAAAAAGGCAGCAGTTAAAAATAACAAAAAAATATAATCTAGTTTCTGAATTCACAGTATCACTTACCACTACTCGAGATATCTTTCCATCTAAATGGGGGTTTCATTGTTACAATGAAACTGTGAACCATTTAGTCGATGTACCTGAGTCTCTGCTTGCAAACATTAGTAATCGATGAGAAGTTGTATTTTGATGATAAAATGAAATAACCAACGAACTATTAAATTGTGAACTTACATCACAAAGTCGCATGACTCAAAAATTTCTCCCAGTTAACAAAGGCTGGAACTATTCCTGCCAAAAACAAGGACCTACTTCTCATCCTAGGAGTTAGCAGGTATCTCGCTAGATATGCTCTTCAGGCACTTGAACATTCGTGGATCACATCTAGACAAATAGAAGCAGGGCAGCGAGAAATGACACGAAATGTGCACCACAGTGGGAAAAAAATGAAAAGGCATTCCGATGCAAATTCATAAATTCATTTCCTTTGCTTTTGCTGTTTGTTACATTTCTAATGCTAAGATTCGTATCACTAAGATACAATGCTTACAGGGAAAAAAAAAGGTATAAATAAATTGAACTAATAGATTCAGCCTCTTATAAAGAGAATTACAAGTTATTAGCACTAACCTGATTGGCTTCAGCGGTAGATGAAGAATCTATGATCTCAAAATGGCCAGATAATATATCTTTTTCCACATTGTGCTCGGAATTTTCAGTATTTTTAGGAACATTACTTACTGCATCGTCTTCTCTAAAACTTCCATTTTCTTGGCTCTCCACTGCTAGCTTGGGTTCTATCGCTTGAGTCTTCCATTTAATACCAACTGCCTCTGCCTGATTGGCAAACAAGACTTCAGAAATGGGTGAGCTGCAAATCTCTTTATAAATTTCATAACTAGCAGCGCGAGTGTTTCCACCTTCCAAAAGTTTTGCAAGAGGATGCAAAACTGAGATTGGACCATCACTTCTCTCTAAAGTTTCCTTTAGAACCAGAAAGTCAGAGACAAACCCTGCCTTGCTGAATTGAACAAACACCGCAGATTCATCCAAGTGGTAGACAGAAGTTACAGATTTTTGGCCGAAGACTTTAGAGATGCATTGTCTTATCTCCTGTGCCTTGAGTTTGGATGGGAATCCCCAGATTAAAACAATGTTCTCAAAAAGAATCTTTGAGTATTGCTTTTTGGGATTCTTAGCTCCCAAAGGCTCTTCAATCTTACCAGTACTTAAATCAATAATGTCTCCATTAGTCCAACTGAGATATAAATGGTTAATTTGCTTACAGAGCTTTTCATTATGGGCTAAATTTTTAGACGGTGAATGCAGTTTAAAATCAATGCCTAGATGACTGCAAGCCTGGGCAAAGATACATCCTGTCATAAAAGCATCATACCCAGCTTCATGCTTGGCACCAGAGTTCCAGTTGGAGGTCCTGCAAATATGTTCACTACAGGTATCAACTCCTAAGCTTGGACAAGAAAGCAGGCACAGGACTTCATTATTTGACAAATGATGCCAAGATGAAACGGAAAACATTTTTTCACTACCCTTTTTTTAAGTCTTGAAGAAAAGACTGGTGTATGACACAAATGGAAGCTGCATGTGCCAACTATATACGTCTCATAAAGAAGATAGTAGTGTATACCATGTTTATGTAATATTATGGTAAGTTGTTGAAATCAAATAGAATAAAGCACGAGCGAGATATAATTTTAAGGGCAAAATGGAAAGTGAACCTCATATCATTCACTTGAACCTCCACTTGCACAGGTTGGAGAAAAGCCAGCCCCTTACTTTCAGAACCAAAAGCAATTTGTGAACACAAGCGGGCAAATGCTGACGATAGTGATGTGCTAGACTTATTCATCCGTTGTTGGAGTACATAATTGGCATTCAAGAGTAATTTGGTGTCAACGATGTGAGGAAAGTACTTGTTAATGGAGGAGACAAATTCTTCCGCATTCAAAGGAAGAGGACCTAAGAATTTGCTGTATACATGTGCAATATCTGTGTAATGGAAAGAAACCATCTTAGCAATACTAAATAATAGTAATAACCTCTTCATGAAACTTGGAATGACAGTTGTACCCAGAAAGCAATTGTGACCAACAATCAACTTCTGCTCTGAGGAAAGAAGGTCAATGACATGGCGAAACCCAATTGCAGATTGGATTTTCATCTCCGCTCCTCGGCGACGCTCATCTTTCACCTCTTTCTGCAAAAGATTAGGATACAGAAAATTATAATTTCCTGTGAGGTGTATAAGATTACATGAAAATAGATTTAATATTCCTTTCTCTCTCCATACCCACTTTCAGCACCATTAGGGCCATACAAGAGATGCCAAAAATCTATGCCTTGAGACTTCATATTTCAAATATATTTTTTTTAAAAAAAATTATCAGTTCAAAATTTGAAAATCCTAGTTCAAATTTCGAAAATCCTAGCCAGCCCAAACTTGAAAAGACTAAGACCTCCTTGAAGGGAAAAATGAATTTAAGATTACAGTTTTAGTAATTGAAAACAATTTAACCAACTCAACATATTAATTAGTCTTTCATATCAGAAGAAGATTTGGATATTTTATGGTCACATGCATGCGTACATCACTAGATTTTTCCCAAGGACATATAAACTTATCTTACCATAAGCATGTCTATGTCATCCTTGGATTCTGTATACACTACAAGTTGTTGTGAGCATAAATTCTCACCAGTGAACATAAGTAAGATCTTCGAAATGGTTGTTAATGACCTGCAAATTTTCAATTTCACATTCAGCAAGATAAGGCCTTGTGCAAAAGTATTCTATTATTTTACAAATTTTTTAATCCTAATAAGTTAAGTAATTGACTTAAAAAGAAATAAAGGTTGCAACAGCATACAAGAAGTATACAATAGAAACATGCAAAAAGAAAAGCTAACATCTAAAATACAAAGGACTCGAAAATTCCCATGACAAAGAAAATAGATGAATGTCAGTTGTAAATTGCAAACCAAACTTACATTTAGAGAATAAAAAAGGGGTTACAGTTTTCGAAGTCAGGCTCTTGATAAGTTAAAACACATTAGCAGATCTTATCAGGCTATAGCTATATAGAACCAATATGCATGCAAATCCTAGTAGATTACCAGTAAACACTGCATAAGACAAAAAGATGTATTACCCAGACTCATAGCAAAGCATTCTGTGTATAATGCACTAAGCATAATCTATCTTGAAATGGCAAAATATAAGTACCAACTTTCAGTCCTGCTGAACCATCAATCATCCAAAATGCTCACTATCTTGCATACTAAATGAAGTTAGGATTGAAATTGAGTTAAGAATTTTAATGTCTTATACATTGGTTATTAGTATTTTAAACTGGCTTAGACAGAACAAACTACGATATGTAGAAACAACTTTGTGTTTCTCAAACTGTTTTCTGGAGACCTGAGTTGACAAAACATTTTAGACTTATAAATCACATCTACATTTTTTTTTTCTACATAATTTACTAATTAAAAAAAAAAAAATCTTTAGCTAAAGGATATAAAAAAGGAAAAACAAGAAACATTTGAGATAGTATACCATGTCAGATACATGTAATTTTTCTATTTTATGTCAAGCCTCATAATAAGCCCTTGACCAACTAAATACAGTTCAGACTTCCTAATGCACAAGACACACGTGCAAGCACGCACAACCCTTGGGCTATGCTTGGGAGAAGCCTAGAACTAGGTCTGTCGAGTATAAGCTGACTGATTTAAATGTTACTTTGTTTTTCAGGGAATATACAGCTCTACAGAAGTCCACCTCTTCATCAAAACATGATGCTAGAAACCAAAAATTCAAAATCAGGCAACTCACGAGCTTAAATTGAGATTATAGTACTTTACCCATTGAATTAACTTAAACTGATGAGAAGTAAACCCAGTCAGACTAATAGCTGGACGCATCTTAAAGAAAATGGTTTGAAATTGTTGTTTTGAGTCATTTGAGTTCCACTGAAGTTGGAACCCTCCATTTCTATCCCGTAATAACCCATCACGCCATTCGCTGAATCTGTTCTTGATTCGTTCAGTGAACAGAATGTCAGCCATGCGATCCAATCGTACATCTCTAACTTCTTTCAGGTTGCACCATGTATCTGATAAAGTATCCTCGTATGCCCCATTCAAAAGTCTTAGTGCTTCATGTTCTTGTCGTCTGGATAAATAAGATATTCCTGAGAATATCCAAGATTAAGTTCTCAAACCGAAAGCATATAAGAAGCATGATGAAATAACAAGGTAGAACTGCATGTCTCGTCCGTATGACATAATACTCAATTAAAAAGAACAGAGCTTATCAAACAGCCCAACCCCGCTATCTTCGCAGAGCTTATAACTGGGATTGCTTTTTTTGGTTTTTACATTCAAAACTAAAATTCTTTACATGACAAAATTAATGAGTGAAGCAACAAATCATGTGCAACAATTACAAAAAGTAATAACAGTTATAGCTTAAAGGTCCAAAGCAAATACAAAAAGACAAGACAAAACTACCTTCATATATGCATGCGTTGAAATCAAACTGATATCTAGCTAAGAAGTCAATTGACGTGGTCTGGCAGAGAAACTCGTAAGAGGGGGCATCGACCGGCAGCTCTTGACGCGGAAACACATAGAAATTGTGCCTGTCAAGGCACATTAACAATGCCTGTCAATTTCATTAACTATTATTTCTGGACTAGCACGATTGACGCTAGAAACAAACTAAAATGAGCTTGCCATTTCCCATACCAATACCCTAAATTCTGTGCAACCTAACAGAAATCATTATATCTTGCTCGGTTCCTACACTCCCTTAATCCATCGAAACTAAAATTTTCTTTTATTTTCCGGGAAACCAAACAGAGCACATTAAGCTGGGCGCGGAACTTACGGGTGAGCTACGAAGGAGTGGGTGGAAGGGTCCCAGCGGAAGGGGCAGACGCCGAACTGCAGGACGGCGAACTTCTCGGCGGAGTCCTTGACCTTGAGGTAGCGCACGTCGGAGCGGTCGAACTCCAGGGACTCGCGCCAGGGGGCGCTAGTGACGCCGCTCATCTCCAGGTCGATGGCCACGAAGTCCGCCGCCCGCAAGTGCTGGCGCAGCTCGGCCAGCGCAGGCTCGAAGTTCGAATTCGTCACGTGCTTCAGAGGAAAGGCGGCGCCGGAGGGTTTATGTGACGAGGTTGAGAATGGTCGGGCTAGGGCGCGTGAGAGCGCACGTGAGAGTGCCCTCCTGGTGGCACGGTGGTGCGCGTTCATTGCGTGATAAAGAGCGAGCATAGTTTCCCTCTGGTGCTGAACGGGGTTTAGAGAGCAGGAAGACGGGACTATGGGGACGAATATAGTAATATCTACCACTAACGTCGTCGTTTCAGATTATTTCAATTATTTATTTAATGGAGAAATGAGTATTTACTCGGTCTCAAAATCAAACTCTATAAGAGGTAGTTTAATAAGATGAAATCACGTCTTACGAAATGAAAGTTATTAGTTTGAATCTTCTTCCTTTGTGCAAACATGTAAAAAAAAAATCAAATAATTAAAAACTAAGATCTCAAACCAAATTGAGGCAAATTTAGTAATTTTCTTTTTAAAATTTTAAAATTTTTGTTTTCAAATTATTTTTGTTTATTAAATTGACATTTAGCTTTAAAATATGAATTCTCGCATTCATTTTTAATAAATTAGGTTAGAATTTTTTTTTTTTTAACCCAGTTTGAACAAAAATTTTGTCCAAAGCACAGAGTTTCTGATATAATTTCTTTATATAAAACTTTGTCAAGCTAATGATTACAAATTATACATTCCAGAATCAGACTTCAAATGCTCCTCTGGTTTCACTCATCAATATTCACATTTTCCTTGCAGTGCCTCTTCTAAAAATAAAAAATAAAAATTCCCACGACTGTCAACGTAGCAGTCCCAACCAATCCAATGGTTGGTTGAGACTGCCAAATCAGCACTATAAAATAAAAATATAGTTTCTATTATTACTCGGTGGAACCGTGTTGAATCAAACAAGCCATAAAATTTGATCCCTTTGCTTGTCTGTACACTGTTCTTGCTTTATCATGGGTTTGGTTAAGCAGCTCTGCCTCAAAAACTGAATGATTATGACGAAAGTTGTACTCCACACGAATGCTTTGGCTACATGCAGCAAGCAGAAGAAAGGGCCTTCATAAAGGAAATAGAATCGCCCTGGAAACTAAAGGTGCATTCGGAGTCAACTTCAAGAAAAAGCCTACAGGTTAAGATTATATTGGGAAACAAAATATATATATATATGCTTTCATATAAACAGGATCATATTCTTAATCTAATAGAACTAAGTGACACGTTAATTATAAGCAGGCATTAAGTACATACTTTTGGTTGTGTGCAGAAAGAGGACTTCTTCTGAATGTGAAATTTATCCTGCAAAACGGTAGAATTGGTCTCTACATTTCCATCTTTTGTCAGCATTTGCAAGAATCTGAAATACATGTGCTGAATTGCCAGGGTTAGTATACTTGCATCTGATTTATAAATCTCGAACTAGACGAGCTGCAAAGGCCCCATCAAGCGAATGTTTTACTGGGTCGGAGAGATAGAAACCACGTTCCGTTACAAAATCAGGTGGTACATATCTGTCAACTGGATCTATGGAAAATTCCTGAGACCCAAGAAAAAATATAGATAAGAAAAATAGTAGTGAAATTCTTTAACCAGACTTTTCTGTCAACTTCATTGTTCATTTTCTTTTGGGCTTCAGAAGTATATTTTGAGTTTGATCAATTATCCCAAATATATAAGGAAAATGGCATTGGTAAGATCTATGAGATTCTTCTTCAAAGCATTTGGTTTTCAAATCAAAAATAGATTTGCTTGTAAGTTAAATATCAGCCTTTAGGAGTATTCTTCTACGGGACAGTCTGTATCCTTCTTAAAGAGTATAAGCTGCAAACATGATAAGAGTATTTAAAAAGATCATGTGAAAGACCTACTGGATGCCTGAGAAGAAATGCAGCCACCCTCTCTTCATTCTCTTCAGGATCTATGGAACAGGTACTGTATATCAAAACTCCACCAGGCTTTACCAATCTATAAATGCACAATTAAACCAAATAAACAAGAACACATTAGTTGATCAAAGGATATGAAAATCTGCTCCTATACACACTACATGTAATAATTGCCAAAGGTCCAGGGTGGTGGGTGGGGGGAAGTGGAGTCTGCTAGATCCATTCACAATTTGAACTTCATAAATCTCAACAAGTTTATTCAACAACAGCCAGTGCAAAAGAAGCTTGAGGGATTCAACCTTGCATTAGTCAAATTGATCTTCAGCTTTAATGAATTCATTTCAACTCTAAATAAGCGAAGCACAACAAAGAGTGAAGTTCAAAGTTTTGAAGTGCTTTAACAGTGGTAAACATAAGAATTTTCCACTTTCAGAATATAGCAGATATTTGAAGGGGCTTTACATAATTTTTTCCCATTAAGCAAGGTTCATGTTGGCCTGAACAAAAACATGTGTTTTCATGTTGGTGCTGTGCGTCAACTAGAGAGATAGAGAGAGAGAGAGAGAGAGAGAAGACTATCTGGTCATACACAGATGCTGCATCGAAGAGCTCATCCTGTAAATTCTTCAGTTGTTCAATGTCCTCTAATTTCCTGTTCCAGCGTAGGTCTGCTCTCTTCAAGAAAGCCAAAGAGGTAGAAACATTTAGGCAGTCACAAGCAGTCAACAATTAGAAATATATAACAGAAACTCGACACAGAAAAAACACATGGAGATATGCATGGTTCATATACTACCTTTGAGAGAACTCCCAATCCGGAACATGGAGCGTCCAGCAAAACCTTATCTCCCTTCACTGGATTTTTTTCCTGTAAAATGAAAAGAAATAGAAGAAGAAAAGGAGCATGTGAGAAATTGCAGGTTCCAAAAGAAATTCCAGCTTTACATAAGGTCTTATGATAATTTACAGCAAAGGTTCGAAGATCAGCATGGATGGTGGTGATGACACTATCTACTTGGTGCAACTTGGCTGTCTCTTTAACGATTCTCAACCGGCCTTCGTTTAAGTCAATCGCAGATACCATACCTGAGACACCATGGGACATCTTCATTATCATTCATAATTGCTCAGAAGTGGAAGCCGAGAAAAAAAAAAATTTAAATCATTGTTTAGGGCAAGTTATCCCACCATTCTGATATAAAAAAAAGTCCAATTATCATCAAAATAAGATTTTAACTATTTTCTTACTACAGCAAATTATAAATTTATCAACAATCAAAATAGCCAAAAAATCAGATTATCTGAAAACTTGAACTTGAGCTTTAAGGATTAGAAGGCTATCTTCCAAAGAATACCCTGGCCACTTAATTGGGATGCCATGTAAAGAGTCTTTCCGCCTGGAGCAGCACAACAATCAATTATTCTCTCACCCGGTTGAGGATCCACAACAGAAACGACCATTCCTGCAATGAGATTGTAATATGGTATTTTGAGACACAGCAATATACAAACTCCAACATACTTGAATTTGAAGACTAAAGCCCAATCCTTTAACTTTTTCCTACACGCTACCTGAGAATTGAAACAAAGTAGCGCATGGTTAAACAAAAGTACAGAAAGTGTATCCATGAATGTATCTAAATTCAGTCAATCTAAATATGTAAATACAGACACTGTTGGTCTTAATGAGATTATCAGGCACCCATTAATCTATCTAGATCATCATATTGGCCAAGGCCACATGTCCACAGAAGAAAATATTTATGATTGTGGTGGAAACCATAATTTGACTCACGCCTAAATGAAAGTTAGGATAGGATGACCTGCACTCTCGTCCTGAACGGAACATAAGCCATCTTTGAGTAATCCAGCTGTTATGACAACCTGAAATGAAGGAATGTGCGTGATTAAGAAATAAACACAATGTTGTTGTGCCAAAGAAATTTCAGAAACTAGCAACTGCAGAGTAATAATCCTAGTTGCCATCGACTTGACAATGTACCAGGGAGAGGACTCTTGGCCCATTTAAATAAATATATGGTTGTTTGAAAGAAACCATATATTGAACTTATACCTGTAACCCAGTTTTAATACGGACAAAATCATCCAAATGCAGAGAAAGCTCATGTGGAACCTGAAGTTCAAGAGAAGAAAATCAATAATAAGTATGTCTAGCACCAGGAAATCCAAGACAAGTAATAAAAGATAAAATACCATGCTCTCTATGAGTGTGTGTGGCATCTGCATCTGCATGTGCATGTGTGTCAGGGAGAGAGAGAGAGAGAGAACAGGTCCCAAAATGAAGATTAAGTAGTTGAAAATCCAAAAGGAAAACGGCCAATCAAATCATTAGTCAGGGGGTAATGCTATACAAAGTGTTTTGTGTAAAAGCATTAAGGGCCTTCAACATTTTAAAGGAAATGTTAAAAAGCTAACCAAGCACCTTCAACAGATTAAGCTGCATTACAAGGTCAGCTCTTGAAATGCCTTTCCCACTGTTTGCCCTGACATTACCATCAAAAGAAACAGCTATTATATCTGGTTTCACATCAAATACTAAGCAAGAACAAAATATTGCAGCAAAAAACCTCAGGCTGAAACTGGGATCACTGTTGTTCCAGGTCATCAATCTAATGGCTTCTTCTTGCCCAACATACTTCGTCCATCGCCTTACCATCCACTAGAAAGGAGAATATAATGAACACTAAGAGAATGCAAATCTATTTTTATTATCCTTTCACTTTAGGAGAGTAACATACCATTTTATCTTCACATTGTTTAGAAAAAGAATAAGTTTGTATGTTATAAAATAAAACATGCTTCTTACCAACATACAAAATCAAACAGGAAGGCACAAAATGCCTGGGCAATGAATTATTGACAATTTGTTCACAGAACATATGAAGCATTGAATCATTTATCTGGAAGACCCTTTCAACACTTTCTTGTGTATAACAAGGAATGTAGATCATAGAGTTAATCCAGAACTTGGACCTTTTGTCCAATGAATTGGTCTCCATGATTGTGGTTTAAAAGTATCGTAAGTTTAAAGTTCAGTCACTTGCAATATTTTTCTGACTCATGGACGCTAATAGAAGTTTACAACCAATCTTTCAGGTACAACTATAAAGTTAGCCAACAATAATTCTTGTTTACTCTGGAGGTGTTAAATCCCTGAATTCTAAAGAAAACTGCAAACATTCAGCTGTATTGATAGTCGAGAATATTAAAACAGTAAAATGTAACTCCTCAACAGCAGTCCCTTAGTAAATCAGGCTGTTTATTTACTAGGTGGTGATCCAGGTTATATAACATTTAATATAAGTGGTAAAAAGTTGCAACTGTGTACTTACAACAGGATGAGAGTACAGAATAGCAAGAGCACGTGCTTGTGCACGTTCATCACCCTCCACTTTGGGTAGAGGAAGAGAGTTGTTTTCCTGCAATGCAAAGATCAGGGGATTCAATAAATTCCTCACAGTTACCACATAATTATAGCATATATGAATTGATAATGGCAAACCTTAAGCAAAACAAGCTTCCGCAGAATCCCATTGACCATGTTACCCGCACCAGGTCTTAGGGCAACCTTTGCAAGCCTCACATTCTGCAATTATATTTAAAAGAATGTGACAAAATAAAATGAACAATTTCAGGGAACATTTAAACCAATAGTTACATCAAAAAGGGTGAAGATTAGGAAGTCATATGGACAGGAGTGAAACTGGGCCACATTCAACTTGGCATAAATTTGTTACATTCAAAGGTTTGAAATTTATGATAGGTGCCACATAGGAGACTTTCATGTCAAAATCAGAATGGAAACTCATGAAACAATCAGATCTTTCACAAAATACGCTAATCACCAAAAAGCATGGGCAAAGAACAATTGGGTTTCATGTATTATTATTGAATATAAGTCCTAAAACCTGACACCCAGCGCACACTATCACAGCAAAATGCTCAGTCTACCAATACCAACCTTTCATTTCTTAAGAAAGAAAATGATCCTTAAAACCAACATCCAGCACACACTATCACAGCAAAATGCTCTTTCTACCTAGACCAACCTTTCATTTTTTAAGAAAGAAAATGATAAAACAGATATATCCAACCTGTAGCTAAAATCAATTAGAACAACCAACTGCAAGATTACTACATATTATCTTATCTAAAGTAAATAATTAAATGTAAGCAGAAATTACCTCATCTACAACAGCATATCGTGGCATATCGAGCTTGACAATCTCATAGAAACCTATTCGGAGAATCTGGAAACAGAGATAAAAATTGTAAGTAATTGAGATACTTTTAAGTAAAAGATCATGCTTTTCTCTTGGACAGCGGGCTGGTTGGCCCCGAGGGTGCTCAGTTTCTCTGAGTTTCTTTCTCTCTTTTCCCCTCCCCCCTAGCCCCTTTGTATACCCCCTGTGTACTAAGGGTTGCGCCCCTTTTGCGCTTTTTTATATACAATTCTGATTTATCAAAAAAAAAAGTCTTTTGAAAAATACAGATGACAAATAAGTCTATATAATATAAATGATTAGTGTGTGTCTAAGTTTAGAAATGTGCAAATTTAGGATATATTTATAAAATCAGTCTTTCCATGCAAGCCCACTCAATTGTACTATAATATTGTTGTTATACCATAGTTGACAATGAATGCAAACGAGCCAACAAGAATAAGCAAAAATACCTGTAAGAGAAGAGGCTCCATTCTTCTAAATGTGCTCTCAGCATGGCATATAGAACAGATCAAATAATCAAGAAATCTCCTCCAACGGATGGTGCCCCCGACAATATCTGTAACCTATATTATTGTTGAAGACAAATTTTTAAGCAAAGGTAGAAATGGAAGAGTTTAGTGCCACGATAGATTTAGCTGACTAAAAGAGAGTTTTATGATCTCACTTTCACTCAAAAACATCTATGCAAAATGAACCCATTAAGTGGACATATAATGTCAAGATTTTCCTACATTATTCCTTGAAAAATTGAAATGAGATTAAGGGAAAAGATCTTGATGTGGCAGGTTCAACCTACCATTGCATAAGTCATTGAAAAAAATCCAATGATTGGTTAGGAATGCTATAGTTATGTGATAAAAATGTGGTATATAAGAAGTCTCAATTTAGAAAATTAATAGATTTTTTTTATTTTATTTTATAATACAGACAATAGATGAGGGATAGGGAAATAACTAATCTAAGATCACGGTCATCTAACTCCCGGGTACGAAATCCAAGAGTTCTTTCAACATATCCCATCTCATTATCACCAGAACCCTTCCCTTTCTCATTCAAAAGGTCAGCAAAAGCACCACCCAGCTCTATTCTCATCAACCTCACTGCAGACACTACATAAAACCAAAAACAAATTGACATGAGAAATCCAAAAAAGCACAAAGATCTGGCAACTATTCTTATAGCCTATTATAGACGCACCGCTTATGTGATATTCCCAAAGCTAAGCGCAGTTTAACAAATTATTGATTAACCTCAGGAAGGCACATGACAAAAACACCAAAATTCAAATCTATCATACACTAGTAGTACAACATACACAGATACACACATAGAAGAGCTGTAATTACCTGCCCTGTGAGGTGAGACCTCCGAATTCAGCTTCTGGGTCTTGCTAGAGGGATTGTGAGAACCTGAAAAAATCAAAATTTTCAAGTCAATCACAGCAAATTAGAACCGAGTTAAACAAAAGTTACACTCATACTATTAACTCAAGCTCCCCTGATTTCCGAGTTAAAAAAAAAATTGAACTACAAATAAGCGCAATGGCTGCATTGCACTCGTTTTTACAAGGATGCCTATTGCTTTCCATCGAATCCCCTATATTATTATATCCTTACACTTTCTCAGAAACCAAACGAAAAAAAAAGGTTCACTTTTTCTCAATTAGCAAAAAAAAAAAAAAAAACGAAACCCACACTCATACTTCTAAAACATACCCTCCTTTAGTTGCTGAGAAAGAAAACACGAATATTGAACCTCTACTTAGAGCAATGGTAACCATTACGCTCATTTAAGTGGAGGCTTTTTCTTTTTTGTTTGTCAAAGGGAACCTCGAATTTTCTCAGGAACCAAACGGGGAGGACAAAGCGTTTTACCTTTCCTAGGATTGTAAATGGGTGTCTTTGGCTCCCGGGTTCTCTTGGCGAACTTCAGTGGCTTTGAAGAATCCTTGTGGCGGGTCTCAGCTGCAGAGAGACTTGCACTGAGGGACAGCACGAACGCCATTGTTGCTCCAACTTCGACGTCTCCTAGAGAAAGCGGTCGTGTTGGATAGTATGCAAACGTGCGCCAGAGCTTGCTAAAATTACGAAAGTATACCCACTTAACTTAAGGGGATAAGATGGTAGTGGGTTCTGTTTGGGAATTGGGTTCACTCTACTCGCCCTATGGGACACGTTTGCCCTCCACACCGCGTAAAAAGGTTCCTTTTTTAAGCTACTTCTGGCTTCTCTTTCCTTCCCTCTCAACACGATCGACTGAATGGCTGCGTCGACTGTGGAAGTACCGGTCTTCACAGAAACTAACTTGGGCACTCGCATCGCAATGGCCGTCCCTCCAGATATCACAGCAAGAGATTTCAAGAGTGAGCAGAAAATCTCACACCCATTATCCTCTTTTTGTCAACTCCTTTTCTTTTCTCCTCATTTACAGTTAAAAATCAGTTGTTTATGTCAATCTGTCATGTACCCTTTGTTTATTCTCTCCATTCCTTCTTGTATTTAAAATACAATAACTGAAAAACCATAAGGAGAATTGTTCTGGGTGGTTGCAATTTCTTGAAGTATATATATATTTTTTAAAAAAACCCCTTAACAGCTCTTTAACAGCAGCCCCCCAATCAATGTTTATATATATATTTAACTGGCTGATTTGTGATATAATACTAACAGTTAGTTTATTTGAATGGGGTAAAAATTTATTGGTTTCTAACATTCCATTAAAATGTAAACAGTGGTGGCACTGGCTCAGGTTAATTGTGGGTAGTGGTATTCGAGTAAATCTTTTTGAATAATTACTCATCTGAGGCTATTTGAGGTTTCATGGCGGAGATCCTATTAATACGTTTTTCTTTTCTGTTTGCTTATCATATCCTGACCCTGTATAGTATTTGACAAATTTCTTCTTACAATTCATGTGTTGGGAAATGTCATTTAACTTCGGTGCAGCATGTAATATCTTATTTTATCTGCCATTCTCTAGTTTATGGAATAACAAATAGTCCCAAATCTGTCTGTAGGAGAAGCTGAAAGAGTGCACTTCAATTGTTTCCCAAAATCAGGAGAGATCATGATCTATGGGTTAATGGTGACTTGTTATTTTGTATTTTTCTCAATAGCCATTTCCTGTTTTCAATTATATTGCTGAATTCTTTTCTTTATGATATTCTTTATTATCAGGGATGCTTCTAATTCTGTTATCCATCTTCTAGTAGGTGAAGCGAAAATCCCACCTTTTACCATCTGCCTGAGTCACTGCCTATAAAGTATGTTTTCCAGGGTAAGAAAGGTGCTTGGTTTCTGCATGTTCAAGCTAGGCCTTTGAGTGATTTTAGTGGGTCGGATCTACCCAAGGGCGTGGCTAGAAAAGTTGTGCAGCATATGTGCAATGGTAGCAAAGATACTGTTTATTTGGAACCACCAGACTTGCTTGCAAGCATTGGTGAGACTGAGACAGGAGGAGGAGGTAAAAGAAGGAGTTTGGCAGGATCAAACTGCCTTAAACCTTTCCAACAAGAGCTTCTCAGCGCTGTCTCTCTTCCAAAGGAAAAGACAAATAAGAGAAGGAAGAAACTTCATCATTTGGAGTTAAAGAGAAGATGCAATGGTGGAAATGAAACTCCTGGTGTTACTGCCAAAGAGAATTCTGGCTTTTGTGCGTCTGCAGATGAAGTTGAGCTTAGAGAAGGATTGAGTTCCAACCCAATGGCGGAGGCCCCCAGTGACATGTCCTCAGAAGTAATATCGGTTTCAAGTATCATCAAGAGATACTTCCCAAGTTCCAATGAGGTGAGCAGTTTTGGCAGCCCTTTAAGCTTTGATGTCAATGTCAGACAAGGATCATTTCAAGGTGAGATGAAAGAACAATTAAATACTAGAACAGATGATAAATGCTTGAGCGTACAAGTTGATGTCGTCCCAGAGTTTACAGTCAAAACACCCCCAAGGATCTTGCCACTGCCATTGCTAGCTGCTCGAACTCTGGACTCTTTGGGGGCTAAGCGTGAAAGATCTCGAGTTGGGAAACGTCTTGTTCTGGCCTCATCCAATCTTAGGATTTCTGGGAGTAAGCAAAAACCTGCAATTTCTCTATGCAGATACAGAGATGGAAAAATGTTAGAACCCAATTTATCTTCTATGGTTAGAAATTTAGTCTTCGAGATGAGTGACAGCAATGATTGACACTACTTGGTGGCCTCCTGGCAAACCATGAAAGTTAGACATTAAAATGTCATGCTCACTGTGGGGAGGAGCCACTTTGCAGCAGCCTCATGGTTGGCATAAGCTGTCTGCTGAGCAAGCGACAACAAGGGTGAACAAACAACTGCTCAATAAAAATCAGACTTAGGATTTAGGTTGAGCAACAGCAATGACATAAACTGTTGCTCAACTTGTGTGATTTATAAAGGTTCATGGTACCTTTAAGGAAGCTAATGACGACATTTGAAGCTACAAGTCAGTTGTTGTGGACACTGCCATACTCTATCCCAACGCCAGGCATTGAACAAGAGAAGACAGGTGAAGGAAGTAAATTGCTCACAGTACATGGCTGCTTGATACATTGCAGCGCTATTGCTTTTCTTCTGTTTTTTTTTTAATCAAAGCGGGAGAGGGGGAAAAAGGGAATTACAAAGGTGGGTCTAGCTTTGCCACAATTGATCCTAACCCCCAAAAAAAAAAAAAGCACTAGACATGGGAATACTTTCAAAGATACGATTGAAAATGACCCTGGTGTTAGCAGTCAACATTATGGGAGGTCTTCAATGCTGGCCAAGTAGAAAAACCATGGAGTTGCGAGTGGATGTCTCTGCCGATTGGAGCAAATTTTATGAGAAACCTTGCTTTTTGTGTATTCTTCTTGCTTCTTGTGCATTCAGTTGCCAGTAAAAAGAGAAACTTTGATATTGCTTCTTGTGGATTCAGTTGCAGTTGGTCTTTCAGTTGGGCTATTTCTTGTTCTTTTAATTGGGCTTTCAATTGGCCTATTTCCTGCACCCCAAGTGCGCCTTCTTAATTTTTTAAAATTTAAGAAAACTCACAAAAATAACCGTTTAACAAGCTCTTTATTATATTTCAAATTTAATTATTGTTAGACAAGCTCTCCAAATATCAAGAGCCAAAAAATAGGGGTAAAAATGCGGTTTCGGTTTGCAATTAGTGGCTAAAACCGCCAACCGCAACGGTCTAGGTGGTTAGTAACCGCCTTTGCTAACCGCTAGGCGTTAACCACTTGGTTAGCGGTTAACCGCATTCTACTAATTGCTTTTTTAACTACCGCTTTTTTGTTGGGTTGGTTTTGGGCCTTTTTTACTGGGTTTGAGAATTATGATATTTTTGGGCTCACTTTAATCTTTTTTTTTTTTCTTTTTTTTAGGACCATTTTAGCATCAAAATTACTATATACCACAAATTGGGCTGAATTGTTATAAAAGAAGCCCATATTGAAGGAGTTCAAAAGTAATTAATATTAAAAAAAATGCAACAGTTACCAATATTTTAAACAAAATATTCATAAAAGGTAGCTCAATTGGCTGGGACTACGCCTCATGAAGCGGAGGTTATTAGTTCAAATTCTCCCTCCCCCTCTTGTGTGGACATGTCAAAAAAAAAAAAAACAAATAATTATCACTATACTGCAAGGACTTATTGTCATATGTTATATGAAATATGAGTAATGTTTTAAGGGTTCCTAGAGTCTTCTTAGAGTGACTTAAAAAAAAAAAAAAAGTCTTTTTAAAGTCATCCCAAATATGATGTGACTTTTAAACTTACCGTTGAAGTTAAGATGTGATTTATTGATTTTTAATCTATTGGTGATTTTAAATGCCATGTTACATTTGGGATGACTCTAAAAAGACTCTAAGAAACCTTATAGCATTACTCATAAAATACATATATAAAATTATTATTATTATTATTATTTTCAAAAAAAGGCAACGGTTTTAAATTTTCACCCCTATCAAAAAGTGAAAGCTATATATTCTTTTACATTCATTTTTCTTAAGTTTTGATGTTTTGTTTGTTTTAAACGTGACTCTTTAATTTTATTTTTTATTTTTTAAAAAAATTAACTTTTGTTTGAAGAATGAATGCTTAAAGAAATAATTGAAGATTATTTTCCCACCCCAAGAGGAAATGAATGTAGTAAGTATGAATTGGGCCCAAAGAAAGCAACAATATGCTTTAATTCTTTGCCTTTTCCTCACCTTTTCCACTACGATGAGAAGAAAATGTTTCTTTTAAGGAATCTGGTTTCCCCAAAGGAACAAGAAACTTGTGGCTTAGTTGAGAAAGTTCTCAATATTTCATTCAATCATGTCTCTTGGTATGCAGTATCTTACGGCCAGTGGTAATTACTCTACTATGACGCTATGAGCTTGTTGGTTGAAAAAATAACTTTTTTTTTTTTCTTTTTATACAAAAGTCTGAAAATAGCTTTTTATAAGAAATATATGTATGTATGTATGTATGTATGTATGTATTAGTGAGGGTTAATCTAAATGCTAATAATCCACCATTAAATCAACCCTAATTAAATAAAAAGTAAAAAATAAAAGGTGGGCATTGCCACGTTAGCATAGACTGCATAGTGAGAGATTAGTGTGATACATAGTTTGACCATGTATAATATTTGGGTAATTCTAAACTACTCAATTCACATCCGACATCTATTTTACTGAATAGATGTGATAGTATTCATCGGCCTTTATTTATTTATTTTTAAAAGAAATTAATTCAATGGTTTGTATGAGAGATATGGTAACACTTATCTTTTGAATTCCTTTTCTCACATGGAGGAGCTATGCATTGCATGTGTAAAAAAGGGATGTCGACGGGTAAAAGAAGTCGCTGCCTTTTTTTTTTTTTTTTTTTTCTTTGCCTTTGTTTTTTTGTGAAAAGATTACATACCATAACAATCGGCATTGATGATGTGCAAGGGTACCATTGCAGAACAAATAAATTCCTGATTCAATTTGCTATTTTCAAGGATTTCACCCTCCTTAATATAAAAGTTTAATACTATTAAGAATTATGAAAGATATTTTAGTAATTCGGGTCAATCTTTAATAAGGCTAATCCAAAAGAGTCAACCTTCAAAGTTCTATAGTGTATAGCGTGCAAGTTTATTGGAGTAGTATTTTCATTTTACCAAAACGAATTATTAAAGCTATTGAACAAAAGTTCAATAGATTTCTTTGGAATGGTAATGATGAAGGGAATGTTAGAGTTAAAGTTTCTTGGAGTGTGCTTTCTATGCCAAAAAAAGAGGGGGGTTTAGGCATTAAAAAGCTTGAGGAATGGAATAGGGCTGCCATGATGAGGCATATTTGGAGTTTATTTGCGAAAGCTGGATCCCTTTGGGTTGCATGGGTTAAGGAAAATCTCCTAAAGGGTAAGAGCTTTTGGCAAGTTTTTATCCCTCAGATTTGCACTTGGAGTTGGAGAAAATTGTTAAAGTTTAGAGATGAAGCAAAACATTTTCTCTCTTTTGATGTTGGTAATGGGAAGAATATTTATCTTTGGTTTGATGCTTGGCACTCGGATGGGGTGCTCTATGAGAAATATGGGCATAGAGTCATCTATGATACTCATAGTAAACTTGAGGTCCGGCTAGATTCTATCATTTAGAACGGTCAATGGTATTGGCTTGCTGCTCGTTCGGATCATCTTGTTAATATTCAAAGTAGGTTGTGTATGGTTCCTATGGGTGATGAAAATAAGCCGAAATGGAATGTTTCAAAAACTGGCATGTTCTCTTGCTTAGATACTTGAGATTCCATTCGGTTAAGGAAAATATTGTGGATTGGTGGTCATTGGTTTGGTTTCCTTTTTAAATTCCTAAACAAGCTTTCATCACTTGGTTAGCAATGTAGGATGCTTTGACCACTGGGAGAAAGTTGTTGATATATGGGTTTCAAGGGGATGTGAAAATCATTTTTTGTAGACATATAATTGAGGATAGAGATCATTTATTTTTTGCTTGTGGTTATAGTAGTAGAATTTGGCAATATGTTATGATTCTTTGTAGCGTGCTCAATCCGCCTACTTGTTGGGAAGATGTGGTTTCTTTGGGGTTGGAGGAGTGGAAATGCAAAACTATAAAGGCTTATTTGTGTCAGCTAGTTTTTGCTTCTACAATATATAATACTTGGAGGAATCGTAATGCTTTGAGACATAGCAATAATTTGTGCACTGAAAAGAAGCTTATTCAACGCATTAGATGGAAGGTGAGGATCTAGTTTACTACGAAAGGTAGATTTAAAAAGACTAGAGGAAATGATATTCTTTGTAGTACTTAGGATATAGATGGGATATTGGTTTAATATTATAGAGTTTTTACTTGTATATGTGTTTTCAGCTTTAGCTAAGTATTTTAGCTTTTTTTTGTAAAGTATTTTAGTTGTTGGTCAATGAAAGTTATCCATTCATCCAAAATAAAAAAAAAACCTTCGAAGTTCTCATTATTAAATGTTTGCCTTTACAATTATATTCCATATTGTTTAGGCTTTTCCGATCTAGCATTGTTTGCATGTTCTAATGAGTTTGGGTTTTCGAATGTTGCCTCGGTTACATACAAATATTTTTTTTTCCCAATTTTGTACGACACTTTAAAAATTTTGGGGTGGCTTGAGACCCTTAAAAATTAGGGTTTGTTTGCTCCTATTCGTGGGTGCCAGTGGCTTTTTGTTTTGTGGCATTAGAACACATCTTTCCAAATGATGTCTTTAGCTTCCGCCCTCATGGGACTGAAGGTGTCATAGTAGTCAACTCCACTTTGTTGATCAAACCCTTTGGCAACAAGTCTAGCTTTGAATCTGTCCACACTTCCATCAACTTTCTGTTTTATTTTGTACACTTATTTGTTTCTTACTACATTATGACCAAGAGGTCTAGGGCATAAGGACTAGGTCTGGTTTGACAGAAAGGCATTGTACTCAGTTGTCATTGCATTCATCCACTCAGGTCGTACTTTTTATAAGTATTATGAAATTTACTTTTCATAATTGTAAGAAGAAAACTTGAATTTTGTTTAATTAAAACATTAATATAAAATTAGAAAGAATTTCTTATATTGTTGGTGTAATATTTATTAGATTTTAATATAAATAAAACTCAAAATTCTAAATATTCAAAAAAAAAACTTTAATTTGGTTGTAGAAAAAATACACACGAGATTCTTTGTTATGGTTTAATTTCAAAATTTAAACACATTTTTATTGAACTTTTCTTTATAAGTTGTAAAAAAATAAAAAATAAATAAAAAAATCACGCCTTATAAAAAAGACATATTAAAGATTATACACCAATATATTACTTAACATATAAATTCGGGTAAATCATACAAATATAGTGAATAAAGAATCATGCGCATAATGTGGGTTATGAGAGTAAATGACTTAGAAAAAAAAAAAAAAAAGACATTGAGAAAGAGAATGAGAAAGATAGAGAGAACAAAAACATGAACTGATTAATTTTTAAATGTTCAGTTTTTAAAATAAAGGAAAAATACAAAATTAGTTCTTGTGGTTTACCTAATTTACAATTTACTCTATGTGGTATCAAAACAAACTTAGAAGTACCTGTGGTATGCAAAAAACACAATTTAGTCCCTATCGTTAAATTCCATCCATTAACTTCACGGATTTCGTTAGTGTGCCACGTTATATCCAATAAACTTATGACACATGCCATGTTTTATTTATGACTTTTAAAAAGCATACTTGGATTTTACACGTCATATTATTATGCCAACTAATATTCCCACCTCAACCTTTTTTTTTTAATGTTAAACACATCAGGTAAAATATTTTTAAAAACCCTAATTCTATCAAATTATTGATTTGAAAACCTAATTCAAAAAAAAAAAAAAATTATACCGGTAGATGTTTAGTTTTTAGGCCTATCCCTCTTCTTCTTCTTCTTCTCCGTTTTTGTTTTTTTTTTTCTTGTTGTGGTTTTTCTTCTTCTTCTTTATTTTTTTCTTGTCATGATTTTTTTTTCTCCATATCTTCTTCTTCTTCTTGTCCCTTTTTTCTTCGTCTCTTCCTATCTTCTACTTTTTCTCTTATGCTCTTCTCTTGATGAAATTCCTCTTTTTCTTGGCAACTTTTAAGAGGGAAGTACAGAGATATAGACAGAGAAAAAAAAAAAAAAAAAACTCCATACATAACTTCTTTGTCGACAACCCTGATCAAGATATAGAAATTTAATTTCCAAACTTTGCCTTCCATGTTTCCTAGTGGAGACACAAACTTAGGGTGAAGAAGTGACAAGAAGAAGAAGAAGAAAGACGAGGAGGAGGAGGAGGAGGAGGGGATACGCCTAAAAAACTAAACGTCTACATATAGAAATTTGTTTTCTTTTGAATTAGGGTTTTAGATCAATAATTTGGTAGAATTAAGGTTTTTTAAAATATTTTACCTGATGTGTTTAACATAAAAAATAAAAATAAAAAAGCTGAGGTGGGAGTATTAGTTGGCATAATAATATGACGTAAAAAATCCAAGTGTGTTTTTTAAAAGTCATAAATAAAACATGATATGTGTCATAATTTTATTTGATGTGATGTGGCACACTAACGGAATCTGTTAAGTCAATGGATAAAATTTAACGGTAGAGAACCATAGGGACTTTTAAATTTGTTTTGATATCACAAGGAGTAAATTATAAATTACGTAAACCACATGGACTAATTTTGTATTTTTCCCTTAAAATAATGAGTTAAAAAATTTGTTTAGTCTTTTTTTAAAAAAAAAAGTTTAAGCCACATGTCGCAATTTAAAGGCACTTCAAAAGAAGGTTTCGGCTATTATATATGATATATATGATTTGATGTATATGATTTGTTTCCTTATTTGATTTGGGCATTGATAATGCTTAATTTATGAAATATAATTAAACGTCATTAATTACGCTAATTTAATGATTGATTTTTATTTTAGTTTTAAAATTTAAACACATAATTTTCATTATAAGTTAAAAAGAACTCTTTAAATAAAAAATAAATAAATCTTTGTTCCTATAAGTATAGGGGTTTGCTAGGGGTTCTCCGGGGGGTTTGTTAAGGATTCTCCTCGTAGTGTTCTCCTGGTGTTCTCCCAATCTTACGTAAAACATGATTTAAGAAAAAATAAAATTGTAGTACCGTTTTTTTGCTAACAGATTAATTTTTATGAGTTAATAGTTAGGTTCTAATGCTTTAAAACTTGTTTTTGAAATCAAAACTAAAACCTAAGGGTGGAAGGTTAACCCTTTATGGATGATATCACCCAAAATGGATTTGATCATCTTAAATTTGATGCTAATGCCTCAATTTTGGTGCTAATGCTTCATAAATTTGGTGTTAATGCCTTAAATTTGATACTAATGCCTAAAAAAAACTGATGGTGGAGCCACTACAATTTTATTTTTTCTTAAATCATTTTTTATGTAACGTTGAGAGAACGCTAGGAGAACCTACGGGGAGAACCTCTAACATTTTCCTTTTAAAAATAATAACCGTATTAATATACATTAAATTGACTAAATGTACTAATACATTATAATTGAGTAATTCTAAGCGTCCGTCCCGCGTCCATCCAGCGTCCATCCAGCGCTGACGTGGCGTCGTCCACGTCAGTCCAAACAAAAAAATTTTGAATTTTCAGGAGATAAAAAAGCGTTGGTCCTCTTCTTGTTTTCATTTTTCCCCCCTCCCGCTCATTTCCCCCCTCCCGCTCACTTCTCTCTCAGTCCCGGCAGCGAACGGCACCCGCTCCCGCTCGCTTCTCTCTCAGTCACGGCAACGAACGGCACCCCGCACCACCATCGGCGACGCCCACCCACGGACACAGCTCAAAATCCGGCAACGTCGTCCACCGAACGCCACCCGAGGGTCCCCACCGACAACGCCCACCAGATCCGACCGTGAGCCACCCACCGGCCACCACCCACAAGCACCATCGACTCCGGCCACAAGGTACTAAGCTCAGATGACCCATCTCCAGATCTGACGACCAAACGGCATCTGTACCGCCAGCCTCTCTCTCTCTCTCGCTCGTTTCCTCCCTACCCGGACCCGTTGTTGAGGCTACTAAGCCCGAGACCGAGCTCCAGGTCCCCATCGTCGACGAGCCCCTGAAGAACGCCCAACCTTTGGTCCCCCGTTCAATTCTTCTACGTGTATATAAATTTCTTTCATTTTCTGTCTTTTTTTTTTTGTTAATTGTTCTCTGTTTTGTGTGTGTGTGTATTTTGGCAGAACGATGATGACGACGACGAGGATGAGAAGGAGGATGGGGCCCAAGGTTGTTTGTTTACTTCTTTTTCTGTTTGCGTTTTTAGCACTATGTTCTTTGATGGGGTTTTGTTTGGTTGGTTCGAGGGGTTTATTTGTGCGGCATTGTCATTTTTTATTGGATTTGATTTGTGGGGTTTGCTTTATTGGGTGTGGTTTGAATTTTGGTTTGAAGTGGCGTTCGAGCATTGTTTAAGACTCTTATTGAAGATTTTGTGATATGTTTTTGCCTTGTTAAGTGTACATGTATAGTTTGCTTGGTTGCCTGAGAAAATGTAGAAAGAAAGGGAGGATTTTGATTGGTGTATAATGAATTTAGGAGGACCCAACAATTTAAAAAAAAAAAAAAAAAGTTTGGTTGAGATTGCTACAGGTTTCTGAAAAAGTAAAAGAAAGGTTTTTTTTTTTTTTTTTTGAGTGAGATAATTGTATTCATTCTCTAGGGATTATATAAGAACGGTTTGCATGGTATTGGATTGCCTTGAAGATCAAATATATTGCATTTCTTTATTAGTTGTCAAAAACATATTGTAGAAAACTTTTGAGATAATAGGAGAGACTTGATTGTTTGAAAGTTTTAGTAGTTTTATTGGTTTTCTGATATGTGTAACACCGTGGGCCATTCTAGAACTTTCATCTTCTCACCAATGTTTGTTATATGCTATGCTTTAGTCTTTGTCTTGGTGCATCTACTGTCATTTCCTTGTTTTTAGTTTACATCTTCTTTGTTCGAGACATTTTTTTAGCTACTATAAGCAACACAAGCAGCAGAGATGTAGCCGCTTCCTAAATGTCTTAGTGCCCTTGTTGTTTGAGTTTGCTGTCTTTATTCGATTATGATTTTTATCTATGTTGCTTGCAAGTCAGGGTTTCTTTTGGCTGTTTAATTACATGAATATTCTCTATATTGTCCTTTCAAACCTTTTGACTGGAGAATGAGATGCATGTGCAAATGACAGTTCTAAGCAGAGCAGAAGTGAGAAGAAGAGTCGCAAGGCAATGTTGAAGTTGGGAATGAAGCCTGTTACTGGTGTTAGTAGGGTCACCATCAAGAGAACAAAAAATGTATGCTTTTATCTGGTTGCCCTTTTATATAATCAGTTTCCATGTGATGGATTGCGATTAACCAAAGTTTTCTTTAGATACTGTTTTTCATTTCAAAACCTTATGTCTTTAAAAGCCCACATTCTGAGACCCATGTCATATTTGGCGAGGCAAAGATAGAGGATTTGAGCTCACAATTTCTTTTCTGCCATAATCGAGAAGCATTTTCACATAGTCTACTGCTTGTTTAATATGATCTTGTGATTTTTTCTTTCTGGTTTACTATGTATCATGACGACAATTGGCTGGTAGCTTTGTTGTACTTTATTTGGTGTTTGAGATTAGTGTTTTTTTTTTTTTTTTGCTATTATCTAGTTGATGCTGTCAGATGTATATCATGCAATTGGTGGCTTTCTATTCTGTGAATTCTTTGTATAATGGATATGGATGAGTTGCTTATACTAAAAAACTGTTGAATTTTGCAGAAATGCAAGGTAATGGATATGGCGCTCTCTCATAAAGTTACCAAACCAGTGATGGAACCCAAATGGTGGACAAAGCAAATTTGTCCTTGCTTGTGTATGTGGATAATTTGGAGATTAAACGTATTTAATTTGTGTGATTTTTCATTTTCTGGGCGTTTAATTTGTATGGTGCATTGTGTATTAAGGTACCTCGACATGTCCACAGACTTTGTTTTGGGATATACCTTCTCCATCGTTATAACTCTACATATGGCAGTTTGACTTTATTGTAAATTTGTAATTGGATCGGATCTGATTATTTTTATGTGAAATAACAGTTTATGTTCCATAGAAAGGGAATTAAAAGTTGGGCTAGCAACTTTTAATACAAGGAGCACACTAGATAAGAAGTCTACACAAAATTAATAAGTTACAATTAAGAGGTTTAATCTGTTTGAACTTCTTTGGCATGTACAGGTAAATATATTATAAGAAGCAGCATATAATAAATATATTCACACATAAAATTTCTACAAAACCGCTCAGGGCTTTAGCACTTAGCAGGATTGATCTCTTGCTTGAAATTATTAATAACAAGTTCTCCTGCATGTATCTACAATGTTCATATTTTCATTGGATACAAGCAAAGGGGAAATACAAATAGAGGAACAAAGCAATGCTCGTCTACAACTTAAAAAAGCAATGGCTTCTCCACCCTCGGTTGTTAAATAGTTCAATCTTGTGTGGCTGCTCCTTGGTTGAGCTCGGCAAACCTCATGCCAACACGCATCGAATGCTTTAGAAACTTCTCAGCACATCGCCACAAACAGGTTCTCCTCTTGCTTTTGCAAGGATTTGTGCTTGAAGGTGTCCACACAATCATTAAAGCATCTCTCCACTAGTGAATTATACATCCTTAGGCTGAAAGAAAGAAATTTAATATAATCAGAGGAAGTGACAACTTAAATAAAAAAATATGAGGAAAGTAATCCACAAAACAAGGACCAACAGACAAAATGCCAAGCTCTGCAAGTTTATATGTTATGATCACCTTCCAAACAAGTAATAAAATTGTAAAGCCATTGGATTTCATTTTTTCATTTCACTGTCCATTATGTCACAACTCACAAGGGAAAAACAAGTAAAAAGTAAAGAGGAGCTCGCTCATCTAAATACCACCTGAGGTCTTTGACGTTACTCAAGTCAATACTGATCACCATTTTCAAGAAAAGCAGACTCATGTTCATGTATTTAAAAATCAAATTTAGAATTAACTTGGCCTATACTTTCATCTTGCTCCGAGAAAAAGAAACGAAAGCCTACTCTTTCATGATACTTAAAAGGAAGGAGCTGACCACTATTTGGGATCAAGAGACCAAATCACTAGATAATGGAGGAATGAAGCAAAAAAAATAAAATAAATATGAATCATATTCTTCGTTGACAACATTATCTAAGGCTTAACCCGGACAGGTTGGTCTAGTGGTAAGAACGTAGGGATGACGCATAAACTTGCACGATCCTAGAAATGTCCAGTGGTAAGAAAATTGGAATGAGGTGTAAACTTGGATGGTCCTAGGGTTGGTCCAATGATAAGAAAGTTGGAATGAGGCGTAAACTCACATTCGGGTTCGTACCTAGGGAGACTGTCCATACAAACAAGGCAAAAAACTAATTTCGATACTATATTGCAAAAAGTACACGATTAGCACAAGAAATGCATAAAATGTAGTTCCCAAAACGTCCAGACGCACCATATAAGCTGCACTGGTTTTAAAGAGAACCTCGCTCTGGCTTCACATAACCAGCTTCACAAAAATTTACGACATTGGAGCCAGACTCAAAGACAGAGTAACAAGAAGCCCAAAAAAAAAAAAAATTGCTTAAAGAACTTCAAGCTGAACCAACCATTCTCCTCACAAGTTTCTCAAAGCATCATTTTCCTCTGGTTTCCTCTTCATTGAAGATTGGAAATAAACAACAGTATAAATCCACTTTGCACAATTAAAACTTCAAACTAAAGCATTTGAACAAAGGTAATAAACGCATTTTTTTTTTTTCAATAGTTGATTAAGCCAACAATCAAAAATTTTATTACGGAACCGATTTAACCAAAGGATTTGAATTTAATACAAGACAAGAATGATGAATCTAGATTGTACCTATCACGAATTGAGTCGGTCGATCATGAAGGACATTCGAGCTTATCTTCCTCCGGAAGATTATCCAAATCTCCTAGCATGCTCTTGTCCATGTTGATTTTGTTTTCAGATTGAGCATACTCATGCTAAAATTGATTTAAATCTCTTCAAAACATCAATGACAAACATCAACAACAAAAATCTCTCATGGAAATTTCATCAAACATGAAATGCAGACACAAACAAAATCTTACCCAAACGCACCAAGATTGGAGCCAAGCTGCGGACCACACCAACCGACCGTCACCGTTTTGGTTCTCCGCTTTTGAACCCAAAACGCACTTATTTTTCAACCAATCCAAAAAACAACACAATATCAACTCCTCACCAACACAACAAGTGGTCTCATGAAAAAAAAAAAACCTCTTGATTATTAACCAAATTTCCAAGACAAATTAACCAAAATAATCATCTTAAAAAATAAAATCTTACCCAAACGCACCAAGATCGGAGCCAAACAGCCGGACCACACCAACCGACCGTCACCATTTTTGAGAGACAGGTGCGACGGAGGCAGAGAGGGGAGATGCGGCTTATGGGTAGGGAGGAAACGAGAGAGAGAGAGAGGCTGACAGTGCGCCGCTTGGTCGTCGGATCTGGAGATGGGTCATCTGAGCTTAGTACCTTGTGGCCGGAGTCGATGGTGCTTGTGGGTGGCTCACGGTCGGATCTGGTGGGCGTTGTCGGTGGGGACCCGCGGGTGGCGTTCGGTGGACGACGTTGCCGGATTTTGAGCTGTGTCCGTGGGTGGGCGTCGCCGATGGTGGTGCGGGGCGCCGTTCGTTGCCGTGATTGAGAGAGAAGCGGGGAGCGGTGCCGTCGCTTCACGGGATCGAGAGAGAAGTGGAGGGGGAAATGAGCGGGAGGGGGAAAAATGAAAACAAGAAGAGGACCAACGCGTTTTTCATCTCCTGAAAATTCAAAAAAAAAATTTTGGACTGACGTGGACGACGCCACGTCAGCGCTGGATGGATGCGGGACGGACGCTTAGAATTATTTGATTTATATTATTTGTTTCCTTATTTGATTCAGATAATAATAATACTTAATTTATTTAATAATTTATATATGAAAAATTCTTGAAATATAATTAATGTAATTAATGATGCCAATTAATGACCAGTTTTTTCTTAAAAAACTGGTTCATAAACTATACCTTAAAAAACCAGTTTAGCATTACAATAAAAATGGTTTACGTCACATGCCGCATTAATATTAAGGCACTTCTGAGAGTGAATTGGCTTATATATATATATATGATTTTATTGACTCAATAATTTGTAAAAACTTAAGATTATTACATTAATATTATGTGACACTTATACATTACTCTTTAGAGTAAATCATCGAATCCAATGCCATTAATTATATTGAAAACTTCGCGTTCAATAATGTTCCTTGTATTATCCATCCACATTCTCACGTTTACTTTAATTTCAAATTGTACTACATAGATTGATAGAACATAAATTTTCGATTGTCAACCATATAAGAGAGAACTGAAATTTTTTACCTTCAAATTCTAATCATGATTCCATTGAGTGTTAATCATCCTTTATAGACTAAGATACACCCATAATTTAAGAAGGAAAAAGTAAAACAAAACTAGCTTAATTGGAAAAGGAAAACCCAATCCTTAATTGGAAAAGGAAAAACCCGATCCTTATTGGAAAGAAAAACTAAAAAGAACACATGCATAAATAAAACACCAACACAAGCGCCACTGCAGCATCAGCTACGCGTTTCCTTATTAATCAACTCATTCTATTTCTTTTATCCTTCTGCTGAATATGTAAACGTGTTAAATGCTTGCCTTCACAATCCAGCACGCTGGGGTCCATCTTCCATGCATGCTTATAAAGACACAGGATCAACGAACAAGGAAGCAACAAAATCTTTGAGCACAATTTCAGCAAGCGTGTACCCATCTTCATCCTTATAGATGACATCAATCATACGTGTAAGGTTGAGAATTCGTGTTACAATTGGCATGGGGACAGTGGTTGGATAGAGGCACTCTTCGTTTATATCCTTCCAGGCATCTGCAATTTCTTTTCGGAGTTCATCGACTGCTTCTTCTTCTGTAGCACCATGTTGTGCCATATAACATTCAACAGCCGAAGCAGGGTGCCCTCTCTTTTGCTCGAACTACAAAAATCAAATTTTTATGTGAGATGAGTGAATTGGGTTAAGCTTACAATTATTATTACACATAAATAACATCATACCTCATGTGACACAATGTCGTCCAAGAGTCTGCCAATCACTTTTAAAGCTCTTAACACTTTAGGATCGTTGAGTATCCACTCGAAAGCATCTTTTGTAATAATGTCTCCCATCCCAACCAAAGATGTGATTGCTAGCATTTCGTGTGTAGAGCTAGCAAGTGCAATTTTCATATACTCATCCATTGTTGGTATGTGGTTTTTGTGGAACCATTTGGCTTCATGGAAGTAGGCTCTAATTTGATTCTTCATCTGAGACAAGCAAGCAAAGTACAATCAGATTATTAATATTATAACATGTAGTAAACATTTTCTTGCTTTCTATTTTTTTCTCCAGGTGACAATTTTGCTTAGGGAAAAAAAATCTTGTAAATTTGTATGTGGTGGTGCTTACTGCTTCTCTTGCATATCTAACACGGTGTGATCTATCTTCACCTACTTTTTGATCCATTTCACAGTAAACGTCTAGAAGTGCCCGGTAACACACTTTCATGTACTCAGGAAGTTGATCTATGGCACTAATATCCCATCTGTAAAGTGAGTAAATTCTATGAATTGAATTTTTCAATTAATATAATATATAATGAGAAGAATAAAGCAATGGTAACGAATGACATGTGAATTTGAATAAAAAATAGCTAACTAAAATGAGAAAGTGTGTAAATTTCAACCTCTCGATTGCTTCAGTAAAGAGCTCAAGTTCTTCAAGTGTCCCATACGCATCATAAATGTCATCAATAACAGAGGTCATGGCTATCACTTTGGTTAAAATCCTTCTAGCAAGAAGATATTCAGGCTCAAAGTACACTCCCACTATCCAGAAGAAACACTCAACCACTCTGTTTCTTACAAATGGTAGCTCTTTTGAAAAGTTCAAGTCTTTCCACCACCTATAAATATAATTTAGCATAATCATACTATCAACCTAGAATTATGTACAAGCTATATACTCACACTTAACATGGTTGAATAATTAACCTTGAAATTTCAGAAAGTTCTTTCTGGTGCAGTTTCTGCAATAGATTGAAATCCAACTTTGCGAAGGTAAGAAGGACTTCATTATGTGATGCATCTTGTTGGTAGATAGAAAAGTAAAACGTTGCCTCCAACCTTGGCAATCCTGTGCGGATAGGCTGCTTTAAGGCATGGCTTACCTGTGTTGCAAGAGGAGGGCTCAAGTGGGATGCTACTGACTTAAGATGTGTGGCACTGAAGACAAGTGCTTTGTCAAGTATATCTTCCCCATGCACTCTGAGATGTGCGGCTTCGTACAAGCTTAACATTCCTTGCACATCATTGATAAGCGATTCCTTGAAATTCCCTTTGCTGTCCTTGAACTTGGCGAACTCGTCTGTTTCACCATGCAAACAAATGGAATGAGTAAGCCACCTAATTTGTTGTTTTCTTCGAGTTTGTTTCTTACTCATAGGGGAAAAAAAAAACCAATAAAAAGAAACAAGCACTTGCGAAGGAGAAAAAAAACGTACGTACCAGATGAAATATTATAACCATGTTGTCTCAGTAACCGAAACCGAAGAGCAACAATGTAAAGGTCGTCATCATCATCATCATGTTCATGGTCAGGAGAGTCATGAAGAGTACTCTTGTGCAGTTGTTGCAAAATTTCTTGAATCTCATTTTCAAAATGGTAAGACACGCCTAAGCGTTGAATTGCATCAATCAAGTTCAGTTTTTGTGAAGACTCTTCACCTGGAGCCATTAGCATCTTCCTCACTTTTTCCTTCAATTCTTGAACTTGTTGATTTATTTTCTCATTATGATCAGTTTCCTGTACAAGCAGATTGAAGAAAACAAATTATTATATGAAATATTAAAACTTTTTTTAAAAAAATATTATATGCATTTATTTTTAATTACCAACTCAGAAGCAGATTTGAGGAAACGGTCACCCCAAGTACTAGGCGGAAAATTTGCTGTGCGACGTTTAATTTCTGGCATAGGATTTAGGGGTATTTGAGCAGCTACTGCTGAAACCTGGAAAGACATTTTCTTTTCCTAAAATTTGAAGGTGTCGTTAACTTGACACTACTTTAAAGTGGCTAGCTCGTATGAGAGAAAAGGTTTATCTGGTCAGAGAATTTATAGAAATTGCTTTGGCCTATGTCTAGGGTTCTCTAAACATGAATCACATGGTAAAAAACAAAATGATAGTGACTTAAAAAATAAAAAATATGGTGGGAAGAAGTAAGCATTTTGTTTTCCAAATTTATATTGAAAGATATATATGTTTTGTTGCCCGAATAGTTTTTTTTTTAGGTAGAGTTGCCCGAATAGTTGTATCTGAAAGAATATGATGCGAAAGTAATAACCATGCATATTTGACGTGGATATATCAATTACATGTTATTTTCTTTTCAACGTGAGAATGTATTCTCTAATTTATAGGGATGTAAATTATAATTATTTCAAACCTATGATTAAAACAAATCTTTGGTTTGATTAAAGAACTACCCCAAAATAATAATAAAAAAAAAAATCAGTTGCTGTTCAATTTGTCTGTTCAATTTTTCCACAAGTAATAATGTTAAAAAAATAAATGGTAAAGGCACAATTTTAGCTCAAGTAAAGCGAAAATTTTGGTTTAGAAGTTGGACTAGAGTTATGTTTAAGCTGTACCTGTACCACTTCTCATAATTCTTTTTAATAAAAAAATAAATAGTCATCCGTTCAATTTTTCCGTAAGTAATATGATTATGATAAAATGATATTTTTGGTAGAATGTTAGAGATTTTCGCTAACATTTTTTCTCTTTTACATATCACTTTTTCATTTTTTTATACTAAATATTTTGGGATAATTACTTTTGCTCCCATAAATTATAGCGCCTTGACATTTTCTTCTCATGAACTACCAGTTATGACATTTGACCACATCAAACTACTATTTTATGACATTTTTCCTTTTTCATCAGTCAAAAAGGTTAAAATTAATAGTCAACGGTCATGTAACTTGCATGTGTCATTTTTAATTTTTTTTTCTTTCACTTTTGCCCTTACTTCTCATGTGTGGATTAGGGTTTAAGAGGGCATAAGCGTCATTTTACTAATACAAAGTGAGAGCATAAGTAAAGAAAAAAATTTAAACATTGACCATTAGTTTTAACCCTTTTAAATGACGAAAGAAGAAAATGTAATAAGATGATAATTTAATAGGGTTAAGTGTCATAGTTAATAGTTCATAAAATAATAACAATAACAATATAACACTGCAATTCATAAAGACAAAAAATAATTACTCCAAATATTTTTATTTTTTTCTCGCATTAATTACAATATTTAAACTAAAGCATTTACCAAACCCGAGAAATCAAGTTTACACATCTTTTCTGCTTTTTCAGTATGGAGTAGTCTCCTCACAAATCAACTAAATAGTTTATCTCAGTTTCTCTACCGATCATATCATGTCAAACGTACATTGAAGTAGGAGAAAAGGTTAGATTTAAGTTTGACTGAAAATATCAAAGCGCACACGTAAAATGATAACGCAAGAATCTTTTTCATACGTGAAAGCCAGGCACAGGAAGCGGGTCAGTCACGGGGTTACAAGCTAGGACTTTGCTTCTACCATGGTCCACCATCTCTCTCTCACTGGCTTAATGAAAATGTTAAATATATATGTTGTAATTGTTAAGCAAAATTTTATATATAATTTAAGGAAAATGATATCATAACTTAGACTTAATAAAGATTCAACTTCTTCTTTTAAGTATCAATTTTTTTCTTTAAAAAAAAAAAACTATCAATAAAGGAGAGAAAGCTTTAAACTAAAAGTTAAGTCTAAAATAAGAGAAAAGTTGAATTTTTGTTAGATCTATGTTGTGATTGTATCACATCTTATAATTTAATATATTTAAACACAAAACAATATAAAAGTAATAATGAGAATTCAAATGTTTAGATAAAATTTTATATATATTTCAATTTTGTATTTCAATTTTTTTAGTATAAATTTTATGTATTAAAGAATTCAATTTTAATTATATTCTATTTATACTCACATACACACTCAATAAAAGTCGCTCAATATCTTACTGATTACTGAAGTCTTACGATAGTCTGGGCACCAAAAATATTCACAATCTTCTCCTCCCAAAGTTATTGTCATTTTATGATTATTATAGTTGTTTAAAAAATCATTTTTTTCATGTTACTTTGCAGAGGCCACAGATAGTCCACTCCTGCTGTCCTTCAAAGCAAGGGAGTTAAACAACATATATTTACCTTTTCTCCTCTTTCAATATATGTCTGACACAGAACATAGTGAAGAGAAAGGGAGATAATTACTGAAAAAGTTGATTTGTGAGGACTGAGGAGACTCCTACATTCTTTGCAAAAGCAGTAAAGATGAGTAAAATAAAACAAGTCAGAATCATGAAGGAGATAAAATACACAAACAAATTGATGACACTTTTGTGTACGTTGCAAAGAATGCTTTTGTTGTTAAAAAAGCAAATCAGTTAAAATAAAATAAAATAAAATAAGAAAGTGTTATAACAAATTTAATTGATGTAAGAAAAAATATAAGAATGTTTTGTATAAAAAATAAAATTTTTATTTTGTAGTAATTCTTTAAATTTGAAGAGTAATAAAAAGTAATTAATGTGATATAAAAAGTAAGAATGCTATGGTTGATTTTAAGATTTTTTTTGGTTTTTGGGTTGGTCTAATCCGATCCACTGCCAAACAAGCCCAAAGGAGATGACCACTTTTTTTCCTGATAGGAATATACAATTGCAGAGAAGGAAGGGCTGTGTTTGGCAATTGACTGAAATTGAGGAAGTGGATTGGTACAGTAGCAGATTTGATTGATGTGAGAAAAAAAAAATAAGAATGTTTTGTATAAAAAGTGATTTTTTTTGTTTTGTAGTTATTTTTTATTTGAATAGTAATAAAAAGTGATTGATGTGATATAAAAAATAAGAATGTTGAGGTTAATTTTGAGATTTTTTTTTTTTTAAATTTTGGGTTGGTTCAGTCCGGTCCATTGCCAAAAAAGCCCAAGATGACCTTGGGAACGAATACGATGCCGGGTTCGGGACCGAAGAAACGTTGAACTCTCGCAATTAAATACTTTCTAATTGTAACTTAAGAATGTATGCATATGCAAATATAAATGGTTTTTTCAAGTACACAAGAAATAGCTTAACTTTTCTTTTTTTTTTTTTTTCTTTTTTTTATGAACATGTCAAAAAAAAAAAAAAATTGGTTAGGAACCAAGTCTTATGAAGCAAAGTTAATTAATTCAAATCTCCCCTTCACTCAAAATTTTTTTTTTTTATTGGTTTTTCAAAAAACCCTTAATTATTATTATTTTTTTAATTTTTCTGCAAACTTAAATATTTTTTTAAGAAAAAATATATATTGTTTTGCTTTTCTTGCCAACCAACTATTTTGATCCGTGGATTTGGAGTTATTTCATGTGTGCCATGATTTTTGCAAAAATTTCCTGTTCTTTCCTCCGGTTATAATTGGACTTAATTTATGCCCGCCCACGTGGTCCTTGCAAAATGTACCATACATGTGAATTTAAAGTTTAAACCCAAAAACTGATAGCTTAATCCTTCACTTTCAACGCTATTAAGTATTTGACAGTAATTTTTGTCAAATTAAGGCTGGCTTAAATGAATCAAATAATCACATCATGATTAGGGTTCCAAATTGTAATTGACGGCAATTTCTACAAAATTCCAAATTTTCCCCTCAAATCAACCAGTAACAAGTTAGAAATACCTTAAATAAATCAAATAATCATGTGATTATTATTTTCTTTTCTTTTCTTTTAGGTTTAGTCCTTTATCTTAATTATCTTAGGTTCATTTGTTTATTTTGTGACATTCATTTATGACTATCCAATAAAAGTTTGGGTGTTTTTTTTTTTTTTTTTTTTTTTTTTTTAAAAAAAAGAGAAGTTATGAAGTATAGAAGGCATTAATTGAGAACCAGAGTGTAAATAAAATTAAGGAACTCATACCATATAATGACATCAATTTTTGTAATGGTAAGTTTGATAAATTCTTTAAAAATAAAACTATATTACACATCTTATAGTACTCAGACAAACTCCACAGCAAAATGGTGAGGAATGTTAAATATTACATATTTGAGTTCATTAATTTTAGTTGTATTTTAATATAATGTTTTGTGTTAACTGTGTTATTTTAATGTTTTGTATGTTGTTAAGTGGGAAAAGTGTTGAATTATTAATCTTGAGCATAAAAGAAGATTCTACGTTTTAACGCAGGAAATTGTATTTTGTAAAATTTTTCGTAATCATGTGGCCAAGCCTAGGAGGAAAGAAGCCAAGCAAATAAATAAAAGACAAAAGCAAAAGAAAGAAGGAAAGGACGAGAAAGAGGTGGCGTGTGGGATTAAAGACCAATTCCAAGAAATAAGCATCAAATTCGTGGGGCCCACATACCAGAAAACAAAACACAAAAAAGAAAGAAAAGAAATAGGGTTTGTTTGGTAAATGGTTTTGGTTTGGTTTTGGTTTCGCACTGTATGTGGAATAAAATAAGAATATTTTTTTTTAAAAGTAAAAAAGTAAGAGTATAACTTCAATTCGGTTGTGACAAAAAGGTTGGGTTTTTTGCCCACCAATGAAAATGTGACACCTCAGCATTAGCATGATAAGAGCATGGTAAGAGCATAAAACCAGCAACACCTGATAGAAAGCAATATACACGACCAACTCTCATCAGGAGCAATGTTTAACAACAAAATATCAAGAAAAATGTGCAGCCATAGACACCCACCCACCATGGATGCCCACCCAGCGCGGCCACTTCGTCGACGCCCACCCACCACGGTCACGGCTCTGGGTCATTTTCTCAGGTGCTTCTCCGGCGTCGGAATCACCTTTTTCCGGCCTTTAAGGTGATAAAATCTCAAAAGGGTTAACTTTCCTCTTCTAGGTTTTAGTTTTTAATAAAAAATGAGTTTTGAGGCATTAGAATCGAATTTTGAGGCATTAGAAACGGATTTTGATGCATTAAAAACGAATTTTTTGGCTAGGTCCGATGAGAAAGTTGCCGGAGAAGGTGACCATGGTGGGTGGGCGTCGACGGAGTGGGTCACGACCAGACTCACGACTGGGTCTGGCCTGGCTAGCCGTGACCCACGGCGGCTGGTGGGTGGGTCTCCGACCGTGGCTCATGCTGCCCAGCCCACTGCTCAAAAACCAGGAGAAGGAAAAAAAAAAAAACAAAGAAGATGATGGGAGTTGATTTGGTGTTTCTCTCTTATTTTCTTAAAATACAATAAGTGAGGTGGCAACATTTGAATGGAAGGCAGAAAACATGAGTTTTTTGCCAAGACCGGATGGCAGCACCTCTCAAAAAGTAATCATGTTTGGTATAAAAAAATGAAAAATTTTGTTTTGTAATGATTTTTTTAATTGAAGAGTAATAAAAAGTGAGTGATGTGATATTAAAAGTAGGAGAATGTTAGAGAACTTAAATTATTAATTGTGGGCCCCGTAAACAGTGCCAAGCCAAAACAAACCAAAACCATTTAACAAACAAAGCCTAGTGGGAGCCCACATCCCAGACGTGCGGAGAAATAGGAGATACTTTTTACTTGAGATCCTCTCCATGGGACCGGCTTAGATTTGTAGTCGTGTTCATTAAAAGACAAAAATAAGAGGATAAGGAAAGACAATACTTCAATACGGTCCGTGCAAAATAGGTGGAGTTTTTTAAATTTGAAGAGTAATAAAAAGTAATTTATGTGATATAAAAATTAAGAATGTTATGATTGGTCTTGAGAATTTTTTTTTGGGATTTTGGATTAGTCCAATCCGATCCACTGCCAAACAAGCCCAAAGGAGATGACCACTTTTTTTCCTGATAGGAATATACAATTGCAAAGAAGGAAGGGCTGTGTTTGGCAATTGATTGAAATTGAGGAAGTGAATTGGTACAGTAGCAAATTTGATTGATGTGAGAAAAAAAAATAAGAATGTTTTGAATAAAAAGTGATTTTTTTTTTTGTTTTGGAGTTATTTTTTATTTGAATAGTAATAAAAAGTGATTGATGTGATATAAAAAGTAAGAATGTTGAAGTTAATTTTGAGAATTTTTTTTAAAAAATTTTGGATTGGTCCAATTTGGCCCATTGCCAAACATGCCCAAGATGACCTTGGGAACGAATACGATGCCTGGTTCGGGACCGAAGAAACGTCGAACTCTTGCAATTAAATACTTTCTAATTGTAACTTAAGAATGTATGTAGATGCAAATATAAATGGTTTTTTCAAGTACACAAGAAATAGCTTAACTTTTCGTTCTTTTATTTTTATTTTTATGAACATGTCAAAAAAAAAAAAAAAAAAAGATAGCTCAATTGGTTAGGAACCAAGTCTTATGAAGCAAAGTTAATTAATTCAAATCTCCCCTTCACTCGAAAAAAAAAAATTTTATTGGTTTTTCAAAAAACCCTTAATTATTATTATTTTTTTAATTTTTCTGCAAACTTAAATATATTTTTAAGAAAAAAAATATATTGTTTTGCTTTTCTTGCCAACCAACTATTTTGATCCGTGGATTTGGAGTTATTTCATGTGTGCCATGATTTTTGCAAAAATTTCCTGTTCTTTCCTCCGGTTATAATTGGACTTAATTTATGCCCGCCCACGTGGTCCTTGCAAAATGTACCATACATGTGAATTTAAAGTTTAAACCCAAAAACTGATAGCTTAATCCTTCACTTTCAACGCTATTAAGTATTTGACAGTAATTTTTGTCAAATTAAGGCTGGCTTAAATGAATCAAATAATCACATCATGATTAGGGTTCCAAATTGTAATTGACGGCAATTTCTACAAAATTCCAAATTTTCCCCTCAAATCATCCAGTAACAAGTTAGAAATACCTTAAATCAATCAAATAATCATGTGATTATTATTTTCTTTTCTTTTCTTTTAGGTTTAGTCCTTTATCTTAATTATCTTAGGTTCATTTGTTTATTTTGTGACATTCATTTATGACTATCCAATAAAAGTTTGGGTGTTTTTTTTTTTTTTTTTTAAGAAAAAGAGAAGTTATGAACTATAGAAGGCATTAATTGAGAACCAGAGTGTAAATAAAATTAAGGAACTCATACCATATAATGACATCAATTTTTGTAATGGTAAGTTTGATAAATTCTTTAAAAATAAAACTATATTACACATCTTAGAGATCCATCGCATTTCTTTAATTTGGCTTTCAAAATAACCAAAACACACTTTTGGTTATTTTAATGTTCTTCACCTTTTTAGAGACACTTTTCAAATTTCTCTACTTTAACAATTCACTTTCACTATTTCGTTAAAATATTATTTTTAAAAATTTATTTATTATTTTCTAATTTTGAGTGTTAAAGTTCTTGAAATGCCCATATTATAATAAAATATAAAATATAAAACCTAACAAAACGTGGTCGCTTTTGAAACCTAAAATAAAATACCCTTCTTCCCTCCTTCCCCATGTTCACGAAGTTCGCCTCTCTCCAAGTCCAAAGAGAAAGCCGAGTGCAGTGCTCTCGACGCGTCGACGAAGTTCAAGCTCCAGACGCCGAGTTCAAGCTCAGACGAAATTCAGACACCGTCGACGAAGTTCAGACGCCGACGAAGTTCGACGCCCAGACGAAGTTCGACGCCGTCGACGAGTTCGTAAGCTCCAGACGCCGAAGTTCGGGGCTCTGATTTAACCGATGACGTCGACGACACCTCTTCCGGCCAAAACTGAACGTCGAACACCGTCGATGAACTAGACATCATAACAACACCCTCCGGCCGATTCTGACATCGACCGCCATTGAGCTTGATGGAATTATTATCAAATTAACTTGATGGTCAAACCATCAGCCACGCTAATGGTTTCTCGTGGCACCATCAGCCACCGTAAACAGAGGGTTGCGGGAAAGAGAAAGGATAGAGAAAGGAAAAAAAAAGAAAGAAAATATAGTTGTTTAGTAATGAAGAGGGAATAGTAAATGTTAAATATGAAATAATGTTTCATCTTGTTAAGTTTTGAAATAGAGAGTCCGAAAAGTGGGGTTTTTGAGTCTTTTGTTAAATTGGCTCTTCAAACCAACCAAAATTGGGTTTGAAGAGTGCAGGTGCTCTTATAGTACTCAGACAAACTCCACAGCAAAATGGTGAGGAATGTTAAATATTACATATTTGAGTTCATTAATTTTAGTTGTATTTTAATATAATGTTTTGTGTTAACTGTGTTATTTTAATGTTTTGTATGTTGTTAAGTGGAAAAGTGTTGAATTATTAATCTTGAGCATAAAAGAAGATTCTACGTTTTAACGCAGGAAATTGTATTTTGTAAAATTTTTCGTAATCATGTGGCCAAGCCTAGGAGGAAAGAAGCCAAGCAAATAAATAAAAGACAAAAGCAAAAGAAAGAAGGAAAGGACGAGAAAGAGGTGGCGTGTGGGATTAAAGACCAATTCCAAGAAATAAGCATCAAATTCGTGGGGCCCACATACTAGAAAACAAAACACAAAAAAGAAAGAAAAGAAATAGATGGAACCCACAGCCCAGACATGCGGAAAAAGAGGAGATACTTGAGATCTACTTAGAGTCATAGTCGTGTTCGAGAATGGATTAGACCGGAGATAACATTGTAGAACAAAAAATTATTTAGATGAAAAGCTTTTTTAAAAAAGTAAATTTTGAAAGGATAAGATAGACCATAAATCAATTGTCATTTTTTTTTAAAAAAAAATTTCTTGAAAGGAAAAAAGTGATATTGTCCCATAGTTTGGGTTATGATCGAGCTATTGTAACTATATAAATTTTGAAAGGATAAGATAGACCACAAATCAATTGCCATTTTTTATTTATTGAAAGGAAAATTTTGTCCCATCGTTTGGGTTATGAGCTATTGTAACTATATAAATTTAGAAAGGGTAAGATAGACCATAAATCAATTGTCATTTTTATTTTTTTATTTCTTGAAAGGAAAAAAAGTGATATTGTCCCATAGTTTGGGTTATGATTGAGCTATTGTAACTATATAAATTTTGAAAAGGTAAGATAGACCATAAATCAATTGTCCTTTTTTATTTTTTTATTTCTTGAAAGGTAAAAAGTGATATTATTCCATAGTTTGGGTTATGAGCTATATATTGTAACTATATATTGAAGATGTAGTAGAAAACTCCTAAGAATATCATCAACAAAACATAGCGTCACATTAAAAACAAAAAAATTCAAAAGAGATACTCAAATTGCATAGGACGGCTTCCTCTTGGAGAAGGGGCTAAGATGATTTAACTTGTCTCTAATCCTCGAAAAATTAAATGTGTAAGATATGGTTTTGAGACCTCTAAACCTTCTCCTTAATTATGATTAAGAGAGACGAGGAGTGTGTGCTTTAATACCTACACAAGCTCCTTTTAAACAGGCCCTTGTCTCCTAGTAAAAGTAGTATTATACTTCCAAGTCATAGTAGGATTTGGAACACCGAAGCCACCACTCCCACATACATGGCCATTAGGGAGAGAATGCTTAATGTATAATTCTAAAATTATATATATAAGTACTTTTTCATTATCAAACCTAGGAATGTATACGACATTGGTCAGGGTCAAGGGGCTGATGACGACCAAGCAAACTACCACAAGAACGAGCCTCTCTAGTTTGATCATAATCATCATTATAATCTTCATCCGGATGACATAGATTATGTCAAAACCGACCTATGACCTATTGAAGCGTATGTGATTTCATATAAATTAAGTTGGCACTAATATGTTGATTTTAAAAAAAATTTAATTCATGTGATTGTTCAGTTGTTTTTAGTTATGTTTGTTTGCAACTTTGATTACATGCCATTTTCCTTATTATGTTGGATTTATATTTTTCTCGGTCATATTAATTAATTTGGAATGTGATTAATGTTGCAGGCAAACATGAGTATTCACATTAGAAAGACAAGGGGCCTGAAGCGCCCACATTCTACGAGGCAGACGACTGGTGATGACAGCCAGTCTTAGGACATGCCGAAGCCAATAACACTCTTGACTCAGTGAAGGTAAGAGCGGCTACAATCATCAAGAAGTTTGACCAGGTGGATGTGGACATATTGTTGGAGAAGTGGTGTGAGAAGAAGAATCAGGTAGGTCAAACTTTTGCTTGTAGTTGTGTAGTATTACTAATTCTTATTATTTATCTTTTCACATATTAATTACGTAATTTGTGTGCGTAGAAATATGCTACTCATATGACACAAATATGAGCATTGTATACCACGCCACATTGCACCGGCTCAAAGAACTACGCCCAACACTCGCATGAGAAGATATGTTTGTCAAACCCCATACATACAAATTATTGAAATCATTATTCAAATATTATAACGGGAAAGATGTTTATATTCGTGGATTTTTGCAGGTCATGAAAACAGGCAAAGCCCCAACGCGAGCAGCGAATTACATCACGACCCATATGAAGAAAGACGGTGGCTACCCAAATCCAGGTCGAGGAGAGAGTGGTATGCTAGAAACACATTTGTGTATTTTTATATTTATGATTAATACTTAGACTAAAAGATGACCATGTGTATGTAACGTGTAGAATGAGATGAGGTGGCTTGCAGATTTTGACCCGCCGAACTGGTAGAGGGGCCTGAAGGGTCGATTCAGTGGGCACCAAACGATGCATATGCACAGGCTCAGGGCAATAAGCTAGAGTATGCAGGTCGTGTCCGTGGCGTGAGCAAGAATATTCTACCGATGCAGGAACACATCCATTCCTATTACACACCGTCCCAGGCGAGGTCTCAGAATGCTACTCCCACTGCCGTAGTTTCAGAAATGATTGAGAGAGCAATTCAATTGAAAGAGGAGCAGCACAAGCAAGAGATTGAGGAGCTCCTGGCGAAGCAAAGAGAGGAAATAAACCAAGAGCACAACTAGTAGATGGATGCGTTGACTACTGTGATTACCGATCAGTTTAGTTAGCGGATGGCAGCGCAGTTGGATGCTTAGGCGGCTCATTATGAGGAGCGTTTTCGCTCGCTTGAGGGGTATCGAGTGGTGATCTCCGAGCCGAAGGTGACCACTAAGAGGGCTTTACAGGACATAGGGTCACCTGCACATATCATCATCCGATCATCTGCAGATAGCACACAAGGTAACAACATATTACCTTTCATTATCAGTTAATAAGATCATCTAACATACATAAAAAAAGTGATATATAATTTTAAATTTCGTACAAGAATAATATGTTGTGCATATATTTCATAGCCCAGATGAACGTATATAACACAGTAAAATTATAATATGCGTAGATGACGATCGAAATAATACTTGAAATTTGACCCCAGTCACAAAAAAGTCGTGTCTTTGGAAAGTGACAAAATGACCACCACCTTACATCTATTGTGGTACGTATATGTGCTTTTTTTGAAAATTTTTATTTACTTGAAAATTTGTGTTTATTATCAGTGCAAATTGCTTGTTTATGTTTGGTTTGGTTATGACTGCTGGTTGGATATTTGACTTAATCAACTATGTTAACGTGTAAAAGCTTTTTTGTTTTCTTTTTTTGTCCTTTCAGCTTTCTTCCACTAGATTTTTCCTTTTCATCTTCATTCACAGCAACTAATGTTTTAAATTAACTTGTAGCTTGATGGACCGTCTAGCTAGCTTGTTTTGCTGCTTGATTATATGCCAGCAAGCTATCGTAATTGTTGAAACAAGTGGCTCATATTCTATTAAAGGTCCATTGGGTGTAATTAGTTTATGTGGGCCTGGGGAACAAATAAGTTGTGGGGGGTATTTTGGGGTTTTCCAAAATACTTATAATTAGGGTTTGCCTATACATATGTTATGTTGTAACCCTAAATCATTGAATAGCTCTCCGTGGGCGTAGGCAAATTGCGAACCACGTTAAATCTGTGTCTCTCTCTTGATCTCTCTCTTAGATCTCATATATCGCTCATCATTATTGCGTGTTACAACAAATTGGTATCGAGCCTAATCATACGATGGTGGGATTGGCACATCTTAAAGTTCGACGTGATGAAGTTCGATGGATCCGGAATTTCGGTTATGGCGAGACGTGTCAATGATTTGTTGGTGCAACAAGGGATGGTGAAGGCGTTATATGGGTCGAAACCAGAAGGGATGGCGGACATAGATTGGAAGGAACTTGAGGCCAAGGCGGTGGCTACTATTCGGCTTTGTCTGGGAGATGACGTGATGTATCATGTCATGGACGAAGAATCTCCGGCAGCTTTGGTTGAAATCGGAAAGTCGGTATATGTCAAAGTCGCTGATTAACAAGCTCTATCTAAAGCGGTTATGGCTTGAAGATGGCAGAGGGCTCAGATCTGAGCCAACATATCAACGTATTCAATCAGATAATCGGTGATTTGAAGAGGGTTGATGTGAAGTTCGAAGACGAAGACAAGGCGTTGATGCTGTTGAATTCACTCCCAAGTTCTTCTACATATGAGAATTTGGTTACAACTCTGACATGGGGGAAAGAGTCCTTGGAGTTAGAGGATGTTACAGGAGCCCTATTGGCTTTTCATCAAAGGAAGAAAAATATTGATGAAAATTCCCAAGGAGAAGGGCTAGTTGTAAAGGGTAACCATGACCGTGGAAGAAGCAATAACAGGGGTGAGTCGAAAGGCAAGAATTCTCGGTCAAAGTCCAGGAGGAGGAAGGACATCAATTGTTTTAAGTGCGGAAAGAAAGGGCACATGAAGCGGGACTGTCCAGACTTGAAGAAGAAAAAGGACGACGAGAATGAAGGTTCCTCAAAATCTGCGAACGTAGTGGAAGTCAATTCAGACGATGCTGATGGTGATATGCTTTCTGTTGCATCTAATTCAGAGCAGCCTGTGGATTCTTGGATTCTGGACTCAGCATGTTCTTTTCACGTGACGCCCAACAGAGATTGGTTTGACACCTACAGGTCAGTTAATTCTGGTATAGTTACTATGGGTAATGGTGCACATTGCAAAATTACTGGCATAGGTAATATTAGAATTAAAATGTTTGATGGTGTGGTTAGAACGTTATGTGATGTTAGACATGTACCAGAAGTGGAAAAGAATTTAATTTCATTAGGCACCTTAGACTCAAACGGTTATGGTTATAAGTCTATAGGTGGAGTAATGAAGGTAACTAAGGGTGCGATGGTAGTGATGAAGGGACAGATAAATTCAAAGAATATCTATAAACTGTTAGGAAGTACAGTTGTAGGTGGAATTGCCTCTGTAGAGTCTGAATCTGATTGTACTGTTTTGTGGCATATGCGGTTAGGTCATATGAGTGAACGGGGCATGTTAGAGCTTCATAAGAAAAATCTATTGAAGGGTGTCAAAACATGTAAACTTGATTTTTGTAAGTTCTGTGTTCTGGGGAAGCAGAATAGGGTACAATTCAAGACAGCCACACACAAGACAGAGGGTATTATGGACTATGTTCATTCTGATGTATGGGGACCAGTGAGAACAGCGTCACGGGGAGGACATATGTATTTTGTCATCTTTATTGATGATTTTTCCAGAAAGGTTTGGGTGTACTTCATGCGCACAAATCGAAACGCTTGCCAAGTTCAAGTTGTGGAAAGTCAAGTGGAAAACCGATGAAGAAGGTTAAGTGCCTGAGAGATAATGGCACGGCACATACAAACGATGAGTTCAAAGATTTTGTGAGCAGCATGGTATAAAGAGACACTTCATTCGCAAGACACCTCAACAAAATGGTGTGGCGGAAAGGATGAATAGGTCGATTGCGAGAGAGCAAGATGTCTCAAAGTTGAATGTCGGACTTGCAAAGATTTTTGGGCAGACGAAGTTAGTATGGCATGCTACTTGATAAACAGTCACCAAGGGCGCACTAGATGGGAAAGTTGCAGAGGAGGTGTGGACAGTAATGAGGTAGATTACTCGGTTTGAGAGTATTTGGTTGTCCACCTATGTGCACATACCTAGTGAAGAACGGTCAAAACTTGATCCAAAGTCTAGAGCAGGTGTATCTTTCTCGGATATGGGAAAGGGTTAAAGGTTACAAGTTTTGGGATTCGACGGCAAACAAGGCGGTGATCGAGAGGACGTGGTATTTGACGAAAATTCCATGTTGAAAGAGCTGCGAGCGAAAGCAATGATAGCGGGTGGTGCAGGTGGAGTTAGAGACTCTGTGCAGGAGAACATTTCTCGCAGTGCAGACTTCTACTCAGAGTTGAGCAAAGATCACAAGATAGCCACAGATGACCTAGACGCACTATCGGACCACCAATCAGTGCACGGTTTTGAAGACATGGTTTCTTATGCACTTGTTATTAGTAGCGAGATCCTACCACTTTTCAAGAGGCTGTCAATAGCCAAGAGAAGAGTAAATGGATGGGTGCTATGGCGAAGAAATGGAGTCTTTGCATAAAAACCAGACATGGGATTTGGTGGAGCTCAGAGAGGAAGAGAAGATAGGGTGCAAATGGGTGTTCAAGAAAAGGAAGCGATAGAAAAAGGGGAAGAAAAGTTCAAGGCTCGCCTAGTAGCAAAGGTTATTCACGAAAGGGGTTGATTATGAAGAAATATTTTCCCGGTCGGACATACTTCCATCGAGCAAGATATGGCGTTGGTAGCCCATTATGACATGGCTTTGGAGCAAATGGATGTGAAGATGCTTTTCTTCATGGTGATTTGGAGGAGCAGATTTACATGGAGCAGGAAGGGTTCGATCAACTGGACAGAGCACTTGGTCAGAATTGAAGAAGTCACTTTATGGGTCAAGGCCTCAAGGCAAAGGGTATAAGCGATTTGACTCATACATGATCAAGATTGGCTACAGGAGATGTGAGTATGACTGTTGTGTGTATGTGAGGAGCCTTGATGATGGCTCATTTATTTTTCTATTACTGTATGTGGATGATATGCTTATTGTAGCAAAGAGTATAGTGGAGGTCAACAAACTAAAGGTTTTGTTGAGTAGAGAATTTGGCATGAAGGATTTGGGCACAACCAAGAAGATCATTTGGATGGAGATTCATAGGGACAGAGATGTCAAAAGATTGTGGCTATCTCAAGCTGGTTATGTGAAGAAGGTGTTGGAGAGGTTTAGCGTGGAGAATGCAAAGCCGGTAAGTACACCTTTGGTGAATCACTTCCGCTTGTCTACCTCACAGTGTCCAAAAACAGCTGAAGAAATTGAAGACATGTCAAAGGTCCCAGGCAAAGGTGTTTGATGTATGCTATGGTATGTACCGCGATTTGGCTCATGCAAAGGAGTGTGGTGAGCAAATACATGGCAAATCCGGGAAACAAAGATTGGAATGCGTTAAGTGGATTTTCGATACTTGAAAGGTACTACAGACTACGGCATCACTTTTGTCGGAAAAAGAGTGATTTGTCATTGGGGATATGTGGATGCAGATTATGCAGGGACTTGGATGATGAAGATCGACCACGGGTTATGTGTTCACTCTGCAGAGGACCCATATGTTGGAAGTCTATGATCGCAATGTCCACTGAAGCGAGTACATGGCGGTGAAGGCGCAAAGGAAGCTTTGTGGCTTATAGGGTTAGTCAAGAGCTGGGTATTCAAGAAGTTGGAGTTCCGTTGTATTGTGATCGAGTGCCATTTACTTGGCAAAGAACCAGGTGTATCATCGAGAACCAAGCACATTGATGTGAGGTTTCACAAGATCGTGGAATTGGTTGCTCTGGTAAATTGTTACTTGAGAAGATTCACACCGAGAATGCAGCGGATATGTTGACGAAGCTTATTATACAGACAAGTTCAAGCATTGCTTGGACTTGATAAATGTATCCATAGAAAGAAGAGGAGAGGAGGCGGCCCAAACTTATCGGGCCTGTGGAGGCCCAATACTTGATTATCTTCAAAGAGGTGAATACTGCCAAGGTGGAGATTGTTGAAACAAGTGGCTCATATTCTATTAAAGGCCCATTGGGTGTAATTAGTTTATGTGGGCCTGGGAACAAATAAGTTGTGGGGGTATTTTGGGGTTTTCCAAAATACTTATAATTAGGGTTTGCCTATAAATATGTTATGTTGTAACCCTAAATCATTGAATAGAAATATGTAGCCGCACTCTCCTGTGGACGTAGGCAAATTGCCGAACCACGGTAAATCTGTGTGTCCCTCTCTCTTTTAGATCTCATATACTGTTCATCATTATTGTGCGCGGTTACAACAGTAATGAACTTGTATGCCTGTATACCTTTTTTTATTGGTTTTCAGGGTTGTGCCGAGATGACATCAAGAATTGGTGGTTCTAGATATGTATAACATTTACTTGAGTTGGTTTTTCTGAAGCTTTAAGGAAGATTGAAATTTACGCGGGATTTCTGAACTTTTGGCATTTGTTTTGAACTCTAGTAGAAATCAATATCCTAATATGGAGACAGGCAATGATAATAGAGCAGGAAACCAAATAACTCATGGCTTTTTAGTTTTATGTACTTGTATAAGCCGGATAAGTAAAAGTTTGTCATGGCTAATTGTAATTTCTTATATGCAGTTATGTGAATTGTCCTTCCACAAAACTCGCCATGTATGGAATCCATTCAATGAGAACTTACCACTGAAGGTATTATTTTGCGCCTTTTTTCTTTTCTTCTTAAAGCTGAATTTGTGCTGATAGACGAGAGTTGTTTTTCTATTCTTTTTGTTGCTGATGCTGCTGTTGATTTGCTCTTTTCCTTCTGCTTCTCTTCTTCCTTCTCCTTGTTTTTCTTATTGAGCTTGAACTATGGCTTGGCTTGGGCTTGGCCAAACTATAGAGATAGGTGCATGAAGTTGGCTTGAGCCTGGCTTTGGCTATCCTCACATAGAGTTTTGATTTAGTAAATCAATCCTCACCTGCCCTTTAAGGTACACAGATGAAGGCCTACATGCGTATGAGACTCACTGCTGTTTGCACACACAAACACAGTCATGTATGTGAGGGATGTGCTAGTCTCCCCACCTTGTGGTGGATTTTAGCTGCAGCTTCAATTAAACAGACCAAACAACCACACTATTTGTGAAGTTTAGTATTAAAAAGCTTTATTTGTAGTTTATTTGGGTTTCTTTTCCTTAATTAGTTGCATACCATTTGATTTTTCTACAACCATTCCATGTTTTCTTCTTATCGGTGTGGGTAAGTGGAAGAATTCTAGACATAAACCCTGGACTTGCTTGGTCATACAAAGTGCACTGAATTCATGAAAATTGTGACATTAATGTAGCGCCAAAATTTAAAAGCAGTTGATTATGTGGCATGGTGTTGTAACTTTAGGTGGATTATTTCTAATTTATTTTTTTATGGGTACTGTGGCCTTCTTATAATAAAGTTGATTGTACATGTTTCTCAATGTTTTTTGCTTACCTTTTATTATAATTGTTAATTTGTTCATTTATATAGCTACCCACAATTGCTTCCACTTATCTACATTTGATGGGGAAACCAATTCAAATATAGCCTTCTCAATATCAGATGTCAAGAACAAGTACAAAGTATGATCCATTCGCATTGTTGCTTTTCTCTTTTTAACAATCCAATGGTCTTGGCACATCTTTAGCGGTTTTGGTAGGTATTGGGTTTTGGCACATCTTTAGTGGTCTTAGTAGGTATTGGTTGTAAGGGTTATTTAATTATATAAGTAAAGGGGGAAATTTTTGCCTAAACTTAGGTAGATAAGCATAGTAGATCACCTCATGCCCTCATTGCCTATGTTCAATCTTCATCATGAGCGTAGTAAGATTTAATCTTCTTAAATCCATGTGAACTGGCAAAACCGTTAAAAGTTATTCTTATCCTAATTAAGTTTGACTTGATGATAATGATGATGATGAGAGACAAGAGGAGAAGAAAACAAAGATGGAGAGGAAATTTATAAATGGTTTGAGATACTTGAAGAGTGGTTAGGAGTTAGGAGATAATGATCTTAATTAGCTTATGGAAAATTAATGTAATTCAATTGCGGTGAAATCATTAATTTCTTAGTTAACCAAAAGAAAATAAATCGGAAAAAAATGAAAAAAGAAAAAGGAGCTGACTGGGTCGATGTGCAATATAAAATCAAATTGTATATGCCTGCACCATTTGATTCTAGTTAAGCTGTGGTCTTTATAAGTAATCAAGACCAAATGAATTTTATGTTTCCACTAAAAATCATAGTTTTATGTTTATTTTAATGTGCTTCTAGTAAACAATGATCTTGTGTACATGCATAACAACATTTTCGGGGTCTTAATTTATGGTTAATTGTGTTTTGTGACCAGTAGGTTGCGACAATAATGATGATAAAGTACTACGTAACGTGCGGAATTTTGATCTTAATTGTTGTTGGTGGGAAGATGACCTCATCATGACATGGATTCATTTAGAACAGATAAACATGAATTTGAGTTTACTTTTCTATCAAGTAGCAAGAGACTAAATGTTTCCCTTTGATTTGTTAAATGAAAATTAATTGTCATTACAACGTTGTTGATTGGTCTCTATTTCAATGATTCATTCAACACTCTTGTGTATAGTAGACTGTTTAATCCTACAAAATAGCATTAAATAGAATGATTGAATAACATAATCAATTTACTTTTACCCGGCCGTATTATATTGGATTAAATGCAAATTAACTCTACGTTTGATATTCTATCATGCTCCTCATTTATTTTTTGTTTCTTTTATTAGTTTCAGTTAGTGGATAAGTCAGGGCAGTATCTACGTTGTTCGATCGCTTCAATTTGACACAGGACGTTAGGTGGTATTTTTACATACATGCATGTGTTGTCACGTGACTTTGACATTGTATTTTTTTTTTTATAGGTTTTGATTATATATATATTTGGATAATAGTGTTGATGTATAGAGACATTTTACTTGTTGTTTGTTAATTGTTTATATAGGATGAATGTGGTTAATTTTTATATGTATATGGTTGGATAACAGTAATGTGTGTATATGATGATATTTTTGTAATATAAATGTGATTATTGATTATCAGGTTTTGATTATTGATTATGAATGGGGTTTTGATTATAGAGACATGATTATTAATTTATCAGTTGGACGTTCAATATTGCATTGAATTAGTTTTTGAAAAAAAAAAATTAGCCGGTAAAAAAAAAAAAGCAAAAAAAAAAAACCTAACGTGGTAATTTTTGCTACACGTTAGTAAATGAAAAAAAAAACAAAAAACAAAAAACAAAACAAAAGCTAACATCACACGTTTCCCATGTTAGCTTTTGTTTTTCTTTTTTAAAAAAAATTTCTATTTACTAACGTGTGAATAGTAATATATTAGCAAATGGTAACGTGACACATGTCTAATACGTTAGTAAATTATCAGTTTTAACGTACACATTACTAACGTATGAAAAACATTAGAAACGGCATGTTAGGCTCATTACTAATGTATCAAAGGGCTTAAAACGTTAGTAATTGGGCGTTAGTAAAAATTGAGGTTTTTGTAGTGTTTGGTAGTTTCATTTTATAGGAATTCCTACAGATTTTGAGGAGCTGTTTTTGATTGAATTGAAACCTCACGATTGTATGTTAATTTCACTTGCACCTACCGGAACTCATGATGTCTCAATTGTCTATTTATGAGTGATTTGATTTTGAATGCCCAAAAATTTTGAATATTGAGTTCATATTTTTAAGCTTGCTCATGAATAAGAATCATTATTTAAGTGAAACTTCATTCTTTTCAACATCATAGTGCTAAAAATGTTTGTAGGTATCATTTTTGTTAAGTCCTCACGAGACTTCACTCGTCCACTAGAGATGTCCAAGAGATTTAAAAGACTTGTTGGATATGCTAAATGCAATCATCTTTTCCACAAAATAGAATTTATGTTTAATGCTTTCATTTTATTTTTAGATTTGTATTGCCAAGGGACTACCAATATGTAAGTTTGAAGGTGTTTGATAAGTGTTAAATATTGCATATTTAAGCTTATTAATTTATATTTGTTAATCTTTTAATTATATTATAATATAATATTTTAATATTTTGTGTTAGTTGTGTTATTTTGGTGTTTTACATGTTAAGTGGAAAAGTGTTAAATTATTAATCTCGAGGATAAAAAAATATTATAATGCAGGAAATTGCATTTTGTGAAAATTTTTATAATCATCCGGCGAAGACAAGCAGGAAAGAAGCGGACAAAAAGAAGTCAAGCCAAGAAAATCAAGAAAATAAATAAAAGACGAGCAAAAGAAAGAAGGAAAGGAAGAGAAAGAGGCGTGTGGAATCGAAGTTCAAGCATGAAATTCGTGGGGCCCACATACAAGAAAAGAAAACAAGAAAGATAAGAAATAGAGGGAGCCCACAGCCCAGCCATACCGAAAAGAAGAGAAAATTGGTCATGCATCGTTGGACCTACGTAGAGTAATGTTCGTTAAAAGACAAAAATAAGAGAATGAGGAAAAGGGGGCCGTACGTAGTAGGGGTGTCAAAAAAAATCGGAGAATTGGAACTGGAATCGAAAAATCGGGAAATTAAAAAATTGGAAACCAAAGATCCGGTTCCGGTTTGGAAAACCAAAAAATCGGATACCCCGATTTTGGTACCCGGTTTTTACCGAGTTACCAGAAACCGGATTAAATATATATATTTTAATTAAGACTTTACATTTTATAATACAAATTCCCCTCTGCCCTAATTTTTTCTATTTCTATATTCGTAGGACTTGAAAGTAGAAAGAAAGTGTTGAAAGTGACTCCGAACATGGAATTGAATACAGAAAAAGTTAAAACTGCACAATCTTATCCTGTGGATGTTGTTGTTGACAGCAGGCATTTGTTGGCTGAATGTACAATGTTGCTTGTGTCGGCGCTTTAGCTTAAGAAGATTTACTCAGAAATACCAACTAATTAACTTTTCACTTGGAATTTATAGCCTGATATCAGGATTTTGACTACAACTCTTTATTGTCCCAGCAGCCAAAGATACCTCCCTCCTAGAGAAACCCCCAATTTGTTCTTCCTGCTTGTGAAAAATCATTTTATTAAAGCAGTTGGGATATGTTGAGTTTTATTGTGCACTTTAGGTTTTTATCCTGTTTTGGTGGTTTGACTTAAAACAATAACAGAATCATGTCCTCAAGTGAAAAAAAAAAAGGGCTTATTTTAGGCCTAATACCTAAAATAAGCCCAAAAACTCTTCCCAAAACAAGCTGGGTATCTTGGTTCCGGTTCTTGGTTTTGGCAAAAAACCGAGACACCAGACTGGGTTGACACGCCTAATACGTAGGGTTAAAAAATAAAAAATAAAAGAAAAGAAAAGGGTTTGTTACCCTTTATAAAAGATCCCTCTTCTAGACAATCGTGGCGGTAGTTAGATTTTTTTTTCTCCATCTTTTACCTTGAAGTAATTTATTTTTATACTTTACTCCCACAAACTAATTTATATTTACATTTTACTCTTGAGGGCATTTTCAAATTTTTTGGTTAAAAAATGTCATTACGGGTGTCAATCCGATTCGGTCTCCCAATTTTTGACCAAAATCAGGACCAGAACCAAGGTAACCCATTTTTTGGTTTTGGAAAACCAAAACCGAGAATCAAGTCCCCATTATTGGCGATTCCGGTTTGTACCCAGTCTGGCAACTGATTTTTTAAAAATATTTTTTTGGCTTATTTTAGGTATTGGGCCTGAAATAACCCTTTTTTTTTTTTTTTTCCTTTTTTTGCACACAATTGGCTCATTTTTTTTATAAAAAAAATATCAACTTTTTAGTCTAATATGTTTTTTTTTTTTAAAAAAAAAAAATTTGTCCAATTTGCCTTTTTATCTATTTTTACCATCATTTATTTCCTTTAATTATTTAATAATCACCCTATAATCAACCAATGTTTGCTTTTCCTGATTTTTATTTTTTTTTTTAATTTTTATGAATAAGCATTAAGCAACTTTATTAACAAACAAACCAAATAGGCAAATAGACACATCACTGTTATAAAGGCATTGACTCTTTTCTATATTACTCTAAGTAATGATATATAATGATATATATATATATATATATATATATATATATAATATTAAAAAAATTATTATTCTAAATATATGCCCTGGTTTTTGGTTTTTTTTTTGCAATCAGAACCGGCTCTCCGATTTCCCCATTTTTTTTAGTTTTTTTACACCCCTAAATGTGTGTGACTTGATCTATGTTCAAAGTGATGACCAAAATAAACAAATGGCCTTTTTTGTTAATGTTTAAAACTTTGTGAGAATCTTTTATTACTTTTTAAATGTGTGGATAATTTAGGAGGATAAAATGTATTTTTTCCAGATATTATTATTTTCGTTAACAGAATTCCATTTAAGGTTCGACCTTGCACTTCATGCACCAAACTAAAAACATTTTCCTCGTGTTTTCAAATTGCTGTGAACCAGTATGACTAAAAAAATAAGTGAACGAACCTGAGAGTCAGAGGTAAGAGAACCATATATATATATATATATATATATCCTCAATGGTATGATAACGTACATATATAGACCACATTCACTTTCCCATGATTTTTTTTTTTAAATCTTGGCCCTTTATTTTGATCCAAAGGCCATAAATTTGTCCCATTTAATATAAAATGATAAAATCTTATTTAAAATTTAAAAATAAATATAAAATAAAATCATTAAATAATTAAATAATTTTTTTTAAAAAGAATGGGGTGGCTCGATCATCCCATTCTCGGCTGGCCACCCCCCATCGGCTTGGGGTGGAATGGGGCCACCCTTTTTTTTTTTTTAATAATTATTTTATTATTTTATTTTATATTTATTTTAAATTTTAAATAATTTTATTATTTTATATTAAACGTGACAGGTGGCAAGTTTATGGCCTTTGGATCAAAATAAAGGGCCAAGATTTCAAAAAAAAATCCCTAGCAATTTTCTTACTATTGCTGGGGATCTTGATCCTGTTTTTACATCCCAAAGTGAATTGCCCTGACAAGTTTTTTAGAATATTTAATATTTAATATTTTTCTTTTCTTGTCTTTTAGGTTGAGAGTCCCTACCATGCGGTCGGTTTGTAAACCCCCCATTTTACAGCATCCAATCCCCACATGACACCTCATCAAGTGCAAAAAATGAAAATGGGTTCATCCACACCAAATCAAAATGGTCAGAACCACGCCGGTAGTGGGTCTAGACCCACATCGGTTGTGGATCTAGCCAGACCCACCGCAATGGGTCTGGCCTCTCACCGGTTGTGACCCAACTTTGAACCCGCCATGACCCGTCGAAATCCACCTCAAAACTCGATTTTAATGCCTAAAATTCATTTCTAATGCCTCAAAAATCGTTTCTAATGCCTCAAACTTCGTTTCTAATGCTTCAAAACTCGTTTTTGGATTAAAATCTAAAACGTAGAGGGAAAAAGTTAACCCTTTAAAGATTTTATCACCCTAAAGGTCGGAAAAAATGGTTCCAACATCAGAAAATTGCCTGAGAAGATGAGTCACGATGAGAGAACAAAGAAGAAGAAAAGAAAAAAGAGAAGGAACCTCCATGGCCATCTTGCTACAGCTTGAAGAAGAAAAGAAAAAAGAGAAGGAAGAAGAAGAGGGTGTGGCGTGGAGAGAAGGAAGAAAAAGAAAAATAAAAATAAAAATGAGAGAAGTGATGAATGATGATGGTGACGGTAGGCGTGGAGAGAAAAGAAAAGAAAGATAAAAAAATATGAAAGAAATCTAGTGTATTTGAGCTTATGATATTTTGGTGCAATTTTTTAGCTTAAACTGAGCTGTCAGCTAGGGATTGGGTGCTGCAAAAGTTGGGTTTTACGGCCCATCCGCATTGAAGTTAAATTCTTTTAGGTTTAGTCCTTTATCTTAATTATCATAGGTTTATTTACTTATTTTGTGACATTTATTTATGACTATCCAATAAAAGTTTGGGTGTTTTTTTTTGGAAAATTTTAGGTATTCTTCAATTGTTCTCCTGGTGTCCTTCTAATTATGATGTGACTTTTAAAATCACCAGCATATTAAAAGTCAATAATAATAATTTCAAATTCAACAGTAATTTTAAAAATCACATTATAATTGGAAGAATACTAAAAAAACACTTAGCATTTTTTTAAAAGAAAAAAAGTGATGCACTTTAAAGAAATGGAAGGCATTAATTGAAAATCAGCGTAAATAAAATTAAGCAACTCATACCATCACTACAAAAAACTTTTTTTTTGGTAACGGATCGTTAGTAACATTTTAGGACCATTGCCATGCTACTAAATTTTAGTAACGTGTTAATAGTAACATGTGTGGCAAGTTATTAAACTGTAAGTTACTAATGAGAATTTAATAACGTATCAATAGTGACACGTTATGGCGAGTTATTAAACCGTAAGTTACTAATGAGAATTTAATAACGTATCAATAGTGACCGTTATAGTGAGTTATTAAACCTTAAGTTACTAATGATAATTTAATAACGTATCAATAGTGACACATGACCATTTGGCAATACATTGGCATGTTACTAAATTTAGTAGCGTGTCAAAAATCAACACGTTATTAAAGTTTAAATAATAATTAAAAAAAAAAAAACTGGGTTGTCTTCCGGATCGTCCTCCTCCCAAAATACAAGATGCAGGACACCAATGTCCTCCTCCCAGATCCACACAAATACTACATCACAATGCCTAGAAAACCCAAACAAAACCAAAAATCAACAAATCATAGACGGAGCAAATCAAACCAAACCAAACCACAGGCAACCTACAATGCAGAAAAAAAAAAAAAAATTTATCCTCCCGAGCCCAGCAACACTCCCTAGGTTCTACACACGTAATGATCCGCTTGGTTCTCGGGAAAAATGAGAGAGAAAATAAAGGAAAAATGCTCTAGAAACCGTACCGCTGTCGCCGATATGTAGGAGCTTGATGAGGTAATCGTAATCGGCCCGAGCCCTTGCCGGTGGAGCAGCCATTGGAATATCAATTAAAAATTAAGTTTAACAAATCAAACCAACCCCACCCACCCCACCCTCCCCCACACACACACAAATAACAAATAATTAACTTCTCTGCAAGCAAAGAGCAAACATTAAAATCAAAAAAATTAAAAAAAAAAAAAAAAATCAAAAGCCTAGATCAGTAATTTGAAGATCTTCTATATACATATATATATATATATATATATATATATATATACCTGTCGGAGAGAGATGGCCGGAGGGAGAAAGCAAGACAGCCAGAGGGGGAGAGAGGCCGTCGGAGAGGGAGAGAGAACGGCGCCGGAGAGGTGACTGCGCGCTGGGAGAGGGAGAGAAGAAGAGAAGGAGAAGAAACAAGAGGAAGAGAAAAAAAATCTACATCGTACGCCTGCAACCAAGAGATCTCCTGCATATATTTTTAAAAAAATTTCCTTAAGTAAGACACGTTAGCAATTTAGTAACATGTTATTAATGAATTTTTTTTTAAAATTTTCATTAGTAACATATTATTAATAACACGTTACTAATAATTTTTTTTAACTATTTAAAAAAATTTTCATTAACATGCAATTAGTGAAACGTTACTAATTTAGCAACATATCATTAATAATATGCTACCAATGAATTTTTTTAATTTTTTAAAAATTTTATTAGTAATATGTCATTATGATATGTTACCAATTTAGTAACGTGTCATTAATAACATATTACCAATAATTTTTTTTTTATTTTTAATTTCCTTTAGTAATGTGTCATTAATGACACGTTACGAATTTAGTAACGTGTCATTAATAACAAATTACTTATCTTTTTTTTTTTTTTGTAGTGCATAAATGACACCAATTTTTGTAATGGTAAGTTTGATAAATTCTTTAAAGATAAAAGCGTATTACTCACCTTATACCTTATGGTACTTAGACAAGCTCCACAGTAGAATGGAGTTGCTAAGTGGAGATAAAATAGTATTCTCTTGGATCGAGTGTGTTGTATGCTTTTGAATGCCGAATTGTCGAAGGACTTTTGCTAGTGGTCAATAAAACTTACTATTTGGTCAATTGGTCTCCATCGACGTACAGCTATTGATTGTAATTTGTAAAGCTTGTTAGAGGCATGGTCTGATAATCGTGCTGATTGTTAGATTTTAAAAAGTTTTAGTTGTCCTGCTTATAGAGAAAGCTTGAAGGGTCAAAGAAATGTATATATATATATATATATATATATTTTTGGCTATACTAATATTGGGGTAAAAGAATATAGATTATATATATGGTCGATCAATAGGAATTTTGTGTTTGATGAATGTGTCGGCTTCACCAGAGGAAGGTGTATATAATTCTCCTAACATTAATTAGGACCAAGTACATTCTAATTATAACTTAAGAACGTATGCACATGCAAATATAATTGGTTTTTCAAAAAAAACCCATTAATTATTATTATTTTTTAAAAATTTTCTGCAAACTTAAATTTTTTTTAAAAAAAAAACTGAAAACTTGGAAAGAAAATTATACAACTTTTCACTTTTTTGCTCTTAAAATGTAGGGAGCATCTATGACAATAGTTAAATATAAAGTAAAGAATGAAGCTTGTTAAATGAGTGTTTTCATGAATTTTGTTAGATTTTTAAGAACAAACTAAATATAAAGAGCCCATTGTGAATGCTGTAAGGCCACTAATAAAATTAGTTAAGCACCAAATAGTAATAGTTTAATTAAGTTTTCTTTTATAAAAACACAATTTAATATTAAGCTATAAGATGATCCTGCTAATCACATAGCAGATGTTCCGCTTTAATTTGCTGCTAGCGCAGCAGGATCACCTGATGATCCACGCAACAAGCATGACATCGCAAGTGGATTTCAACCCCAAAACTGATGCCTTTAAACGTCACTTTCAACTACTTCTGGACCATTTTCCTTCAAATCATCCGTATGTGTAGGGGTCCATTCTCATAAGGGCACAGGATCAACGAGTAAAGAAATCTTTGAGCACAAGTACCCCAGCATTTGTGTAACCATCTCCATCCTTGTATATGACATCAATCACACGTGCAAGGTTGAGAATTGGTATCACAAGGCATGGGAACAGTTGTTGGGTAGAGGCTATTGAACCAACACGTGATCAACAAGACACCTCTCCCTCCAAGGAAACTCAAGCAACGGCTAAAACCCAAACAAGGAAACCCAAATCAACAAGAATAAATGCAGCAACAGCTAGAAATCTTTTATTTAATTCATATTTGATTTGTATTTTCTTCCTATTTTGTAAATGCTTTCTCATGTATATAAACCCATCATATTAATGAAAATCAGCAAGGCAATATTATTTTTCATTACCTCTTCTATATGGTATCAGAGCTCTAACGAGCAACCCACGTTGCCTCCCTGTTTTTTTTTTCTCTTGTCCTCTCTCAAGTGTTTTATCAAACACCCAAACTGCATACAAATGGCCTCATCCACCTCCACCGAAACAAACTCAACCTCCCCTACCCATGATGTCAACACTCCTATTCCACCTACCCACAATGAAAACAACCCAATCTCCTCCACCCAGAATGTCATCAACCCCATTCCACCTACCCACAATGAAAACAACCCAAACCCATCACCTACGTCTCTCCAATTTTGCCCAATCTATTTCCAAACTTACCCAAAACAATTACTTGGTCTGGCACCATCAACTTCAAACTTTCCTTCAAGGTCACGATCTCTATGGGTTTGTGGATGGAACCAACAAGCCTCCCCATCCACATACCTCCACTGCCATTGATGGCTCTCTCCATATTTCCACCGATCCAGAGACACTTCGATGGTTTCGCCAGGACAAGCTTCTTTTAAGCATGCTTATGTCCACCATCTCTGAAGAGTTGCTGCCTCAAGTCCTTGGATGTTGCACTGCTCACGAACTTTGGACTGCTCTTTCACGCACATTCTCTTCTGCCTCCCGAGCCCGTACCATGACCCTTCATTACGAAATTGCCACTGCAAAGAAGGGAAATTCCTCCATCACGGCATATTTCTAGAGGCTCAAACAGATCGCTGCCACCCTTGCTGCCGCCGGTCACCCACTAAGCGACTACGAATTCACGAAGTCTCTTCTTGCCGGATTGGGTCCCGAATACGACCCCCTTGTCACGTCTGTGACTACCCGAATTGAGCCTCTCACCATGGATGATTTGCTCGGCCATTTGCTAGCTCACGAGACTAGACTCGAGCAACACCACCGGAATGATAATTTCCTTGTCGCCGCCAATCTTGCTTCACGCGGCCGAAGTTCACACCATGGAAGAGGACGGCACCTTGGTTCCATGAGAACCCACTCTTCAAATGGGCAACATCGTTCTGCCAATCAGTCTTTTGGGCAATACAAAACAAGAGGACGTGGAAATACCACGTCTCCCTCTCATAATCTCTCATCACATGGGCCTATCTCTATTTTAGGCCCCCGGCCCACTTGCCAAATATGTGGAAAATTGGGCCATAATGCCATGGCTTGTTATCACAGATTTGACCAAGCCTTTCAAACTACAGGGCCCAATCTCACTGCCTACACTGCTGCTCAGCCCCAAACTCGGGATCTCAATTGGTATCCAGACACCGGAGCTACTCATCACGTCACCTCCGACCTCAACAATTTAAATCTTCACTCGGAGGCGTATGATGGACCCGACGAAATCCAAGTGGGCAATGGTACCCGACTTGCCATTCAACATACGGGCAATTCTAAACTTTCTCCTAATTTTATTTACGTCATGTCTTACATGTTCCTAACATAACAAAAAATTTACTTTCTGTCCAAAAATTTACTTATGATAATAATGTTTATATGGAATTTCACCCCTCTTGTTTCTTTGTCAAGGATCGTACGTCCGGGAAAATTCTACACCGCGGCTCGAGTAGACATGGTCTCTACCATTGGTTTTCACCTACAGCTGCACCACCTAGTGTCTTCTCTAGCGAACGTGCTAGCTTCGTGGATTGGCACGCTCGCCTTGGCCACCCTGCTGATCGCATTGTTCATCATGTCGTCAATAAATTTCAACTTCCAGTTACCAATAATAAGAAGCTCCCTATTTGCCCGGCCTGTCAGCGGGGCAAAAGTCATCAGCTTCCTTTTAATATGTCTGAAAATAAATCAAGTGTCCCACTTGAACTTGTTTTTTCTGATGTTTGGGGACCTTCCCCTATTTTATCCAATAATGGTGCACGCTTTTATGTTATTTTTGTCGATCATTTTAGCAAATTCACATGGTTTTATCCCATTGCATGCAAATATGATGTCTTTTCCATTTTTCCTAAGTTTCAGGCTTATGTTGAACGCCAATTTAATCATAGATCAAATCCATCCAAACAGATGGAGGTGGCGAATATCAAAAATTACGTCACCATTTTGCATCCCGTGGAATCCATCATCGAATTACGTGCCCACACACCCATCAACAAAATGGGTCTGTGGAACGCAAACACCGCCACATTGTCGAAACTGGCCTCACCCTCTTGGCCCATTGCTCCGCCCCTCTCACATATTGGGCTGAGGCTTTTCAAACCGCTTGCTATCTCATAAACCGCTTACCCACACCCATCCTCAATAATGAATCACCATTTCAAAAACTTTTTTCTCTCCGACCCAATTACAGTTTTTTGCGCGTTTTTGGATGTGCTTGTTGGCCTCATCTTCGCCCTTACAACAAACACAAGCTCAATTTTCGCTCCGACACATGCATCTTCATTGGGTATAGTCCCTCTCACCGTGGCTACAAATGCCTTCATCCATCAACTGGTCGGATCTACATCTCCCGACACGTCATCTTCGATGAGTCAATTTACCCATTCACCACCAAATCGTCCCTCCCCCAAGTTCCCTCCCCCACTTCCCACACCACTATTTTTCCACCCTTCACAAACTCTTCTAACCCAATCCGAGTATCTACTTCACCCTGCGATACACCAGTGACGACTGCCACTCCATCTCCCGACCCACCATCCCTCCTACTTCTCACACACCTACCCTTACTAACACTGGTTCTTTTTCTGACTCTTTGCAGGTTTCTGTCCCCACCCCAGCCTCTGCATCTCCTATGCCTCAACCAGGACGTGCAATGCAAACTCGGTCCAAGAACAACATATTCAAGCCCAAGTCTTTGCCGGATGGTTTCATTCGTTACCCGCTTCCAAAAGCGCTCCTTGCCACTGCTACCCCCGATGAGGTCGAACCCACATGTTACTCCCAAGCGGCCAAGCACCCCTGGCGTGATGCAATGAATAGCGAGTTTGATGCCCTCCTCCACAATGGTACCTGGACTCTGATTCCTCCAACCTCCACAATGAACATTGTTGGCTACAAATGGGTTTTTCGTCTCAAACGAAAAGCCGACGGATCCATTGATCGTCACAAAGCTCGCCTAGTTGCAAAAGGATTCCACCAACAACCTGGCATTGACTTTGGTGATACTTATAGCCCTGTGATGACCCACGACCATTCGTCTTGTTCTATCCCTAGCCATCTCCTCCGTTGGCCCATTCGACAAATTGATGTACAAAATGCCTTCCTCCATGGCTGGCTTTCAAGATGTCTACATGGCTCAACCCCGGCTTCATCCATCCTCAATTTCCTCAAAGATGTCGCAAATTACACAAGGCCCTTTATGGCCTCAAACAAGCCCCTCGTGCTGGTTCTTCGCCTTAGTGATCGCCTCTTGAACTTGGTTTTGTCGGATCTCGGTCGACTCCTCCTTGTTCATCCTTCACACGCCTCAATGCACCACCCACGCCCTCATTTATGTTGATGACATTCTCATCACCAGCTCCCAACCTCATGGCACAACTACCTCCTCAACTCACTCGTAATTCGCCATCAAGGACTTAGGGCCTCTCCATTTCTTCCTCGGTATGGAAGCTATACCCACTCCCGATGGTCTCCTTTATCTCAACAACGCTACATCCTTGACCTCCTTAAAAAGAGCAATATGTCCGAAGCCAAACCTATCAAGACTCCAATGTCCACCGCCCACACTCTCTCACTCTTCAATGGGGATCCCCTTCGACCCTCCACTTATCGCGGATCTTGTCGGCACCTTACAATACCTCTCCTCACTCGACCGACATCTCTTTTGTCCAACAAAGTTTCCAGGTTTATGCACGACCTACCTCTCTCCATCTTCAAGCTTAAACGAATCTTGCGCTACCTCAAATCTACACTCACCTTTGGTCTCCTTCTTCGCAGGTCACCCTCTCGCACCCTCCAAGCTTACTCAGACGCTGACTGGGCTGGCTGTCCCGATGACAAAAAATCCACCGGGGGATTTTGTGTCTTTCTTGGCCCTAATCTCATCTCATGGTCCTCACGTAAACAACGAACTGTTGCTCGATCCAGGACCGAATCCGAATATCGCACTTGCAACCATGCTGCCGAGCTAATATGGCTCCAATCCTGCTCATGAACTTGGCTTTTCTCCCACCTCCCACTCTATGGTGTGACAACATTGGTGCCACATACCTCTCCGCCAACCCTGCCTTTCATGCTCGAACCAAACACATTGAAATCGACTTTCATTTTGTTCGTGACAAAGTCACCTCCAAAACTCTCGACGTCCGATTCATCTCTAGCAAGGATAATCTAGCTGACATTTTCACCAAACCAACTGCTTCACCTCACTTCTTCACCATGCGGTCCAAGCTCCACATCATGTGCACCATGTCTCGCTTGAAGGGGCGTATTGAACCAACACGTGATCAACAAGACACCTCTCCTCTCCCTCCAAGGAAACTCAAGCAACGGCTAAAACCCAAACAAGGAAACCCAAATCAACAAGAATAAATGCAGCAACGGACAAATGCAGCAACAGCTAGAAATCTTTTATTTAATTCATATTTGATTTGTATTTTCTTCCTATTTTGTAAATGCTTTCTCATGTATATAAACCCATCATATTAATGAAAATCAGCAAGGCAATATTATTTTTCATTACCTCTTCTATAGAGGCACTCTTCGTTTATATCCTTCCATGCATTTGTAACTTGTTTAGTGATTCTTCTATTGCTTCTTCTTCTGTGGCATCGTTTTGTATCATATAACATTCAACAGCTGAGGCAACGTGCCCTCTATTTTGGTCAAACTAAATGTATTGAATTACTATGTTAGAAGGGCATCACGGGTTTGTTATATTGAAGAAATATCAAATTAAGTTTTTAACAAATTACAATAATTACTATATAGAAACAAAATAAGACCTTATGTAACGTCATATCATCCATGAGCCTAGCAATCACTGATGAAGCTCTGACCACTTTAGGGTTACTGAACAACCACTCGAAGGAATGTTTTGTAACAATGTGTCCCATCCCAACCAAGGATGTGGTTGGTAGTAGTGGGTAGCCAGAGGAGACAAATGACAGTGTGCATATATTCATCCATAGTTGGTATGTATTTCTGATGTAACTATTTTGCTTCATGAAAGTAAGCTCTAACTTGATTTTTCATCTTATACAAAAAGTAATTTACAATAAGATTAATTAACAAATTTTGAATTTAACTTTTACAGTAGGCTTGAAAATAATTTGAAAAAATTATGACTGAACTAATTAAGTATTTGGGTTTAGGTTTGTACCAAATTGATTATTGTGATACAAAAATGATCTTATAGCTTATTTTCCTAAAGTTTTTATACCAAATTTATCATTTCATCCAATTCTGTAATTTTTTTTTCCTTAAAGGAAACTCTTATAAAATTACAATAATTCTACATACAAATGAAAATTTTTAAAAATATAAAAGTAAAATATAAGGAAGGGGGGAGGGTGATGACATATGGTGAAGGGTAGCTACCCTCAGGTAGGGGTGATCATCATCGGAAATGTCGATTACGGTTGGGATTTCCGATTTTCGCCTGCTGAACCAACTTTGTCAATAATGTCGGAAATTTAACCGACTTTTACCGACTTAGTTTTTTTACCGAAACTAACCGTAACTAACATAGTCGGTCGATATATGTTGGTTTGGGTTGGCCTTAGTTTTTGCATTGTGCTTACTGGATATGTCAATTTTTGGGCCGATTTTTTTTTTTTTAGGTTAAAACTTTGATGGGCTTTGGGCTTTCAATTTTACCATTATTTTATTTTATTTTATTTTTACGTTTTCTGGGTATACTAGCCTCTAGCCAGTTTAATTTGGTAAAAACAAATCAAAGCTTAAAATTTTTTTTTTTACAAGTAAAATTTCATCAAAACTTAAATTTGATAGGGTTGTGCAAAAACGATTTTTCTTATATACAAACCATTTGTTAAAATTTATAATACTTTTTAGTCTATAAATCAAATAATATAACAATCAAATATTAACATAATAAGCCAAACAAATCATTAGTTTGAAATCTGTGTGGACATATATAAAAAAAAAAAATACCAAATAACAAGCAAACATATACATACATAATATCACATAATAATTAATAAGCAACAAATTCCCCAATAATCCAATACAAGCTAGCAAACATTATAGCATCAATCTAACAATCCAAGAATCAAATAATCTAACAATCAAATAATCAATAATCAATAATCAATAAAACAATCAAGCAATCAAGCAATCAAGCAAACATGTAAATACCAATACGAAGAGTTCAAAACATAAACTCATAAACAAGTTAAACAACTAAGTAGTCTTAATTCTAAAGGAAACCAACACATAAACTACTTTTACAAAGAGGATAACAAGTTAACAGCAAAAGTCTTCTCAAAAAATCATAAGTAGTCCATCCCAAGCTTCCCAACCTTCCCAAGCAAGTCAACAACTGCAATATCAACAAAACAGCAACCAATTAACCTTCAAAAGGAAAAGAAAAAAAAAAGGTTAATTTAAATATGAAACCAACAAGTAACCAATTATATCATCTAAGAAAGTCAATAAAACCAACCAAAAAACACCATGAGAGAACGTCTCAATTGTTAATCAGCCTCATCGTCAACATTAATAATATTGGACATAATTTGTACCACAAGAAAAACAAGAAAATAATTAGAAAATGCAATTGGAAACAATGAAATTATTTAATGAAAGAACAAATTAGCATATATTTGAAATTCATTGTAGTAACTAGTAAGTAGGAAATATTAATACCTAAATCTAGCCTGTAGCTCTTGCCATCATCAACCTTAGACAAGAATGTGTCACGCAAACTAACAGGAGAAGATCTCAACCAATTTTGAGTGCAGACAAGTGCCTCAACTGTTTTGGAGCCAAAGAACTCCTAAATGGATCAAGCACACGACCTCTGATGCTAAATGTCGATTCTGAGGCAACTGTGAAAACTAGAATGGCCAACACATCCCATGCTACCTCAAAGAGGATTGGAGGTGATAAAACAAATTAACTAGGTTAAGTACTTTTAGGGTTTATCACTAAAAAAAAAAAGAAGAAAAATTTAGTTGGAATGATATTGAGAAATACACTTTAAAAAACACAAATCCTAATTAGCTTAAGTTTGTTACTTAATCATACTTAACATCAGGTTTTAGGACTTCCCATATAATATGATCAATTTTAGGAAACAACTTAGGTTCATTATGGCTTTTACGTTTGTTTTTATTATGCGTTTAGGAAATTAATTAGGTTACGTTTGTTACTTAAATCATACTTAAACCACATAGTGGGATTGGTGCCACTCAAGGCGAGTAGTCCGAGGATCCTGCTACACGAGTGTTACGTGATAGAAAGATTCGGACAATAAGTAAGTATATATGCTAAAAATACCAATATATATTAAATTATATAAAGTATCTTTTCATTTTTACCTCCAAAGTTTAAAATGTGACTTACCCCAAACTTTAAATTGTGGCAATTTAACCCATTTATTTATTCAAATGTAACACTTTTTCCTAAAAATTCCAAAAAAAAACCAAAAAAAATATATAAATATATGCTAGTGGCGAACCACTGCTTTTGTTTTTTTGGATTTTTTTAAAAAAAAAGTGTTGGGGGCATTTTAAATAAATAGGTCAAAAGTTAAATTGACAATTTGAAAGTTTGAAAGTGTCACATTTTAAAATTTTGGAGGCAAAAGTGAAAATTGGTGATACTTCAAAGTAAAGTGTAATTTTCCTTATATATATATATATATATATATATATATATATATATATATATGTTTTGTAGTTAGTATTGAATACAAAATAAGTAATTTAAATAATTATTACTATGTTAGGTATCCAACCAGATAGAAGCACGACCTTTCATGTAGTGAATTTGAAAGGGTCGCACGCTTAGGGATATCCCTTCGTCATATATATAATAGTTCATGGCAGTTATAAAATTAAGAAGGATAACCGGTAATATTGTAAAGAGCAGAAATTATGTTAGACTATGGGACGACTGGAAACAGGTACCACAGCGTACCAAGGAAGATATATGGGATGCCTTGATGGTATGATTAAACAATATTAATTTATATGATAGCTTGTTTGTTTCATTATGTCAAACATGTTATTTGTTAATTGTTTTAAATGCTCATTTATTTACATTTGCATATATACTTTACATCCCGACTGAGATGAATATGGTGGCCATTAAGAAAGACACTTTTTGAGACATGGGGTCAAAGTTGAAGGATTGGAAGCACTCACTGAAAAGTAAATTGAAGATTACAAACGATGATACACCTGAGACGGTGAGGGTGAGAATGGGCGAAATTGTTCTTAGCCGCTACGACCCTTGGACATGGAAGCATTGTTGAATAAATGGTGTTCGAAGAAGAATAAGGTAGGTCACAGTAGAGTTAAATTATTATTTTGTGTAGTTTCATTAATTACAATTGTTTTATATCTCACACGGTTTTTATTTTAATTATGTAAAAATATGCGAAGTATATGAAGGAATTGCGGGCATTGAACGATACGCCCCATTACTCCGATGGAAAGAGCTATGCAAGGATAACCCATGAAGACGTATACATTTTATAATTAGTCTATTTGTTGTAGTCTTAATTTTTAATAAATATATTCAAACAATATGTTTATATGCTCATTTTTTTAATGCAGACCTTGGCTGCCAGTATTTTTCCTACAAGAGCAATGAATTACGTCAAAACCTACAAGAAACTGGATGATTCATATCCAAATGATGTGGTTAAGGAGAGATGTATATGCTACTAACCCAATTCTTTGGTGTTGATATATTATTTATGATTTAACTAATTACATGGCGCACTAACTTTTATTGTAACGTAAAGGAAAGGATGTTAGAATTGATGCCAAATGGCCCAACATCATCATCGAGTATGACTGAAGGAACCGTACGGTGGTGCCCGAATGATGCATTTTCCCAGGCGTTTGGAAATAAGCCAGAATATGTGCTGGCAGGGTCAAACAAATGGGACCTGGTAAACAGATCAACTTTAGTTTAGAGATTATAAGATCATGGAGATGTCTTGGTGGATGGGACTTGGTAAACAGATCAACAAGCTAATCTGAGGAAGCAATGGAGCACAAATGTTAACTAATTAACCCAGATGTATGTGACAATTAACCTAAATATGTTTCGTACGCTCATGAAAACTATTGTTGCAAGAAATATTTATATCGTCCCATTGTCACAATAACTAGGAGAAATGGTAAAAAATTACATTTGCAGACAACAAACAAGAATAATTACAAGCTAGTAAAGATTTAATAGAAGTCAAGCAACAAGGGCAAATGTTTCCTCGATCATACATACTTATAACTGTATTCCTTAGCAAAGCCCTTTGCAACAAAATGTGCTTTATATTGCTTCATTGATCCATCTGCTCAAGTTTCGATTTCACACTCCCATTTAAACCCATTTAGACCCAACTGCAGTTTGATTAGAAAGCAAGTCAACCATGCATGTCCCAATTAAATATGTGTTTTGGTAAGAGCTTGAACTTAATCAGACAAGGCTTGTCGCTAAAAAGGGTCATCAGTACTAAAAACGTCAAAGAAGATAGCTAATGTTAGAAGATAAAATATAATCAAGTCAAGCATATCCAAGCAAAGCAACAATCCCATGATTTCCTCCTTCATGTTTCATGGGATTGCATATTATTCTCCATCAGTAGACCTATAGCATTCCCTCAACCCATGATTCACTCCATAATTTATGGGATATGTTCCCTTCGTATGTCTATATATATATTGTTCTCTCTTGTAACATTTAAATCACCGAATTTAATGTGACAAAATGTAATCTTAGATTTTATCTTAGTGTTTTCTTCTTCTTCTTCTTCTTCACCGAATTTAACGTGACAAAATGTAATCTTAGATTTTATCTTGGTGTCTTCTTCTTCTTCACCGAATTTAATGTGATAAAATGTAGTCTTAGATTTTATCTTGGTGTTTTCTTCTTTTTCTTCTTCTTCTTCTTTTCTAAGGAAAATGAGAATTTTTTAGTCTGATGAAAATAAAACGTAAAGATTATCGCTTCCTAAGCATTCAATAATAATAATAAATAAGATCAACATACCCTGTAAAGATTCTGGCATATACCGTGAAGTTCGATATTTCTGTAAGATAGACATGGGAAAGAAGAAAAAATCAGATACATATATGTATGTATATATATATAGATATAGATATTTGTAAGCATATATATCAGAAACAAAGTTTGAAAATGACATCTGCAGAAGAAAGAACTCATACCTGCAAATGACTTTTCACATGTAATATGGTCAACAAATTTGAGTTCATCAGCTTCAGTATTGCTCTTGGTGTTGCCTCTATGATTTTTTATTAATGAACGAACGGGATAATTAAATCAATAAATCATACGTATTCTTTTTCTAAATCAGCAAAGCTGATATCAAATTGCTTACTCTCAGCACCACCCAGGAGATCCACAGCCTTGACGAACTGGTCATGAAGATCTTCAGTCCATCTGATTCGTTTTTTATTTGATGGAGTTGGCCTGGATGATGAACTGTCACAAACCTGTAATTTGGAAATGATGAAGTAAAAATCCAAAAGAAAAAACAACAAATTTAAGAATGGAAGGTAAAAGATTACATTAAGACCCGGATGATTTGCATCAGAAGGAACCGAAAGTTGCTTCTTGACCAAGGCATCATTCTGATCACCAAGCAAAGTGTTGTGGGCATAGGGGAAAGGCTTGCTGATCATACTGTTGCATGGAATTTTATTCGGCTTCTCTGAGAAATTAGAAAAGCATTGACTGCTGTAGTGAGATTTCACAAGTGATTGCAAGGTGTCGCTGAAGTCAAAGTTAGAGCCAGCTTTCTCAGATGAATGATCAATGGAAAACTTATACTGGGAAGATTGACAGAGTAAGATGTTGTTTGAATGATGAGTGGGAAATTGTGAGCACAAAGCAGGAGGAAAATTGCCAACTTGATGCTCATCATGCTGTCGAAATTGATCCATGTAATTAGTTCCAACAGCATGAAAGGCTGAGGCTGGCGATTCAAAAGTTTCAAAGACATGCTGCTCTGAAACTCCGATCCTATGTTATTCAATGGCGGTTCAGTGCAACATAGTTGGGAATAATCCTCCATGTTTTTTTCGATCTCCTGCTTGGAAATTAATCTTCTCGTCTTCATTTAGAGCTGACAAAATAACACCCAAAAACTGCTTATGATCAATGTCCTCCTCCTCTCTCTCTCTCTCTTTCTTAAATTCTGATTCAACATAGTAATGAAAGGCGACCAGTGTTTTTTCTCTCTGACATTTTTCCTTTAACATTTTCTTACTCCAAGCAGAACAGAATCTAGAGATGTTCAAAGCTTAATTTACTCATTATGACTTTGACAATCTACTTGTATTCTCTTTGTAAATGTCGGTGTGTATTTATGGCTCTGTCCTCTCTATTAAAACATAAAGATTATGGCTTCCGATCCAAAGAATTAAATAATAATAAATATAAGACATACCCGTAAAGATTTTGGCATGGAATAGAAGAAAAATGTTATATATCACATTTTTGTTTTATAATAATTTTATTGACTATTATTGTAAAAACTTAAGATTATTACATTAATATTAATTATGTGATACTTATACGTTACTCTATCATCGAATCCAATGCCATTAATTATATTTAAAACTTCGAGTTCAATAATGTTCCTCGCATTATCCATCCACATTCTCACGTTTACTTTAATATACAAATTGTACTACATAGATCGACAGTACAACTTTTTAAATGTTGATGGAGTTATATATATAGTACATCACGACCAAAACATGAAAATATATATCATCGTACATAAAATTCGGAGTGAATAAAAGTTGTCGTACAGGTAGGGAAAACAAAAATGGATTAGCAACTTGTACGAGCTTGACTAGGGATGAGATTCCAAGAGGGGGATTAATTGAAATGGTTGAAGTTGAACAATGTCACTATTCTACTTATTGGGACAACTCTTAAATACCTTGTTGGGTGTGATTTTGAATATCATAAAAGGATTTGGCTTATCTCACTGGATACCAATTGATTTTCAAATGAGATGGTCAAAGACCCGATTCAATAAATAATATCAAAGCCGGATCATGGGTTTGAGTCGTGAGAGAGTCATGTTGAGGGAGGAATTGTTGAGGTTCAATAATGTCGCTGCTCTACTCACTTGAACTTCTCTTAGATTTGAATGTCATAAAAAGATTTGGCTTCTCTTACTAGACACCAATTAGTTTTTAGATGAGATGGTCAAAGGCCTTATTCAACATAAATAATGAGAATCACAATGATAAACAAGTTTAATATTTATTAAAAAAGAGCTCCACAAAATGCTGTTCCATAACAATTCATGCACGTACAATAAATTCTTTTGTTCTTTTGCTCCATCTATTTAATTAATCCTAACAATTCACAATTGCTATTATGTTTTTTCAATAGCCTCCTCCGGTGGTCGTTGTTGTTACCTTACAAGAGCTTGGGCAGGTTTACTCATATATATATATATATATATATATATATATATATATATGTATATGTATATGTATATATTTATTTATTTATGCTTAAATTGCTTTTTGCAACCCCATTATTGAAAGGACGAGATCATTTTCTCACTATAATTTTTTCTTTTGGGTTTGTTGTTAACGAGCTCATTTTTTTTTTTTTTTTGGGAAAAATATAAAAAAGCTCCCTAAACTATCAGCCAATTACGATTTAGCCCCTCAAAGTTTCAATTGGTATAAAGTAGTCCTAAACTACCAACCCCTTATAATTTGGCTCCCTCCATTAGATGAAACCGTGAAAATGGATGAAAAACCCAAAACAACGTCGTTTTGGGATGCAGAATTACCAAAATGCCATTGTTAGGATAAAAAAAAAAACCACCCCTAAAACGGCGTCGTTTCATGGCCAAACAAGAAAACCCCTTCCCCCATGTTCTTTCTTTCATCGTTGAAAGCATCCCAGCCAAAGCTGAAACTGGAGCACGAGGAGTCTGAGAAATTTGTGGCAAGCTAGCCTGGCTTCTGCTGGGGTTTGCTCTATTAATTGAAGCAGAGGCTTTGATATGGACCAAAACAGTAAAGTTATTGCAAGAATCGGACCGAGCAGCAGCTGAAACTTCTGGATATGTTTTTTTTATCCCTATTGTGTTAATCCTCTGCAAAATTCTTCGTTCTTGGATTCAATATTCTTCTGGATATGAAGCCAACAACAGCAGGAAGAGAATGGGGGAGGAAAGGAATTATCCCACAACAGCAGTCAGATGATGTGGAAGGTAGTCAATTCTGCTCAGTTTCCCAGTGGCATAAATGGAGGAACACCAATCTCTGTCACCGCTCTCGGACACGCCAAAGATCAGCAGCCGCAGCGGATATTCGTGATGACCAGTAATGGCGGTGGCAGAGGTGATGGTACAGAAGAAGGGGCATTCATCTTGGAGAGGGAGAGCAGCAACAACAATGGTAGTAGCCCCACCAAGTGGAATAATGTCGAAACTCCGGCTGGATTTTCATTTTTCTGGCTTCCCATATTCGAATTCATGCCTCATTATCTGAAATGAACGGATTTTAGTCAGCATATTGAGCAGATTTGCCCAAAAAAAAAAAAAGCAACATGAAAGAAAGAACACAGGGAAAGGGAGAAGAAGGGATGTTCTTTGTTTGGCCACGAAACGACGCCGCTTTAGGGGTGGGTTTTTTTTAAAAAAAAAAATTTATTTTTATTCTAACAAGGGCATTTTAGTAACTTTGTATTCCAAAACGACGTCGTTTTGGGTTTTTCATCCATTTTTACGGTTTTATCTAATGGAGGGGGCCAAATTATAAGGAGTTAGTAGTTTGAGGAGCTACTTTATACCATTTGAAATTTTGGGGGGCTAAATTGTAAATGACTGATAATTTGGAGGGCTTTTTTATATTTTTCCCATATTTTTTTCGGTATTTTAAATTTTTATCCTTGTATCTCTTTACTTATTTGCTTAAAAAAAGAGATTCCAATTTAACTCCTATTGTCCTTTTTTTCTTTCTTTTTTTTTTTTAAATGTTCATGAGTAAAGCTACACTTTTACACCTATTTATTAGACCCATGCCACACCAATCAACATTGTGAGTTTTAAGTGGCTTAAAAACCAAAGAAAGAGCTAAGAGATAGATGAAGAGAGAGGTCCTAGGGTTTTTTTCTTTTAAAAAAAAAAAGGTATAAATTTTTGTAGATTTTCCCAAAAATCAATTGATGAGAATAATCACACCCTAGGGTATAATTTGGTTATATATTCATAGGGATTCAAACTCTTCCCCATATCATATGCCACCTCACCATAAACAATTGTTAATCTATGTCATTTAACTTATAAAACATATTTGAAATAGGGTTTTTCCTCCTAACAGAGAGCGTCGCTCAAGAGGGGGAGAATCCCATCTTCCTCACTGCCTTTTCTCCCCTCTTTCCCTCTTCCTCTTAGGGTTTTTTCTTTTCTTTGCTTTTGCTTATTTGCATGTTTTGGCACACTTTGTGAGTGCTACTCATGGGGGATTCACTCAAACTATACCCCTAGATCTTTGAGTGGACTATTGATCTCTTGCACCAACTTGTCAGGTCTTCGTACACACCTCCCACCGTGCTCATCGGCCCTGCCCACTTCCAATGCCACATTTCGCATCGTTTTTCAGCAAACAAGCGGTCAGCTTTTCTTCTGACTGTAGTCATTCGCCTAGTGTGCTCCTATTTCATAGTTTTCTAGGTTTTTGTTTTTCTTTCTATGTATTTTTCGTTTTCTTGTTGTTTGTTGAATAATGCTCCATCCTCTCTCTTGATCTACTTGCTTGATGCTCTTGGGAGTATTTGCTTTTGTTCCAAACCCTTGGCTTGTGAATGTGAACGATATTCTGCCTTTCAAGTCGAGGAGGATAAGTTTTCGACATGGGATTCTTTGCTCCCAGGGCCGACGAATAAGAGTTACATATGCATTGAATTGAGTATGCTTGGAACAGATCTAATATTAAAACTGAAGATTAGTCATGGGTTAGCATATTGGTGTCATTTATAGGTCTTGATTGTTAGATTGTAATGTATGTATCTTTGATGTTTGTAATCTTGTAGCTCCGGTTATGATTTGCTTTAGAATTTTTTGCTCTGTTTATAAGAGCTTTTGTTCGCGATCTTTTTATCAATGAAAGAGTATGAAATATTTTTCCAAAAAAAATTATAAAACATATTTAGAAAATTAAATCGTCATGTTTATTGGGCCTTTGATCCATTTTTCTAAGTCCATTAACCTAATTAAGGACCATCACCCTAGGCGTTACAATCCAAGGAATATTAATTGTTGTGGTATCAAAACCTAAGCATTCTCGGAACTTGTTGGTTGGGACAAGAGTTGTGAAGAGTGCTTGTCTTGGTCAACAGGCTCCTCTTATATCTATTCTGTTGCTGATCAAACATAATCTTGAGCTTCCTTAATTCTTCATCAATCATTGACTGTAAATTCTGCTGAAGCTGAGTAAACAATGGTAGATATATCATCAGCTCGATCAATATATAAAGAGGCTGAGAAAGTAATTGGCCAATTTATTAAAATGATCATAAGGAAAAGAAACCTCTAATTGTTGATGAAAACGCCTCTCAACTTCAAGTTGCAGTTGCAAAGCCTCCTTCATTTGCATACTTCTGCAAGTAGAAAGAAAAATATATGTCAAATTAAAGAAATGAAGATGGAATTGTATTAGGTAAATGTTATTAGTTAATATTACAAAGAAAAAAGCTAATTTCTTTGATGGCAATATATGCAAATAATAATGATGGAGTGGAGTAATTAATCAGGACTTTTACATTTCCATGGGGAGCTGAGATTTGCCATTTGCACTACTTCTTCTCTCAGATTTCTCTGCAATATATTAATTGAGATGGATATAAGCGATATCAAAGCTTAGTTAGTAAGGCAATAATTGTGCATGACAAATTTATGTCGTCAGACAAGAAAAATCTCAAACAGAACAGGAAATAGCTAGTTAACCATGGATGTTATGTCAAAAAAGAAACGAACATTATATCTCTGTCTTATGCAAAACTATAGTGAAATGAATTGAGGCTGGAAAAATAAGAAAAATACAATCAAGTAAGGTAAAGTATACAAAATATTCTAACATCGCACCTCAAACTTAAGGCAGATGAAACCACCTTTAATTTAGAGATTATAAGATCATGGAGATGTCTTGGTGGATGGGACTTGGTAAACAGATCAACAAGCTAATCAGAGGAAGCAATGGAGCACAAATGTAAACTAATTAACCTAGATGTACGTGACAATTAACCTAAATATGTTTCGTACGCTCATGAAAACTATTGTTGCAAGAAATATTTTTGGCGCCCCATTGTCACAATAACTAGGAGAAATGGTAAAAATGACATTTGCAGACAACAAACTAGAATAATTACAAATGAAGATTTAATAGAAGTAAGTCAAGCAACAAGGGAAAATGTTTCCTCATAGTTAATACTGTATTCCTGAGCAAAGCCCTTTGCTACAAAATGTGCTTTATATTGCTTCGTTGATCCATCTGCGCGCTCAAGTTTCGATTTTATACTCCCATTTAAACCCAACTGCAGTTTGATTAGAAAGCAAGTCAACCATGCATGTTCCAATTAAATATGTGTTTTGGTAAGAGCTTGAACTTTATCAAACGAGGCTTGTTGCTAAAAAAGGTCATCAGTACTAAAAACCTCAAAGAAGGTAGCTAGTGTTGAAGATAAACTCTAGGGGAAACTTCAATGAAAACTCCCGAATTTCTATCTGTTTTGAAATACTCCATAAACTTAAAAAACTCTCAATTTAGTTCTCTGAATTTTTAATTGCTTTCAATTTAGATCACTCCATCAAATTTTAAACATTACATGGCGTTTATAACTCTGACTCTTGTATAAAATTTCAACTTTTAAAACATTTTTTATTTTTAAAAATAAAATCAGGAATATTATGGTCTTTTTTTTTGTATTTTTAACAGCTAAAATTGACGGGAGGTCCAAATTAAAAGCAATTGAAAGTTCAAGGGACTAAATTGAGAGTTTTTTAAGTTTAGGGAGAATATTTCAAAACGAGTGAAAGTTCAGAGATCTTTAGTGAAGTTTTCCCTAAAATCTAACCAAGTCAAGCATATCCAAGCAAAGCAATAATCCAATGATTTCCTCCTTTATGTTTCATGAGATTACATATTACTCTTCATTAGTAAACCTACATCATCCCCTCAACCCATGATTCACTCCATGATCTATGAGATATGTTCCATTCGTATGTCTATATATTGTTCTCTCTTATAACATTCAAATCACCGAATTTGATGTGACAAAATGTAGTCTTTATATTTTATCTTGATGTTCTCATCTTCTTCCCTTTCTTCTTCTTCTTCTCTCTCCAATACTTTCATCCCCTTTCTATATTTTACAGCTAGGCAAATGTTTGTTCAACACAACTTTCCTTGAAACCTCACATTTTTTCTAAGGAAAATGAGAATTTTTTAGTCTGATGAAAATAAAACATAAAAATTATCGCTTCCAAAGCATTCAATAATAATAAATAAGACATACCCTGCAAAGATTCTGGCATGTACCGTAAAGTTCGATATTTCTGTAAGATAGACATGGGAAAGAAGAAAAAATCAGATACATATATGTGTGTATATATATATATATATATATATATATTTGTAAGCATATATATCAGAAACAAAGTTTGAAAATGACATCTGCAGAAGAAAGAACTCATACCTGCAAATGACTTTTCACATGTAATATGGTCAATAAATTTGAGTTCATCAGCTTCAGTATTGCTCTTGGTGTTGCCTCTATGATTTTTTATTAATGAACGGGATAATTAAATCAATAAATCATACGTATTATTTTTCTAAATCAGCAAAGCTGATATCAAATTACTTACTCTCAGCACCACCCAGGAGATCCACAGTCTTGACGAACTGGACATGAAGATCTTCAGTCCATCTGATTCGTTTTTTATTTGATGGAGTTGGCCTGGATGATGAACTGTCACAAACCTGTAATTTGGAAATGATGAAGTGAAAATCCAAAAGAAAAACAACAAATTTAAGAATGGAAGGTAAAAGATTACATTAAGACCCGGATGATTTGCATCAGAAGGAACCGAAAGTTGCTTCTTGACCACGGCATCATTCTGATCACCAAGCAAAGTGTTGTGGGCATGGGGGAAGGGCTTGCTGATCATACTGTTGCATGGAATTTTATTCGGCTTCTCTGAGGAATTAGAAAAGCATTGACTGCTGCAGTGAGATTGCACAAGTGATTGCAAGGTGTCTCTGAAGTCAAAGTTGGAGCCAGCTTTCTCAAATGAATGATCAATGGAAAAGTTGGACAGGGAAGATTGACAGAGTAAGATGTTGTTTGAATGATGAGTGGGAAACTGTGAGCACAAAGCAGGAGGAAAATTGCCAACTTGATGCTCATCATGCTGTCGAAGATGATCCATGTAATTAGTTCCAGCAGCATGGAAGGCTGAGGCTGGCGATTCGAAAGTTTCAAAGACATGCTGCTCTGAAACTCCCATGTTATTCAATGGTGGTACAGTGCAACATAGTTGGGAATAATCCTCCATGTTTTTGTCGAACTCCTGCTTGGAAATTAATCTTCTCATCTTCATTTAGATCTGACAAAATAACTCCCAATAACTGCTTCTGATCAATGTCCTCCTCCTCCTCCTCCTCTCTCTCTCTCTCTCTTAAATTCTGATTCCAAATAGTAATGAAAGGTGACCAGTGTTTTTTCTCTCTGACTTTTTTCCTTTAACATTTTCTTACTCCAAGCAGAACAGAATCTAGAGATGTTCAAAGCTTAATTTACTCATTATGACGCCATATGTAACATTTTCTTTACTCAAACTGACCACATGCCCACATGACACGTGCAGGTTGTAATTCTCTCTTGAAAATGTCCGTGTGTATTTGGGTAAAGCCGTGGTTTTTTTTTTATTTTTTAACTTCACTTTATACCTTTAAACTATCATGCATTTTGAAAAAAACCTTAAATTTAATGAAAAATTTAATTTAATTTCATGAACTTTCAATTTAATTCAATTAACCACCGGCTCCATCTATCAGATTCAGCCAATAATATGGAAATGACTAAGAAGACCAAATTACCCTTTGATTTTTTTTAAAAAAAAAATTAAAATTAAGGATAAATTTAAAATTTTATAAAAAAAAATGGGGTTATAAAAGTCATTTATCACTATCAATGTTAAAATCTGACGGATGGGGTACATTGCATCAAATTGAAAGTTTTTGAAATTTGGAAGGATCTTCTCAAAATGCGTAGTAGTTCAAGAGTTTAAGTGAAGTTTTCCTCCTTTTTTTTTTTCTAAAATGGAAAAATAAGTATTATAACTATTTCTTAGTTTGACAAATTGACAATTTGTATTCGCATATCAAATTGACCTTAACCCAGGTATAAAATTATATATGTTAACATTAACTCGCTAATATCATGTTGGGTTTTGTCAAATTTACAAGTCGTGTTAAAAATTATCAACCTTTATATCACGTGCCAGGTTCGGATCGATTGTGTTGAAGCATAGGCTTAAGACTATATAGGCTAACACGCACTAACCCGATCCATTTAAACAAATAGGTAAGATTCTTCGGCCTTAATTCATTAATTTCGTACTAAATTCATATTGAATTTCCTTATTATTTTCTGCAAGATTGCAACTTGCGAAGGGAATTATACGAAATAAATCATCAAATCCAATGCATCAACTTCAGAAAATTCCATCCACATTTTGGATCAATGATAAATTAGTGATTTCTATATTCCACAGTCCACATGTTGCATATATGCTAAGATAATATCTATCTCTTCATATAAGCTCGATTTTTTAAAAAAAAAATATAAGCTCGATAATATTAATCGAGCTTATATTAAAAAAAGAACCATCCATCTATATATGCATGTATCTGACCCTGATTCAGGCCTCTATACATATAGCATGGCCACACTTAATTTATTCGTTATACTACGCATAAATTGACTGTGCACATTCACAGTCTTATAGATATATGTATTTGACCCTGAATGAGGCCCTATACATTAAGCACGCATGGCCACGCTTAATAATCTACTTCTTTATGATCATCTTTTTAAGATTCTCTTTATTTAAGGATATTGCCACATAGAAGCCTTGCTAGCTAATTAAGCATCAAATACAACATTGAATATGAATATTAATTTCATGGTCTAAAATTTATTGAATATTTTGATGTATGATATGACAAGTCCTAGTCTAGGTACACTCCTCTCAATTTAGTTGTATTTTATGAATAATACTCCGCCACCAATTTTGGTGATTTGGCATCATCGAAATTGGTCAAGTTTAAACCGACCCATGTTAAAACATTAAGGGTAAAGTCCACTTAATCCCCTCAAACTACCACTCTAATGACAATCTACCTCCCAAACTATCAATTGCAACAATTTACCCCTCAAACTACCAAAACAATGACAATGAACCCCAAATTTTACAAAAATGACGAAATTACCCTTACTAAAATAAAAACAGAAATACTAAAATATAATTTTCTTTTCAAATCTTTAAGGGTATTTGGGTCTTATTGAAAATTTTATAGGGGTAATTTTTTCATTTTGCTAACATTGAGGGTACATTGTCATTGTTTTGGTAGTTTGTGGGGTAAATTGTCGTAATTAATAGTTTGGGGGGTAGATTATCATTGGGGTGGTAGTTTGAAGGGGTTAAGTGGACTTTACCCTAATAAATCTTCCAAAATAACAATCGATCATTAGTATATTTGTTGCCTTAACGGACCTAGAATTTTGGTTCACAATTTTCACAAGTCCCAAAGGGGTTAGTTCAATCGTCTAAAAATCACGTCTCATAAAACAAATGTCGATAATTCAAATGTAACACCCCGGTCATATATTAGGAAGATGAGAAAAAACCCATATAAAGTAAGTGATTTATAAAGATAGTCATGAGTGTTAAGTCTCACATGCCTAGTTATTAAATGAAACTAGGTTTTATAATAAATTCTTTGAAAGCTTCAAATTGACTAATCCTTTTAAGGTAATAACACAGATGTGGTTAACGCTTTTTCTTGGGTCATTACAACAAATGTGGCTAGCTCTTTTTCCTAAGTTGTTACAAGTGGTATCAGAGCCACCTAATAATGTCAGGTCATGTGATACTGGAGCACTGCATGACGTGATCCTGACAAAACTTCAGAATTTAAGATGGAGAATTTGTAATACCCCGGTCCCATATTAGGAAGATGAGAAAAATCACACATATGAGTAGATGGTTTATAAAGATGCCATGAGTATTGGGCTTTATTGCCTAGTTATTAGGTGAAACTAAGTTTTATAATAAATTATAAGGAAGCTCCAAATTGACTAGTCATTTTTTGGATAATAACGCAGATATAACACCCTACCCTAAATGATATGATATTGTCCACTTTTAGCCAAGCCAGTACGGTTTTAATATTGAGTTTACCCCCAAAAGACCTCATACAATTTAAAAATAGTATATTCTATATAAATACATCATCTTTTTCACACCTAGGTAATGTGGAACGTCATATCGAATCTCTCTCCCCCTTTTCCCTCCCCTTGGCGGACATGTCAAATTAAATTAATTAATTAATTAAAAAAAATGGTTCACTAGAGACAAGATAAAAGATTGAGTTGAACAAATATTAAATAATATAACTAATTAATGAAATAACAAACAATTCAATGAAATTTAATAATCATTTAAAACATATAAACCCTCGATGAGTTTTCATATTTTGAAATCGTTGCATGATTTTTTTATTATTAATAGTCTTAATTAATATATCATTCTTAGTACATGTAATCAAATTAACAATCATTTAGCAAAGGTCCCCAAGAGATAGCTCAATTGGTTAGGAATCACACTTTATGAAATGGATGTCACTAGTTAGAATCCCTCATCCCCCTCTTGTATGAACATGTCAAAAAATATATATATCATTTAGCACTTCCGCCTCTTCTTTTTTCAAGAGCTAGCATATTTACCTAATGTCTCTATCTCTTTGGGCAATTTCTTCCTCTTCTTTCCTCTCCGCCTCCTTTTGAGTTTGATTTTTTGTATCGGCTGGTCAGCACCTGATCTTCCCCCCGTTGCTGGTCCCACTTCGTCACGCGCCCCACCTTCGATTCTCTCTGGCTCCATCGCCCTTGCTACAGCTATTTCCTCGCATTCTGGCCAGTTTTCCCCTAACAACCTTCCTTTTCGACATGGTATCTGTCTTGGGTTTCTTGTTTTGTGCTTTTATTTTGTATTTTTCTTGTTATTTTTCCTTGGTCGTGTTTGTTTTCTTACTGTATTTGCTATTTTGATGTTGTTTTGCTTGTGTTTGGTACACTTTTGTAGGTGCTACTTTTGGGGATTCACTCAAACCTCCCCCTGCTCCTTTGAGTGTGCCGCCGGTCTCCTTCACGCCTACTTCGCCGCCCACCATCTACTACTAGGCCTTTTCCCACGTCCCTAGCTACCGCGATGAGCTTCCAATGCCCCATTCCATTTTAGGTTTTTGGTGAGTGCACGATCGGCTTTTCTTCCCCAGCTACTGTCATCTACAAAGCGTGTGCTTGTTCCTGTTGTTTATTTCCCTGTATTGGTGGCTTCCTTTGGTTGTATTTTTGTTTTTTTCCCTATAATTGTTCTTTTCCTTCATGTTTTATTTTCATGTACGCTTTTTCTTTCTTGTTGTTTGCTTGTAATAAGGCTATGTCCTCTATCTCGATCTACCACTTTGGGTTATATACTTGGGTCCAAACCTTTGGATTGTAGATGTAAATGCTATCCTAACTTTTTGGTCGATGAGGATGAGTTTTGACATGGGGGTTTTGCTCTTAAGATTGAGGAATAAGCGCTACCTATGCATTGGATGATGTCTATTTGGTGCATATCTGATATTAAACCTGATGTATAGTCATGGGTTAGCAAATGTTTTTGGTTATGGTTGATTGATATAATGTTGGCGTCTGTTTGTAAGAGCTTTTGCTCGCGACTTTTTATCAATGAATGAGTATGGATTGTTTCAAAAAAAAAAAAATCATTCATCCACCGATTCAATTGCGTAATCAATTTGTAATAAGAATATTCATTGCTGAAAAAACTTTTTCTACTATTGTGGCTAGGCACAACAGAAAGAATCAATATATATTCCAATGTCATCAACGAATGAACTAATTAATTGAAACACAATATTGTTTTTCATCTCTACCTTCTTCTTAACTGTTCAATCCCTTTGAGTGTCGTAAATTTTTTACTAAAATCCATGTCAAGGATGTATGTTTCAAGCTGATTGTCCAATCAGGTGATAAGTAGAAATACTAAAAAAAAAAAATCATTCCATGCGTCCAACTAATGCAAATCAGATAACTACATCTACAACTATGGGAGTCAGACAAAAGGTACCATTCGAACGGCCATATGTTAATTTCATATTTTTTATGCTTAAGTTGGCCAACATTTGAAGGGCCATATGTCCCATTCAAACTTGTAGTTTTATCTATTTTAAAACCGACTTTATTTAGTGTTTATTAGGTTTGTAGTGTTTATATTTCGTATTTTATTAGGTTTAGGGTTTGGGGGGTCTATAAATACATGCTTATAGCCTTCAGAAAAGTAGTTGTTTATGAATCAATTTTTATCAATGAGAATACTCAGAGTTGAGTTTATGCATCTTTTTCCTTCAAACCTTAGATAGACTCTATAGTTTTGAAGGGAATTCTTAGGTCTTTGATAGAATCAAGATCTAGAATTATTTATTCCGTTCTTTTCTTATCGTTCTTTACTACAACCAACTAAGTCATGTTGCATCACCAACAAATCAATGTTTCAACAATTATTTAGGCTATCCAAATAATTCAACTTTCTTTTGTCTTTAAGAGGTAGTTCAATAGGTTAGAACTATGTCTAATAAAGTGAAGGTCACTAGTTCGAATCCGGCCTCTTCTTGTGCGGACATGTAAAAAAAAATTCCTTTTTTTAATCCCCGGATGAGTGAGATTTCCATTAATTAAGTGGTATTAGATAGAAAGAAAGAAAGAAAGAAAGAAAACAGCTATGGCTGCAAATGACGACACTCGTACTAAGAAGCTGAATGGAGATGGCAGGGAATGATGACACTGAAGCAGTAAAGAATGATCACATGATTATCTTTTATTTCCTTTTTTTTTTTTTTTTTTTTTTGTTGTTGTTGTTGTTTTGTTTTATTTAGTTTTTTTTGTTTTGGCTTCACCTATGATGTTGACTTAGCATCCTGGGGCTGAGAGGGGCTGAGATTTCCAACATTGGGTCAAAGGTGGGTAGGGTTATGTTGTATCTAGTTACTACATATTTTCTTAATTTTGGGATTATTAAAAGTTTAAGATTAGTTTGTTTCATTTTGTTTCAAACAAAAGTTAAGCTCTTGTCATCATCAAGATATATAAGTAATTTGTTTTTTAAAAAATAAATAAATTCGAACATTTTCATGAGTGGTGAAAACGTACAATTTATATTAAAGTTGATACCCTAGTGATGGGTTGGTCCTAGAAATGATCAATCAATGATAAACACAAGGAGAATTGAATAAGGGATAAGGATCTCTTCCAGTTAGAGATCAATTGGAGAATCTCATGTTGAGGGATTCGCCATTAATAAAATCTAATGGTTTAAACAGATTTTGGAAAATAGTACAAAATCTAATTTATTGCGCCTCGATTACACAAAGGTTTAAAATCAAATTTATTGCACCTCAATTACACAAAATCTACTTACACTTTTTTCACCGTTGGATTTTATTAACGGTCAGAATTCCATAACATGAGATTTTCAATTGATCTCCAACTGAAGGAGATCCTGATCCTTGAATAAGTCCAAAACTCGCAGAAACAATTGATCAAGGGCTATTTAAGGCGCATTTAGGGAACCCTAATGATCATTTGGTAATTGGTTAAAGCTCCTAGCTAGAAAATGTCCAAAGAGGAAGGAAGAAAAGGGGTAACCTTTCTTGAAATTTTAATTGTTTTAAAGCCCCAAGAGGTAAATCTTTGAACCTAACCTAGCCACTGTTTTTATTCATATTTACTGCATATGTGTACGTAATTGTTGCGAATTAGGAGGAAAAACGTTAATGTCGAACAAATTATGATCAAGTTTGTTAAGGCTTAATTTGTTGGAAATTAAGGAATTGAAACAAATTAAGTACTCCAATGACTACAATGAATTAATGTTAGCTCTAAATTTTGAGGGTCGATTACATTATGTCTTAGAAGGGTAATTGCTAATGCAAAATTTTTCTCTAGTTCTTCTCATAAAATGAAAAATATTAAAATAAAATAAAATAAAATAATTTTGTATTCATCTTCTATTGGAGACAAGTTTCATTAATAATCAACCTTGAGGATAAGATTGTTGTGAAGGGCTAAGGGAATGTTAGAAAACATAGAGGATGTTTGTTAAACACCAACACATTTCCCCAAGTTTCTCAATAATATACTGTTCACATATTAAAAAATAAAAATAAATAATTGATATGGAAAAATGAAAAAGTTGTATTGACAAGTGAAAAATTTGTTTTGTAGTGATTTTTTTATTTAAATAGTAAATGATATGATATAAAAAGTGAATGATTTGATTTGATTTTTTTTTTTTTTGAAAAAATAAAGTGAATAGTATAGTAGAATAGGATGGAATGGGATTTTTTTAACAAACAAGGCCATAATATTCCCAATTTATTTTGTGATTACATTTTTATTTATGTCCTGGCTTATTTTATGTTATGGACGTTATTTTCTTTTATGTTGTCAAATATATATATATATATATATATATATATATATATATATATATATGAGTTTGCTAGGGGTTCTCCCCCTAATGTTCTCCTAGCATTCTCTCAATCTTACGTAAAACATGATTTAAGAAAAAAATAAAATTGTAGTACCTTTTTTGCCAACAGATTAATTTTTATGAGTTAATATTTAAGTTCTGATGCTTTAAAATTTGTTTTTGAATTCAAAACTAAAACCTAAGAGTGGAAAGTTAACCCTTTAAAGATAGTATCACCCAAAATGGATTTTATCATCCTAAATTTAGTGTTAATGCCTAAATTTTGGTGTTAATGTCTCAAATTTGATGTTAATACCTCAAATTTGATGTTAATGCCTAAAAAAACCGATGGTAAAGACCACTACAATTTTATTTTTTCTTAAATCATGTTCTATATAAAACTGAGAGAACGCTAAAAAAACACTAGGGGGAGAGCTCCTAGCATTTTCCTCATATATATATGTGTGTATGTGTGAAGGACATGCATTGGAGGAAATTTTTTTCAACATGCTATAATACGTGACAAATGTCATTTAATATTTTGAGTTTTTAAAAAAATAAGGGAAAACCTTCTATTAGGACCTTTGGGGGTCGGTTTGCTTTATTTCAGGTGAGAATATTAGGGGTTGGGGGTAGATCTTAAGCTCAAATTTCACCAATATGGAAAAAGGAAAATGATAAAGTTACAACTTAAATCCAATTAAAACCCAACTTTTCTCTTAAGTGAGTTTTTTTAAAAAAAAAATAAGGGGAAACTTCACTAACCCCCTTGAAGTTTATTTTGCAATATTTTAACGTTCAAAAACTCATTATTTCGAACTTTCAATTGCTTTCAATTTGACTCCATCCATACAAATTAGGCATTTTTAAAGACCAAAATACCCCTGATTTTTATTTTTTAAAAAAAAAAACATTTTAAAAGTTGAAATTTTAAATAGTGAATTTTAAATGGTGACTTTTGTATAAAATTCCAACTTTTAGATATTTTTTTATTTTTTAAAAAAATAAAAATGAGAGGTATTTTGGTCTTTTAAAATTTTGTTCTAATTGTCCAAAAATCAAAGAGTGAAAGTTTTTGAACGTTAAGAAAGATTTGGTAAAAATACAAACTTCAAGATAGTGAAGTTAACCCAAAAGATAAACTGTCCGTGGAAGGAGAAGAAGAGAGAGCCTTAAACTAGAAATTAGATCTAAAAGTCTTAGTTGGGTTTAAGTTATGGTTGTATTATACTTCATGGAAAAATGTCAAGACAAAGTATGAAAGAGAGGAATAATTTATTTTCTATTATTCTGTCCTTGTTCTTGTTCAGTTCAGAAGTTATTCATCCCACAAACACTAATTTCTAAAATCTGTAGATGATTTCGGCGATGGCTAGACATACGGTTGAGCTGGGTTTTGGTGGATTCTGGCGGTGGGTTTTGGAGGTTTCTGGCAGCGGCATTCAGTGGTGGTGGAGGTGGGTGGAGGTGGTTTAGGCGTTTGTTTGTTGGTTTAGGAGTCAGAATGACGGAGAAAAGAGATTGGGTTGGGTTTTGTTAAAACTTAAAAAATCTGGTGTTTTTCATCCTATCTCATGTAGTGTTCTTCGGTGACGTGTCAAAATTATATTGGAGGCTTTAAAAATTGATGTTTTACAGCATGACCGGATAGTATGGGCTCTCAAAAATAATGTTTGGACTCCTAAATTAGTGATATGATAATAAATGATTGTGAAAATATTAAAGAAAATATATGAGATGTGACGCTTAGTACTTATTAGGCTAAGTTAAAGAAAATTTCCTCTAAACCAATTTGGAGGCAATTTCAGTCCATATGAAATCAACTTATAGACTAGATTTGAAACAGAAAATCAGTATTGTATTTACTGTCCAAATTTGGCTTTAAATCTTGAGCAACTTATCCAAATAAAAATTCTCCAACTTCTCATAAACAGTTTTGATGTTATTTTTTCACCATGCATTTGCATCAGAAATCTCACATTTTGTTACATTATTAGCAGCTCAAAGGAGAATTCAGATCCAATTCCAGACGGGTTCCCTCAGTAAATTTTTGTTTACTTCATTTGCAAAAGGACATGAAAGCAGACAATTCATTAGACAACATTATTCTTACAATAGGACAAGAACTGTAAAGGAACATCAAAAGAACAATGCTACACTGAGATATTTGTGCACTGGTTATGCACAATGGATAGGAAGCATTTCTTTGCAGAAGTTCATTGTGGATGAGTGCACTCAGTTTTCAAAAGTAGAGATTGGCTGAATTCACTTTGAAGGATTAAGCAAATACACTGCTGTTCTTAATTAGGCCTCTGCATAATTCTTGTATCCTGTTTGCAGGAACCTCATGACTTGTTAACTGCTTATATGCAAAAGACCCCAAAGCTTTCCAGGTGACTGACTGACTGCTTAAGCGATATATGGAAAAGATCAAATGGGGTGCTTTGAGGAGCTAACTTATCTTTGATGGGAAGTTGGAATTTCCATGACCTTCAGAAATTGAAACCTCAACATCTTTAAGACTTATTGATGGGACAGCAGGGGAAGTATCCAATTTGTGATTATTGAAGAGCCCACTGGTTGTTTTCTGTTGATGGTCAAACATCATTTTCAGTTGCCTCCCTTGTTCTTCAATTCGTAGCTGTAAATTTCTCTGAACCTGCCCCAAAAAATGAACATGTGAATAATATTTTGAGTGCAAGTTTGCACATGATGAAGATGTTGCAGTGCATCCCCTATATACCCTTTCTGTCAATGAAATTTTCTAGTCAATCGGCAGAGTCTTCATTCTAGGAAACTTATTTTGGCATGTGATTTTATATTGTTGCTATGTTAGATAATTTTGCTAGAACAGATTGAAGAAACTAAATTACTTTCCAAGAAAGAAAGCCCCACTATGTTTTGTTTTTGAAAAATGCCACTTGCATTTCCAAGTGCACACTCCCTGATGTGGCAGTTTTCATTCTTATGCCAAGGAGTATGCACTTGGGAGTGCATATAGCATTTCTCTGTGTTTTTATCATTTTATCAGGTAACCAACAATCCTTAGCTGATGTAGTGGGTGCAAATACAAGTTAAGTTCCTAAATAGTTCTTTCAGTAATTGATGGGAAGTTGATCATCTTGTGGAAGAAAAATATAAAAGCAAACAAGAAAAAACAAATGCAGAAAGAAAGGACCATGTGGAAGTAATGCCTAGAAAATACTGGAAAAGTCCACAAACAAGAGGATATATAGACATATATTAAATTACTATCTGATATGAATAAGAAGATCCCATGAGTGCACCTCTAATTGTTCATGAAGACGCCTCTGGACATCTAACTGCACTTGTAGTGCCTCTCTGATTTGCAAGCCACTGCCAGACAGTTCACAAGTTGGTGTCAAACTAAAGCAATGAAGAAGAGAATGAAAATTAAATTAAATACCAATTTTAAAGGGAGCTTTTTTTTTTTTTTTAATAGAATGACTAAAAGATAGGATGAGATTCATGAACTTTACGTTTTAACATCAAGCTGGGGCACATTGTTCATGCTATTTCTTTTCTCTAATTTTCCTGCAACAGAAAAGGCAATTCTGGTCAGATTTCTTACTTAACTGGCTAGATCAAGTCACTATAATCTTATTGAGAGAAGAGTACTGTAGATTGACAAATTTAGCAAAGCTAAACAAACACTTTGTGCATCACCAAAAGTGATGATGCAACAAAAATTGCTGCTGATGACAACAAGAAAGAAAGTTTCGTTGTCATGAAAACTCAGCATAACTAGAATTGCTAAGGTCCTGCAGACGGGGACTTAGGGCATATTTGGGATTTTGTAGAGAGCTTAAAAAATATTTTTGTTCCTTAAAAAGCAATGTCAAACGGAAGCTTAAAAATGAAGTTTTTGCCAAAAACACTTTTGACTCAAAAACTATATTTCTCAAACGCAATTATGAACAGACCCTTAGATAAACTATGTCTACACCATCATAATAAAAATGAACATAGACAAATGTAGACAGACAGCATAGTTGATGTAATTGATCCTATATGGATTTTCAGACACTACATCAAACTAAGTAACTGAAAATCCAGTGTCCATTGAACATGGATTTATAGAACCTGAAAACAAGTTCTTAAAACAAATTTAGTGTCCGTTAAACCTTATGTAAATTTAGTTCTAAGGACAAACTATTACAGTCACTTTGCTTGGATGGTGTTGGTCTGTTCATTTCAGGGGATTAACCAAACAAACATGACACTTGAGCATCCTTTTGTGATGACTAGTGCCAAGCTAGTTGTTGTATTAGAAGGCAAAGAGGGGAACGGATCACCAGTAGCGTGAATACAATTACAAATTACTGTAGAGTTGGGATGCAAAAAGTAAACATTTTTATTTCAATAAATGAAGGTGTGTTTGGCCGCCAACCCTCAAAGAGAGAAATGAAACAGTTGTTATACTTCATTTTCAAACTATTTTTGCAAAAAAAAAAAAAAAAAACCACTGTAGGATTGAGGACTTTCCATTTAGGAGGAGGAATCTCCATATAGAGAAAAAAGAAGGAAAAAAAAAAAAGAATCTCCAATAGAGCTCATGAATCAGGGCAAAGTGACACTCTTATACACAGTGCAAAGCAAAATCATAAGTGCTCCAGTTTTCTGAATAATATATAAAAGAGTTCAACCGGCTAAGTGTAGAGGAATCAAACACAATAAATCACTCATATAAATACAAGGATTAAAACAACAATCACCTTCTATTGAGTCTGGCATGTATTTTGCAATTCGGTATTTCTACAACATAAGAAAGGGGACAAAGAAAATGAATCAAGATTTTTGTGCAGGGAAAATAAAACCAGGTTACAAGCAACATCTAAACTAGTTAAGAAAACTTTAATACCTGGAGATGACTTTTCACGTGAAAAATGGTCAATCCATCTGAGTCCATCAGTTTCAGTATTGCCTTTGGCGTTGCCTCTACAGTCAATCATTAGAGAATTTGTCAGAAAACGATGGTTTTCTTTTTCTTTTTCTTTTTGGATATTTTGACAAATCCTTTATTAAATTACTTACTCTCAGCACCCCCAAGGCGATTAACACACTCAACAAACTTCTCATGAAGATCCTGAGTCCACCTTATTCTTGTTTTACTTGAGAGTGCTGCACTGGTTGAAGCAGAGTTGCCAGAAGTAGCAGATACACTTTCAGCAGAAAATCTTGGAGACTGCTTCTCTTGCTGAGAGGAGAAGCTCAGCTGTGGAAGCTGGGAATTATATGAATTACAATTACCCTGCAAAAGTTTCTAGCCCTAATCAGCATGATTTATGCTAAACTTGAATGAATGCGTCTAAAGAATTAAAAAGTACATACCATATGATCCTGATTTCCTTTGAAAGGTATCAAAAGGTGCCCCCCACCATAGATGGTATCATCATCACCAGGCAACTTATTTTGTTCATGTGGAAGAAGAAGCTTACACCCTGATGAATTGCTGCGTGAAATTTTATTGGACATTTCAGAAGATCCATAGTATTGATTACTAGAGAACTGAGATTTCACTATTGCCTGCAGGGTGTTTCTCAAATCAAAGTTGCAGCCAGCTTGGTTTGCTGAATCAGTGGAAAAGTCTTCTCCAGAAGATTGATAGGAAGGCAACTGTGAATCATAAGTCCTGGAAAATTGGGAGCATAAAGAGGGATTCTCAGGTTGACATTCATACTGTGGAAATCCCATGCAGCGTTCGGTTGCATAAAAGGCAGAAGCTGGTGATTCAAAGCGGCTCATAATGGTGGTGGATGTAGGCACATTATATTGCTGCTGTGATCCTCCCTCCATGGGAACACAAGTTCCCATCTGCCAAGGTTGTCTGAATCCAATTAATTGGGAAGAAGAACTACAATCATTGGTGATCACTCCATAGTTCTGATTAACTGGTTCTCTGCAATCTATCTTCTGGGTGTTCATCTACAGATGATGATCAAGGCTAACAAGAATAGCAAAGGGGGAGCTGATTTCTACTCAACCTTCCTGTCTACCATCCAGAACTAGATCAAATTTTTTCCTTTTCATATACCTTTCAGAAAGCAAAAGCCACACGCAAAGTATACGCAAAATGGAAAAGAGTAGAAGATGCAGATTAGATGGGTAAACAACAACAACAGTATTGAATTATATTCTGAAAAAACTTGAGGTGTAAGATATGAATATGATTGTATAAAAGCACTATGCAAGGCCTTTATTTATTCCCATATATAATGGATTGGAATGAAACAATGATCCATTGACATAACCAAAGCCTAAAACGCATATAAAAATATAAATGTCTCCAAGATAAACAAATAAATTAACAGAAGCTTGTCCTTACATAAAATCAATAGGAATGTTAGCTGTGTCTCTATCATCAAGGGAAAAAAAATAAAAATAAAAAAATTCTGAAATATCAAAGTTGTATATGTGTCTCAAGAAGTTAAAAGAAAAGAATTTCCATAGTATTGGTAATTTATCATCTAAATATTGGAGAATATTGTTATGGGCATCGCTAGCTTACTAATCTAATCTAAGATACGGGCATAAATTCCCTATATATCTATAATTATTCCTATATCTTGGATTCTGTTGAAGTCAATTTAGCCACTATAAAAGATGGTATAAATTTTCTTTGAAAAAAAAAAAACTAGATCTTTTCTCTCACAAGAGATACGAATCATCCTCTGCTCCCTTGACATTGCATCTTGCAAAGTGGCTATATGAAATTACCAGAAAAGTTCATGAATGTTGTACTGCACAAATCTAAAAGCACAGTGGACTTTGTACCATATTATATGATTCTTAACATGTTGAGAAAATGGTGAATAGATATAAAGATTACCAATTCCATCCACGCCAGTGACCTATCAAACGAATATTAAACTAATATATCGGGTAGATATATTGATTTAATATCTATTATATTACTATAGATCAAGAATCTAGATGGGGTTTCTGGTTTAGAAACCCCCCATATACGTTCTATTCGGCTTTTCTTATCCCAACGTTTCTCATACCAATTACATTGGTGTACTAGGTAAATATTAACTAAATGATTAAATTCATCATTTTTTTTTATTAATTTAAGTTTTTAGAGATAAGTGATATTTTATGAGTACTTTATCTCCTAACCCTAATAATAGCTAGTCATGCATAAATTAAGCGCATTAACTTATCGATCACTCAACAACCCGTTTTGCCGAACAAAAACTAAAGATCAGTGTAAGCTCGATTAAGAAAATATTTAAACAAATGCATGTTTAATAATTGTTTTGATTAGAAAAGAAAATTAGAACATCGATCTTTAAAGCTAGGCAATTCATTAATTCATTTCAGTCAAATCGAATCATCGAAAAAAGTAAATTTGAATAAAAGCAGCCATCATTCAATAGAGACAGGAAAACAACAAACAAACAAAACAAGACAAGACAACATAAAAAAGAAAGACTAGCTTGCGTTTGCAGTAATTCTGCAATGCATCTCTGATTAAGGTAATAAGTCAAGATATCATGTACGTGCATGCGAATCTTTAAACGGCCTATAATACTATTCTAAATGAGGATGATGATATCAGCCCAAGTATACAAACATTATGGTATTTCTTAGTAATTAATATTATTGTTTTGTTTTATATCATATTATATTCTTGTCTTTCCTGCATGTCACTGTCAGAAGAAGTGCTGGAATCCAATGCTTTTAGTGTTTTACGCGGAAAGCTTGATTCCAGACTAAATTTTCAGCCCCGCCTTGTGGATGACAAGAAGAATATTTTGGGTGCATGTGTTTTTGTTTAGTTTTTAATTAGTTAAAGGTATTTGTAATGCTTGCTTGAATTCAAATTGTTCGCCTATATACCGATTTTGAGATACCAATATACCACTAGATATGGACTTTGCTATGCTGACCCCCAAATATAATACCAATTTCTTTGTCTTACTCGGTCATTAATTAAATTATTGTATGGATTTCTCTTTAGGCTATATTCTATGGTTTTAGTGCATATTTAAGATTATCGAGTTCTCGACATGTAATTTTTTTTAAAAAAAAAAACTATCTATTTCATTAAGGTTTGAAGAAAAGGAAAAGAGAAGACAAAAATATAAAAATAAAAAACAAATTGACGTTTCTATGGTAATATGGTAATACCCTTCTATTATATATATAGGTGGTTAGTGTTTTTTTTAACGCCTTCAAAAATAAAGTTAGTCATATCGGTAGTTATCATCGTTATTTCAACCCTAGGGTTTGGCATTAAAATGGGTGAAAAATGCCCCCACATACAATTTTTTATTTGAAATATCCAAAATATCTCTATTTTAACAAAATAAAAACAAGAGAGCATGAGTGAGAGATATGGGGGCTTAAATTGGCCAACCCTAGATGGCTAGGCTAAGGGATAGTTCGGTCACTCCAAAAAATAAAAAATAAAAATAAGAGGTGGCCAAACAATTCCTAAATACACTTCTCACCATTTTATTTTTTGGTCAAATGATAATTGGGCGTGTCATATTAAAAAATTTGTACGCATGTAAATCAAGTGTGCAAGTTTTTATCCATACATTTTAACGTCAAATACTAATGGAAGGAAGGTAGCAATTGAAAAGAAATAATAATTTAAGGGAATTAATTGTCACAGAATGGTGCATGCCAATGCAAAAGGGATAATAAATAGGAAAATACTAGGGGTTCTCCTCGTAGGTTCTCCTGGCGTTCTCCCAGCCTTACATAAAACATGATTTAAGAAAAATTAAAATTGTAGTGGCCTCCACCACCGTTTTTTTAGGCATTAGCACCAAATTGGAGGCATTAGCAACAAATTTGTGAAGCATTAGCACCAAAATTGAGGCATTAGCATCAAATTTAGGATGATCAAATTCATTTTGGGTGATATCATCCCTAAAGGGTTAACATTCCACCTTTAGGTTTTAGTTTTGAATCCAAAAACAAGTTTTAAAGCATTAGAACGTAACAATTAACTCATAAAAATTAATCTGTTAGCAAAAAAATGGTACAACAATTTTATTTTTTCTTAAATCATGTTCTATATAAAACTGGGAGAACGCCAGGAGAACACTATGGGGAGAACCCCTAGCAAACCCCTAATAAATAAGTGTATTATTTTCTCTTTCTTTTCGTCCCAGTTAAGTGTGTTATCTCTTGGAATTTTATATTTCCTACCTAATTACCAATCCTTGTTGAGAGTCCATTCCCACAGAAACAACAAATCTTGGGGAGGGTGGCTGCCAAAAAGGTTGGCACTTATTCAAACACTGGCCAAATGCTTCATCAGCTACCAGACAGATCTCTTGGACATACGCTATAATAAGACTCAAAATATATTTAAATTCCTCCGCCTCTACCATTATATATTTGCATAAACAAAGGATTAGAGTTTGGCTTGATCTGTTAAACACTCAGGCGTTGTGAGGACTAATTGCAAGTTAGAGAATAAATAATTGTTAATAAGTTGACGGAGTCGATAGAGTGCATTCAAGTGCGACTTTGCAGATTAAAAGTGTGATTTTAAAGATGTATCATTCGAAAGTGCGTTTTTTAAACATTGGTATTTGAAAATTGTTGTTACTGTGCACAACAATAAATAATATGGAATTGAAAAGAGAGAGATCAACATAGAGTCGAAACATAGATTTATGTGGTCCGCAAGATGCCTACGCCCACAGGAGAATGCGGTTATATTTTACAATTAGTGATTAAGGATTACAACATAACATATATATAGAAAAATCCTAATTATATAGACGTATTTTGGAAAATACATTCACTCTACTCCGTCTACTCGGTCAACCACTAGTATTCCTATGAGAGAATATGAGACACTAATTCCAACAAAAATATAGAAAATATGTGTTTTCAAATCCCATGCAAATAGGTGCATTGTTTTTGAAAACACACAATTTTAATTAAAGGTTTAAATTGCAATTTTAAAGGTTAAGTTGTGTTTTTAAGAATCACACGTTAAATTACCAATTGTCTCGAAAGCTTAAACTACTAGGAAATAGTGAACACACAACCTTTGCTTGATGCAATATTGTTAAATTATTGGTTGTCCTACAATTAAGTTTAAGCACATAAAAAATAATATATTTAATTATTTAATTAATTAATATTCTAACAGTCTAAATGATAGTTCGCGATCTAGCTAGGAAAACAAAAAACAAAATTAATGACAATTTAGAATTCATATTCCTTTGGTCGATGATTAACTGAAAGCTTGGTGCTTGTGGAGACTGACAAGGACAATGTCTGTTGAGAGGAAGATATAGCTCCAGCATGTTTATTTCCTTTTTTGGGCAAAACCCCACTAGAGATTTGAGAACCTTGTTCCATGTCTTAATCAACTGACGAATTTCAAAGGCATAGAATGATGGCCTTTTAATAGATTACAATAAAAGTATACCTAAATTGATTAAACTCCTAATTGATCCTAATACTGATTTTAAATAACTAAATTCTAATGAGTTGGAATAGAATCCAACTCAACTATTCACCCTAATCTTATCCCTTTAGAAAGATGAAACACTTTCTAGATCTCGCTGCAAATATGGGCATCATATGCATGGATAGAGTTGTTCCTTTCCAACTTATTGACAAAGTTTTTCGTTTAACTGGGTTGGAGGAATTTTCTTCAAACTAGTCTATAAAATTGATATATATCCTTTTTTTTAAGGACATAGTTTTCCAAACTGGGTTAGAGAAATTTTCTCCAACCTAATCTATAAAAGTGACATGTGTCCCTTAAATATGTGAGATGCACATGTTTTTTTAATAACAGAGACAAAGTTTGAATAAATAATATTAGAAACTTATGTGCATTTCACATGTTATTAAAAAAGGGACAAATGTCACTTTTACAAATTAAGTTGTAGGAAATTCTCCAACCCAGTTTGGAGGAAAACTCTACCCTTTTTTTAAGAACATGAGTTTTTAATAAATTTTATTTTAATTTTGTCCTTTCTATTAAAAAAATATATGCATCTCACACGTTCAATGAACATATGTCATTTTTATAAATTAGGTTGAAGAAAACTTTGTCCTTTTCCTTATTATTTTGTGAAGAGATAGGAATTTTTTTTTTTTTTGACATGTCCACACAAGAGGGGGAAGGAATTCAAACTAGTGACCTCCGTTTCATGAGGTGTGATCCTAACCAATTAAATTGACTCTTGGGGACGTGAAGAGACAGGATTATTTTCCGGAATTGATCAAATATTTATATGATAATGAGCCGAACGTGGACATTTCGTGAAAAACAAAAATTGTATTGCTGGATTAATTGTCTACAAGACCCATGCATGATGATGATGCAGCAAATATCATATAATTAATTAAACTCGGCTAGTTGTACGTAGGCTGTTGAATTTGTTGTAGCTTGTAAAAAAAAAAAAAAGCCACTAAAATCAATTGAAAACAACAAGATTTGGGGAATTAAAAACAAACGATTTGAGATGGCTTTTATAATCAATTGAAAACAAAATGCTTTGGCGATTGGTGAACAATTTTTTAGAACAAAAATTGTTGGATACTGCACTTTCCTTGACAACTTGTGTTCTTTGACTCTTTTTGGGTAGGGTTGCCCTAATAATTTTTTAAAATTTAAAAATAAAAATAAAAAACCTCTATTTTGCATATTAGAGTTTCATTGAGAAATTCAAACTCCTAGTAATTCAAGCAATAAAATATGAGAAAGTTTATATGAGGTCTGGACGGCCTGGCCTAAAACCTGCCTAAATAGGTGAGTTAACTCTCTAACATTTACTACTCCAATCGATAACAATAAGAATAATAAGATTACGATCTTGATCTATCCTCCATTGAACAAAATCAAATGTACTTTTGAGCAAAATATTCACAAAATAATGTTAATTGGTTCAAAAAATTTTAACTATTTTCAAGCTAAAAAGAATCTATATATATATATATATATAGGTCCAACTTTCCAAAAACTTTATTCTAAAAGAAAACTACTGACGAAATAAATATGCATTATTTAAACCAGATGGGTATATATAAAGAAATCATAAGAGGAAATATCAACCAGATGTGTATTATTTGAAGGATAAGAGTAAATTAGGGCTTTGTTTGTTGCTACATCTTAGTTGGCATTACCATAGAAGCCGACTTTTGGAACAATATTGAAATTGGAAACATGTGTTATATATTCTTCCATTGGCCCAAATTAACAATTATCCTTTGTAGATTTCGCTTATCCTAATCTTCTCATTTGTCCATTCATTTTCTTTTGGCTAAGCTAAATAGAAGTTATTAAATTTAAGCATGCCATGCCACTAGTGTGTCAAGATCGAACTCTTCATGAAATTCATAGTTACATTATTTATAGCTTTTTTGTTCGTAAATAAAGAATTATGAGTTCAATACATCCTCAAAATAACACTTAAAAAAAAGGGGAGGGAAGGAAGATACCTTTAACTTTCAAGGCTTCAATGAAGGTAAAATCCTTAATGGATTTAACTCTGCTAAATTTATAGGGTAATGTTACAAACTTAACTCTTATACAACTCTCATATAATTGGGTTGATTTGAGGTACTCATAAACTATTGAATCAATCTTTTTAAAAATATGCTAAAAAATTCAATGGTTTACAAGCACTTCACATCAGTCCAATTGTACAAAAATTATAGGCTAAAGTCCATATAACTCTCTCAAATTACCACCACAATAACAATCTATCACCCAAACTATCAATTGTGACAATTTACCTCATAAACTACCAAAACAATGACAATGTACTCCCCTCTCTCAATGCTAGCAAAATGACGAAATTACTCAGATAGAATTTTCAATAAGACAAATATACCCTTAAAATTTTGAAATAAATAAATAAATTTTTTTTTTTATTTTGTTTTTATTTTAGTAAAGAGCAATTTCGATGTTTTATTAAAATTTGAGATACATTGTTATTATTTTGATAGTTTAGGGGGTAAATTATTACAATTGATAGTTTGAATGGTAAATTGTCATTGGGGTAATAGTTTGAGATGGTTAAATGGACTTTACCCAAAATTATATAAGAGTCAAGTTTATAGTATTGTTCAAATTTATATGAATGACATTAGTTACTAAACGTCATTAGCAAATCTTGCTTATGTTACATCCATTATGGACCTTAGATTGTGCACCCATGCAATAAAGCAAGAATAAATTCCATAATTTGACTAAATAATTAATTAGATATATACACACACATATGCGGGAATAGGATCCTCCCCATTTCATGGGGAGAAAATATGTTGTGGTTCAAATTTTGTCTTATTATATGTAACGGTGTGCATCAATATTTTTCACCATTTAACAACATATACATTATTAGCTCGATAAAATCAAATTTGGACCATGAAAAAAGAAATTGAGAGATCATTGTCAGAGGGCTATACGGAATGAAATTAAACATTTTGGCTTTATAAATCAAAATTGAGTAATACTACTCTTCACACTCATTTATAATTTTATCACTCATTTCATACTAACTAATTAAAATGATGTATTTTAAGTAACTCTTTTCTTTTCTTTTCTTTTCTTTTTTTTTTTAAATGACTAACATTAAAACTGATAAATAAATGTGAAGAGCATCCTCGGCAACATAAGTTGATTAGTAGACTATACCCACTATAACAAGCCGACAGGGACCTAGAATTGTGCTCACTATTATTCTTGATAGAATTTCATGGATGGCATTTCCAACAATTCCTCTTAAAGGGATAGTTGGTTGATAATTGATGGAAGAGGCCATGACATCAAACATTCCAGGCATGTGCCAAATTTACTTAGTTTAAGAATAATTACAAGTACATATGATGGGACTGCCAGCTTGGTTGCCAAGTTGCAGGAAATAAGCACCTCCAGTCCACAGCCCTATCCGGTTGTGCTTTATTGAGTTATTTTGAGTCCGAATTGAGAGATGGGAGAATATTGGGATGCGGTTCCTTCTTCATCCCAGAAGACATTGTGTTCATACCTATGATGTTCCTTATTCTCTTTTGTCTTTCTTCATTACAAATCTATCTTTTTAATAATAAATTAATATATACAATATCAATGTCAAACCCTTTGACATTGTAAATTTTGTTTGTCTTTTGAAAAATACTTTGGGTACTATAATTTGTATTAGAAACTCGAGAAACAGTTTGTAATTAGTGAAAAATTTTGCATGCTAATTAAATTTTTTGTTTAGTTGTTTTATCAATTATGAATTGTCATGTCAATTTAGTGTTCCTAATTGTGACACCCTAGCTAGATGGATGCTGCCCTTTTTGTTCTCAACAGAAGAAAGGGAAATAGTTACAGGGAAAGTCGTTTTCCACCTCTAATCCTAATCGGAAAGAGGACAAGGAGAATGAATGAAAATTCCTTCAAACGCTAAGCAGGAAACGACCCATTTTGTAATTTAGAGTGCACGAAAATCTATGCATCTAGATGTCTTCAGAGCAATCCAATTCTTCAGAAGAAGTTGATATCTGAATAATAGAATTGGCCCATTCCGAGAAGAGCTGAAGCTTATTGATGGCGAGGAATCGAGAGGATCAAGGAGGAAAGAGGAGGCCAAATTGAGTGCAAACAAGGTTGTATGAGTTTTACAGGTTTTGGCTTCTATGGGAGAGTTTTTTTTTTGGAGCAAGTAGATATGATATTGTCATTGTGGTTCCTAATGATTGAAGAGCAGCAACAAAGAGGGGTGGAATGGAAACAGGAGCAACAGGATCATTTCCATTTAAGGCCTATTAAGGTGTGTTTGAGGGGTTTAAAAATGCATTTAACACTCAAAAAGTTCGTTTGAATAAAAAAGTACATGTTTAATAATAATAATAAAAAAAATTGAAAGCGCTTTTAAAGATACGAAAAGCTTAAAAATGGCTAAAATACATTTTTTGCAAAAGCTTCATTTTTAAGCTTTTAACTTTTGTCAAAAAGCGTTTTTTAACTTAAAATCTCTTTTCTCAAACGCAATATCAAGCATACTCTTAAGGTATGTTTAGGATTGCGTATGAATGGCCTAAAAATACTTTTGACACTCAAAAAGTCCATTTGAAGAAAAAAGTATTTGTTTGGTTAAAAAGTTAAAAGCGCTTTTAAGGATAAAAAAAAAAGTCTAAAAATGATCAAAATGCACTTTTGGCAAAAGCTTAAAAATAAAGCTTGTGTTCAAAAATTCTTTTTTACTTAAAAGTTATATTTCTTAAACGTAATTACAAACAGGCCTTTAGTGTAAACTTTGGGGTAATATTATAAATTTTATCTTCGATTTTAATATTAAGACAATATTATCTATTATTTTACACTAAATAATACTCTCCATTTCAATTGATCTTATTCTTTGGAACCCGGTCCTTTCCATGGAGAGGAGTCGGTCCCTAACTTTAGAATGAGTAATATTGTCATTTCATTTTCTTTGAAGTTTGAACAATATTATCCCCCTCGAATAAGGGACCGGTTCCTCTTCATATCTGGCCTTCTCCGGGTGGAATGGGCCCATATTGATAAAAGGGTCCACCCATTTGGTGAGGTTTTGCAGTACTAAGCCCTTGTCCATAGAATATAGGCAAGGCCGTAGGGCTGAAAAGGGTGCTACCAAGCCTTGAAAGTTGAAAACTAAAACTCTTGTTCGTGGGCCGTACGCTCACAACTAACGCGGCCTATTACATTATTGAGAGTTGGGCTGCTAAGCCCAACAATTTGACGGGCCTAATTTACAATTCACCCGACACCCATGGGTCACTGTATCTGAATTTGAAGGACAGTCTGAAGAGCTTCAGAGGGATTATTTTCTATGAATTTCAATCGTCTAGATTAAACTTCTTCCTTTTTTTCATAAAAAATAAAATTGAATCTGAGCCATTTAAAAAACTACATCTCATATGTTATAACTTTCTTTAGAACATGATGAATTAGGATCATCACCATTTCCAATGAACTGGATAATATCTAGTTAATTATAATGGCTTGAACAAAAACACACCACCTCTATTATAATTAACTGAATATTATCCTATTCATTTGAAATTGAGAGAATCTTGTTCCAAACTTGACACATTAACCATTAAACAATTAAATTTATAAGTGTTGTTAAATTTTCTCATCCATGTGGCCATTAGATGTGGTCTTCTAATAATAAATTCAATACATTGGATGCTTCTTGTCCTGGTGTTTTTATTTGGTTAGGTGTTGGGTTGACTTTGACCCAGTTTATACATACATATTATATATGGCTGAGCGAGTTGAGCAATTTACATGAAATTGCTCAATCAGTAGACTCTATGTGTTAATAATTTTTAAAATTAAGTTTAATTAACTCAAGGCAGCATATCCTTTATTTGTGGTACAATTCTTCATTATCTTATTTGTTGCTTCATTCATATTAACATATAGTTTTTTTTTCTCCATTATTATTGAAATTGTTTTGACTGACCAGTGTCAATCCGCCCACATATATTAAGTTAAACTATCAGTGTCAATTATTTAAGAGCACATGTTTTGAATTTGAAATTTGACTCCGCATATAATTTATCTTTTATTTACATTAAATATTATATGTATTAAGCCTCTCATGTTAATGGGAAGCTTAAGACTACACATGAAGAAGATTAATGTTGTTCCCAAAAGGTAGCTCAATTGGCTAGGACCACGCTTAATGAAGCGGATGTCACTAGTTTGAATCCTCCTTCCCCCTTTTGTGCGGACATGTCAAAAAAAAAATATTAATATTAGAATATCAATAAAATAATGGAATTCACAATTTCTTGTTAACATATGTTTTTAGGATAAATGGAGATTTAATAAATGAGTATACACCTGCTCAATGTAAGAGCTAAATAATTTTGCAATCTCTAGTAGCAAGGGTCTAGTAATGCCCTGAGAATGTGAATAATTTATCTAGAACATAAACTATTTGTATAGTTTTTGTGTTGAAATTATTACTTTAGACTTAGGTAATTGATTTGATTGGGACAACATGGGTAATGCCTTAATTTCCTAGCCCAAGAACAAGTTTTAAGGATTGAAGATACCTCCTATGTGCTGTTGACATATGAGCACTAATGACTATTTTATTAGGAAAATGAATAGTTATTACTATAATGAAAGAAACTATAGTAAAATAACTATTCATATTCTTTAGATTGATGGTAGCATTAGAATAGAACACTGAATATAAATTCTTTTGCTTGGTACAAATTAAATACAATGCAATACACTGATGATCAGAATCATAATGTAATCAAATTTTCTAAAACATCCTTATAATACAGTTCTAATTTATATTATCAAGGACATTTTTTATTTATTTTTTAAACATAAATAGTTATATTGTATATTAAAAAAAAAACTTGCAAGAAAGAAAAAAAATTAAAACAAAAAAGTTAGAGATGGAAGAAAGGCTAGATTAGATACATCAAAGAAAATATTCTGAGATGGTACAAACAAAAAATGCAATGAACACATAGAAATGTTGTATACCATATTTTTATCTTGTTTTGTTGATGTGACATTGACAAACAATTTAAAAGAAAAATAAATAAATAAAAATTCAAAGACAATGCCACATTAACAAAAGTAAAAGAACAATGAAGATATCCCAAATTGGGTAGGGTTAGTGAAGGTAGAGTAGTGCTGATGTGACATTGACAAACAACTATTGTTAAAAGAAAAAAAAAATAAAGAATTCAAAGACGGTGCCACATTAACAAAAGTAAAAGATACGACGAAGATATTCCAAATTGGGTAGGGTTAGTGAAGGTAAAGTAATGCCCAAGATGTGAATTTGTCAAGAGGAAAAACAATTTGTGGTGTTTTTGTGTTGAAATTGATTACTTTAGACTTGGGTAATTGGTTTGATTGGGACAACATACATAGGTAATGCCTTAATTTCCTAGTCTAAGATCACGTTTTTAAAGTTGTCCGGCATACATTGTCGTTGCCTCTTGCTTGCTGCAAGGAAGATGCCTCCTATAGTACTCCTATGTGCTGATGCAATACATATGATCAGCATCTAATCACACATTTACATGCATAATTATGCCATCGAATCCATACATGAAAATGATGTCCGATTTGGATCATGTCATGCATGATTTCTCCTTAGCTTTTCCATGTGCATGCAATTCATCATTCAAGGTGAAGTCATAGAAGTTGTCAATGATTAAGACCTCCTTCCATCTTAAGTAACATTTCCCAAACACATCAAAAAGAATTAACAACTTCTCTACACTTCATCTTTCATTTTGCAAAGAAGGACATCATATAGCATGCAATATACGGATCATGACTCACTGCATGCGGTTGTTATCGTGTAGGTCCTTTTTGTTATTGGTTTTCAACGGACATGTGCTACAATATATGATCGCCTCTTTCTATCTTTTTTTAATAGAAAATAATAATAATAATAAATCATCGTTAGAGGTGAAGTCATAGAAATTGTCAATGATTAAGAACTATTTTCATCTCAAGTAACATTTTCCAAAACACATTAAAAGAGTGAACAACTTATCTACACTACATCTTCCATTTTGAAAAGAAGGAGATTGTTCAATGATCATGACTCACTACAATTTTCACTGTCTAGACCTTTCTTATTATTGGTTTTCAGCACTGGTAGGTATTATTTTGATCACGTCATAGTATAATAGCCTCTAGTTGCCACCTCCTGCCTTTTTGAAATTAAAAATAAAAATAAAAAATCATCGTTGGAGGTGAAGTGATAGAAGGTATCAATGATTAAGAATTCTTTCCTCTTTAAGTAACATCTTTCAAGTGCATAAAAAGAGTGAACAAGTTGTATACATTCCATCTTGCATTTTACAAAGAGGAAGATTAATGTTCAATGGATCATGACTCACTGCGATTATCACCGTCTAGACCTTTTTTGTTATTGGTTTTCAGCTGATTGTGCTACTTTGATTACATCATAACATAATAGCCTCTAGTCGCCACATCTTGCCTTTTTGAATTAAAAAAAAAAAATCATCGTTGGAGGTGAAGTCATAGAAGTTGTCAATGATTAAGAACTCTTTCCATTTTAAGTAACATTTTTCAAGTGCATAAAAAGATTGAACAAATTATATACATTCCATCTTGCATTTTGCAAAGAGGAAGATTGTTCAATGAGTCATGACTCATTGCCCAAAGGAAAAGGTAAGGCCTTTGATTTTTTTGATCAAGTACATGTTGCAACCAATTTCTTTGAGTGCACGTATATGTTGGTTGTTTCTTTAGTATTAAAACAAGTTGGTAAAATTAATATCCAGTTGGGTAGATTTGGGTAAATGTGATAAAACTAAATATAGTCTTTGATCTATAATAAAATAAAAAAGAACCATGTTGTAACAAATTTCAATGCTCGAATCTTTATATTATTTTGGGTAAATTTGGGAGGCTGGGGATGAATTGACAATAATATTGCAACTAAATGAATCTTAGAAGTCTCAAGAGGTAGCTTAATCGGTTGGGACTACGCTTAATGAAGCAGAAAATACTAGTTCGAATCTTTCTCTCTCCCTCTTGTGCGGACATGTCAAAAAAAAAAAAATCTTAGAAAATACTTGGGATATTGCAATTTTTACTACAACTTTTATACATATTGATGTGACCGCTCATACTTTATAAAATAATTAAGTGTGCATAGTTAATAAATTATATTTTTTCGCTAATTATTTCATCAATTATTAATTATCACATTAGTTTGTAAAAAGACTTATCATATATATATATATATACATATATATATATATGATACCTGCACACATGGGTAGCACCCAGCATAATTTTTACCGCCATTTTAGTAACTCAAGAAACATGAAGGAAAGTTCATGTGCTTCAGACTACCCCATTAACATACTGATAAGTTAAATGTGTTAATCTATATGCAACCTTTGCAAAAAGGAAAGGAATATGGAAAAGATAAAGAGAGCACCATATATCATCACTGGCCCACCCTTGATGGAGCTAGCATATATATATGATGCAGAAAAAAAAAAAAAAAAATGAGGGGTGGAAACCCACAGTAATTAACCACATGCAGCACAATTTCCAAAATTCATCACCCTTGAGTTAAGGTTCTAGAATGCTGAGAGTAATAAAGACAAAAGAATGAGTTTAATATCATGTGTATATATATGTTAATTTACTTCACAACTTATAATTACTTTGGACTAATAATCAAATTAACTAGTTAAAATCCAAACAAGCTAGATGAAATTTGTATTTGAAAAAAGTTTTAGATTCAAACTTTCTATTTGACCCTTTTTTTTTCTTTGATAGACAAATGTCTTGCCCGAAGAAAAATGATCAAAGTGTGACAAGGAATTATGAAAAAAATTACAGCACAAAATTTATTCTTCTTCTTCTTCCTTTTTTCTTTATGAGGGAAAAATGATTCTTAAGTATCACAAGACGTTCTTGCATTTTCCCGTCCGCATTCCTTTGGAAAATTGGGTAGGGTTGAAGGGTCTTGAGACGGTTATACTCCTACCCGTTTACTCTGTTTTGATACTTAAACCGCTTTATATGATTCTTATTAAGAGGACCGGGTCATTTTATGACCAATTTTCTATTTTTTTACTTGTATTTCTTGAATTGTAACTTTTATTTTGAATTTAGAAAGCTCACCTCATTTTCTGTGTTTGAACCATTCTAACCCTTTTCTTACATGCGCGCTTAGAATTAAAATTATAATAATCATAGTCTCTTGGATATATACAACTAGCTAGGGACAAGGGGAAGGGGGTAAGAAGAAGAAGGTGTTGTTGCATTAGGTGATGATATAAGACAAGAAGATGAGTTCGTGTTGAGTGGAATTTAGAAATGCAATAGTGAGCAGAAGATATGATAGAAAGTTGAAAAATGTTGAATTCCATGGGACTTTCCCTGACAATGACAAGTGATTCTTCTGAGGGAATATATTAAAGGGACGTATTCCAATCTTCCAATGTGATTGATTGAAATTGTATCTTTTTGTACACACATCTTTTTGTACACACTACTAAAGTTGGCTAAGTGTTTTACCAACTGTTTACTTCTCCATTCACTTTATTTACTTTCTTCTTCTTCTATCGATGCTCTCCACACCTGCTACTGCTTTCTTTTTTCTTTTCTTTTTTTTCCACAAATTTTTACTATGTGTTCAAACTTATACCAATATTCTCTTTAATTTTTTTTTCCTGAAAGAATTTAGTTAAAGTTTTTATTATTTTCATGTAGCAACTTGTTTGATTCATTTGTACTTGAATTTGTAAGGATAGAATTCTCTAGTTGTATGCTCATTTAAAAATTCCTTAAAAAATTCCTTCAAAACAGTCGATCGAATCGTTCTTCTGTACGAGTTTGGCCCTGTCTCAGGTGAAAATAGTTTCCTAGAGATTCTCTTATGCAAAAATAAATAATAGAGATTATATCCCGTGAAAAATTAATTGGAACTCTCTAATCATGCTCATTTATAGTAGTACATATGTTTGGCCCTTTGATTTCACAAGCCAAAAGTATGTTTTTAAATAAAATCTCAAAAAGTATTTTGTTTGAAAGTGTGTTTTTAAAAAGATAGTCGACAATGAGTGAGATGTCCCATATTATCTAAGCGTCAAAAAAGATGATATGTTTATATAGAATGTACTCTCTCTAAATAATATGAGACTTTTGGGGTAAAACCCAATAATAAAATTGTGTGGGTTTAACTCAAAGCGGACAATATCATATAATTTAAGATTGAGTGTTAAATAATTTTGAAGAATAAACTACGATTGTACTAAACTTTTAAATGGGTTTTTAAATGTCGCATTTTATACCTATTTTTAAAATCACGGATTTTAAAATTATAAACCTAAACGGGCCCTTAGCTAGGAAAGCGGAATACCATTTGATCACTGCATGAAAAGATAACTGCTCCCCATATTTCAATGATCAACACAATTTATCCATGAATTAGCAAAGCACAAACATCAGCACTATGGAAAAACTTGTAGAAAACATACTTAGTAAGTATCTTTTATCACTAGGAAAGCAACTTCCATTTGTCATTTACTACAACTTTAAGGAGCACAAGTTGCATATTCATGCATTTTTTTTTTCTCACTTACCCAAGTTTGAAGGTCAAACCCATGCATCTTTAGAGTGTGTGAACCCACGACCATCTCATTAGGGGGAAAGAGTTGGGAATTTTCGGACAAACCAAACAACCTTCACGTCTTATATTATTCATTTTGTTTGTCATCATCAATTGTTTTTTGTTCACTGGACTAGTCAATGGTTTTTTAACCAAAGTCTACATGTTTGTTTGTTTTTTTCTCTCTCTCTTCTTTTGTATATTGGGAGGATATACTTGAAGTATTAGGATTATGTTTAATTTTAATTATCGTGGTGGATTACGTTTCTTCCTTATCGTCTTTGGTTTGTAATATATATTGTTCAAGTAGTCAATGCAGCTAGCTTGCTCAAATCTGCAAAATAATTTTAGAAAAAGTACTTCACTTACTCCCAATGTGTCACGGCCCACGGGTTTTGTAATAAAAAATTACTTTATTTTCAATGTTTTGGCATATAGAAAAGAGAGCAGCTGCTGTTCGGTCAAGGCAAAAATCCCCACTTTTTTACCCACCATTCATTAGTTGACACCTCACCCATTTAAGAAAATTGCACAAACTAAAAATAAAATCAAAACACCCAATCAACAAATCAAGACACCAAATAAATAACCCACCGCCCACCTCCGGCGATGGACGCCGCCACCCACCGCCATTCGCCGCTTACCTCCGGCAACTTTTCCGGCAAACCAAAAAAAAAAGATAGATCCAGCGAACCAAAAAAAATCCGGCGACCTAAAAAATCATTTTTAATGCCTCAAAAATCGATTCTAATGCCACAAACTCATTTCTAATGCCTCAAAACTAAAACCTAGAGGGGAAAGTTAACCCTATTTGGAATTTTATCATCTTAAAAACCAAAAAAAAAAAATCAAACCCACCGGAAGGGGAAAAAAAAAACCCCACGCGAGACCACTAGTGGCCTCAGTGGGTCCTCGACTTTGTCATGAGGTGGGTCACAAGTCGTCTGGGCTCAGAGCGACGGCGAGATCCTTCCGGCAAGAGACCCAGCGGAGACTCTAAATCACCGGAAGGAAAAAAAAAAAACAAACCGGGAGAGACCCAGCGGAGATCCTTCCAGTGAGACCCAGCGGAGGGTCTCGCAGACCCACGGCCAGCGAGATCCTTCCTTCTTCCTTCTTCTTTTCTCTTCTTTCTCTTTTCTTTCTTGCTGCATCGTGAAGTCTCTTCTTCGCTTCTGCAGCGTGGGTCTCGTGCGGTGCGGGAGGGTGTAGGATTTTTTTTTGCACTTTTTTCTCTTTCTATGAGGTCTCAGCATGTTAGTGGTGGGCAAAAAACATCACCTTTTTGCCCCATCCGAATTGAAGTTATTCTCTATAGAAAATACTAGTGAACAAAAATTTATTTCCAAGTCATCAGTAATTTATTAATGGATTGTCTTTCCGGAATTAAGCATAAGTTATTTTTTGAAGCTTAACTATGTTCTACTCGCTCTTCTCAGTACCCTCGCCTTCCCTCCCCCAAACCATAGTACCACCCACCCCTATAGAGAAACACTGGTTCACTCCCTCCCTACTGCCTTCAGCTCTCGCCCGCCGTCCCTTAACTTTTCATGACTCTCCCATGTGGTGACCCCTACCCCCACAAAGTAGGGCTTGGATCCCCTCAATTTCAAATGAAATGGAGGGGATTCATTTAGTTGCTTTTAAGGGGTAATTTTATCATTTATGAGCTTCCTTTTTTCATTTAAACAAAAATATCCCTTAAAAGCAACTAAATGGATAAATGAAATGGAGATGATCCTTATCCCAAAAAGTAAGTCAATGTGCCGTGATTCTCTAACCAATAAATCAATTTTCATGCATTAAATACTATGGAAACCACGCCACATGATTTTTGGGGATGATAAGGTGATGATGTAGATAGATGGGTTTGATCTTGTTGGTTTCTAGTTAGTGTCACGATATCTTTGATATCAGACAATTAAACAGCAGAAACCATTTTAAATCCAATAATAATTTTCCCTGAAGATATTGTCAACCTTAAACATTTTCCGTCAATCGTTGTTTGATGAAAACTAGCTGGGACCAAATTTGAGAGGAAAAAGGTTGGCGTTTTAATTTCTCGTGAGATTGATTGGTGTAGCTGCAGCTAGCAAATTTCTGACAAAACTTATCGGGCCTTGAGAAGTTGAGTTTGTTTACACAAAATTTGGAGCCTCAACACATGAAGATATGCTTATCAAAACACCTGCAGGTTAATTAAATTAAAGGATTATATATATTCTAATTAATTAAAATATATTCTTAATTACAATATATCTCCATCTCCATTTTTATAATCCTCGGGATTGTAATTTTGTCGAAGATTATGCCTTATTAATCGCCGTTCTCGGGTCGATTAATAATTTTAGGATTTAAAATTCCCACTGCCCCTTGTGTTGGCGCCAGACATGGTCACGTAGACGTCGCTGTGGAAATCCTATATATCTAGATATCCCACTTTACCCTTTATTCCAAAAATAACCTTTATTTTATCTCCGAACAAAAATAATAATAATTTTGCCACAAAATTCAAATAATGTAAGCGGGTTTTCGGTTTCGGGTATCCAACTTTTTGAATGGGCTTTTACATTTTCCTTAAGTCCCACCCAGACTGGTAGTCAATCTCAAATCCAAAGAGAAAAAACACCACGACAACAACCATAATCCCAATCCACAAAAGGTAGTTGGTTCTTCCTACAATAACCAAAAAGTCTAGGGGCAGTTTGGTAACCAGAGCTCTTTATAAACCGATTTCAACACCGATCACCCTGTACACAGTACACACACACCATTGCCAATTAACAACATGATTGGCTCAATATCCTATACCAAAACGCTCCACCCTCTTCAAGTTTTCTCAATGAAATTATCTCCATCTTCTACCCTCAGCTTCACGAAGATTAAAACCCTGATCCACACGCTCATATTCTCGCACGTGTGCCGCATCGCCCGCGCTCTCTCAAAAGCCAAAACCGTCCTGGTTGAAGTCGTTAAGGAAAGCCAGCCCGTCCATTTCATGTACCCATCCCAGAACAAGAACAAGAACAAGAACAAGAACAAAAACTCTTATTCGGATCGTTTAGGCTGCACTATAACTGGTGCTCTTCGCATGTTGTTCCGGTGCCGGCGCCGGTTTTGGGCGAGACCCATTTGTACTATGACTCCACGTGGAATTCTGTACTTTCGACGGAGCAAACAGGGGAGGCTACCGCCGCCTCCGCCTCCGCCGGGGACTCTTCGCAGCTCTCCGGGTACCTCCAATGGCTTGAGGAAAAGGTTGACGATAATTCAGACAAGGAAGTCAATGACATCGATAAGCTGGCGGAGATGTTCATAGCAAGCTCCCACGAGAAATTTCAGCTGGAGAAGCAGGAATCTGCGAGGAGATTCCAGGAAATGATGGCCAGAAGCATGTGATCATATTCCAACAGAAGCTGGGGTAGAAGCATGTGAAATATGATGGTGTTTTGTTGTACAATTCCTACCTTTTTTTTTTTCCACTCTCTTAATTTCTTATGTCAATGATTGGTTGGATTCAGTTTTTTTTTTTTTAAATTTTTTGTAATTTGAAGTTCTTAATTCCTCTGCTTTTTCCTTCTTCTTACTTGGTTTCTGTGTTTCTTTCCAATTAACTGACGGGATTTGGAGAATTGTATGCATGATGCGGTGTGGGGATTTGTGCAATTCTTCCCTTTGAAACCATTGGTAGTAAAAAGTTCTTTAAATAATTTTAGTTTCTGAAAATTTTGTCCATTTTCTTTGTCTTTAACGTTAATTAGAGACACCATAGGAATTAAAAAAAAAAAAAGTTTAACCACGTAATGTATATATGTCCACAAACTGCACGACTCCTTACAACAAAGGACGACACTGTGCTCAAGGCTGCAGTAGTTTCCAGCTTTTGGGTTATGAGATTTTTTGGCCGGATAAGTTAGAAGAAGAAAAAAATAAGTGAGAAATCTAATCAAGATTTGTGAGTCGGTCGGTGATAACGACCTAATGAACTATGATGTGTGTTGAAAGATTTATGCTCCTGTCAATTTTGGTGCGGATTCTAGGGTTTACTTGGTGTAAATATGTGATTAAATTTTTCCTCATTGGTTTTTCTTATTATATATAATTTGATTTGTTATTTCTTCTCCGAGTAGCTAGAAGATATTAATTGAAGTTCCAAACCAATTAATTGATATTAATTGGTTTGGAGATGTATCTAATGCTGATTATAAATATCTTTGGGACATGTTACTTATGATATGGCAAATCATTTGACATGTGTACTAAGGTACGTTTCACACGACCAAAGTGTGGACTGCGTCAATATATAAATATATATGATATTTATCTATGTCTCTCTGTCTCTCTGATCATGTGGCCTTAGTTGGCAATTCGATCCAATTAAGATGGGAGTAGGTATGCGGTCTCTCTCGCTTTTGTTACCTGCTGGGTCACACGTGGAGCCCAGCTTCATGTTTCTTCTTTGAATTTAAAGGCATTTCCCATGTAAATTAACTGACTTACAAGGCCGCCCAGATTAATCATGGTTGACCATCTAATAATTAATAAATCTAACCCCCAGTTAAATGTCCTCGGGATTCACAACCAGAGGGTTCTGTGAAATGATTTGATGGTTTATTTCTTATTTTTTATTTTGAGTGAGAGGAAAAATGGGAGAGTGATCAGGACGGATTCATCCCAATGTGAAAGGAAGATTTAATATAAAAAAAAAAAAAAAAAGAAAAGGAAACAGTATTTCCTGAAAATCTGGAAGATTCGATTCCTCTTGTTAATTTCAATAATAAATCTAAATCGTCATTCATTTCAAACCATACATTTGTACTATTACTTATCATTAATTATCTTTAATATTACTAATTTTTTAACTGAAAGCAGCACGTAGAAGCTGCAGTAGATGGTTTATAAGCAAGGAAAATGTTTAAGGCATCGCTCGTATATATATACACGTGACATAACCCATAAATTAGCACGTCAATTTGTTAAAAATAAAATTAAAATTAAATTAAATTTGCATCAATTAAAGCCAATTCAGTATAAGAAGTTGGCAGCAATTTTTTTTTTGAAATAATACTTCAATTTATTCATTTAAGTGGAAAAATATAGAGGTGATAAAACTCTACACAACAAAAGCAAATTGCTCTAGGGTAACAACATTAGAAATAGTGTCGGGAATCTCCTCAATCCATATCTTCTCTTCAATCTCCTTTATCGCAGCCTTTGCTAATTCATACGCCGCCCCGTTTGCCATTCGTTTTACATGCCCGATCTCCCAACTTCAAAAAGCCTTTATTACTTCAAGAGTATCTCCTACAATCTATCCATATTTGCTCCAGGAGAAACCCTTGGCCTTGATAGCTTTTACAACTTGCTTGGAATCTCCGAAGGTTGGCATCAATTATTAATTAGAGTTTGGCAGTATATATATATATATATGTTTAAGTCTTCATCCGAGTTTAAGTCTTCGTCTTCCACCCGGATGCAATTATTATTATTATTATTATTATTATTATTATTATATATAAATCTTTCACCCGATCGAGTTTAAGTCTTCCACCCGAATGCAATTATTAATTTTCTGAATTCTATTGCAAAAAGTTGTATATATGTTTAAGTCTTACACCCGAATGCAATTGTTAATTTTCTGAATTCTATTGCAAAAAGTCGCAGCACGATTTGGCAGCTTCCTTTGTTTTCCGAACAAGACACCTAGAAATCGAATAGAAAAAGACCAGGCAACATTAAAAAAGATAGAAATAATCTCATGCAACGACAAGTACTCTACATGCGCTTGACCGGAGCATCGAGGAAGCCGATGATGTCACGCGCGCCGACGCACATAACCACAAAGGCATACTTTCTCCGAATAGCAAACAATATTGTTTAATATTGTTTAATATTGTTTAATATTGTTTATTAATCTATGTCGTCGTGACTTGGGATCGATCTCAGTTTTGCTGCTTTGTGTGCTTAATTAGCTTAATAATCTTCCTTCTTTTATGGTTGTGATACGCATTTTCATCAACCCCATATATATATATATACAGTGGGCTGCCATTGTTACATAAATTGACAGTTGATGCTGCTATATATTGAACCATTTTTTGTCTTACATATATTTTCATATTGCAAATTGATCAATCTGAAGGATCTCCATATATAATCTCCTTGTAGTAAGAGGATGGCAGTTGGTTCACCTAATATCACATCTGGGTCAACCGTAGAGTTAAGGTTACGTTGTCATCCTAGTGTCCTCTTAACCATGCATGTGTACATAAATTATTTGACACATTTTTCTTATAAATCGGTTTTTAAGAGTGAATTCTTTCCAAGATTTGTATTAGGTTCGAACTCAAAATCTATGATCTGATACCATGTTAATCGCCATTGTTCCAAAATATATATATTGAAGTGAGGGAGATTGGTGAGACTGGTCAAGAACACTTTTTTTTTTGGCATGTACAGGGAGAGACTGTAGGAGCCACTACTGTAAAAAGGAGGAGGGTGAGGCATCATTGATGCTCTTCTTTTTATCTCTCTTATGTGTTGTTTCTTTATTCCAAAACTTCTTTTGGCTGCTTTTTTTTTTTTTTCGGAGAGAGGAAGCTTTAGCAGGGAGATGTTGGTTCCTTTGGTCTCCTTGTTTCCTTATTTATGGACTAGCCTTTACGTAAAAGTGAATGCCTGGAACTCTAGGAAGATTATATTCTTGTATTAGGATAAGATAGAGGAGCTCTAGTGTTTCCCCTGCTGCTTTGTCATTTCAAACAAATTACCTCGTCGTGGGTAGCTATTTAGGCAAATAATGTGGGAGAATTTGTATAAAACTCACTTATCTCAATAAGTAATTGGGTATTTCAAAATTTATTTAGATACATAAGTCTTATATATAGAAGGTATAGTATAGCTCAATTGGCACTCAATGCACTTCCCATTTAATCAAGGCCAGCTGTGAGTTTAAGCTGAAATCTGCAGGGACTAATTACCATTACTGGCTTAGTAATTTAGGATCAAAAAATAAAAGAATAAGAAAAAAACCTTCAAAGTTTGGTTGTTCTTCTTTTTTTTTTTTTTTATAAGAATAGGAAAATATAATTCCTGTATTACTGGCTTAGTAATACAGGAATTTTATGATGTATAATTAATGTTAAGTTGCCCAACAAAAAAAAATACGAATCTAACTCGAGCTCGAGCTTAGTTTGTTTAATCAAATGGGCCAAGCTTGAGTCAACCTCAAACTCAATTGATTTTTGGGTAGTTAAGCTCGAGACTTAGAGCTAGTTTAAGATTGCATTTGAGATATTGAGCTTTTAAGTAAATAAATAAAAGCTTTTTTAAAAAAATATTCATTTTTTAATTTTTCTCAAAAGTGTGTTTTTGTCATTTTTAGAGTAAAAAAATCAAATAAATAATTTTGAAATTTTTTACCAAATATAACCGCTTTTCTTTGACACAACTTTTTAGATACTAAAAGTACTTTTAAATATTTATTAATTATAACACAATCCCAAACAAAATCTTAGTATTTTTTAACCAAATTTGAATGGTCAAAGACTCGACTCGAATAGACAACAATCCTACTTCCTTAGAAAAAAAAAAATAGTAATAATAATAAATAAATAAATAAATAAAAATACCATGAGTGTTGAATTCGCAAGGCCAAAATTGACATGGGCCACAGTTGCTTCCCTTTTTTTTTCTTTAATTAAAACAAATTTTAAACTAAGCTGTGGTCCCTTAAGATTTTTTTTTTTTACATGTCTATGCAACTATGCAAGGAAAGGAGGAGGGAAGATTAGAATTAGTAACATCCGCTTTATGATACGTGATCTACAGTCAATTGAATTACCCATTGAGAACAATATATATATATTTTTTGACATGTTCACGTAAAGCTAGAGAGAGGGAAATTCAATAACATCTGTTTCATAAAACGTGATTCATAACTGATTGAACTGCTTATTGAAGACTTAAGAACAAGATTTTAGAGAAATGTTATTAACATCTTTTTGGAAATGACGCTATACCCCCCTTGTCCCTTGAGTTCGTGATCCATTTAACAGAACACCCACAATACACACTTACGTCCCATCACAAACTGTAATAAATTTAATAATATATCCTTCACGATCAAATACAGGACATGCGACTGTCATGGCCCGAGAGAAACCCAGTATAATATAAGAACCCCTCCTCTACTGAGGCCCAATACAGCGGAAAACAAAACCAACTCCACATAAAGCCCAAGAGGGGGGCCCAAAGAAGTTTGACATGAGGCCATAGTCACAAGAGTCTAAGAGAGCCCAAAAGACCCAATATAAGGTCTCATTTTCTCCTCATTTTAGGTATGCTCTCTCATACACACAAAGTCAAACAATAGTAAATTAATATATATATTAAGGTACCACTTCTAACGTAAAAGTGTAAGCTAATATATTTGGATCAACTTAAGTATATTAATCACTCTTATTCTTTATATTTTCTCATTGTAGAACACAAATCTCACAAATATATACATAAGACAACTGAACGACCATTTCTAGATCTAATAATATCTACAAGATTTTAATAGACATGTCAAGAAGAAGTCAAGTCAAATCATATGAACAAAGGGTAAACAAGAAACAGGTCCTCCCTCTGTGTATTTTACAACTATTAGGGGCATGTAACTGGATTTGGGAATATGCAATTTATTGAGACTTAGAGTAGAAAGAGAGGGGGAAAAAATCATATAGATTGAGTAAGGCCCAAAAAATGTTTGTCATATCTCTCTGATTAAGGATCCAAATATCCAATTATAATAAAATTATTTAATTTCCAAAAATCCTAATGTTGAAAGTTTTCTCAAACATGAAATTTGTTGAGAAATAATCCCACATTGTCTGTGGACAAGACATTGGACATGTTTATAAAGAATGAGCAACCCTCTCTTGTAAGACTGGTTTTATGGTATGAGTTAAGCCCACGAATTTCTTCATGGTATCAGAGCTTACCACAGGACGAATGTGGCCCACACTACTTACCCCGTGACAAGGACCAGGAAAAATATCGGCTTTCACGTGAAGGAAGGTGTTGAGAAATAGTCTCACATTGCCTGTAGACAAAGGCATGTTTATAAAGAATGGGCAACCTCTCTTGTAAGACCGGTTTTATGAGATGAGTTAAGCCCATGAATTTCTTCAAAATTTATTTAATTGTTTGGATATATTTTCAAAACCAAATGTTTTAAAATAGCTTTTAAAAATAGAAGAAATTATTTCAATTGACTTACTAAATTATGTAAGCATACCAGATTTATTAAAATAAATATTATTTAATAATATCTAATGCCTTAGAGCATCTTGAGCAAGAGTAACCAAAATAGCTATTAAAAAATACAAATTTTTAGTTTAGCGACTCATTTTTCTATACACACTCCAATATATTTTTTATTCTACCCTCTATTTTCTTTAAATATTATTTTGTGTGAGAGAGAGTATGAAAGAAAGTGTTGGGGAGGGGGGGGAGTGAAAAGAAAGAAAAGGAGAGAGATAAAATAATAAAAAGCTTTTTGTAGCGTGAATAATAAATAGGCAAAAGAGCATATTTACTGTTCATACTATAAGAAAAAAATTTAAAGTAACTACTTTGCTTGACACAAAAAAATAGCTTATAATAGTCAAATTTAACTATTATAGTAGGGGTGTAAAAAAAGACCGAAAAATTGGAGAACCGGATGAAAAAAACCTGTAACCAGGTACCCTAATTCCGATTTTTGGCACCTAGTTATAACCAGGTGCATATAAATAATAATATATTTTAATATTATATATATATTTGCTTTTGTTTTTACTAACAGTGACGATCTTAATTCGTATGAGATTATTTTTTTCAAGATAGAAGGTCAATAATACCAAGATAACCGAAAAGACGTTGATTTTGTCCAACTTTAAACTATATTTTGTAGTGTGAAACTAAATAAGAGCATCACCTCCTAACTTGGTGGCCTTAGTTGTATATTCTCCGGCAGTGGAGATGTGTTTTAATGTTGTTCCCCATTTGTGGTATAAAAAATACTAAGATCCTTAAAGCTCTTGTTGGTTTGCTCGTGGATTTTGGGGAGGTTACAGTGTAGAAATAATAAATATGAAGAGGAAGGTTCTATTACTTATATATAACAATTGTCCCACGTTGCTAAAAAAATGGAACCCTCCAAGCTTGCTTTTCTATAAAAATGAGGTATATCATTTCCTTCTAAATCCAAGTCAACTTGTTGAGCCCAATGAGTCATTTTAAGTTGGGTGTCAAATAACCCAAAATACTTATTATTATTATTTTTTAACTGGTTACCCGGTTTGGATAATCGGGTACCAACTGGAATCAGCCGGTTATACAACTGGGAATTGCCGGTTTTGGCCAATAATCGGATAACCGGGTACCAACCAAAATCAACTGGTTATTATATAATCGGTTAACTGAGAACCGCTGATTTTGGCCAATAATCAAAACCAGGTTGATACCCCTAATTACAAGTCACTTACCTATTATGTTCTTTAGGCCTCAAAATTTATCGAGATAGCATAAGAGACATTTAAAAGGCTTCTAAGGCCTCGTTTGACAAATGCTTTCCATTGTTTTTCTACTGTTCAAGGTAAGTGCTACTGTCAGAAATGATTAGAGAGGCGTGAATGCAAGCCTCAGTAAAAAAAATCAAAAGCAACACCAATGAAGGAAAAATCACCCCCTCCAAAAATGCCCCTGCAAAGACAAATGCCAGCGTATATCCTCTTTCTCCCATTGCAGGGGCACTTTTGTCTCAATAAACAATAAAAAAACAAAAACCCAAAACAAAAGCGTTTGTCAAACGAACCCTAAGTTTTGAAACTAGAGACCAACCCAATTGTGCACTTTGTTCTTTTTAGTTATTTGATAGAGTTTGCAGTTAAGATTTTAGATGTGGGTGACAAGTTTTTTTAAAAGAAAAATTATGAATGATAATCTGATTTTAAAAAATTATAAATGTAATTTTAAAATTTTTTGAAGAACATTTTGGAGCTCGAGGGGGACTTGAAGCCTCCTAAACCCTAATAATTAATATCAACATTTTCAAAGAAATAATCTTAGGTTATTATTGTTATTTTAAAAAAATCTATAAATTTTGCATGGAAATTGATCGTAAATGTTTCTTAGAAGCACACACAAACATGAAAGATCACTCTATCAAATGTTTCTTAAAAACACACGAAGAGACTGTCAGCGGTGCATAAAAAGGGTGGGGTGGCCAGAGGGGCTTTCCAACGATAGCGGAACACAACAACAGGCCAACTATATATATCAAAACCTTTGTAGTTTGCATTCCCTCTTCTTCGAGCCCTCTCTCTCTCTCTCTCTCTCCGTCTCGCGCTCGATAACTGATTTCTCTTTCTCTCCTTTGCATCTTCTCATCCACCTTTGCTCTCAGCTTCGGGTTTCTTCAATCTTCCACAAGAGTCCTTGCTACGCTCTTCTTTGGTTTCTGGTTTTTTCTTTGGGCCCCCAGAAGAAAATCCCACTTCTTGTCATGGACTACGAAGCTTCCGATAGTAGCGGTGAGTGAGTTTACCTTTGCGTTTCTTGTATGAAATGGAGAAATTTCCGCTGATTTGATTTCTGGGTTATGGTTTGATTCGGGTGATTGGGTTTGAATCGAGTATGGTGATGGCAATGCTGGAGAAATTAGGGTTTTAGGGCTTTTGTTTTGGGAAATTTTATTTCTTTTCTGTGGAGGGTTTTGGTTGGGTTCTTGGGTTAGGGTTATAGCGTGTACCTGCTTTTGATTTCTTGGGAGGAGATATTGGGCATGACGTGGAACAAGAAATTGTTTCTATTTTCTTTGCTTGGATTTTATGAGTTGTATATAATATGGTGGTGCTTCTTCATGGTGCTGGAACTGGGTTGGCAATTCATAGCTTTTTTCACATTGGGGATTCCGTGAATATGGGGATTAGACCGCGAAAAATGGTTCTGGTTATTACATGTACCATCTACATCTATGATTTATGTTGTTATATTCATGTTTGTTGACCATATCTCATCAAAGAAGGAAAAGTCCCATGTGAAAATCCTTGCAAGATTTAAACTTTATATTTCTTTTGCTTGGATTTCTACTCTCTCCCGTAATTAGCCAAACCAAATTATTACAGAATTGTATGCATCACGTGAAAGGGTCTTATCTGTGATATGAAACTAGGAAAAGTAGCACTTGTCAGAAATATTAAACTAGTAAAAACAATGAAATTCTATGATGTTTGTTTATTGGATGAGGAAATTTGGGGCAAACCTTTCTAGCAATAGATCAAGAGTTAACTAACTCACTTTGTACATTGGAAGTGGTACTCTATGCCATGCCAACATGTGCATGCGTGCTCACTCGCTCTTGTGCAAGCGAGGAGAGAGAGATAAATTAATTATCCAGGACAAAAGTTATATTCTTTTGTGAGATCATGTATGTTCCCAATGAAAAACATGCAGATACCGATGACGATCTTCCTCCATCTCACCAAAACAGAGTTCCAAGAAGGAGCCACGTTACAGGAAATGGAAGGTCTGCTGTAGGTTCTATCCCATTCCTTAGGATGCATGGTGACATGGAGGCTGAAATTCATCACCTTGAGCAAGAGGCATATTATTCTGTACTGCGTGCTTTTAAAGCTCAGTCCAATGCCATTACTTGGGTATTTACTTTTTTTTGTTCACATTCTTTATTAGTCTTTCACTTTATATTTTCTGCCAAGCAAGTTTGATTGCTTCATTGTATGTTTATCCATCAGGAGAAAGAAGAAATGATAACTGAACTTAGGAAAGAGTTGAGAGTATCAGATGACGAACACAGGGAGCTTCTGAGTAAGGTTAATGCCGATGATATCATTCGTAAGATAAGGTCTGACTGTTTGATGAACTCCTTGCATTAGGAAAAAGTAATAAAATTGCAAGGATTGATTTAATATTTTCTGTTGTACATTGCCATCAGGGAGTGGAGACAGTCAGGTGGGCAGCAACCTGCCAGGTTCAACACATCTCAGCTTGATCATGATCTTGTACCCAGTCCTACTGTTTCAGCATCCCGCAAGAAACAGAAGACATCCCAATTGGTACCTTCTCTAGCATTTGGACCCATCACTTGCTTTGATTTCTCTATCAGTCGCTCTATTGTCTTCTGCTGCAAAAAAAAGAACTGTTTTGGAGCTGCTAAAAGGCCTAATCATAGGCATTATTGATTGCAATAGAAGCTCTGAGAAATATTTTAGCTTGACCTGGATTTTTGTTGTTTCCTTTGTGTTCCAATTTTCTTGGCAGGTTCAGCCATTGCCTGGTTTATCCTCAATGAAGTCCATGCAGTACCCTTCCACAGGTCCTGCTGGAAGTAGGCATTTCTTGAATCGCAGTTCTTCTGTCATCCTTTCGACAAATGAACGTGCTGAAGCAGCAACGTTTGAGCCATTAATCGGAAGGAAAGTGTGGACAAGATGGCCTGATGACAACAATTTCTATGAGGCTGTCATAACAGATTACAACCATGCTGAGGTATGTTGGAAGTTTTGAAACTTGTTTCATAGTGAGGCAATTATAAGATGTTCTAACAAGGGTGTGTACACGAAGTGGCCCTGCTTGGAGGGGTTCCTCGTTATTTAAAAAAAAAAAAAAGATGTTCTAACATAATTGAGGATGTGATATGAAACAAGGTTGTTTAGACATATGAAAGGCTATTTCAGTTTATTGGTTGTTATTATTTGATCTTTTAGGAATTTGCCTCCGCAACATCATAACTTTAAAACCTTTTCTATTCTCTGGGTGATCTGGGGTAATGTTCTGGATGGGATGGTTGAGTGTCAAAGTTTGAGAAAAGAATGAGACAACCTCAGGCTAATAGTAGTAACTTGGTACCAACAATTAGACCTCTAATGGTCTCTTGGCATCATCTTTTCCAAGAGGGTCTGTGATTTTGAGAGAATTAAATGAAATGAATAGTGGTTTTGGTTTATGAATGTTCGACTTCATGTTTATGCTAAAGTGATACTTAAAAGAGTTTAGGTTGTCAACTTTCTCGATAAAAATTTGACATTTCATTATATAGTAAACAAGAGTTTCTTAGAATGCAACATGCTAAGGAGATGAGTTCCAAGGAAAAAGGTTTCCTTGGGGAGCTTAAGAGAGTGGGTGCATTCACCTAGGGCTGGTGGAAGCTATTGCACCCTCCCTTAGCACAACCCTCACCAGCCAACACTCAAGACCTGCAAACCTTCTCTAGTGTGGTGCTCAACCAGAGAGTCCTTCCCAGAGGGATAAAGAGCATATAGCATCTGACCAGCATCAAGGAAACAGAAAAAAATGATTCAATGGTCTTTGAGATTTCTCCTTTTTTCAAATTAATTCTTAACGTTTAAATGTTATCAAATCACTCCCCTAGGTTTGCACCGTTATCAAATAAGTCTGTCCATTCCCTTTGCGTTAATTTCTTAAGAATGATGAGTAAAACGTGGTCATTAGGGCATGTCATGTCCAATAACAAGATGTGTCTAGACCACCCACTCAGCTAGCTTACATCAAACACAGTCCATGTTGGATGTGCCACGTCATTGACACATTAACCCAATACTAAAAAATCGGAAACGTTGGCTAGAACAAAAAAGAAAACTTTCTATCATGGGAGGAGGTGGTTGTGCAGCGACCCCATCTATTGTGGGAGGGTGGTCACTTGGCCGCCTCTTTGATGTGGGAAGGGGTGGCTGCTTGGCCACTCATCTGTTGTGGGAATGGGTGGTTGCTTGGCCATTTCCTCTGTTGTAGGAGGTGGTGGTCGCCTGGCCAATCTATTGTGGGAGGGCTAGTCATGCTGCCACTCATCTGGTTTCTTAAAATAAATAATAATAATGAAAATTATAGCAATTTTTTTTTTTTTTTTCGGTTCTAGCTTACGCTTCTGGATGGCATGTGTCTTATGCAAGCTAGCTGATTGGATGGTATGTGCACATGTCTTCTTTTTATTGGACATGAAATGGCTTGATGGCCACTTGTCACTTGTCATTGTTAAAAAGTTAACAAAAGAGGAACGAAGAGAGTTATTTGATAACGGTGTAAATCTTAGGAACTGATTTGATAACTTTTAAATTTTAAGAAACGATTTGATATAAGGTGAAACCTCAGGAACCATTGGAGAGAACGAAGAGAGTTATTTGATAACGGTGTAAATCTTAGGAACTGATTTGATAACTTTGAAATTTTAAGAAGCGATTTGATATAAGGTGAAACCTCAGGAACCATTGGAGCATTTGTTTACCTCAAGGAAAAGCTTAGTATGGCCAGTATAAATAGTTCTTAAACACTGATTCTTCTTCTTCTTCGGGGACTAACATATTTATGTTTTGGTTTCAGTTTGCTTGTTTTATTTATTGCTGCCTACTCTATCTATATTATATTATATATCGATTTCTGGTGAAATATGAACAATGTCTATATTTCATTGTTCTTGCCTTACAAGTATTTAACTACAACACTTTCCACTCTTTCATGGATTTTCAAACATTTTATAACTATAGATGATTTGTTAAAAGTTTGCACCTAATGCTTTAAGGCTTATACCTTAGTTCATGAGAGTAAACTGTCTAGCATGTTAAAATTAACTGGTTTTCTAAATATTCCCTTATGTGGCATATTCTTCAGCCATGCTCACTAAATATCTACAAATTACAGGGCCGCCATGCTTTGGTATATGACATGAATACAGCTAGTGAGACCTGGGAATGGGTTGACCTCAAAGAGGTAAGTTTGATATCCCTTTTTTTTTTCTTCTTCTTGTGTGTGTGGGTTGGGAAATATTGTTCTTTCGTTACTTGTTTGGTGGTACCCTTAATAATGCCATACATCATTTTTTGTTTAACTTGGGCCCTAGAACAGGCCATGTATGATCTAATGAAGTTGATGATTTTTGAATTGGCTCATCCATGAGGAATTTAGTGCATGTCTGCTTGCAATGTTTATTTATTTATTTATTTTTGCTTTTTAAATTTTGAAAACACTTTTCAGACATTGTTATCCAAACAAGTTTTCAGATGTGATCCCCACTGAAAACACATTTCAGTTTTTGTTTTTTGAAAACACTTTTCAAAACACAAAAGACTGATTAAGAAAACGAAAAATCACTTTTGGAAAATTTTTCCAACCTTCATATAAGAATGTTTTGAAAACACGTGCTCAAATTTTCAAAAACAAGTGAATAACACCTTTAAAAACAAGGCTCAATCTTTCATGCATAGTAACAAGTGGATGCTGGCCTCCATTTAGAAAAGAACAGAAAATAATATAAAAGTGACCCATCACTCCAGTGGAGGTGGGTCTGACCTTCCCTATTGACAAGGAGGTGGCTTGCAGCCACACCCACTAACAAAGGGGTGGCTCACAGAATTGGATGGAATGATCAATAATGGGGACCATCTTAATGGGCTAAAAGATAAAAATAAAACCTCATGGAGTGTTTTCCTTTTTGCTTTGAGTCTTTATGTTTTGAAAAATTATTATCAAAATTACTTCCAAACACATTTTTTTTTTTTTTTTTTTCTTTTTTAATTTTTTTTTGTTTTGTTCTTTCAGAAAGAGTTATCCAAACAAGTTTTCAGATGTGGACCCCATAAGATGCTTTTTCAGTTTTCAAACACTAAAAGTACTTTTAAAAAATTCATCCAAAACATAACTTCCAGACCATTTACCTCAGCATACTTCATCTCATATTCCTCTTTAACCTATTAAAGGAACCATAAACTCTATCCCCGTCTTTCTCTCTCTTTACTGAGTTATTAAACACACATACACACACTCGCTGTCCCTGTCCCTCCCCAGTTCAACTGTAACTTGTACCATCCTCTGGGAGACAACGATGTTAACCTGTCATCAGGTATCAGTGCCATTCTCATCATTTTCACCATCCTGAGGTTAATTTCATCTGTGTGAATTTGTTGTCCTGCCCATGTGACTTCTGACGTATTGGTAGAGGTGGATTCTTTAACAGCATCTTGTTTAGCCAACAATCAAGTAAGAAGAGGAAAGTCCCATCTAATTAGGTAGTCTTTTTTCCATCTTGTTACAAATTCCATCTAATAGGGTAGGATTTTATATCATATCAATAAAGGCGAAAGGGGACAGGCTTTTTCAGCAGGCTGATAAATGAATGTGAATAGCACCATGAGAAAATAATTATGATCGTTAGAATGCCACAACAAGATCTTAATCATTCTCCCATTCCCTGTGAGTCAACAACTAACCCAAAAGCGCCATTTCACCCCTATTCTTGAAAGCCGCCTTCCCTTCCCTGGTTCTGATACCAATTAAGGAAGAAGATGGTCAACCTCTCTTGCCTGATACCAATCTGAGTAGTGGACTATTTTGTGTCTTTATTATTTGTATCCTAAGATAGAAATGAGATGGGTTCATGGGCTATAGACTAGTTTGTCAAAATTGAGGCTGGTTTGAGCGCTACCTAGCACTTAGTCTGGAATTAATTGAACATTGGGGAACCTAACCCATTCAAATTCTTTTTGGCTTGGCATAAATTCTCAATTCTTGACTTAAGTTTATTCCTTCCCTGTTTTGGTTTTGTAATAATTATAATACAATACTATATCTAAACGTGGCCTGTGTATTAATTCATTAACCTTCCTGAATCCTGGTGACTGCAAGAAGTTCTCAAAACACCTGGCACCAGTGTATTTTGGACTGAACATAAATTTCACACGACCCTCCTACTTTTGTGGGGATATAGGGTTAGGTTCTTGATGATTGTGAGAAAAAAATGGAGTTATAGAAACTGCAGCCAGTTTTGGTATTAATATTTTCATTTTTGCCATCTCTAGATATGCCATTAAATAACAAAAAACAATGCACACCTCTCAAACTGTATGTGGTCTTACGCAATATAATTTATTTGAGCTGTGGAAGGTTTTGGGCAAAGCCCTTTGCATGGGAGACTAGGAGGAATAGGAGGTTAGGCAAAGGACCAGTTATATGGAGCTATAATCTTGGCTTAAATCTGCATATGTACTTGGTAGGCATAATTTGAAGCGCTGGTGGCAGTCTTATTTATTTATATTGAGGGTAATCCTTTGTTTTAATGCATATATTATGTTCGAAGATAGGTGATATCATTGGACATGTTCAACACTTCTTGTTTTGTCCTGGGTAGAAGGATAAATATCTTACCTAGATTACGAACATTCTCTTAGATATATATTGATAATCTACTTATTATAGATATCTCCTGAGGATATCCGATGGGAAGGCGAGGATCCAGGCATAATGCGTAGAGGGGGTCACAGTGGGCAAGCCCGTGGGGTTAGAAAACCCTTGAGCCATACTGGTATTATTTCAAGTGTGGGAAGAGGAAGAGGATCCACAAAGAGTCACTCCAAAAAAGAATTGCTTCCAACACAAAATGGTATTGGGAGAAAAGCTTCTGATGATCTAGAATTGCTTAACACTGATTCATTGGTAAAGGAGGTATGTATGACAGAACTGAGCCAAGTTGTGTAAATCTGTTATTCATTGATATGCCCTTACCATATTATATCAACAGGTTGAGAGGGTTTTCAGCGCTAGTCATCCAGATGCTTCTGAGCTTGAAAAGGCGAAGAAAATGCTTAAAGTGAGATAAGTGATGCATCTTGCTGCATTTTCTTACTTTCTCCTCTCTTAGACATTTGCAAATTTGATTGATATATATATAAATATAATATATACATGATGCATGCAGGAGCACGAACAGGCACTCATTGATGCAATTGCTAGGCTTGCATATGCGTCCGATGGTGAAAGTGGTAATAAATACGTGTGTACATAATAGAATGCATTGCATATTTGTTTTCTTTCGAGCTGATTATAGCCCATTCTTGTACCTGTATAAATATATCAAGGGGTTATTTTACTAGCATCCTTGATATTTTTGGGGCTTTTTGGTGATCTGAATGAGGGCTGTACATCTGAGAATCTTTTTTTATTTTTTATTTTTATTCAATTATTAAAATGGAGAAAACTGTTTATATATATTTTTTTCACCAAACTCTTGTTCCACGTGGATATGCCGATTAAGTAAATGATTGTGTCTTACTATTGAGGTATCAACGTGTTATTTCCCATCATTCTTTTTTGTTTTCTTTTAAGAAAGCATACACAATGGTTACCTTTTATGATGATGACATTTGGTAGCATAATTGTCAATATAAATTGGTGAGCCTAACTCTGTAACATTCTTTTTTGGTTCAAAGCAGATGGAGAGCAGCCCCTTTTGAACGGGCAATCTACTGGATGACAATGGAGAAACCGGCAATATGTTGGAAACTATCATTATGCCAACTGCAAGACTGGGTGGGTGAAGGATTGGTTGCTTTCAAGGTAATTGGTCAAATATCAAGTGAAGGATGGGTAGCATCAGATTTACTAGCAATGTGTTGATTTTGACAGCATCTGATTCCTTTCATTTTTTGTGGATTTTTGCCTCCCAAGGTTATTTATTGACACCCACTTGGAAACCACACTACCTTGCTTTGGTCATTTGGATATATCAGATACTTAGAAAGAACGAGGATGTTTTCATTCGTGAAGTAAAATTTCCGCCAGCCTGATCTCAGTTTAAATTTATGTAATGGCGGTGGATAATATGTAAGTAAAGATTCAAAGATTTTGTTGGTACTGATGGCCTGGCTATGCCTTCTGATGTTGTGGCTTGAACTCTGAATGCATCCCGGAAACCCGCGTTTTCTCATTAAATATTCGGACTTCTTTTGGTTAGCTACAGAATTTTGAACCTAAACACCAAACCTGCGAACCAAAGCAGTTGAACAAGAGTATAAATTCGACATTATTTATGTACAGGGAAGCAATCAATGACATTCTGTTTACATTCTAAGTTAAAAAGTCCAACATAACTGTGGAAATAATTGTTACATGTGAATACCTTGGGTCATCGAGTTACTGTCATGTTGATTTATGCACCGACATCCAAGCAAAGCCATGAAATGATTATATAAATCCAGTGATCCACAATCCCACCATGAGCAATCATTTGCAGGACCTTCCATTTCAAAGCGACTCCGTTAATGGAACATGGGATGAAAACACCAAAATGGTGTTCTTAAAAAACGAGCATTTTTTAGTTAAACAGTATTCAAAAAACTGAGGTAACCACCAACACAAAAACAGTTTTAATCCATGTATATAAAACCAGAGGAATGAATAATTAACCATTAAAAAAACAATTATCAAAAACACCCTAAAACTTTCTTAATGCAACAAAGCGATGAATGAAGCACAAGATTTCTGAATCAAACCTCCCCAAGTACTTCAGAAAGAGAGATGGCCTCTTCTGAAATGGCCTTCAGCAGTGTTCCTCCCAAGTCCCATTAAGTTTTCTTAAAAGATTCACACCTAGAAGAGGCCAATAATTATCTTCAGCAAAAATAAAGATAGATAACCTCTTTTAATATGGCCTTTCCAAACTATTCATTAAATATCCGACCAGTCCAAGGAGCTCAATCTTTTCTAAACTGGTCTTCAAGACTTCAACCAACAAAATAAAACTTTATTGATGGGCACACTGTTAAATTGTATAGGTTTCCACTATGACTGGGCAAATCAATCATCCTCTTGCATATGCCAAAAATAAGGTGGATCTCCAATGCCACCATTAAGGAAACAAAGAGGAAGAACAATTCCCCAAGCTGATGTTCCTGAAGCTTAAACTGCCAAAAATATTGCATAAAAGTACAAGGAAGGTAAAATAAAACACAACCACTAATCTTCTTCTTCCATCTATAGCCGACGCCTATCTCCTAGAAGCCAAGAATCATAATTCATGAATGCCAAAAAAATCTAGTTTATATTAATCATTAAGACCCCAATACATCGACCAACCACTCAATTTAGTATTTATGAGGTAATATAGAAGATCAAATTGAACACAAAATTATACGAATCCAACTGTAAAGATTGCTGGATTGTCTAACTCAAATATTTGTGTATGCAACTCATCATTATTGATCTATATTTAAAATCCCATACCCATTTCCCATCGAATGAAAAAGAACACAAGGAATATTTTATATGCATCCAAAGTTGGTATCTATGAACATTTGGAACAATTAAGCACACAAATAAATGATTATCAATCAAACGGAAAAAAGAAAACAACTCCAAAGCATCACCACCCAGACAAATTGGATAAATATAAGGATCCATACCAGTAACTGCAATAAAGGCTACAAATCAACGATCATCGATCAAAATCAAACCAATATCAACTAAAAAAGCATCAAAACCCATCTACAGTACACAATTCTAAAGATTCGATCACTTCCAACAAAGCATATCCCAAATCACCCAGAAGAACAAGAGGAATAAAGCCATAAAGAAAAACACACCTGCTACAAAATGCGATTAGCGAACAAGTTGAGAGAGACCCAGTTGCGGACAGCAACAACCTCGTCGATTTCGGAGGAGCCCGAAGAGAGAAGGGTCCACGCCTCTCACGTCGAAGGTCACCACTCCAAAGCGTCCTCTACCGGGCAAAGGTGTGACGGGCACTGTCACGATGCCGTTTTGGGATTATTATTTGGGCTCGAAGATCCGTGCGTGGAGGGTTGTATCTGTAAATGACCCGATTCAATTCCTCGTTGTCATACACAGACTTGAGTGAGAGAGAGAGAGAGAGAGAGGTAAACTCTAGGAGTTAAAAGTGCAGCAAAGGTCGAGAGGTTGGGCGAAGAAAGGGACAGAGCATGATGATGAGAATGACTTTCTTTAGAAGAAATGGGCGAAAACCAAATTGCTGTCTCCTACAAGCTACAGCGTAAAGCTAATTGTTGCAATTTTTGGCAATCCCATCGCATATTGACTAAATTATTAAAGAATTAAAGGTTCTCATTTGGCATATTTTCATGATGTTTTTCTGACCAAAAAAAAACAAAAGAGTTGTAATGTTGTTTTTGTGCCTTGCCTCTTTCATTTATGAGGCTTAGAGAATAATTAATTAGCTTTCTTGAAATGGGAGTTATTGATGATGCAGTTGATCGTATGGTTAAATTTGGACAACGGAAATAGAGAGAACAAAAACGATTGGAAGCTTGTAGGAGTGCCACCTGAAAATTAACCTTCAGTGATTAAGTTAACAATAGTAAATGGGTAATGTTAGGGTTTTTATAAAAACTATGATGTGGTTTTTAAAGTTTCTGTTGAATTTGATATTATAATTATTGATTTTAATATATTGATAATTTTAAAAGTTACATCACAATCAGGATGATGTCAAAAAAATACTAGAAGAGCACGTAATATTTTATAGTAAATTGTAACAAGTTATAAAAATTGTCATGCAAATGCAATGAAAGTCTACCTTGTACCTTAAATTGATTACGGCTGTGTTTGGCAATGGAGTGGGCAAGATCGGTCCAAAAAATTCTTCTCAAAATCAATCCCAACATTTTTACTTTTTATATTACATAATTCACTTTTTATTACTATTCAAATAAAAAAAATCACTACAAAACAAAATTTTTTACTTTTTTATACAAAACATTATTACTTTTTTTCTCACATCAATCAAATCTATTACGGTACTTATCAACTTCCTCAAATCCATTCATTTGCCAAACATAGCCATAGATGTCCACCCTTATGGTTATGCACAGGCTTACCAATGAGCAAGCTTTAGCCACGTGTTACCCTTTTAGCGGGACATGTCTTTGATCAGGCATTACTTGGTTTTGTGCCAGATTACATGCTTTATTGGCAAACTAAGAACGTTTCAAGGTTTCTTATCAAGAATAATGGGGCAATTAAGATGAATTTGTTAGGTAGTTATTTTCTGTGTCACGTCCTAATGTAAACACTAATTGTGTTAGCACTTCAATTCCTATATCTTAGTCGGAGCTCATTGTTTGCACCAAGTTACACCAAACTGAGTAACCCGGATAGATTTTCAGTCTTTCAATGAGCATAGGCGTTTTGGCCACTAGTAATGATGTCGAAGCAGATTTGTTTGCATTTTGAAACTATAGAGGAGCTTGGAGCCTTTTAATGTTGGTGGTTGCCATTAATGTAACTATCGAAAACTAATTCCCTTGGTAGGAAGGGTAGCTAGGAGTGTGGACCAAATTGAAAATGACATCACTCGTTTTCTTTTCTTAATTCTCTCCCAATATTAAGATTGGCTTATTAGTTTTAACTTTCACCACACACCCAACAAAAAAAAAACTTTCAACACAAGCACTCAATTGGGTAGGGCAAATATTCGACCAACAACATTAGATACAATTAGAAAAAGGGAAAAAAAAAATTAAATAAATTGTCATGATTTGTAGTCTACCATCTCCCCTCAATATAAGTTAAAAGGAAAATAATTAAGAAGAGTGGCGTGGAATAAGAAAGAAAAAAATGGGAAGGAAGATATTGTTAGAGAAACTACCATCATTTCCTTGAACGTTTCTTTGAATGTCGGGAAGCAGCTGCCTCAGTTTCAACAGCTTCCCTACCCCTTTTAGCTGGAACAGGCGGAGATGGTGCTGCCGCTTTCTTTGGCGGCCGTCCAACGCTCCTTTTCGCGGGGCTTTCTTGCTCCTTCACTCTTTTACCTCCAGAACCCTTTCGCGAGGCTTGATGTCTACGTGAATCGCCCTTTCCGTTGCTGCTACTGCCGTTCTTCTTCTGCTCAGCTCCTCCTTTGACATTATCAGAGCTCTTCAATGTGTCTAGCAATGACGGCCCGTTGTTGGACGACGAGCACCGCTTCATTCTATTCAAGAAATTCGCAGCGCCTTTCTTCTTCGCATTAGCATTCGTGGTGGTATTCTTCTTCGCCTTCTCAGGCTTAGACTCGGAATTCTCGCTGTGGGACTCTCTGCTCGAAAAACCAGAGTGGGGAACGGCATCCGAATTCTTGTTTGTGCTAAGATTAGGACGGCCCTTGCTGCCATTTTTGTTCACGTTTCTTGAATTGGCTTTAAATCTGTCTCTTGACCTCTTCTTTGTGACGCGATATTCCTCTTCCTTAGCAGAGGATTTATCATTCTGCTTCCAATCTACAACTGGCTTGTCATCAACCAACGAGGTCGTCTGCTCTCTTTTCTTGTCTGATGCTGAAGACGATGCTAATGCTTTTGCAGTGATTGAGCTGCGTTTGCGACAAGCAGTAAGAGGGACGGATATTTTCGTTTTAAGTAGCAAAGAAGCCGATGGTTCTGGATCCGATTTCACGCACTTGGGCACAGGAGGCACCGACTTTTGTTCTTTTGGCGCTGGATCCGGCTTGAGGGCCTTGCAGGCCATTTCTTTAAGAACAATTCCTCGAAGCTCAATGGCGGCCACGGATTCTGAGGCCTTCTTGCCAAAGAAGACGATGGCATTGTTGAAGAGAAGCAACAGATCACGAAAGAACTTGCTGTCACCAACGGATGAATACCAACCTTCTTCAAGCCTCGTTCGAATTGTTTCGAGGTCTATGTGTTGCCGAATCAAGTTCATGTAATTGGGTGTTTCCTGCATCATTCCACACCTCAAAATGAATTTTCGTTACCTCAGCTACCACAAAACAGCAACTGCTCTGGATTTACCATTATTGCCATTCGACTCCTAGGGATTAAACTTGGACCCTTTATAAGTAGATATAATAATAATAAATTATGAAAGACAGAAATGGATTAATCTAAACAACCAAGTCCCGTGAAAATAATTAAATATAATGAACTCACAAAAAAAAATTAAAAAATTAAAAAATAAATAAATATAATCGGTTATGAACCACACCTAATAAAGCGGAGATCATAATTTGAATTTACCTTTTACTGCTCTTACGTGAACATGTTAAATTTTGTTTTCTGACATATCCACACAAAGAAAGGGAACAAGAATTCGAACTAATAATTTTCGCTTCATTAAATAAAATTCATAACCGATTGAACTACCCTTTAAAACTTTTTGAGTATTTCTAGTTTCAATGGAAATGTTGGTCCATTAAAGCTCCCGACATTATGACATGACCCATTACAAAATAATAATAATAATAATAATAAATATAAAAAAAATTAAAAAAAAAAGAAAGATACTAATCAGTGACGTTCCTATTCATGGACATATCCCACTAACGGAAGGTGTTCTCCACAAACTGATAAAGAAAGCTCCATCGAGCTGACGTGGACACCTAATCGGAAGGTCTATAGAGAGATTTTAGTGCATGAAAAATGCTAGAAAATATTTCTTTTTTTCCTCCATGCGGCGTCAATGTTGATCCACATTTATAAAAGAAAAAAAAAAGAAAAAAAAAAAGTAAAATGCCACGTGCACCTAGTACTGTGACAATAAAAATTAAATTATCATTAAGAACGTCCACGCATGAATTAAATGAAATAAAACTAAAATAAAAATGGGGCCTATAGCATTATTATTTGGCACATGTTACTGTTTTGGCACATTATATATAACGGGGTCATCACCTTTATTTATTTACGACAAGGTCCCTCGTGCATAGCACAACCAAAACCCCAATTGTTGGCACTTGACAGGGTTTTTTTAGTCATTTGGGCGTTACATAGAGATTGTGATTCAAGCTTTTTTTACATGTGAATACAACAATCAAAACAATACCCATTTCTTGTAAGAGAGAATTGGTCCAACACATACATCTTTGGTGAGATTAGGCTTGGGATTTCTTTTTCTTTCGGACAGTTTCACGGGCCCATATTAAACCCGTCAATGGCCACAATCGTTGATCGTATCAATATATAAGATCGGGAGGACACGTCGGCATACTATTGGCTTTTATAATTGCTTGAAAGGTCATATGTCACTCTCACCGAATCAAAACCCTTTTTAATTTTTTTCTTTTTTTAATTTAATTTAATAAAAGAAATTATGGAGATTATAAAAACAAAATGAATAATTTATAGCACTAAATCATGTTTTTACCTGGCTCTCGAGCCGGCGCTCGAAAACGGACCCAAACCTGTGAGACCGGAGGATCTCAAGGAGATCAACCAACGGCTGAGATTTAACGTGGCTTCGCTTGATGGCGGGAGATTGATCCTCATTTCTTGGCTCGTTCCCTTTCTTCCTCGTCAAGCTCGCCGAGCTTTGCACATCACTGTTACTCTCTTTTACCCCCTCCTCTTTTGACTCGGCAGCCGATTCCCACATCCCGGCCGAGTCACCTGCTCCCCTCTCCGAGACACCCTTCTCCGACTCCCTTAACGGCGAAGCCCCCGCCGATCCCTTCGCTACAGTATCGGAGCTCCCGTTAAACGAGTCCTCTACCGCCGGTCTTGTAGACACCACAGCCGGTTCGGATCCTCCGGAGACCGGTCCCGGTTGTTTCTCGATCTCTTCGGATCCGGTATTTGGAACCTCACATTTCGGATCTGTAGAATTCGATTCGTTACATGACCGATACTCCGGGTCGGAATCTTCACCGGAAACCTCTTTCACAGCGACGTTTTCTGGCGGCGTATTCTCCCTTTCTCCATCGTGATCTTTCTTCTCCTCCTCCTCTCCGCATTTCTCTACGGTTTTCTCCGGATCCGGTTTTTCCGTTACTTTCTCATCGTCTTTCGAACTCCGTTCGTGCTCTTCCGTCAATTTCTTCACCTTCAATTGCAGAGACCTAAACCATAACAATAAATATAACTCCTAAATCCACCAAAAATACCACCACTCGTAAACTCAAAATTCTGAGGGCAAAAATCAATCAAAAAAATCGTGAAGATTTACACTATGGAGAGATCGTAACGTTCGACTTCGCTTCTGAGCTCGGCGACTCGTAGCTTCCTCAACTCATCGAGCCAAGGGATGGTAGGAGTAGCAGAATCGTCTTCGGTCCTATTGTTATCGTCGTCGTCGGGTTCGGGAACGTCGTGGTTTTGGCTGAACCGGCGTTTGAGGTCGCGGTACTTTTGCTCACAGTTCTGAGGTGTGAGAAGGTGGTGGAGCGTGGAGCTCCGCTTCTGAAGTTCCAAGGCGACGGAGTCCCAGCTCTCGGTGCCGTACCGGTGGACGGCGCACGCTAGCAGCAGCTCCTCCCATGTCCCCCATGTTTGTTTCTCGGGAAAGTCGGACTGCTTTTCCATGAAAATGAAAAGAAAATAGTTCGTTTTAACCTCTCTGCAATTCGTACATTTCCTCGGGCTTTCCCAAAACCTAGGGGTATTTCTTCCTTTATTATTCTCACTCTCTCTCTTTCCTCTCTGCGTTTTATTCGACTCGGCTCGCACGAAGAGGCGCCCATATCGATACGATTCAACGAGGACTTGCTTTTGTCGGCCAAATTTCATTTTCACGCCTGATTTTATTTTTCATAAAAATTAGATTTTAAGTTACAATGTCATTGTTGTTCCAAATGACGGATGTGCCCTTTTCGTCTGACGTTTCGTTCTCTTTCGGCCCTTTTGGGTAGGTATGGTATGGTTAGAAACCCATAACGCGCCATAGCCTAATCTTGGTAGTGGTAGTGCTTGTAGAGTTGTGGCAGCGAGTCACACGTGCCGTTTATCAACGAGGGAAAATAAGACACGTGCCCAAACCACAAGCCTTTTGCCACTTTCTGAGCACGTGTTATGCCCATCTGAAGGCCCAAAAACGTAGCAGGTTGGATTTGTGATTTAGTATAACCATGGGCCGTCGTGACATCTAGAATATGATATACGATAGTGTAACGGGCCCATGAAGGAGACAAAGGGGATTTTAAAAGGGGAGAAAATGGAGGCTTTGTCTGGGGAGGAGGAGGAAAGTAGGGGTGTTTTACACTATACTTGTTTTAACGGTTATTACCGCCTAACGGTTAATAATTATTGGTGTATTAACCCTCTAACCGTCTTTTTATATAATATATTTTTATAAATATAATTATAATAATATTTATATATATAACACAATTAATTAATTATTAAATCACAATTGTTTTTTAGATAATTAAATTACAATTTAAGTATTAATATATTATTACTATAATTTTTATGATTATATTATATAATTAATTGATCATTAATTTATTTGATTATATAATAACAAATTATATATATATAATATGACATAAGTCATAAATTACAAGTATGTAAGTTCATATTAATACAACAATTAAATATTTAGAGACTTAGTTTTAGTGTATATTATAAACTTATAAATCTATATATATATTATAAATTATAATTATACATATATGTATATGAATAATGTAAATGTATTGTGGAGAGAAAAAAAAAGGGTTCTAGAGAGAGACGTTCTACCTTCTCTCTATAATTCATCTCTCTCTTCTTCTAGACAACACCAAGAAAAATCTTATGATGAAAAATTTAGATCTAAATCTTCCCTCCTTCCCTTTCAAGGTAACAGTGCTCGGTATCTTCACTGTAGGCTCATTCAGTCTCTGTTTTTGACAAGTTGCTTTTTAGATTTATTTTGTAGATCTAAATCCAGATCTAGTGTCTTCAACCTTAAATTTGATCGTCTTCTTCGTCCAAGAAGTGTCTTCCGAAGAGATGTTTACGATAATGTGCTCCTCCACTGCTACTTGTGGGGTTTTTGTTTCATTTTTTTTATTTTTTGTTTGTCCTGCCCTTCAGGTTGATATGAATTTGTTATCATGACGTTTGAGTTGAGGATGGAATAGATCGGTATGGAGGCTTAACTCTCATGGCTGGATTCTTAGTTTTTAATTGTTTTTATTTTTGTTTTTGTACTTTGATTACCCATATCTTAAATTTAGTCTGCACGAAGCAATATGTTCCTTAAATATAATTATACATAAGTTAGCGAAAGCTTGAAGTCATTTTTATGACTTTTATAGCTTTTGGCTATGATTTCTCATAACCGTATGCTTAGTAATATAAGAGTTTTATGCTCATGAAATTTTATCAAAATAATAATATAAATATATAAAATTAATACTATTATTATTAATGTATGATAATATGAAGAGGAAGAAAAAAATCCAAAATTGAAAATTGGTTATATATTTATCTTAAGAAAGCCCAAAACACCCAATTTTAAAAAAACAATTATAACCAGTGGTTATATGTTTTACTAATCGCTAACTGGTAGTTAGTAGCTGACTGTTAGGCAATTACGGTTACAGTTAGTGAAATTTATTAACAGGTAGGGTGGTTAAGGTTATCATAAACACACCCATAGGGGAGAGAAGAAAGTGGAAATAAGAGGAATAAATCTAGGATTTTTGGGAATAAACGAATTAATTTTGAGGGATTTTGAAATTATGTGAGAGAAAGTTCCTAGATACAAGGGTAGTCAAGACGGCAGGTTTGGCAATCCAGGGGAGATGATCGTATTGAAGTTAAAATTGCTGATGGAATTAAATTTTTAAAGTTTTTTTAAGAAAAAAAGATCAAAATCAAAATCAAGGCACCATAACGCTAGATTAAGAAAAAAAGAAACAACATTCAGGGACGGAGCAAAACATGTCTGAAACTGAAATAAGGTTAAAACCACATGAAATTATTATTGTTTTCTATAAATAATATTATATAAAAGTGCAAGCCCAAAAGAAATCACGATTTATACATATGCAAGTTTATCCCTTGAAACATGACTAAAAGAAACAAAAACAAATACTAACAATATTCAGAAACCCCCGGAGCAAAACTCTCAAAATTTTAGTTGCCATTTCGACGAATTCAAGCACCAGTAGCTCCCATCAGCGCCTTTTTCAGCTCCTCATTCTCGCCGTTCCGTCGGTCCGATTTGCCGCCCGAGCCTTTATTTCCATTTCTTTCAACGTCACGGTATTTGCCGGGGGTCGATTCTCCGGCCGGCGAGAACGATTTCGAGCCGGCGGCGAATTCTCTCCGGAGATCCTCCACGGCTTTTTTCAACAGCCCATTCTCCGCTTGCAAAACCTCCAGCTGACGCTTAACGCCGAAACAGGCCTCCGCCACGTCAACATTAGCAGGGACAGGGAGGGCCGAATCCGGGCCCGCCTTCGATGTGGTCTTCTTGGAATCCCCTCCGTCCACGTGTTCGATCCCGATCTTGTTCATGACCAAGAAGGGGATCTTCTGGAACGCAATCCCGGCCGTCTGATTATTACCCCCCGTCTTCAATTCAGCTGGAACCCTAACCCCCCACCGGAAGTTAACAACGGCGCGGCTTCTCACCGGTAAGTTCGTCCTCGCCGCCACCTCCATACCGGAGAACAGGCTGGATATCGCTCCGGCCGGCCAATCCGGTCCCAAGGCCGTAATTTTCTTGCCGTAGAACGCGCCGTTGATTACCGGGTTCTCCACCACCTCAATCGACGCATCATCCTCCGAAACAACGCCATTCCGAGGTGCAACCGCCGTCCTATCAAAGACCGAGGACTGCGATTTCTTAACGGAGAAATCCCCAAACTGAGGCTTGAAGTGCAACATAAAGCTAGGGTTTCCTCGGCCAATCAGATTGAACTCGGCGCTCATCAGCATGGAGCTCGAGATGGGCGAGCCATAGGGCCCCGTCCCGGTCTTGACCACGAGCGAGAACGGGTTCCACGTGTCGTTGGGGCGGTAAGCGATCTTAAATGACGGCCCGGAATCGAAGAAGGTGCCGAGATTGAGCGTGAGCTCCTTGGACTCGCCGGCGACGATCCCGGACTGGAACGGCAATCCTAAAATGCTGAGTGGGACTTTGGCTCTGAGAAGTGGCTTCTGGTCCTCGCGAAACTTGAGAGAAGCTTTCATTTTTGTTCAAAACCCTAGCCCAATTTTTTTTTTTCCTTTTTTTTTGATTCAGAGTAGGGAGTGAGGTGGGTTCAGATTTATATATAATTCTTGAAGGGATTTTTGAATTTGGGAGAAAACGCTGCGCAAGACGACGGGTATTCTGTCAAAACTTGGCTTGATTGGGGGTTTCTCAGTTTCGGTGTCTAGGGCGGACTCCAAATTGGGTTATTTTTTGTATAATTTGGGGCTCTTCAACAGTTACCCCTAGGTTTCTCCAAAATGACGAAGGAATTATAGGTATAGGCTTATAGCCACCGAGGGTGCTGTGGTTTTTGTGTAATTTCGTGAAGCGATGAAGGGTTTAAATTTCGTAACAGGTGGCAAGATGAGAGCCGTAATTTTTTTTTTGAATTTGAAATACAGCAAAAGAAAACCAAAACAAAAAAAAAAAGGAATAAATTAAGTTTTAAATTTCGCTGATTCCGCTCAAGATTCTGGCGCGGATGCCGCTTCGCGCTTGGTCTCCATTTGGTGGTGTGATAACGTTCGGTGCCGGTTATGTAAGATTTTTCACAGGCGCACTGGTACGAAGCACGTGTGACATGTTGCCCGTGAATAGTAATGTTACTCTATGACAGCTCATATTTTTGGCTCACTAGAGAGACAAAAATGGCCACTAGGGGTGGCCGGATCTCTCTCCCTCTGGCCATTAGGATGGATCCCAGCCACCCCTAGTGGCTAAATCTATCTCTTTTTTTTTTTGTTGTTCGCCGGAGAGACGAAAATGGCCATTGGGGGTGGTCGGATGTCTTTTTTTTTTTTTTTTTAGTCGTTCGTCGGAGAGACGAAAATGGCCACCGGGGGTGGTCGGATCTATCTCTTTTTTTTTTTTTTAGTCATTCATCGGAGAGACGAAAATGGCCACCAGGGGTGGCCGGATCTCTCTCCCTTGGCCATTGAGGTGGATCGTGGCCACTCCCAATGGCCGGATCTTTTTCTTTTTTTTTTGGGTTCGCCGGAGATGGCGATGGGTGACGGCATCTGTTCGCCAGAGGTGGGCATTGGGTGACGGTGGATGGCGGCATCTGGGCACTGAGTGTTTTGATTTCATTTTAAATTTGTGCATTTTTCTTAAAAGGTTTAGGTGTCAACTTATAAGTAAGGAGCAAAAAACCCCACCTTTATGCCATGACCATATGGCAGCAGCTCTCTTATATATGACACAGATATTTGACACTTAAGTACGCTATGTTTTTTGTTTTTTTAATTTTTTTAATATGTCCGCACAAGAGGAGGGATGGAGGATTCAAACTAGTAACTACCACTTCATTAAGTGTGGTCCCAGCCGATTGAGCTACCTCTTGGGGACAAGTACACTATATTATTTACAGGAGGTATGATATACCACAACATAAAATTAAAAAAAAATGATATATAAGAGAAAATTTTGATATTTGTTGATTTTATGCTGTGACTTAATCATTATTCTATTTATTGTATTCTTCTTTTGTTAATTTTTAGCTTTTGATTAATTATTATTGAATTTCGATCAAAATGTAATTTTAAAAGCCATATCATTCATACAGTGACATAAATGTGATAAATGAGTTTGAATAATGATATTATTTTTAAAAAAAATATATATGTACAAAATCAATCATTATAATTTACTTGATTTGTAATAAGTTTTGTTCTAAAAGTTTTTTTTTTTAAGAAAAATCAGTATCACTTTATTGATAACCATGGAAAATCACTAAGAAAGAGCTTACTGCTCGTTCGGTACAAGCTCACGAATGCATTCAGGGTAGTCACCCTTCCACATCTGAGCCATATGTTCCTTCTTAGCAAAGATAGCCATACTGTGTGCCACACAATTAGCATTTCTTCCCACCACTTGAACTTTCCATTGCTTAAAAGCATGCAAAAGGTTTCGTATGTCCAGCACCATGTGTCCTATCCTACTCCAGTCGTTCTCCTCTGAGTTTATTGCATCTACCACCAGCTTTGTGTTACCCTCCAAAATGAGTCGAGAAAAACCCATCTCCTTCCCAAATTGCAAAGCCTGACCCGCTGCCCATGCCTTAGTCACTATAGGTTCAAAAAACCCAACTTTGCTAGAACACCATACAGCCAAGACCCTCTCTCTCCAATTTCGAATCACTCCCCCCATACAAACCAAACCAGATTTGTTGCAAAGGGATGCGTCCCAATTTAATTTGACCTAACCCTGTGGCGGAGGACTCCATTAGGGCATATTAGCAGTAGTCCTTGGAAAGGCTATCTTAGCTTAGTCATTTGCTTCCACGAATTCCTTCTTGGCGTTGGTTGCTTGTTGGACCAATATACTCAAATGAATAAAAGAACCACCATGCAGAGCATCATTCCGACGAAACCAGACTCTCCTTGTTGTTCTATAAAAGAACACAATTCCTCCTCATCGCAGGTCATGCTCATCCCCTCCACCACATCCACAAATTTTGGCCCACATGATGAGCTTTTCTAGAACTTCTTAAGAGAGACATTCCATATGTCCCTGGCAAAGGGACAGTCCTAGAGGATTTGGAAACTTGTTTCTTCCTTAAGTCCGCAAATTGGGCACATGGCATCTTCTACAACCTTCCGCATGCACAGATTTACTTTCGTAGGAAGGATCTCCTTACGGGCTCTCCAAATGATTTTTTTTTTTTTTTGGCATTGGGAATACGTAGTGTCCATAAAGACCTCCATAAGGCACTCGTTTCTCCTGGTGTTAAGCACTCTGCCTTTTGCTACAATTCCATGGCTTTCGTTAGATGGTAGGCGCTCTTCACAGTGAACACACCGTTGCTTGTACCCCTCAATATGATTACGTCACTTTGATTGGTGCAACTCAATGGAATTGACAATATTGCCTTCACATCATGAGGGAAAAACTCCGCCTCAATTAGGTCCTTGTTCCACCATTTAATGTCTCTATCAATGAGGGCACTTACTTTCTCATTTGAATCCAGGAGTCTATGAGGGGATTGAATGGAGAAGGTGGATGGAAGAAAGACCTATTTCTCCCCTCTTATGGTAGTAGTTTCCCCATTCCCAATCTGCCAATGCATACCTTCCTTTACTAGCTCACACGATCCCAAGATATTTTTCCAAGCAAAAGACGACCTATGTCCCATTTGAGCTTCTAAAATTGAGCAATTAGAAAAATATTTTGCCTTCATTATTTTTGACACGAGGATATCCGGATTTTGCCAAATTCGCCAACATTGCTTAGCAAGTAGGGCCTTATTAAAACAACTAAAATCCTAAAAGCCCATTTCTCCCTTCGCTTTTGCTATGCCCATCTTACTCCAATTCATCCAAGGAATTCGACCCTCAACCCACCAAAATTTTTGCATTAAGGAATGGATCTTTGAGCACAATACTTTAGGGAGCATGAAGACACTCATGCAATAAGTTGGGATGGCTTGTATAACCGCCTTCAATAGAATTTCTCTCCCTACTTGAGAAAGTAACTTAACTTTCCAATCTTGGAGCCTCTTCCACACTTTATCAATAATACCCTTGAACTCTTTGGTACGCGATCTACTCACCAAAGCTGGCAAGCCCAAGTAAGTGTCGTATCGTTGTGAGCTAGAGATTCCCGAGGCTTCAATAATACTTTGTTGTTCCTCCGGTGGTGTATTACGATTGAAAAATATGGTCGTTTTAGAAGCATTTAATTTTTGGCCCGATGCAAGCTCATATTTTTTGAGAAGACTTGTCAATCGATGCTAATGATCCAAATCCGCTCTACAAAATAGCAAACTATCATCAACAAAAAATAGATGGTTAAGGCGAGGTCCCCTATTAGAAGTAGGAACCCCCCCCCTCAAAACACCTTATCTTTCCTCCCTTGGTAATAAAGAGCTCAACACTTCCGCACAAATAAGGAAAAGATACAGGGATATGTGGCCGCCTTATCGGATCCCTCGTGACGGACGAATCCTCCCCATCGATTCCCCATTCACCAAAATTGCATAATGGGCCGTGGTAACACACATCATAATAAGTTTTATCCAATTCTCCGCAAAGCCTAGTTTTTTCATAACTGCTTTCAAAAAATTTCATTACACCCTATCATATGCCTTGCTCATGTCTATTTAACCACCATGTACCCCTTCTTTCCCCCCCATCTTAGAGTGCATTGTATGTAAGGTCTCATACGCTGCCAAGACATTATCTGTTATCAACCTCCTCGGGATAAATGCACTATGAGATTGGGAAATAATATGCGGTAAAATGACCTTAAGATGATTCGCAATGACTTTAGAGATAATTTTGTATAGGACGTTGCAAAGACTAATAGGGCAAAATTTGGTCACACAAGCAGGGTTTTTTGTCTTAGGAATAAGAGCAAGAAATGTGGAATTCAATTCACTATCAATAACCACATTATTAAGGGAGTAAAGAATAGCTTTGTAAACCTTCAGTCTTATGGTGTCCCAATGTTTTTGATAAAAGCCAACATGGAACCCATCTGGTCCCGAGGCCTTAAGAGGAGCCATCTGAAACAGTGCACTCTTTATCTCATCAATCGTGAATGGTTTCAACAATGACACGTTCATAGAGTTCTTGACTTTCCTTTCCTTTCTAAAGCCTTCAAGCACTCATTAACATTTCCATCGCCCCTGACCTAAATAGATTCTCAAAATAATCCACAAACGCACCCTCAATTGCTGCTTTTGAACTACAGACCCTACCACTTACATCAGAGATAGAGCTGATTATATTCACCTTCCTTCTATTTTGAATTTCTATTCCCATGGGTCAGCCAATCAACCTTGGCTTGTTGTTTCCACTTTACCTCTTCTTTTTTCCATGAAGATTTTCAACTCATTTTGAATGGTAGAGGCTTGACGCAGGTTGGAGTTGTTCTCCTTTCCTTGAATATTAACCAGCTTGTTGTATTGATCAATAAAGTCTTTCTTTGGCTTGTCCACTATTTCCCTTTGCCACTGCAGCCCCCATCATGACCTCCAGCTCACTGTAAATCCCATACCAAGCTTGGTTAGCCACCACCCTATCAAGTCGCTCTTTAGTAAAATCTCCTTCATCCCGGCAATTGCTCCATGTGAATTTTGGACCCCAATATCCAAGAGACCACAATCTACTAGGGTATTTTGGAAAGCTTCCATAAGTCCCCTTTGCTGCCCCTTCCCTCCAAATTTTTCAGACAAACAAATTATCTCATTAAAATCTCTAAAGCACACCCAAGGTTGAGGATCCAATCTAGAGATATGTCTAAGGAGATTCCAAGCTTCCGGGCGCTTGCTAGCACTTGGTTGGTCATAAAATCCAGTAAGCTTCCACATTGGACCGTTTGAAGAGGCACATACCGTGGCATTGATGTGCCGTCAGTTGAAATTATGAATTTCTACTCTTGAGTACATCATCCAAAATAGTGCCAAACCTCCACTATGACCAATGCTATCCACCACAAACATATAATCAAACTCGAGCTTCACCCGCACTCGTTCCATCCTAGGAGCGCGCAATTTGGTTTTCATGAGGAAAACCATGTCGGGCTTCTTTTCCTTCTCCAAACAGCGAAGCTCTGAACTGTCTCAGGGCTCCCAAGCCCTTAACAGTTTCAGCTTATGATGCTCATTGCGGTCGACAGGGCTGTCTCACAATCTCCACCATTCCCGATCCCTTTTTTTTTTCCTCCATTGACCCCACCTTAGTACGTCATTTTTTAAGCATATCCTCCCCTCCATCTGCAAAGTCCAGTGTTTTTCTTTTACATTGGACCCCAATTAAGCTTGCCGATTTTTCCTGTCCATGCCGACCTCCACTCTTCCACATACTGTCATTGGCTTTTCTCCTTTCGGGGTTTTCCCTAGCGAAAGTTCCTTTCATTCTTTCCTCAATGTCAGCCATAGTAAAAGTTGTGCTGACTCTTTTTTTTTTCCCATCGAGATCCTAAGGTACATGTTTCATGTTCATAATATTTTCTCCTTGGCCATAGTTACCATCTTGTCCCTCACCATACATGTGCTTCCTTCATCCAACATTCTTCCTTGGCAACTCAGCCATAAATGTGTCATAACCTCCTGCAAGATTTTCTCCATGTATATCCCCATGCATTTCCTCTAAATATTTTGTCCCCCCACTCCTAGCCTTATTCTGTGCCATTTTTTGTGGGTATTTTCCAAAGTCTCCATGATTCTCGTCCCCCATATCCTGGCTCTTTTCCCTTTTTGAATTTTTCGTAACGTGCGAATCTTCTTTGGATGGAAAATCATGATGCCTTAACTTGCTTTCCTTTTGTGTCTCCTTCCCTCTCGCCTCCGTGCCGGAAGATTCACCACCTTCACCATAGTCTCTACTAGCAAGTTGTGCCCTTCCTAGGAATTGCCATCTACCTAGGTTATACCATTTGTCACGCTCTGACCTCTCAAAGTTGTCCTCTTACCCACTTTGAATTTGACTCTTCTTGTTTGGTAGCAAGCCGGTTTACCTTCAATCTTGCGAGTTGGTGATGGTGCCATCAACCATGGCCCATACTGGGTTGTGGCATTCTGTGCTCTCACGTTGTGTCTCTCCGGACACCCCGTTCCCTCATGCATAATCGCATCACATTGAAAACAAAATTTCGAAAGTTTTTCATATTGAAAGGTAACAAGTATGGAGAACCCATTGATTTTCAATTTTTTGCCTCTCGAGAGGGGTTTTTGCAAATCGAGCAAAACCTTGATCCTCAAACATTCACCTCATCTCATTCCTCCTTCATTAACATCAACCTCTAGTACTTGCCCTATTGATGAGCTGATTTGATTTCCAACAATCAAACTCATACAAGCCAATGGGAGGTTGTAAATCTATACCCAGAAGGCTGCCTTCTCAAAGAGGTAACTCGATGGTGGGGACAATCCATCATAATCCTCAACTGCAAAAAGATTTCCTTCCACGATCCAAGGCCTTCCTTCCAAAACTCTCTTTTTATCTCTTTCGGACTCAAGCTCCACCAAAAACATGTTATCCCCTAGGACTTTGAAGGTGGGAGTCCCTCAAGCTTCCATCCTTGTAGGAGTGTTGATTGTATAATCTCCTTGCTCACCATCCTATCCGCAATCAGTTTCCCTACCCGGTATGATTTCCCCCAAAGTGTACCTACCTCCCATGCCTATTATTGAACTTCCATCTCGGCATCCTCTTCATCTCGGAGGGAGAAATTGTCCCACAATCGAGAGAGATCCTCTTCAGTACTTTGACAAAAAGTTGTTCGTAACTCCTTCCACAGCCATCGAAACATAGCCTGAAAAATCCTCCTTCTGCTCTACGGTGAAGACACCTAGAGAGAAAAATTCTTCACTACAATATCCATCTGTTGCTTAAAAGATTTCGCAAACATCATTCCATTAACTTTTAGAAACTCCGATTTCTCTAACTCCTCCCATATGGTCTACTGGATAGCGGAAAAGGCCACCCCAAAGGCTACCAAATGCACTGTCCCCATAAGGTTTTTTTTTTTCAAATATGCTCCCTTTAATGAAATCCCTTGGGTTTGTTGATCTTCTAAAAGCTAATTGGGATATGCATAAACAACAAATTATTCACTGCTATCAAATTTCATTAGAAAGGGTATCTTAAATTCATTGATAAAAAGTACTATATATCAGTATTTAGGCTCAAACTATGCCAAATTCACTTTATAATATGTTTTGAATAGGGGTGTTCTTTGTTACCAAAAAAAAAAAAAAGAAAACAAGGGTGTTCTTTTGTAAATTTGTTTACCACATGTACTAAACAAATATTTAACTCATAAAAAATTAACCTCACATTTGAAAGGTGATAGGGGATTCATGAGGATCATAAAACAAACAACCTGAGAGCAGCCAAATGGCTTATAATAGTTTAATCGACAATCATGAGCCATTTTTCCATGCTTTTTAACTTTTTAATTTTATTTTTAAAAAAAATATTTTTTGCTATATTGAAAAACATCCCTAGATTCACACCAAATTCACTAATGCTACCATACCCATAAGTTGCATATACACATTCCTTTCATGAGGATAATTTATTCCCAAACTCTTGTGCCATATTGGACATATTTTTATATTAAATTTGACAATTGATTAGCCCACCCCATTTCAAAAGAAAAAACGGCATTGTTTTCATTTTAAATAATAATAATAATAATAAATGATTTGATTGAAGAGGTTTAGTTTGGTTTGATTAGATTAATTGTCTATAAAAAATATCTATAGCCAACCAATCAAATTGGCATTGAAATAGTAGTTTTATTTCACATACCAGGGTTTGAAAGTTGGTTGTCGGTTTATGACAATTCAATAGCCATCGATGATTAATCTACCCATCCTTAAGAAAAAGCTCAACCAAACCCAAAGGGAAAAAGGCAAACCATCACCATATGGTGGAAGACCGTTGCGATGAAAGGGAGAGGAAGATGATTAGAAGAATGATTGTTAACCCATTTATCTTTCATCTTTTAATTTTTATTTTAAAAAGTCATAACATTAACGAATTGTGACAAAAAATTTCTCCAAACCAGTTTGAAGGAAATATTTTCAAATCTATTTAAAATAGTGTCAAGTGTCTATAAACATTCAAAAGGCACATTAAATTTAGTACAATTTAGTAAACTACTATTAATGATGTTAAGAATTTAATGTGTTTTTTAAATATTTATAGACACTTGTCATTATTTTAAATAGGTTTGAGAATATTTTCTCTAGACTGGTTTGGATGAATTTTTTGTCCAACGAACTAATACTCACAATAAACTCATGGCTCGTTTGATATGCGAAATTGGCAGTTAGAATGGAATGGGTATTCACATATAATAACTATTATTTTGTTTGGTTGCTCACCATTATTTGAAATAGCTATTCATCTTACTAGGTTTTTCAAAAAATCAATTATTATTACCATTTTTATTTGTTTGCAAACCTAAAAACATAAACAAGAAACTTATAAATAAACTATTTTTAATTTGTAATACATGGTAAACAAAACAAAACATTTGAAAACAAATTGAACTAATACATTCAAACAACACCAATTTAAGTTTGTTGGGCTAAAATTGCAACTTGAAGAACCCAATTCAACATTAAAACATTTAACTTTTTTAAGTAGAAGAACATTGTCTCTCAAATTATCAAATCCATTTGTAAACGCTTTTGAGGGTGAAAATGCGGTTACAATTAATAAATTTTACTAACCATCTAGGCGGTTAATCGATTAATGGTTTGTAAGTCTAATAACTCTAATTGCTTTTTAAAATAATATATATTTAAAAAAAAAACAAAATGATGTAATTTCTATGGTAATACGATAATACTATACTACATATAACATCATTTCTAGATTTGTATACATTTTTAATTATATTTAAAATTTTAAACACAAAAACAATATCATTTCATTCATTTTTATATATAAATATAATATGTATAGGTGGTTAGCGATTTTGAGCAAACCTAAAACCGGTAACTTTAACCACTTAGACGGTTAACACTTTTTCTTAACTGCCTTCAAAAGCAGTTAACATTTAATGCAGTTAGCAATTAGTACAGTTAGTACGGTTATTGGTTATTAACCACCCGCCTTTTCACTCTAAATACTCTACTAATTAGCCTAATCGCATACAGAACACATAACAAGAACAACTTTAATTTATAGGCTAAAACTGAAATGTAGACAAACGTCGCCTCTCACGTCCATTCGTTAAGGTTCCGCTAATTAACCCAAAGAAAGAACATAAAAAAAATAAGGATATAAAGCCATGTTCAAAGCAATTTTCCCATTTTTTTTTTAAATATTTTTTATTACTTTGTTATATATAGCTTGGGTATGTTAGTAATTTTGGTACAATTATAATGAGAGTAAATGTGTTGCTACGAAGATAAGGAATATGATTAGTTATTTTATTGCATATTCTCTCCTTTTTAATATTCATTTTCCTTACAAAATAGTCATTTTGCATGCTAAACAATGTCTCAAAAATTCAAAATTTATTTGACCTTTATGTGTATCAAAACATTTTTTTCAATTAAAACACACACAAATATGCATATGAATTTTTAATAAAATTTATTTTAACGTTGTTCATGCTATTAAAAAAGCTCGTGATTTTCACATGTTACTTTAGTAGATTAGGTTGAAGAAAATTCTTCAAACTCAGTCATTATACAACCCCACATAACAATTGTTGGTAAAAATTTGTTTGGAAGTCTTAAAAAAGAAAGGATAGAGTTTTCTTCAAGACTGTGTTAGAAGAATTTTCTTCAATAGTCTATAAAAATAAATGTGTCCATTTTTTTAATAATATTTTCAATTTTGTTCCTTATATTAAAAAAACATGTGATTTTTACATGTGTCATTTTTTCACATGTTAAAAGGATACATGCCATTTTTATAAATTAGATTGAAGAAAATTTTTTAAACCCAGTTTGGAAAAAAAACTCTGTCAAAATAGAAACATTGATCAATTTTAACTCATACGATAGTAATATGTCAAAAAATTGCATAAAAAATTGAACTGAATTAACAACCAAATATATAGTTTTACTGTTCCCAATAGTTAGTTTAAACGGCTGAGACCCCACTTAATGAAGTAGAGGCTATTAGTTTGAATCTCTCTCTCCTTCTTGTGTGAACATGTTAAAATATATATATATATATATCTACTATTTAAAAGCTTTGGTAAATTTGAATGGAAAATTACAGCTTTTTGAAGATGGAGAGTAAATAAGTTTCAAACTCTAGAGATTTATTGCGTCGATAAGGTTGTTCCCAATGGAAAATGATCCTTCTATTTCAAAATGAAAAAATGGAAGGGAACTATTTAATTGTTTTTAGGAAATATTTTTGTCTAAATAAAAAATAGGCAGCTAAAAAATAACAAAATTGTCTTTATAAAAGCAACTAAATGGAACCCCATTTCAAATGGAGAGGACTCAAGTCCGTTCCAAACGGAGCAACAAGAGAAACTTTGATGGCGTTGTTACAATACTCTTGTTAAAAAAAAAACTCAGCCGTTCAGGCTAATTGTCAGCCGTAGGATCACCATTATCCAGAATCCTCAGTAAAAACAGGAAAGAAACAAAAGAAAACTACCAAACAGGGGCCAAAGAGGATCTTTAGACATTTTACACTCATTTTCGTCAAGTCGGATCTCGGGCTTGGCTCGTCGGACCTTCACCTGCGCTTAAACCCGACTGAAAACCCTAGAGCTACGCCCAACGGCGACCACCACCACCACCACCAAAGATCTCTCTCTATCTAGTTGTTTATTTTTTTTTGGTTTTCATATTCTTTGTGAAAACCTTGTGGTTTATACGCTTTGAGTTTTCTTTTGAAAGATCGGCGAGAACTGCGAGAAATTGAAAGCGAAAAAGCACGCCCGCAGCTTCTACCAGGTCAGTTGGATTCTGCTCTGTTAGGTTTCCGAGAAAGTCGCGAGAAAAAAGAAACAAATATGCAGGAAATTTGTTCTGGTTTTGATTCTAATTGGTTCCAACTTTCGGATACAAACGTTTCCACTTGCTGAGCTAAACACAGCTCTTTGGTTTAGTGTTTGCTCTCTCTCTCTCTCCCATTGTGGTTCTTGGGAGAAAGAAGCAGAGCACCGCTTACGCTCTCGTTTATATTTTTCAAGGTTTTATTTTATTGTCTCTGTTTTTTTCCCTAACTAATTTTAAGCTTTCTCGGCAACCAAACAATGGGCGAGATATTAGTTTTTTTTTTTTTGGTTATTTAATTTTGTAGAACCTTATAAAAAATTTAATGTTGTAGAGCCATTCCTGCTACATGCTGCACATTTGTGTGAGTAATATACTCCTTTTGGGCATACGAAGTGCGTGTTAATATACCGGTGCTCTTAAAATTGGAGCTTTAGTTTGAGAGAGCTCCACCAGTGCCAAAAACTTTAGATGTGACTTAATCCATAAGACTCCAGCGTAGTTTACTTAAGAAATTACGGACTTCCGCGAACAAGTGTTTTATTCTCTGTAAATATGTAACAAGTGTTTTGATAGCTTTTCTTATTCTATGGGTTATATAACTTATATTAACATGAATTTTGAGAATCAGATTTAGTGTGCTTTGAATTTATATGGATGTTTTTATTTTCTTTTCTGTTGCTTATGTGTTTGATGGGGCTTATCATTTTGACGAGTCTGATACCTGCAATGGATGTTTGGTTTCAGGTCATTCATTGATCTTCAGCCATATTATTATGATCTAGGTATTACAATAAAATCATGGCATCCAAAGGTCCTAGGTGTAAGCTCGAACACGAGACAAGAGCTAAGCGTCAAAAGGTTAGTTTTTGTAAATATTTTATTTGTAGATTATCTTCCTTGTGCTCTCTTTTGGGAACAAATCAATTGCTATATCTGTCATTCATTTTTTGCTGTGATTTTATACTTTTCTGTGTCCTTTAGAAGCTGTTATTGTTGGTGCTAACTGTAATTAGCTGTTCAATTCAGTTTTGGGATCCCCAATTTTATTTTCTTTTTGTACACCCTTGCAAACTTCTTGAAGCCTACGAGTATGCATTGTCTGATTTTAAAGGGAATTTTAGACAATGTAAAAATGGCATTTCTACAAAATTTGAACTTTATACTGTTATTTATTATTGTTCATTTTTAAAAAAAAATTTTTTGTTACTTAAGTGTAAATGATGGATTTACAATTAGAATAAAAAATTGCAGTTTTCAATATATTCATAAAGCTGTCCAAGCAATCAAGCTCAGTGTACAACAAGCTTTTTACTTTTCTTTTGATTTGTCAAACTGGAACAAACACTTCATTTTTAATCAAACTTTTTCGTGGAGGTACTCAGAAAGGGAAAAAAATGTTGATTGAGCCCTGAAAAAGTTAATGAAGAGAAAAAACTCAAAAAGAAAAAAAAAAGAAAGATGAAATGTGTTTCCTTGGTAAGAAAAATAACATTATGCTTTGAGAAGAAAAATTGAAAGTTTCACATACCTATCTATTATTTGATTTAGCGTGGGTGTTGAAAAATTTCTTTTGAACTCTAAGGAGCAAAACATGAGATAATATTGAAGAGGAAAGGATGTATAGAGAATCTTTTAGTGTTGAAGCAAAATAGTCATCTTGATATCTCTTCTTTTCACTTCATTTGGTCTAAACCAAATCTATGGAAATTTCCATCCCCACTAGAACCGTGCCAACTATGCTCTCTTGGTTGTTACCTTCCTACTTTGACTCTTGAAATGGGAACATGTTGAGTGGCTAAGTTGTTACCTTCACAACTTCTCTCTCTCGGATGATACCTTCCTACTTTCCTCTCACCTGCCAATTTAGCCACATTTCACAAAGTATTGAATCTTGGAATTATTCAAATCTCCTCTTTGCACTCTCAATATCTCCTCATTAATTTATCAAATTGGACATATTTTAGGATAGAACAAAAAGGAAAGGAGGGTAATGTATTTGGGATGTAAAGAATATGGCATACGAAAACATTTGTTTTTTTTTTAATAAGTAATTGCAAATTTGATAATCAGCTCAAAGGTGCAACCCAAGTACACATGAAGTATACAAGAGCGAAACCTAGCTAGAACCAGCAAAGAGATCTAAAAAAAATACATGATAATTCGAAATACTAAAATTTGAGTCAGCAACCAAAGAAAAAGAGTCTTAAAGAATAAAACCTTTAATTTTACTGAGGTCCTCTCATGGTCCTCAAAGTTTCGATCGTATCTTTCCCTCTAGAGACTCCACATATGGCAAGGCAAAATCATCTTTCAAATTGCATTAAGTTGAAACCTACCCCCTGGAGCTCTCCAACAGGCAAAGAGATCTAACAAGGTAGGGCCCCGACAAGGTAGGATCCAAGGTAGGGCCTTTTGGACCCACCCCTGTAGAGTAAACTTCGAACCTGTTGATTGCACCCTCGGAAGTTTTTCTACATGGATCAGGATAAATCGCTGGCTTTTTACACCAGGGGTTGTGGCCCCAAGGGGGAGTTTGCAGCTAGCAAGTCTCGAACTTGGAATCTATGGGGTGATACTCCCTAAGACCACAAGCCTCAACCACTAGGCCAACCCCTGGGAGCTTACATTATTGAAGATAGTATTTCAAAGAACACTTGTAATCTCATAGTGGAGTAGAAGATGATCAACTAACTTCTCATTCTTCTTCACATGCAACACAACTTGATCACAATGATATGTTGTTTCTTTATATTCTCTCTGGCGAGGATCTTTCCTAAAGCAGCTGGCCAAGTAAAGAAAGCCACTTTCAAAGGAACCTTATTTTACCAAATGCTCCTTCAAGAGAAAGGAGTATTATCATGGGAAACAAGAACATTGTAATAAGATCTAAAATCAAATAACCCTCTTTTGTAATGAATCCAATAAAGTCTGTCTTCACTACCTTGTTTCACTCTAACGGAATATAGCAAAGTGAAGAATAAGGTAAAGAGATCCATCTCTTGATCATGAGCTGCTTTTAGAAAATTAATATTCCATCGATGGGAGGCACTAGAAAGCTCCAAATGGTCTGCAACTGCAACTTCTATAAAACGGGCAATGCTAAACAAGTTTGGAAAAGTTGTTTGGAGACTTGATCCTCACACCAAACATCATGCCAGAGTTGAGTTTTGGATCCATCCCTTATCTCAAATCTAGTGTATTAGGTAGAGTTGGGCTATTTAAATAATTCCAGAGAGCTCCAATAGTGATTAGTCCTTTTAGGCATGACACAAATTTAACTAGCGCTTCTTTGAATTGTGACGTATGCTCTTGTTGTCCTTAACTTTCCACAAAACACTTCTCTTCACTTGAACGTATTTTACAAGATCCTTGCTTGTAAAGATGATCTTCCTTTCCCCTAGAAGAGTATTTGGCGGACCAAGGTTCATTTGAAAGTGGTTTTTTTTTTTTTTTGATTGGTGGCTCTAGGGAAGATTCTTACTATGGATAATCTTAGGAAGATGTATGTCATTGTGGTCGATAGGTGCTGCTTGTGCAAACGAAATGGGGGAGTCTGTAGACCATTTTCTTCTCCATTGTGAGGTTGCTTGTGCTTTATGGAATGCTATCTTCAGTCGCTTTGGGATGTCTTGGGTTATGCCTAATTGGGTGGTTGATTTGTTTGCTTGTTGGTGGACTAGTGGTCACTCTTGGAGTGTTGTTGTGTGGAATATGGTGCCTTCTTGCCTTATGTGGTGCCAATGGAGGGAATGTAATGACAAAAATTTTGAGAACCAAGAAAAGACGTTGGAGGAGCTTAAGTCTTCTTTTTATTTTTTATTTGACAACTGCGTTTTTAGCTCCCTTAGTGGTTAATTTTAATGAATTTCTTGTGCTTTTTTCGTTCTCTTATATACTTCCTATGCATTAGAGTTGTGCCCCTATGCTCTTTTTGATATGCATTACATTACTTGTAAAAGAAAAAAAGTATTTGACATTAAAAAGCAAGAGCTCAGTGAATAAGTTACATCTACTAGATTGACAACAATATCTATTTCCTTGGCAAATAGTAAAGTCTGCAAATTGGATCAGGAGTTAGTAATCTGTTACTACGTTTTTGCTCATACAAATGGGTTATAGCTATATGTAGCTGTCAGAGAGTCACCATCCTCACAATGTAATCTTGATTTTTTTTTTTCTTAAAAAAAAAAAAAAAATTTAATTGTGTGTGGAACCTTCTTATTTCTCACTCCTTTACAGGGATAACATTCTTTGTACAGAGAAATGCCAGTAATTTGAATTTTCTGCTGTGATTTTTTTTTTCTTCCAATTATTGACACTTTAAATCTGCTTGGTTATTTTAGGCACTTGAAGCTCCCAAAGAGCCACGTCGCCCTAAAACTCATTGGGATCATGTTTTGGAAGAGATGGTTTGGTTGTCGAAGGTAACATACTATTGCCCCAATGATCTCATCTTTTGTGATGTAGGAAACCTCTAAGCTATCTCATTTGCTTCACATGATCACACTATATTCATTTTCTTTTTATCAAAGTTTAGTGAACTTGGGTAAGATATTCCTTTCATCCCCTTTTCCAGCTTATTAAACTAGTTGTTAGCAGGACTTCGAGTCAGAGAGGAAATGGAAATTGGCCCAAGCAAAGAAGGTTGCTTTAAGAGCAAGCAAGGGCATGCTAGATCAGGCTACAAGGGGAGAAAGGAAAATTAAGGTTCAGTTCTTACTTATATGGAAAAAGAATCTTTTATTGCACGAGGGGTAGAACAGAATTATTTCATGTTGCACAAAACGGAGTGATGTAATGATGATCATGGGATCACTATAACTAAAATTTTGTACAGGAAGAGGAGCAGCGGTTGAGAAAAGTTGCACTTAATATCTCAAAGGATGTGAAGAAGTTCTGGATTAAAATAGAAAAGCTGGCAAGTGCATCTATGATATTTATTCTTCAAAACTTATTTATTCCTCTTTGTTCATATCTTTAAAAGCAATCTTGTAATTGCAGGTTCTTTACAAGCATCAGATGGAGCTGGATGAGAAAAAGAAAAAGGCACTTGATAAGCAACTTGAGTTTCTTTTGGGGCAAACTGAGAGGTATTTTTTTTTTTTTTTTTGGTTTAATGCATTTGCCTCAAGTTCTTTGCTGTGCATTGGTTACCACTTCTGAAAAAATTCTCATTATGCATCCACATGTAATGTGAAATGACCTATCCTTCTGTTGTATATTTTCAGGTACTCAACAATGTTAGCAGAAAATCTCGTGGATACTCATAAACCAGTGCAACAACATACTACACAAGATCAACTGAGTATTAAATACAAAGAAGTGGATAATGATGTAAATGAATCTCTAGAACTAAATTTTGGTAAGCGGGAATTTTTGGTTTCATTATTATTTACTTGATAACCTCAAAAGGATGACATACTTATTACTAATCAAAAATATATTTTACACATTCTGACAGAATCTCAGTCGAATACCGCAGACATGGATGATGATTATAATTTACGATCTGAAGATGAGTCAGTATGTTTTTTAATATTTATAGTTTGTTGTCATATATATGGTAGTATATGCCTCTCATATGCAAATAATTGTTGGGAAATCTTATGCCTTTGCTGATTTCAAAAAATTGAAAATAATTGGGCTTGGTTTATATCATATATCATGTTATTGTCAAGGGAGAGTATCAACTATTGAGTGCTATTTGGTAGCCAATCTTGGCGAGTAGTGATACAATGCACACCGGTGTTTAGAATAATAATATTTTATTAAAAAGTTACTGTTCATTATTATTTTTAAATATTATTTTATATTAAATAATACACCGGCGTGCTACTGTTCATGCACGCTGGTTGTATTTGTATCACTGCTCAATCTTGGCAGGCAGTAGCTGAAGTGGTTTCATATCAAATTTGTTATTATTTGATTTAGAAAGAATATACTTAGGAAAGGGTGGACGGCAAAGTTGGCTACAGAAGGCCATGGCTGTTATATGCATGCTTTTTGTCTATAGTGAAGTAAAATTGTAAGATGATCTTCCACGTGAGTAATTCTATTAGTCCCTCTTGTGTCCCTCAAAAAATGAGGTGGCTTTTAAAATCATTATTTTATCAAAATTCAATAATGTTCAATCACAAGTTTAATGGTGATTTTAAGAGCCATATCATCCTTGGAGGGACATAAGAGTGACATAAGAGGGATTTGTAGCATTACTCTCTTCCACATATTAGATAAAATAGTAGGATGATCTTAAGCATGTCTTGGAAGATAGTGGAATATATAGGATTGGAAAGTAGTGCAGATCAATGGAATTCAGTCATTGTCATGGTCCCTGTATGTGCCTGCTTAACGAAGCAGCTAAAGGAACACAGATTTCTGATGGGAAATTTCAAATGACAACTTAATAGAAAAGGAGGAATAAAAAGAAGATAGGATGTTGAACACAATAAGGGGACAAGTGTTTTTGATAAGTAAACCAATTTCATTGAAGGCGTAAGGTGCCCCTAGGTATACATGAAGTATACAAAAGGAACCTCCTAGAAAGAGCAAAACGAACAAGGAAGTCAGTTATAGATAATCAATAGAGGAGCCACAAATGCCGCCATTCAAAGATACAATGTTTCGTAAAATTAAAATAAAATTCCCCCTAGCATCCTCTCTCTGTCCTCAAAGTTTTTATCATTCATTTCCTTCCATAAACACCAAAACAAGTGCGGAGGCACCATTTTCTATACCACAACACTCTTTGGCCTGCCAAAGGACCACCAATAGTCAAACAGATCAAAACACGTCTAGGCATAACTTAGGACATCCCAAAACGATTGAAACGAGCACTCCAAATGGCGGAAGCCACATTGCAGTGAAGAAGAAGGTGGTCCACAATTTCTCAATTCCTCTTGCACATGCAACATTTGTCCATCACGATGATGTGCTGCCTCTTGATACTATCAAAGGTGAGGATATTGTCTAGCGCCGCTGACTATGCAAAAAAGGCCACCTCTGAAGGAGCTCGATTCCACCAAACACTCTTCTAGGGGAAGCAACTACCTTCAAGAGAAGTTAGAGGGCAATAGAAGGATTTGACCTTTGAAAAATCCTCTTTTGGAAGGAGCCCACCTCAGCTGATCTTCACATCCTCTTCTCACACTAACTGAATGTAACATCTGGTAAAAAAGAAGCAAAGACACTCACCTCCCACTCATGCGCCGCTCTGGCAAACCCATTAAGGAGACAAGTATAACCCTCTTTTGCTGATGGTTATAACTTATAGTTGCAGGCTTGCAGCATCATATTTCATAGGTGTGATTTATAATGTTGTGGTGAAGGTTATACCTCTGAAAGTTCAATTATCATGTTGTTGATTCGGTTACCTGCATTTGTATATTCCCAAATATACAACTTCTTTTGCACACAAGTCTGTATTGTAGCCTTCTCTTCATTTATATTCTTAAAGATTGGATGCCATTGCAGTTTTGCACCTTATGTGATTTCCATAGATCTGTATCATTGATATCCTATGTTTTCTGTTCTTTTGGTTTGTTAGTTTTTGGATGCTTAGAATTCTTTTCTACATAATGTTACTGTTTTAGGAAGATGATGAGCACATGATGGAGGAAGATGAGGCCCTTATAACTGAAGAGGAAAGGCAAGAAGAATTGGCAGCTTTGCACAGTGAAGTAGATCTTCCACTTGAGGAGCTTCTCAAACGTTATGCTGTGAACAAAGGTGATTTTTCATCATGATTTAAATTTGGTTTTTCATAATGGTCTATTTGGGTCTCCTAATGGAGTGACCACAAATTTGAAGCAGATCTACATCTACACAAAAGCAAGCTAGGTAATTATTGGCTTGCATTCCCCCAGCTACCCTTCTTCTATCCCTCCCAAAGCCCTCGATGAGACATGATCGTGTTTGTAAAGATGGACCACCACACTTCCTTTAGGCACTTACCAGATTGCAAGAGTTTTCAGGGTCAAGCCTTGGCCTTGGGTGACTAGCTCTTGGGTTTTCTCAAACAACCCCATGAAACTGGAGTTTTCATTGCACTACTCTCCCTACCACACTTAGAGGCACTTTCCAGATTGCTAGAGTTTTCAGGGTCAAGACTTGGCCTTGGGTGGCTAGTTTTTGGGTTTTGTCAAACTACCTAACGAAACTGGTGTTTGCATTGCACTACTCCCTTCATGCTATCCTCCATGATATATATTTTTCATGCAATAAAAATTACTTATATATATTTAACCATAACGATGTAGCAAAAAATTACTGGTAATAGATCTCTTGCTGTCCCTAATGTTGGCTTAGTGGACAATTTCCTTTTTAATTTAGCACATGATAAATTTTGATCAATATGAGCAGATTTAGTTGGCGGAGAAAGCAGTCCAGAAAATGATGAAGACAAGGCCAAGCCTCGGAGCAGAGAAAGCACTCCAGAAACGGATGGAGATAGGGCTGAACCAACACCCATGGGGGAAGATCATGGAAACGGTAAGTAGCAGTTAATAAACTGTTATCTTCTGAAATACATGACTGTCTCTAATGTGGCTGTGGGGCTGGGCGTTAAATGTGCTGTAGGCGAAGGAAATGATCTTTCTGCTCTCAGTGAGATTGACAGAACCAACTCAGTCATAGCCACTGGTCGTCGTTGTGTAAGTTGTATGTGTTTGTGGTTGTGACTAGTGAATTGTGAAGCAAGATAAGACCTCAACTTAATACCTAATTTCTAATTACAGGGTGAAAGTAATGGTGACTTGCCCGTTTTAGAAAACCATCTATTAGGAAGTGAGACATATCAAGCTAGTGATCTGTCAAAAGTTGCTGGGGAGTCGGCCAAACATCATGTGCTATATGATTTTAGTGATGAACAGGTAACAATAGAAGTTTTTATGTTTTATTTTCCTTTTTAATTTTTAATAAAATTATAGGGTATATTTTGCAAAAGGGCTTCATCAGATTTTGTGGATTAGACTGAAATTTATATGAGATTCAATTAAAATCATGGTTCTAGCTCTGATTATTGTTACGGTGTAATTGCAATTATTCATGTTTCCTGATCTCATTATGTGCAAATTTTGGATTTCTTACATCATATTGTAGAAAATTCTTTATTTTCAATTAATGTACTTTTGTCTCAATGTTGTCACATAAGCGTGCAAATTATTTATGTTGACAAATGTACATGTATTTAGTATGTACATGTAACATAGTGTGCATTTTTTTTTTTACATTAGTTGTGATACACCTTCCTTTTGGTACAACTTTTGTGTGTGAAGAAAAAGAAACAAAGAGATATGTGCCATGTGCATTAAAGTATTAAACTACTTTTTTTTTTTTTTTTGGTTAGTTAATTTTATATAGACTAGCAAGAAACTGATGGACAGGAATATGTAGGAGTTGAATATTAAGTGTAAAAGTTGGAGTAAGAACATTTAGTAAAAAATCATTGACATTTAAATGGATTCTGACGTGATGTTTCATTTTCTATGGTGTGCCAATTTAATTTTAGGTTTTTTTTTTTTTTTTTAATATTAAATGTTCAACCACTAGTTGTTTCAAAAGCTGATTGAAAATAATAGTGAATTTAATTATTTAATTAATATTCTCACACTTTGTTTTTCACATGTTGGCTTAGACCCAACACATGAAAATATTTAACCAACTGAAATTAGGGGGTGGGGAGGGTGGTGAAGTCAAGGAATTCATGAAAAAAAAAAGTATGGAGTCAAGGAACTTGGGACTATTACTTTGGTACAATGTTAAATTACCAATTATCCCAAAACTTTAACTAATGGAAAATAGTGAATTTAATTATTTAATTAATATTCGATTATCAAACATATGTCATATTGCAATGCAATGCATAACCACAGTTGGTGAAATGTATGACTTCCAAATATCTGTTTTTTGAATCTATTAATTTATTATTTTTAATAATATAATGGTTCCATGGATTTGTTTTTTTGTGTTATTTTTTATTAATATCAAAACTAAATGCCACAATTTTTTCGTCCCCTATATTATTTTGTTTTATGTTTTTTCTTTTAATAAATATTTATAAAATCAATATCACGTTCTTATGCTGTTTGCCTGACATTTGTCTCAAATTATGTAGGAAGATGCTGACTTTGTTATTGCTGCTGGGGAAGAAAAGGTACTGAATAAAGTGAAGCATGCTTCTTATCATCTTCCACAGGTTTCTGTTTCTGGTGTCCTTTGTTATACAGGAGGCATGCTCTTTTTATTATAAGGATATCGGACAATTCCATTGTTGAGACTTTGATGTCAAACAAGTTGCTGCTACAGATACATGTTGTCAAAAATGCTTTAAAGAATTCTCTGCGCGCTGTAGTATTATTATTTTTAAGTTCTCTCGTCGATCATTACATTACTTATCCAAAAAAAAAAAAAGAAAGTTCTCTCGTCGATCATTGAGCTTTACTAAATATTCTGTGATTTGTTTTGTCTTAAGTTTTTTCATTTCTGTTGATATTGTCAGAATCTATAAACTTGTGGTTGTGCTATAGCATGTTATTTGATCAAAGGCACAAGTTCATGCTTAAATAACATTACATTTTGTAACTTAAGGGGATTCCCATCATTGTTGAGTGGTTGAATAAGTAGGTTGGGGATGTGGTTCCATTGATATGGGAAGCTTTTTTATGCTGTAAACAGCAGATGAGGCCAGGAGAGATGTTGTGACCATTTATCCCTAGATTCTACTTGAAAACGATGGTTTCAATTATATATATGCAAGGTGCAAACCTGTGTTTGGGTTATTCTAAGTCTCTGGTCTGAAAGTGACAATAAGCTAAACAGTAGTTGCTAGGCTGCTAGGTCTCCCCAACTCATACTGCCCCTTGTACTGTAAACAACAGTCTTGCTGGCGTGCTTGGGTGGCGCAGTCCGTGCGATGGGTTATGTCCTGGTCGTTGGCTATAGTGCGGGGTGGATTCTGCTGGGCTGGCTGTGGGATCTTCTGCAAGAGGAGTGTTTGGTTGGTTTTGTGTGGTTGATGAAATGTCCTGTGGTCGACTGAAACAAAGATGGTGCAGGGGTGCAACGAAATTGTTCTGGCGTTGGAATCGCTGTTTAAACACGGCGGTGATTGCTCGATTGTTACGGAAAATAATCGAATCTTCTCTGATACCAATTATGCGAGACAAACAATAAACACACAACTCGCATGGTGAAATTATGGAAAGTAGGGGAAAGAAGCTAAAAGTATGGAGAGAGAGAATAGAAAGAAGAACCTAGGGGAAGAAGAGAGGGGAAAGAGAGCGAAAGAATGTGGGTGGGGGGGGAAGAATGGGAGAGAAGAGAATCAACTTCTCATAAATTTTATTCCATGAAACTGCTTCTGTTGAAGCACCAAAGACATTTAAGTAGACTAATGACTAAATCCATGGGCAACGCCCATTTATTGACTTGCCTAACATAATCTAGTGCGATCATCTACTTAGTGAATTACCAAAAACAGGACTATTGGCTCTTAAAATTACACAAAACATAAAATTAAATATTAATAACTCAGTCAACAATAAGACTTGATTAACTTCTTATATTGCATCCCCCCCTCCCGGCACACAAATAGACCCATCATAAAAGTCCTTTGATACCAACCACAAGGAGGCTAGCTTGGCACCTTCTAAGGGTTGCTCTCTTGTGAAGCTTTTATTTTAAGTGATTTGTTTTATTTTTTTTTTTGAAAAAAATAAAAAAAAAAGTGATTTGTTTTATTGATGTCATGGGCATCCCCCTTTTTCTTTTCTTTTCTGATTTTTTTTCATTTTGATTTTGGTATTTATTCCTCATTAATACGTTCTTGATGTGTTCTGCTCATGAAAGTTTAAGTTGTGAACGTAAGATTAACCATTCAAATAAACTTCTCCTTAAAGCATCTTTTACTAGTTATCCTATGATGTAGTTGTCTTCATGGGTTCAGTTGTCGTCCATAAATTGTCAGAGTTCTCATTGTTTGTGAGCACTTGGTTCATACAGCAAGACCAGTGTGATATATATTTCTTATTTATGACCTATTGATTTGAGCACACAACATTCATGAAGTACATGTCGCTTCAACTACCTGGTCTATACATCAAGAGCTAAAGTATTGAAGGAGGATTCATGCGGCATTTGCAAAGTAGTTTTCTTACTTCCACTTGTAAAGTTGTTGATTTGATGTACAAAAACCTTAAACGGGTTGTCATAGTATTTGAATGTCTTTTGTGGCCAATTTTTTCATTGTCATTCATATCCTGGGTTTTCACATTGTTTATTGGAATTTAGGTGTAGACATCATGAATGATTTACTTCCCCAAAAACGCTAGGAGGCTCTCATCCTTTAAACCTTGAGTCTTTAAGCCATTGAATACTGTTTTTAATGATCTTAATACTGGTTATTGTTGTTATGGAGGCTTAAGTAGAATGATTTATGCGGGAAGTCCTCGTGTTGCACCCGCCGTTTATGTGGTGCCTATGGTCCGAATGGAACAAGAGATATTTTGACGACACTGAAGGTAGTAGGGAGGACTTGTTACACTCCTTTTTTACTACCCTTTTCACTTGGGTGGCAGCTTGGCTTGCCCCCAGGATGATTTCTTATTTTGACTTTCCTTCTCTTTTCTCTAGTCCCCTTTGGGCGTTCTCTTGTATACTTCTTGTGTACTAGGGTTGCGCCCCTCTGCGCGTTTGCAATATAACATTACTTATCCAAAAAAGTAGGATGATTTATGCTTTAACGAATAGGGGTCTATTATCAGGTTTTTCAGTGAGATCTAGGCATGTTGGTGCCTTCTACATTTCCCACCTTTTGTTTATGGACAATACTTTGATTTTTTGCGAGGCAAATCCAGATCATTTTTGTAACTTGCGTTGCTTGTTCTTATGCTTTGAAGCGGTATGAGGTTTGAGGATTAATCTGGCTGAATTAGAGTTTGTCCTTTTGGCAACGTTATTAATGTGAAAGTTCTGGTCAGCATCTTGGGTTGCAGGATTTCTTCCCTTCCGAAGACATATCTAGGCCTTTTGCTTGGAGCTTCATTTAAAGCCGAATCTATATCTAATGGCATTGTTGAGACGTTTGGTTGGTGGAAGATGATGTATTTGTCTAAGGGTGGGTGGGATACCTTGATTAAAAGTAATTTATTTAATTTTGCTTACTTCTTGTCTCTATTTTCCCTCCTGGTTGGTGTTGCCAACCACATAGAGAAGTTGCAGCAAAACTTTTTGTGGGGTGGTATCGATGAAGAGTTCAAATTCCATTTGGTTCCCTGGCGTAAGGTTGTTCTCTGATCTCAGAAGGAGGGTTGAGGTTTGTAATTTACCTTTGTTCAATTGAGCTCTTTTGGGGAAGTGACTTTGGTGTTATATTTATGAGAGAGAAGCTTTGTGGAGCATTGTAATGGATGCTAAATATCGTAGTGCGTGGGGTGGATAGTGTTCTAATGTGGTTTACGGGTCATATGGGTGTGGCCATGGAAGAATATCAGGAGGGGTTGGGGGGAGTTCTCTAGTCATACTAGATTTAAGGTTTGTGATGGCTTTAATATTAAGTTTTGACAACCTGCCTTCGAAGTATTTGGGGCTGCCGCTGGGGGCTTCGTTCAAGCTAAAAACTATGTGGGTGGAGTTGGAAGAGTTGATGGCAAGGCGGTTGGCTCCTTGGAAAAGGTTGTATCTTTCCAAGGGAGGCAGGGTTACGTTAATAAAAAGCACCTTATCGAACTTGCCTACATATATGTTGTCTTTGTTCCCCATCCCTGCTCAAGTGGCGAAGCGTATTAAGAAGATTCAATGGGACTTTCTATGAGGGGGGTTGAATGATGAGGCAAAGATGCATTTTGTTAAATGGGTTAAGGTGTGCTCTCCCATTGATGAGGGTGGATTGGGAATTTGGAATGTGAGGAGGTTTAATCAAGCTCTCTTGGGTAAGTAGTTGTGGCGTTTTGCTCATGAGGAGAGGGCTTGGAGGAGGTTGATCTTGGTGGCTAAGTATGGGGCAGATTGGGGGGGTTGGCACTCAGGGGAAATTCCTGGTCCTCATGGGGTGGGCCTTTGGAAATTCATTTGTAAGTGGTGGCAAATTTTTAGGAGCCATTTCCGTTTTGATCTTGGTGAGGACTCTAAGATTCGCTTTTGGGATAATGTTTGGTGTGGGGATAGAGCCCTCAAAGAGGCATTTCCCTGGTATGTTCATCATTGCTAGTGCCAAGGAGGCATCCATTGCGGATAATGTGGAGCGGTCAAATGGTACTTTACAATGGAACATTCAATTTTCTTGGCTGGTTCATGATTGGGAGGTGGAGGTTGTGGTATTGTTCTATAGATGTTTGTATTCGAGTAAGTTGAGAGGGGTTGGGGAAGACAAGTTTTGGTGGGTGCCTTCTCACAAGGGGTCATTTGAGGTTAAGTCATTCTATCGGGTTCTCTCGTCCTTTGGGTCTCACTCCTTTCCTTGGAAAAGCATTTGGAGGTTTAAGGCTCCTCCTAAAGTGGCCTTTTTGCTTGGATGGCTGCTCGGGGTAAGATCCTAATTTTGGACAATCTCAGGAGGAGGGGAATGGTTGTGGTTAACAGATGCTGGTTATGCGAGTCGGATGATCATCTTCTTCTACATTGTGGGGCAGCAAGTGCTTTGTGGAATGAAGTTTTTTGCCCGGTTTGGTTTATGCTGGGTTACGCCTAGCTTGGTCAAGGAGGTTTTTGCTAGCTGGTGGTCGAGTGGTCGAACAAGGAGCGCTGCTGTTTGGAAAATGGTTCCTCTTTGTATTATGTGGCGTATTTGGAGGGAGTGCAATGATAGATGTTTTGAGGACTCCTCGAGGTCTAGTAAGTCCTTCATTTTTTTCTTTTTACCCTTTTCATATGGACAGCGGGCTGGCTTGCCCCACGGGTGATTAGTTTTGATGATTGTCTCTCTTTCTTCTCCTCTCCTACTAGCCCTTTTTGTATACTTCCTGTGTATTAAGGGTTGCGTCCCTCTGCACTTTTGATATATTCTACTTACTTATCAAAAAAATATATATATATATTAGGTTCTGACATGATGTGTTTGGGGATCAGATCTTCAAGGCAGCTTTTCCGAACTTGTTTAGTTTGGCTTGATATAAGGATGCCTCCGTGGCAGACTATTTGGTGCTTTTGAGTGACTCTTATCAGTGGAATATTAATTTTCTCAACGTGGCTCATAATTGGGAGGTGAATCTCTTTACCTCGTTCTTTAATTTGTTGTGTTCCATCAAATTGAGACAGGGTGGTGAAGACAAACTTTACTGGGTACCTTCCAAGAGAGGGTTGTTTGATGTCTGATCTTACTACAATTTTCTTGTTTCCCATGACAACTCTCTTTTTCCTTGGAGGAATATTTGGCAGAATAAGGCTCATTTGAGAGTGCTATTCTTTGTTTGACCGGCTACCCTGGGGAAGATCCTAACCATGGATAATCTTAGAAAGTGGCATCTCATCGTGGTTGAATGGTGCTGTATAAGTAAGAAGAGTGGGGAGTTAGTGGTCCACCTTTTACTCTATTGAGATGTTTAGTGCCCTTTGGAATACATTTTCTTAGCCTTGTGGGTTGGCTTGGGTTATGCCTAATCGAGTAGAAGACCTTTTTGCCTGCTGGAAAGGCAATGTGGTAGGCTTTGGAATGTTGTTATGTGGAAGATGGTCCCCATCGTGCCTTATGTGGTGTCCTTAGAGGGAAAGAAATGATCAATGTTTTGAAGACCATGAAGACCATGAACGGATGATGGAGGATTTAAAGGATTTTTTTTCTTTTTCTTTTTTACCTATGGACAGCTACCTTTGACTCAAATATTTCTATTTTTCATGTTTTTCTTGAGTTTTTTTCTTCTTTTAGTTAAGTGTTTCTCTTGTAAACTTCTTGTGTATTTACCACGGGTTGCACCTATTGCACTTTTTAATAAATTGCGTTTGGTTATGAAAAAAAAAAAAGTGATGTAAGTTGCAGAAATTTAATTGTTGACAAATCATGGCGAGGAGCGGTTTCTTATTTTCAAGTGAAGTTACTGGTAATCTGTGGTCGTGCTTACTTTAGTTGGAATTAGGTTCAAAGTGGCTGAATGATTGCCTGACTTAAATTTAAGTTATACTCGTGATTTCGAGTTGCCATGCCCATTTCTTATTTAACTTCGATGTCCAGGATGATGAGACAACCTTGGTAGAGGAGGAGGAACTAGCAAAAACAGATTCAGGCAGTCCCATGGATGAGGTAAAGAGCAAGCCAAGCTATTTTTTGTCTGTCAACTTTGAATATCCTGGGCTAAAAGTTTCAGGGTTCTTTGCTTCTTTATCCTTAAGATTTTTGTCCAGCCTGTTGATTGCTACCATGTTTTTGGTTTTTTCCCTTAATTAATACCTTGTGAATGATTCTGCTATTTTGCAGATTGCATTACTGCAAGAGGAGAGTGAAATACCTGTAGAAGAATTGCTTGCAAGGTATAAAAAGGTAGGTTAAATGTCTGCTTCTGCCTATTTTGTGGGTGGTTTGCGTTATGTTCTGATTTTGTTCTGTTATCAACATCTGTTTATTAGGGCTTCAATGACAACGAACTTACAGACGAGGAATCCGACTATGCGTCTGCTTTATCAGACAATCTTGTGGATTCTCCAGCCCATGAAGACATTGAACTTGAGCAGCAAGCAATGTCTATGGATGAAGACGTTGAAACTGGTGAAGTTGCGCATTCTCCTGCAGAAGAGCAGCAAGCAGGACCAGATGAGAAAACAGAAGAAGGGATGGAAAATGAGAATAGAATTGCTGATGCAGCAGCAGCTGCAAGATCAGCACAGCCGACAGGGAACACCTTTTCCACAACTAAAGTGCGTACTAAGTTCCCATTTCTTCTGAAGCTTCCTCTTCGTGAGTATCAACATATTGGTTTGGATTGGCTTGTTACAATGTATGAGAAAAGACTGAATGGGATTCTGGCCGATGAAATGGGGCTCGGAAAGACAATTATGACAATTGCGCTGCTTGCACACCTAGCGTGTGAAAAGGGAATATGGGGCCCTCATCTCATTGTCGTCCCCACGAGTGTCATGCTTAATTGGGAGACTGAATTTCTGAAATGGTGTCCTGCTTTTAAAATTTTGACTTATTTTGGAAGTGCAAAAGAACGCAAATTTAAAAGGCAAGGTTGGTTGAAACAAAACTCGTTTCATGTATGCATAACGACCTACAGACTGGTTATTCAAGATTCAAAAGTTTTCAAGCGTAAGAAGTGGAAATACTTGATCTTAGATGAGGCTCATTTGATTAAAAATTGGAAGTCACAAAGATGGCAAACTCTTTTAAACTTCAATTCTAAACGACGTATTTTATTAACTGGGACACCTCTGCAGAATGATCTCATGGAACTCTGGTCTCTAATGCATTTTTTGATGCCCCACATCTTTCAATCTCATCAGGAATTCAAGGATTGGTTCAGTAATCCAATATCAGGAATGGTTGAGGGACAAGAGAAAGTAAATAAAGAAGTTGTTGATCGTCTTCATAATGTCCTTCGTCCTTTTATACTGCGTCGGTTGAAACGAGATGTGGAGAAGCAGCTCCCTATGAAACATGAACATGTCATTTACTGCAGACTATCAAAGAGGCAGCGTAACTTGTATGAAGATTTTATTGCTAGCTCGGAAACACAAGCTACTCTTGCCAGTGCGAACTTTTTTGGGATGATTAGCGTTATCATGCAACTTCGCAAAGTTTGTAATCATCCTGACTTATTTGAGGGTCGACCAATTGTCAGTTCTTTTGATATGGGTGGTATTGAAGCCCAATTGAGTTCATCTGTTTGTTCAATGCTTTCACCAGGTCCATTTTCTAATGTAGACCTTAGGGGTTTGGGACTTTTATTTACTCATCTTGATTTTTGCATGACTTCTTGGGAGAGTGATGAAGTGAAAGCCCTAGCTACCCCTTCAAGTTTAATCAAGGAGCGCGCTGACTTGCATAACATTGAAGAAATTGGGCCAGGATTTAAGCATCGAAAAAAGTTGCATGGGACCAATATTTTTGAAGAGATCAGCAAGGCAATCATGGAGGAGAGACTAAGAGAAGCAAAGCAACGGGCAGCAGCTATAGCATGGTGGAATTCCTTGAGGTGTGAGAAAAAACCCATATACTCAACAACACTAAGGAAAACTGTTAGTGTAGAGCATCCTGTTTATGATATTCATCATCTGAAGGCCAACCCTTTGTCCTACTTGTACTCCTCGAAGCTCGCGGACATTGTCCTCTCACCAGTGGAACGCTTCCAGAGAATGTTGAATCTTGTTGAAAGCTTCATGTTTGCAATACCAGCTGCACGGGCCCCAGCACCTGTTTTCTGGTGCAGTAAATCTGGGACTTCTGTGTTTCTGCACCCAACTTATAAGCAAAACTGTTCTGAAATATTATCACCACTTCTGTCACCTACCAGACCTGCAATTGTCCGGAGGCAAGTGTATTTCCCAGACAGGCGACTTATACAATTTGACTGTGGTAAATTGCAGCAGCTTGCAATTTTGCTCAGAAAATTAAAATCAGAAGGCCATCGAGCATTAATATTCACCCAGATGACAAAGATGCTTGATCTCTTGGAGGCTTTCATCAATTTGTATGGTTACACTTACATGCGTTTAGATGGATCGACTCAGCCAGAGGAGAGGCAGACCTTAATGCAACGCTTTAACACAAATCCAAAGATCTTTCTTTTCATCTTATCAACTCGTAGTGGGGGTGTTGGTATCAACCTAGTTGGGGCAGATACAGTTATTTTTTATGATAGTGACTGGAATCCTGCTATGGATATGCAAGCTCAGGATCGATGCCACCGGATAGGACAGACACGTGAAGTTCATATATATCGGTTAATCAGTGAGAGCACAATTGAAGAGAACATTTTAAAGAAAGCAAATCAGAAGCGTGCTCTTGATGATCTAGTTATACAAAGTGGAGGCTACAACACTGAATTCTTCAAAAAGCTAGATCCTATGGAACTTTTCTCCGGCCATAGAACACTTCAAATCAAGAATTTGCCGAAGGAAAAGATTAACAACAATGGAAATGAGGTTTCTGTATCTAATGCAGATGTGGAGGCTGCTTTGAAATATGCAGAAGATGAAGCAGATTACATGGCATTGAAGAAAGTCGAAGAAGAAGAAGCTGTCGAGAACCAGGAGTTTACAGAAGAAGCCATTGGGAGGTTGGAAGACGATGAATTTGCAAATGAAGATGATCCAAAGGTTGATGAGCCTGTAGATCAGGGTGGCTGTATCTCAACTTCTATTAAAGAAACTGGAGTGATTTCGAATGGGAGTAATCCTAATGAAGATAGAGCTCCTGCTGTTGCTGGCAAAGAAGATGATGTTGATATGCTGGCTGATGTCAAACAAATGGCTGCAGCAGCAGCAGCCGCTGGACAAGCAATCTCATCCTTTGAGAATCAGCTACGTCCAATAGATCGATATGCAATTCGATTTCTGGAAGTCTGGGATCCCATTATTGACAAGGCAGCAGTGGAATCTCAAGCTAGGTTTGAGGAGACAGAGTGGGAACTGGACCGCATTGAGAGGTATAAGGAGGAAATGGAAGCTGAGATTGACGAAGATGAGGAACCCCTTGTATATGAGAGTAAGTGCCCCTTTATTATTATTTTTTTTTTGTCCTCAATTGGCTGGCTCAAAGTGGCTTCTATTTGGTCCTTACTTTTTGCAACTGAATTTTTCAGTTAATTTTCAAAACCTTTGCATATGTTCCCTCTCTCTCCCTCCTCCCCCTTCCCCTCCAACCTAAAAAGGAAAAAAGAAGAGACTCTATGTGTAAGTACGAAACAAAAATGCTTTACATTGATTTGGCCTTCTGTTGTATTGAACTTGCAATATTGTTAGTGAAGCTTTACTGCCACTTGGTGGTAAAATAATATGAAGAATGGCCAGAGAATTTTATAGTTGTGTTGAACCTATTACGCCATGATAGTGTGTCATATCTATTAACTCAGTGATCTCTAGTAGATTTGCATGGTTTGTGTTATTGAGACTAACCTCGAGGACTGTTTACTTGTATTAGGATGGGATGCTGATTTTGCAACCGAGGCATATCGACAGGAAGTTGAGGCCTTGGCTCAACACCAGGTTCGTAATAGAAACTTCATGTTGCATACTCTTCAGTGGACGTATTTCAATTCAACTTCTTGGTTTTTCTTTTTCTTTTTTGTTACAGCTGATGGAGGAACTGGAGTGTGAAGCAAAGGAGAAGGAAGCTGCAGAGGATGATAATGGTGATTCTATGAAGTAAGACAACACTATTGTCACTGAGATAATGATAGGCTGACAAGTTTGTTATTTCTTATTTTGGGGAAAATTTCTAGAATCATACTAGGGCAATTAGTAGATGAACTGACTATATTTATTTTTATTTTTTAAATTTATTTCTGGCTCTGTAGAGTAACTGAAAAACTATGGTGAGAAGCTAATTTTCTGGTTTTATCACAACCCCATTAAAATAGTTGATTTGAAAAATTGTCATTTCCTCTTGTTCCTAAAATGCTTGTTTGTCATTATAATGAAACTAATATTAGCTCTAAATGTTCGCCCAACACTAGTGATGCTATGGCAGCCCTTCTTGCTGTGTCTTTGGCTTCCTCTCTCAAATTTAAAAATTTTATCCTAGAAGGAGACTCATTGGTTGTCACTTTAGCTCTACTCAATCCTAGTTTCTCTCAAGATTGGCGTATCTCTCCCATTATATTAGAGACGCTTGACTCTATCCTCACTTCTTCTTCTTGGAGAGTTCAGAAAGTTAATAAAAGTGCAAACTTTTGTGCCCACTTAGTGGCACATTGGGCTGCAACCAGATTTTCATCTGGTAGCATTCCCATTGCTTTGCCTCCACCTCCCTCTGTTTGGATTGTTAGTGGAAAGGATCCTCCCTCTTTGATCTTGGTTTGTTAATTTTAGGCTTGTTTAGTTTCTTAGTTGTTTTTGGTTTCTTTATTCCTGTTTGTTGTTTAGTGTACTTGCAAAAAAAGAAAAGAAACTAATATTGGAACTTGACTTGAGTATTGACTGTCCTTAAGTAGAAGGGATCAATTATGGATCTCACCAGCTTAACATTAGACAGTCATTTCGGTATCTATGGTTCATAGTCATGGTTTATTTCATAGAAATTGACCAATTCCTTCATAATAGGGATAGTGACAATGGTCTTGGTGTTGTACACAATTGAAAGTCATCTGAGATGTTGACTTTAAAATAGAATGCTTATTCGAAGAGTTTGCAAAATTATCCCCATTAGCCAAACACTGAAAGTATTTTCTTAAATCAGTTACTTGTTGAGCAAATCTAGAAATTTTATTTATTAATCCAAGTAAAACGGATGTCAGCTCTAACTCAAATGATACTTCCTCCCCCATAAATGGAGTGAAAGGTGAAATCATAGGCGTGAGACTTAAAGTTTGATCATTGTGTTGTAGTATCCTTAATGTGGGAATGTGAATGGTCCTTTTTTGTATTGGTATTGGACGTTCAATGACTAATCTATTTCTGTTTGCAGGAATGTAATGTCAAGTGATCCTAAACCCAAGTCTAAAAAGAAGCCGAAGAAAGCCAAGTTCAAATCTCTGAAGAAAGGATCTTTAGCGTCTGAATTGAAACCTGTGAAGGACGAGGCACCAACAGAACCTATGTCAACAGATGATGAGATTCTTTTTCACGAGAATTTCACCTCTTCAGATATTGTTTCACCAATTTCAAGTGTGCAGAAAAAACGTAAAAAGGCTGAATCTACACTTGATGGTGAAGACGAAAAGACTTCGAAAAAGAAATCTAAGAAACTTAAGAAGCCTTGCCCTGAAAAATGTTCTTTAGATTTAGATTCGAACTTGTCAGGTGTGCAGCATGATGAACCTATAGATTCAAAACCATGTGAGAGTGTGGTGGATATTGAGCAAAGACCAGCAAGCAGGAGCAGGATGGGAGGAAAAGTATCCATTACTACCATGCCAGTAAAGCGGGTTTTAATGATAAAACCAGAGAAACTAAAGAAGGCAAACATTTGGTCAAGGGAGTGTGTTCCATCTGCTGATTTTTGGTTGCCACAGGAGGATGCAATATTATGTGCTGTTGTACATGAATATGGCCCTCATTGGAGCTTGGTTAGTGAGACTCTGTATGGGATGGTTGCCGGTGGGTATTATCGGGGAAGATATCGCCATCCTGTTCATTGTTGTGAGAGGTTTAGAGAACTCATCCAGAGATACGTTTTGTCTGCACCTGACAATCCTAATATTGAAAAGGTCAACAATACAGGCTCTGGAAAGGCTCTTCTCAAAGTAACAGAGGTAGGCATAAAAATTTCAAACTTCTTGTGAACCTGCTGCTTCGCACATCTGCATGCTGCAGTGTTGACTGTATGTCAATTATTTACCAGTTGGTCCACTGCAAACAAAACAAATAGAATATGTTTGATAACTCTAATTAGAATTTTTTTAATTGTCAATTTTCCTTTCTGGCAGGATAACATTCAAATGCTTTTGGATGTCGCTGCTGAACAGCCAGATAGAGAGTTACTCCTTCAGAAGCACTTTACTGCCCTGCTCTCTTCTGTCTGGAAGGTGACAGCACGTGTTGATCGCAGGCTAAGCATCTCATCACCTCGAAATGGTCTCCATCTTGGTGGAAGGTTCTTTACTTCTTCTGTTGGCCGGATTTCTCAGAATTTCATTCAGGGACATGCAGAAAGGATTAAATTCACTAATTTAGGACAGAGTAGCAAGATGGTAGCAGCTGCACTCCATGATGCCCATCATAGAAGACAAGATGAGGATGAGAGAGTTTCATTTCCCAACCAGGGGGATGACACTTCATCTGGAACTGAACAATTAGAGATAACACTGGAATTCCAGAAAGAAATGGTTGATGCCGTGGTTCCTTTGCCATCTGTTATAAGTTTATCAATATTTGGGGCAGATCCTCCTCCGTCTGTAAACAAGGATTCCGGAGAAGATAGTCATCTCAAGGCTTTCCGAAATATGGCTGAGAAGCGTTTCAGGTACCATATGGTTTACTTGTTTCATAACTTAGATTTGCCAACAACCGTTTATAATCAAAATTCCCTCTTAATGAAGAATTGACCAGAATTTATTTCTTATCCATGAAATTTATTGTCTTTAAACTGAAATATTTTCCTTTTCGTTTACTAATCAATATAGAAATTTCTTGTAGTAGTTCGCTAGGTAAGAAATTTGTTTGGTCCACAAGTTCTTGTGGAGAATTAGCTATTGAAATTCAGCATTTGCTCATTTGGCCTTTGATAGTGGAATTGTCCCCTTCACCTCTTCATTGTGTGTAATCATGGTTTCATTCCTTCGGGGTAATCTGGGACACCTAATTTTTTTTTTGGCAACACCATTTGGGGATAGAAACCCGAGAGGTCATTTTAAGTCATTGTGGCAAAAGATTATGAACTATTATATGTATGGCAACAAATATGCTGCAGTTGCTAATAGTGTATTTCCTGCTTCTCAGGACTTCTGCAAGAGCTTGTTTTGAAGATAGTCTGGGATGGGCATCCTCTGTATTCCCAACAAATGATGTCAGGTCTAGATCAGCATCAAAGTTACCATTACTGGGGAAGCACAAGCTTTCCATCTCTGACTCAATAAAGCCTTCTAAATCAAAGTTCAAAAGAACTTCAATGGAGCATGGCGAGATGCCCGACCATACTGCTGAGCCACTGCTGGGACCATTGCCAGCAGTTGCACTGAAGGATTCTAATATAAGGTTTGACTTGACTCAACCTCTCATCCCGGATGTTGGGATTGACAATGTGGAAGGTATTTTACCTTTTAGCATCGATATGGGGCTTTCAATGGAAATGGGGAGTTTTGAAGTGGTCCCACATGACTATGTTCCTGGCTTAACCTCTGGCCTGGATGATTATCCATTATTGCCGGAATATACCGACATTGGCTAGGGTTCATCCCGGAGCATGAACTAGAAGAAATCGTGACTTGGACCTCATTATTATTGGAGACCAGGGATCTTAGTGGAATCCCAGTCGGTGAATTACTGACCATCAATTCTGGGCGTTATTACTATGCCTTCGGCGGCGTATGGTATGTTGGAAGCAATTTTTTTTTTAATATTTATTATTTAAAAAAAAATCAAGAGCGATTTGGCATGTCTGCCTGCACACACGGAAGTTATGTTTTTGCAGGGGGAATGGAAGGAGGGGATCTTGGATAGGGAGTACATAATGTAACATAAAAAGTTTTGTTTTACTAGTTAGTTTCAATTTCTTGTTGGGGAATCTGTACAAATTTTGTTGGGGTTTCAATTGAAATGGTTCTGCACGCACATTTTCCCCTGGAAAAAGTCATTAATGAAAATAGAAAGTTGGTACAGCTTGGGTTGCTTTGAAATCTCTATCCTGTGCATGTGACATGTTTATGTATGACTGGGGTCGCATCTTTCTTAAAATAATGGTCGTGTTAACACTGTAAGAGGAAGGATCCCCAATTGCAGGGATCCCTTTTCTGTTAAACACATGCTTATGCATGTCGGGCGAGCAGCCGTACTACAATGACGGGGATTAAGATTCAATGCAATACTTTTTTTTGTTAGCGGTTCATTTTAAATGAATTGTTCATATCATGACAAGAAAGCCAATATATATATTTTTGAGAGGGGGCTGTAGCACCCTCAAGCCGGCTCAAGGGCATGGGGTTGGTCTGGCTACCCTCTTATGGCCGAGGGGCAGCTATCTAAGAAGTCCATTTCAAGATGTGATCTGGATCTCTGTCCTTTAGTTATTGGAGCATTATTACCATATATCTCACATCTCTGCTAACACGAATTTGATCGGATGATCTTTCTGTTCGGGTTTGGCGATGTTTTTTCCATCGAATTATGAGGAGGTTGATCTGCCAGCGTTTTGCTATGGATACAAATGTACAATGTGGTCAGTGGGTCGTTTTTGGTCTTTATAAGTTTGGGCTGCTAGGCCTGTGAACTTTGTTACAGCCTAATATACTCAAAATGTGTGCCTTACAATTTGGTTAAAGCCCATTAACGTGTTGTGGCCCAGTTAAAGAAAAAAAAAAAAAAAAAAATCAGCTACCATCCATCACAATCCACTCCTCAGAAACAGCCTTAAACCGCCACATTGATAAAAATTTGGCATGAAACCAAAGAATGAGAGTATATAGGAAATTAAATTAAAAATTAATTAAAACCACCACGTCATCATTATAAAATAAAAATATAATGAATGGCCTTTTGAATTACCAAAAGTCTCTTTCTTACCCCACTACTTAAGAAACGGTTAGGTTAGTGAAGACGAAAAGTTACTTACGCTGCAAGGATGAAGGATCCCTCACGTATGGAATTACATTTTTACCCTCTACTTTAAGTTTGTTTCTTCCTCGAAACTCAAACTTCGTCAAATTCTAGCCGTTCATTTCCTTGATCGCCTACCCATGAACGGTACAAAAATATAACCCCCCAAAAAAAAACATATATATAATATTTACAGCCGTGAAGAGCGAGAGCGAGAGAGAGAGAGATGCTAGGCGAGGAGGGAAAGCGACTCTTCAAATTCTCATTCTTGGGTTTTTGTTTTATATATTCGTGTATTTGAATTTTTAGAATTTGAATTTAGGGTTTTCTGTTGAACACCGGTCTCTGCTCTGAATTTTCCCGAGAAAGTGACAGAAAACTCCAAAATCTAAAAAGCAACGGTTATGATCATGAAACGCGAATTGGGCAGTAGTAACAGTAGCGGTACCCCCAGTGAGAGAGTTGAAGAGGCCTGTGAAGCAGGCTCCAGCGACTCTGGACCTCGGGGCGTCGCTGACCGTCGAGTCCTTCGGTCTCGGTACCTCGCCGTGAAAAGCCGCATTGGTGGTATATTTCGATTCCTATATATTTATTTATTGCCTTTTTATGGTCTCCATTTGTGTGATTTTTGGTTTTGGCGCGGGTTGGCGCCATTGGGGTTTGGTCAAATCGAATTTCGAGTTTTCTGGAGTTTTTATTTTTATATTTTATTTCTATTTCTTGGACTTCAAGAAATAGAAAAAAGGTTAAGATTATTAAGTCAATTAGCTTTAAAGATGGCGCAAATTGCACTGTTAGATTTCGATTTGTCTTTGATTATGGCCTCGAACAAGTTGCTACATTTGAATGCTTTCTCTTTTAATTTCTACAAGAAAAGGCTTAGGTTTTACTTTCTTTTTTTTTTCTCCTATTTTTCTTATGCTGATTTGTGTGTGTGTGTGTGTAATGGTTATGCAGATGAAAGCGATGATATGATAAGAGTAGATTCTGATAAGTTTCAGTCAATCATCGATGAAGTGGAAAGCTTGCATAATCTCGGTATTCTCCCTATTATTTCGTATCTTTTCTTCTTCTTCTTTTTTCTTTTTTTCTTTTTTTTTTTTAAAAAAAATTATATATTACCCAATTGTTTAGCCAATAAGCTGTAGTTCAATTGAGACACACTCCACTGCACATAGAACTGGTGTGGAATGTGAAGTTGCTAGTTAAAGACCCTTTGGGCGCATGTGTAACTTATCAATCATGAGAAGAAATTCACACAACTCTTTATCTTTGCCAATGCTTCATTGGGGCCACTTCTGTTGATTTCTATTTTCATGCTTAATTCAGAAAGTGTGGCATGTTTGGTGGCCAAAATTAAAACCTGTTTTTAAACCCTAAAAAAGGGTGAAACATGCAAGTGGGATTGGGTGGGTAATGGTATTGGTTTTGGAGGTTGGATGTTGAGCTGGTAATCACGAGTTTGTAGTGCTAGAAGTAGTGGTAAAGTGAATTGAATGAGAGCAGATGACGAGGAGGTGGTGGTGGTCTGATTGCAAGTGTGCTTCAAGTAATGGCTTGATGCAGTATAGTTTTTGTTCATTAAAAGCTTTATACCCTTTCCTGGTTTTTGCTCTTATAAAAAATGTGCCACATTTGTTGAACTTTTTGTTTTTTGTTTTCAAAACAAAAACATTAGCAAACAACTAAAAACACCGATAAAAACACAAATAATAGTTTTCACCTTTATGTCACATCGGATTTTATTTTTTTTAAGAAAAAAATAAACAAAGCATTAACAAACATACCTGTACTATTTATTCAGTTCTGAAAATTGCGCAAAAAACATGCATATTCTTTGAGAATTTTTTTGGTGTGTGGAAGAAGTGTTATGAAAAATGCATTTGATGAGCTTTGAGTGCATTTAAAATACTCCTAGATTGATTTCTTTAGATCTTGTTCTGAACAATGCTTGTCTAGTATCACAATAATTATCATTTTATATCCTTGCAAACTGGACAATTTTCCCCATTTAAGTTATCTTTTTGAATTATGGGGTTGAATCTTGCTATTTGTTTTCTTCCAAATTTATTACTTCTATGTTATTTACTTATAATAAGAATGTCAACTTTGGGGTTTTGATTTTGCCCTCTTTTTTCGGATATGACATTTCAGTACAAAAACCAAGAGAACAAGTTGCTGATGCAGAGGCTCTTTTGGATATTACAAACAGATTGGTATCTTCTGTCAAGACACATAACAGTGAAGGAATAACACCTTCAGATTTTGTAACATGTCTTCTCAGAGACTTTGGGCAGCAAAGTGAACTGGGTGGTAGCACAGAGGATTCCAGGAACACTATATTCTGGAAGGATATTGGTGTTGCAGTCTCACATGTTTTCAGGAGATGTCCAGGATGCTCTACCATGTAATAAATATAGAATTATTTTTCTTTTTAATATATTCTTTGTTCTAAATCTCACAGATAGTTCTATCTGGGAAAATGAATAATCAGATTTTTGTCATTGTTCTTCTTTCAGGATTGGGCCCCTGAACACTGAGCTGAAGCAACGGAAGAGTTTTGTCCGTAGAAAACGTGTGAGACCCGCAGAGAGTGCTCGGCCTGAAGAGGTACGCATTCTTCATCTAGATGCAGTCTTTCTTGTATTCAAGAACCTAATGATTGAAGGATTTGTTTATGTAAAGATCCTCGAGAAGTACGCCCTTTGTCCCCTCTCTTTTCTGTGGTTCACCACATTATAACTGTTATGATGCGACAGGGCTTTTGTTGCAGTAGAAAATATTTTTCTTTCTTGTATTTTGATAAGGGGAAGAGACATTTTCATTCTCAATAAAATAACATGCTCCACTTCATTTTCCTGGTTAGCGACCGTTATGTCTACATAAGATGATTTGTGTTTACTTTTTCCCACCTTGGAACTCTGACAGTTACTTAAACTTCCCTCTATCTTCGCAGTTTGGTGATGCTGTTGCACAAGAGACAACAGATACTGATAAAAATATGTCAACTATGTTTGATATCTTGAGGAAGAATAGAAGTGTCAGGCTTGAAAATCTTGTATTGAACAGAAACTCTTTTGCACAAACGGTGGAGAATTTATTTGCCCTAACATTTCTGGTTAAAGATGGGCGGGCTGAGATAAAAGTTAATGAGAAAGGCTGTCATTTTGTTTGTAAGATCCTGTTCAAATGCCACATTTTGGTGTCTGTTTGTCAGCTTAATTTCTTTTACCTTTTTCTTTTTGTATTCATCTCTTTACCCATTATTTTTTTTTTCATGTCAGCACCAAGGAATGCTCCTTCTGCAAGTGCTGTTGTCTCTGGTGATGCTGCTTACAGCCACTTTGTTTTCAGATTAGATTTTAAGGATTGGAAGGTAATTGTACTTTAGATTTCTATACTAAACTCTCATAATTGCTCTAGGAACATTTTGAACGTGTTTCTGGCATAAGCAATCATAAAAGCATTATGTAATGTCCAATTGCTAGTGTTATTGTTTTTGGTAAATTGTTTTATATGAACCTGTGCCTCTGGAATTTACAGTTGATGACTTGTTCTGTTGGGGTTGGGGAAGAGCTGATGCCGCACAGGAATCAAGCAAACATATCAAGCAATTCCGAAGTAGATCCACCATCTGGAGAATCTCAAGCACCAGTCTCTACAGCGCCTATATGGAAGTTGTGTAGGAATCGTGGCCGGGTTTTACAAGAACAGTCAGTTGTGGAAGACTCACCACAGGGCGACCATGTTGAAGAAAGAACTGCTGCGATTCGAAAGAAGCGTAGGACTTTAAAATGGTCGGATGCAGAATTTTCAGTAGCATCGTAACTTTTTTCTAGCTGAAACTTAGGATTTGCTTGTAAATTTTGTATTTTTCGACAAGTAATTAATCCAAGGGAAGGGGAAGGGGAGATTTTGGTTTTAAGTTAGAGTCATTCAGCTCTGTATATCATAGAAATATATCAATCCATTAGTGTGTATATCCTAGAAATATAATCATTCCGGTCCCTTCCCATGTGCTTGCCTCTGGCATATTTTGTGGGCTTCTTTTTGACACAATAAATTCTCAATAGTCATTCTTTTTACCCTTGTTTCCTTATTTCGTTATACGGATTCATCAACTTTTCTCCAAAAAAATTATCATTAAAAAAAATATATCATCAAAACATTTTTACTTTTTTCACTTTTTATATCATATTATTTATTTTTTATTACTATTTAAATAAAAAATTACTACAAAATATTATTTACTTAAAAAAAAAATTGCACTTTTTCATACACAAAAATTTAAAAACATTAATTCACGTCAGCTGCAGCAAAAAATTTAAAAACATCAATTCACGTCAGCTGCGTATCTATAGCAAAAAGGTTTGCCAAAATGGACCAATGAATTCAATCTCTTTATTTCTTCTTCTATTTGCCAATTGCCATGATTCTCTCTCTGTGTTCACTTTAATAGTAGCTAATAGTAGTTGTAGCAATCTTTGGTACTAAAAGTCTAAAAGTGCTCATAACATCCACGAAACAGTATTAGTTGTTGTCAATGAAGAACTTACCTTCAACCTACCATTACCTACCCTTTCGGCCTTTTGGGGGTGTTTTTTGTTTTAAATTTTGAATGAGTGCTTTTTGGCAATGCCCTATATTGATAGCCCAGTGAGTTTGATGTCACGTTGTGTGTCATCCATAGCAGTCATTCTTTTTTCAAAACTGGCGACTGTGTTTGTAAAAGACTAAAAAAAAAGTTTATATTATTTTTTTGAAAATTAACCTCAACATTTTTATTTTTTATATCACATTAATAACTTTTTATTACTATTTAAATAAAAAAAATTACTACAATCCAATTCATTTTTCAAGTCCTTTGCAAATGCAGCCGAAAAGACAACACATGAGCAGAGGGTGCATGTCACACCCAATTGCTTCACAAAAATTGAAGCAGTCCATCAAAACCCATGAGCCGTAACTTATAATCATGGAAACTAGTGAAAAGAACCCGTGACACAAATGAATTCCAAATTTGTGGGAACAAGAATTTGAAGTAAACCATTCTTGTTTTAGCTAGATCAAAATTTTCAATAGAAACCAACGTTGGATACATTTAACACGAGTTTGTAATCTCAATCTCTAGCTCTAGTCACAGTTACAAAAATAAAAAAGGTCCTCTAGCTCTAGTTACCTTTCGGAATATCTAAGTTCTCAAATATTGGGCTGTCGACTCCCACTCCCATTGCGTTTAGGCCATTGTCAACATACACAACAGCGCCCGTGATAGCTGAAGCCAATGGAGAAGCCAGGAAGGCTGCGGCATTCCCAACCTCCTCTGTTCCATTTATGTTTCAGGGTCAGTAGTTGCAATGTAAAACATAAAAGAGACTGCCAGAAAAGTTGCATCTTTATTGGAGAAAAATCACAACTGGCTAAAGTGGTAATGACTACAAACCATGATAGTCTTTTCAATTCTTTTACTTTCTTGAACTGTGCTTTCTTGTTATGCAGAAAGTAGCTAGTAATGATTGTTTTAAAACAGAACCCATTGAAGACAAAGCCGTGGAGAAGTTTATGGCTCACCTGCGGATAATTCTTTCTGTAGGGGAGCATTGGCCGAGGAGTAATCAATCATCATATCAATAAAACCAATTGCTTTTGCAGCACGACTTCTTAATGGACCTGAAAATTATATTCTATATAAGAAAAAATAGTTTATATAGTGGAATTTTATAATCTGACTTTGTCTCTATTGAAGTCAAAGGTAATCTTAACACCAAAATTTGATTTGAAGGCCACCACAGGCCAGGGTACAAAACTGAGATTGCATGGAATGATAAATGTCTTCTTGGTGAGATCTTCATAAACTCATTAAATCATATTATCTTTTACTTGAAATACAGAGGAAAGATGAATACATCATCTCTAGGCCTCATTTCAGATGTCACACCCATAGCATGCACATTGCACACTCCGGCACCAGGACAGTAACTAGACCAAGAAGTGACAAGGATGATTATGCTCATGTTTTAAGTGAGAATATGCTTGTCAATACAAAGTAAATACAATACCAGCAGATATTGTGTTGACTCTGACTTTGTGTTTTCTTCCAACTTCAAAAGCCAGCATCTGAATCAAGCACAAAAGTTGATAGATGTTATGCTCGTCATCACAAACATGAGAAGAACCTGAAAGGCATCAAACAAAAATAGCAAATAAATAAATTAATTAAAAATATGACTTACACGTGTGTCACTCTCCAGTGCAGCCTTTGCCGAGCTCATTCCTCCACCATATCTGCATGTAGAACAGTCAAAATGAAAAAAATTTGTTCCTTGGTGAATCACACACCAATGTTCAAAATGCAGAGGACATACCCTGGAATGATCCTTTCAGAAGCAATGTATGTTAGGGAAATTGAAGCGCCACCTGAAAAATCAGTACCCAAGGTTAATTTCCAGCAACACATGGGAAAATGGGGATGAAGATAAAAAGTGGGATGGGGAGGGGAATAAAAGAACATTAAGATAAAAATTAAAGAAAAGCAACAGAAGAAATGAAGTGAGAAATGTGCCTGGATTCATTATTGGAACAAAATGCTTGAGTAAAGAAACAAACGAATAACTAGATGCAGAGACAGCTGCGAGGTATCCATTCCTTGATGTCTCCAAGAGAGGTTTGCTAACCTGAACTTGAAAAGATAACTACTTAATTACCATTAAGATCTTGAAAGAACAGCATAAAAGGATAAAGTGTCGGACACAACACCTCTGGCCCATTGGCAAGTGAGTGCACAAGGATGTCAATGCTCCCAAAATCATGTTTCACAGCTTCAACAACTTCCTGCAAAATATTAGAACCAATTTGATTAACAGTGTTCAATAGGGTCGTTTATCCCAACTGTATGTCTTTGCCAGTAAAGAGACCATTAGCTCCTAAGCAGAGGAAAATGAAGAAGCATGATAAGCATTTCACATTTCAAGGTTTGCAATTGGACATGAAGTTTAATGATCAGCAAAATCAGGAATGGAAGAGTTTGTGAAACGAGTGCAACTTGATCATTAATAGGAATAAGTTACACTAAACCCTTTTTCTATGCAAAGGAAAATAAAATTGACCATGGGGTGACTTAAGTTCGGTACTTGATTAATAATGTTGTTATCTTCCAAAGTAGAGAAAAAACACTTGTAATTAGATCAAGTCAGAGTGTTGCAAGTTTGTTTGCTTGATTTGATACGAGACACGATGTTGAGATACACCTTTGTTTCTAAGTTGTGTTTAGAAAATCATTTACAGACATGAGAATTTATACGGCAACACCGTACTCTGAGAATAGTTCATCACACCTAACACCCACGTCACTAGGAGATTTTAGCCTGGTAATATTTAATGGAAGTGGAATTAATTTTTAATTCACTAATGACAACTTTGATTAAAGAGTGACTATTTTGCAACAAATGATACCTGAACAGTCCAATTTGAGGATCCTGAATAACGTTTGTTTGCTTTTACCTGCATAAAGTCACTAAGAAGAATATCAGAAAGAATACAATTTGACATTATGCAGATTATTCCAGAAACTATATGTGAAGCTTTTTATTACATCCTCAGGAACATCTTCAGGATTGTCGTAGACCGCATCCAATGGATACACTTTAGTAATTTCCATAAGAGACCCATCTGGTAATCTGAAAAGTCATTTTTCATTTAGCATTTAGCAGTTAGCAAAGACTTGGAGAAAGAACATTAAAGTTAAATTGATTTACTCATACTGCAAAAAACACAAAATCTGCTCTTACTTGCGTGATTCGTCAAATTTCCCACGCCGTAAACTGGATTCGAAGATATTCAGTGTCTACAAAAAACAAAAGTTTGCATTGGAAATCCACAATCTTGTCAGTACTTGAGACTCTAGAATCATAAGATTTAGTTAGATCAATTTACATACCGGCACCCATGTACCAACAAGAATTTCAGCACCTGCAGCAGCAAGAGATTTTGCTATTGCCCATCCATATCCATTGTCATCAGAAACACCAGCGATAAATGCTCTCTTACCTGCTAACATTTGTCCCAGACTCCCAGTGTTAGATATAGTGGCAGGTGTTTTGTGCTCATACTGCTTGAACAAGTATCATGCAATTTGGCAGACTGCACAATTTTAAAATGACGTTCATTCCTACCACGCAATATCCAAATCATTTTTTATGCTCGACTTATTTGTGTTTATTTGATATGCATGACAGAACCTCGGATATGAAACTAAATGGGGCTGAGTTAATGTAGTTGTCTTTTCAGGTCAATGAATAAAACCAAATAGTAAAGAAGAGAAAGATATTCACCCTAATCTATACAAATATACCAAAATTGCAACTCTGAGGTTAAATACGATCTTAGGAGCAATACATCTAAGCTTCTGGGTCAAAACCTCAACTGCAGTTGTAAACCCTGCCTTGACTTGCCGTATCAATAGCATGCAAGAAAAAAAATGGAGGAAAATAATCTGGGAAGCTACTCTTGGTAAATTTATGTTTCTTGTTTTTGTTTGTGTGTCATTAGAGATAGGGAAACCAGTGAAGGGGCTAATGAGCAACTGCCATAGTGATGAAAGAAAAGACCAACTGATGATATTGGCATCTTATAATGAAAGGAATTCTGATACAATTAGGAAAAGAGATAGATGTTGGACCTCTCAAATCAATAGGCAGTCCTGGCAGAGGCTTGCTCTCATCAGCACCTGACATTGCTCTTGTAATGATCTTTTGGGATTTTACATGTCCTGATGTGCAGCTCTGGAAGAGTGGCTGCCTTGATGAGACGTGGGAAGAGCTTGTAAGCCTTGTCCAAGATGCCTCTTTATACTGGGTACTGATGTTCGCTGTGCTTGTCATAAATCTTTTGTGGGAACAAGATATGCAAGAGTTAGTTGTGGTCATCAACACGCCAGGAGTTGCAGTCATAGCCATTTTCAATCACTTTGACCTCCAGAAATCAGAACAAAATTCTGCAAGATTAGACTTTTGTAATCAACAAACAAGATTTTCCTTGTTAGATGGTATATCAGTATCAGGCAATTTTCAAGATATCTACGACGTTAAAACATATAATCTAGTACACTAAAAAACATCCTCAGCATAAAAAGTAAATAATGCCTCTCTTTTTTTTTTCAGAAGTTCCTATATATTAACGGATCAACATACTGGGTTGCAAAAACAGGTATTACTCAGCCCAAAACAAGATGTAAAGACACATAATATTTGAATTTTCCTCTGAAACATAGGCCAACATTAAATATCTCAGAATGAAGAAAAGTTAACTATGGCATTCTTTTTCAATATGTAAAACTTAGCAGCATTACTGTGACCAAGAAAATGGTGGAGATGGTTAGAATACATTGAAATCACGTTCACAAAAGGCCAACAAAATCATGTTCGTTCGGGTGAAGGTAATTTATTAGTCAGACTCACGTGTTGGTCGGCAATAAAATGTAGCATATCCAACATAAACCAACAGTCAACTATACTAATTGCAACTCTTAAGTTATCCAAGATTAGCCAGAAAATGAGCACAGAAGTCAAAAGAGATTAGTTTCTTTGCTCTTCTTTCATGAACTTTCTGAGCAACCAAACAGGAATAAAAAATGATCTACTTTCTCTCTACAACTTTCCAAAACGTAAACAAAATCAACATTTCATTCAAGATAACAGAAAAAAAAAAATCAAATCAAATCCAAAACTGTGAGAAACAGAGATGCGAAATCAACCCACATCTAAGGTGCCGAAATCCAACCGCATTAAGCAACAATCAGAACATAAGAACTCAATAGGACCCGGGTTTTGGTCCCAACATTCACTGAGAAAGTCATATACATTCATAGAAAGATCCGAAACACACCTTAGCAGTTGTGATGCTTGTGATGCCGAGACTTCAGCGAGAAAGAAGGGTGGCTGGGGAGAGAAGGACTGTTTTTTTGTGTGTATATATACATTTATATATAATGTGTGTGTTTTGAGTGTGGGTTTCGATGAAACCAAAGCTGTGTTTGTTCGATGGTTGTTGGTGACGGTTGGGAACTTTGGAATTGTCGAGTAAAGAGACTGAGGTAACGAGACGGTTATACCCCTGTTGACACGTTGCAACTTTGTTCTTTGTCTTTTGTTTTTGCAAATTTATATTATAGCCAAATTAATTATCATACTCCCTATACTATACTATTTTTACTCCAGATTTTTCTGAAACACAAAGAAAAATCCGTATCTTTTATAAAAGGAACAGGATCCTTCCTATTACGGGTTTTCAAACTGGGCAATTATACCACTCATTAACCGCTAATCGCTTATAACCATTAATCGTTAACCGTTAACTATCTATCATTATATATAATAATATAAATATATATTTTATATTTTATATTATAACATCAAAAACGATGCTATTTTGGTGTTAAACGCCAAAACAGTGTCACCAAAACGGCATCGTTTTGACCATATATAGGATATAGAGAAAATTCATTTCTGTGCCCGAAGAGGATCTGGTTGTGGTCGGTGTTCCTTCTAAACACATTAATTGAATTCTTTCCATTTCATTTGATTTTCACGCGCAAATTGGTGAAATTTAAAACGCAAAAAATGGAATTTTCTCCCTTTAGACGGAGAGAGAGAGAGAGAGAGAAATAGAGTGAAATGTACATAAAAAAGAGAGATTTTTTTTAATACTTATATTTATAATTTTATAATTTTTTTTTTAATGTTTTTTATTCGAACAGATATTTGTCAAATTCTGATCGAGAATGTTTCAGTCAAAATTTTAAACAAGAAGAGTTAACATGAGGAGTTATTTATACTAAGTATTGAGTTTTAAATTATTTTTTAAATTCTGAGAAGCTTATTACAAATAAGTGCAATCACAAACACTAATTTACATTTAAGTAATTTTATTGGGTAAAGTCCACTTAACCCCCTTGAGAATAACTTCTATAAGGAATTGGTGTAAACTAGCTCCTTTGTGCCCACCAATTAGAATTAGACAACTAGGATTATCACACCAATTCACATAAAGTGAAAAACACTGGATTATTCACCCACTACCATCATCCACTAAAGACAAAATCCTACTTTTTCTCCTCTCCCTCCCCCCTCTCTCTCTATGCCGTGAATTGCAGTCTCACTCATCTTCTCTATTTTTCTATCTTCCAACGATACCTTGCATCCCAGCCAAAAGCTTGCCATTGACGAAGCCAGAGTACCACCCAAATTTTGCCGGAGAAGACGATAGAGCCCAACAAAGCACTGGGCAGTAGATAATTTTTTTTTCTTTGCTGCTAGTGTGTGTCTATGAGAGTGAGAGTGAGAGGAGAGAGAGAGAGAGAGAGAGAGAGGAAAATAGAGAAGATGAGTGAGATTGCAATTCATGGCGTAGAGAGAGAGAGGGGGGAGAGGAGAAAAAGTAGGGTGTGGGTGTTTAATCCGGTGTTTTTCACTTTATGTGAATTGGTGTAATAATCTTAGTTGTCTAATTCTAATTGGTGGGCATAAAGGAGCTGGTGTTATAGAAGTTATTCTCAACCCGCTTATATTAAACTATCATTCCAATGACAATCTACCCCTAAACTATCAATTGCGACAATTTACCCCCCAAACTACCAAAATAATGACGATGTACCTCAAATTTTTAAAAATGACGAAATTACCCTTACCAAAATAAAAACAAAAATACTAAAATTTAATTTCTTTTTGGGTAAAGTCCATATTCTTTCCTCAAACTATCACCCAATTGACAATGTCTCCCCCAAACTTTCAATTGTGACAATGTCCCCCCAAACTACCAAAATACTGTCAATGTCCCTCCTAAGGCAAACAAAAAGATTAAAATACCCCTATATATTTCTTAATAATACAAAAATACCCCTATAAACTAAAAAAAAAAATTAAAAAATGAAAAATTTTAATTTAAAAAGAAAGATTTTTTAAAAAAATTATTATTTTTAAACGAAAATTATTTTTTAAACGAATTATTTTTTAAACAATTTTTTAAAAATGATTATTTTTTAGAAAACGAAAATAGTTATTTTTTAAAAAACAGAAATTTTTATTTTAAAAAGTTATAAAAAAAATCATTTTTATTAAAAAAATTGAAAGTTTTTCATTTTTTTTTTCTTATACAAAGGATTTGTTTTTTTAATTTTTAATTTTCCACCCTTTGGATTTATTTTTTATTTTTTATTTTTTTTAGTTTTATGTTTTTTTAGAAGTTTTAATATATATTTTTTTTACTAAGGGTAGTTTTGTCATTGGGGGAACATTGACAATGTTTTGGTAGTTTGGGAGGGACATTGTCAATTTGGTGGTAGTTTAAGGGGGGTTTGTGGACTTTCCCCAATTTTATTTATTAAATTGCTATAGAACTAAAAATGATTTTAATAATAATGTTTTTTTTTCTACAATTTTTTACTATCACTTTTTTTTTTTTTTATATGTCGACACAAGATGGAGGGGGAGATTCAAACTAATGACTTTCACTTTACTAAATGTGGTCCTAATCAATTGAACTACTTCTTAAAAACTATCATCTTTTTAAATTATATGACGATTGCTTACAAATTTATTAAATAACGTTACTTTTATTATAGTAGCTTGCAAAACTAAATGGGCTTCCACGATGGGCCGGTCCAGCACAACGGGCTCCCAAGAAAGAGGCCGAAAATATTACGAACTTGTACTAGCTTTCCTTAAAAACAGTTGTAAATTTCACCTCTCGTCAGCGCACGTGACGTAGCGTAATTATTTTTTAACCGAACCGCCGCGGAATCTGAAGTGAAATAAACCGATCAGATTATTCAGATACTTACCCTGCACATAAAAAAAGACACGTTAATTTTTGCGAGTGGTTAATAAAAGTTAAAAATAATAATTATAAATAGCGGTTTTATTAATTAATATCCCACTCTCAAACCTTTCCCACTCTCTCCTTTGGCAAGCCCACAACGCCAAGCTTCTTCTCCGCCACAAAACCCTCGTCTAGGGTTAGCGTTAGGGTAGGGTTTTTTTGGCTCGTCAGTTCAACCGTTTTTGCTTGGGGTTGTGGTTTTTTTGTGGTTCTTGAAGTGTTCTCTGGGAAATTTCGAATTGTTGTGTCTGGATCTGGATCTGTGAGGTTCACCGATGGATACTCGTAAGAGAGGGAGGCCTGAAGCTGGGTTGAACGCTAATGGCGGCTTCAAGAAGTCCAAGCAAGGTTCTTGACGTTCTTTCTCTTCATATTTTGGCTTTTTTTATGTGCTGCTTGTGCTTCTGGTTTGTTATGCATTTGCTACTCTGTTTGGTTTCTGAGAAACTCTTCTGGGTTACTAAAACTTTCTGGAGTGTAATGATTTCTTTGTCTTCGTGTGCTAAGCTGCTGCTTTTTCTTTCTTCTGGGTTTGTTAAATTTTTTTCAGTTAATTAGCTACATGTATGTGTAGCGGTATTCAAGAAGTTGTCAGCTATATTTGTGCGGGTTTTTACTTAAAAGATTGGCGTACAATTTTGTATGTATATATGGGGGCTATTTGTACAAATAAAAATTTGAAATTTAATCTTGTTTACCAACAAAACAAATCCGGTTAAAACTCATTTGGGATTTTGAGTTTTTGAAGACTGAAATAGCAAAACAGTGAGAAGAAAACTTCTTATGAACAACTTACCCAATTATTGGAAAAATTGTCAACTGGATCTTATTCTAGTTGATAATTACGGTTAGGCTGCCCTAAATTTTAAAGCACTAGCACTCCCTCTTTATTGAGGGCATTGGAAAGTTAAAACTACCTTTTCTCACCTTTAAAAAAGGAAAATTAATTTACTTATTACCTGCATTTAAGTTAACGAATGCTTTGTCATGGATTATTTGGACATTTGTTGTAGAAAGGAACTTTCTTTGTCAGTGAAATTTTACAGTATTAAGATTAATGAGTTTGAAATCTCCAGAACAATTAGAGGAAGAATCCAGAGGGATATTAACTGAGAAAAAGTAATTAATTTTTTGTAACAGAAATGGACTCAACTGGTGTAGGAAGCAAATCGAAGCCATGCACCAAGTTTTTCAGGTTCAAATCTTTTCTCATCTAAAGAAACTTTTTGAGATTGGTCTTATCTTCTAATGTTTTTAAATTTCTGTAAGAATATAATTTATGATTGTACAAGATAAGAATTGTGAACCTTCACTAATGAACTGGGCATTCATAGCTTTTATACAGGTACATACTGTGCAGTCTAACAGAATAGTGCTGTTATTAATGACGTACAAAAGATAACCATTTGCCATAATAAAAGTTGGCATTAAGGAAGTTACCTGGAAATTGATATTTTTTCTTGCAATTCATTTATACTGTTACCTTATAGCTAAATTGAAGTCCAAGCACTTCCCCACCAATCCAGTGGAAATAATCTAATGGTAGTTCTCCATCTTTAAGTGGATTGTTACAGAAATTGAACCCACAAATTCTCTCGGTAAGATACACATTTTAATATTTTGAAGTGTGATAAATCGCTTTCAGGTATGTCAAAATAATCTGTCATTCTATGCACAGTAAGACAAAGATTTTTATTATTAAATACGCTATGAAGATATGTCTATTGGTATCTCATTTTTATTCTTTAAAGTTACCTTCAATACATTTTTTCCCACTTTTCAGGATCTTTTTTCTTTACTTCTGTGAGAAAGAGAGAAGAATTTTTGGGGGGGGGGGGGAGGGCGGGTGATCACTAAGATCTGGCAGTCCTTTTCAGCAGCCCTGTGTGCTAATATATTGGCTTTTCTTTCTCAGTATATGTTCTTTTCTTTATGTGTTATGAATGTCTTGTGAGTGGTAGGTGTTTAAGTATTAATTAAATAATGAAATTCATGTTTTCTTACAAGGTTAAGTTTTTGGGATAAGTGGTAATTTAATAGTAAGCAACCCCTTTTTTCCCAAATACTATTGTAACATAAAATTAACGAAAATAGATATGCTCAAATTAATAAAAAATCTTGGGGTAAATTATCTCGGAAAAATAGGTTAAAGAGTTTATATGCACATTGTGGATTTTTTTTTTCTTGTATTAATTGCTAGATATGTTTGTGTGGAGTGTCTCTTGCATTATGTAATTTTTTTTTCCATACATTTTCAGAGAGGGTTATTGTCACTATTATATGTGGATAACAATAGAACCAATATCTTCTGTTTTGTTAGTATCTTTTGTCGGTTGATTTTCAAAAAATACGATAAGGAATTGATTCCTTAAAAGAAGACAGAATCACAATTTAGGAAGAAGAGGATTAGAATGGGGGAACTCACTATAATTTTGTATCAAGAAAGGAGATAGATTGTTGCCTGTGGTTTACTGAATTTCAAACCCTTTTGTCTTCTGAGAAAGTTCTGTGTGGCTCCCTAAGACTAGTTGATGTTTCCTTTATATGCATAGATATTACATTATCCATGCCATGCTTAACTGCCTTCTGTTATCTGTCCTGGAATCCTAGCAAGGCATAACTATGTGCCTTTACCTAACTCTCTGTGCTGTCTTTCATCAATGAAGGTTAAGTCTTCATGGGGAAAATGCTGGACTAATCCTTTAGTTCTACTTTCCGGTGATATTAGTTATAGCGTCTTAGATCTATTCCATTTGACTCCCTGCCCAGTGAAACCAAGCTAGATGCAATAACTTTCAATTTGTATTATATGAATAATTATTTAAAATTTTCTCATCCACACCATCCAAAGTTTTGTTATAATACCGCCTCATGATAAACCTATCTTCTCTCCATAATCTAGAGATATCTTCATTATAGAGAATAGTAAACAATATACAGCTATAGGTAATCGTCTGGTTCTCTATCGATATGGCCTATGCTTGTACTTGACCACTGTTTTTTCCTACAACAATCTGAAAACGCAGAAGGAAGTGCACATAGAGTGTGGTTTATTTACATTTGAAGCACTACTATTAGAACCTTGGTAGGCAACAGAATATTTTAGGGAATAAGCTACCAACAGTATAGTTTGAAATTTAATAAATTATGAATCTGTGACCCAACTTTTTTATTTTTTTTGGGTTTCTAGTCCAGTGGTAATTCTTGGCCTTACTTGTTTCAGTATCCAAAAATTCAGTCGGATTTAACAATCTTGTGCATTATTGTGATGGGATTTGATCTTTACTTTGCTTCAGATGCAGTATCTTGCTATCATTGTTTAGTGTGATCAGACTTGTGAAGGAAAAAAAAAAAGTGTAGTGTGATCTGACATGTTATGCTTTGAATTGCAGCACTGCCGGCTGTCCCTTTGGTGAGAGCTGCCACTTTCTGCATTTTGTTCCCGGTGGTTATAATGCTGTGGCCCAGATGATGAATCTTGCCCCGGCTGTTCCTCAAGCATCTAGAAACATGGCTGGGCCACCAGCCATCCCCAATGGCTCTACACCTTCAGTTAAAACTCGCTTGTGCAACAAGTATAATACTGCTGAAGGCTGCAAATTTGGTGACAAATGCCATTTCGCTCATAATGAGTGGGAACTTGGTAAGCCTATCGCTCCATCCCATGAGGATCCGCGTGCAATGGGACCTATGCCAGGCCGTATGGGTGCTCGTATGGAGCCACCCCCACCAGGCCCTGCTGCTAGCTTTGGTGCCTCAGCTACTGCAAAAATCAGTGTTGATGCTTCCCTTGCTGGAGCCATCATCGGGAAGGGCGGTGTGAACTCCAAGCAGATATGTCGGCAGACAGGAGCCAAGCTTTCAATTCGAGAACACGAGTCTGATCCTAATCTAAGGAACATTGAACTTGAGGGGACTTTTGAACAGATCAAGGAAGCAAGTGCCATGGTGAGACAACTAATCGTGACCGTTTCAGTCTCTGGCCCTCCAAAATCCCATGGAATGCCTGGGGCAGCGGCTCCGCCAGGAAGCAACTATAAGACTAAGCTGTGTGAAAATTTTACCAAAGGATCCTGCACTTTTGGAGAAAGATGTCACTTTGCTCATGGTGCTGCTGAATTGCGCAAGGCAGGAGTTTGAAGAAGACTTAGAGTTTGTGGTTTTCCCTTTTAAGTAGTTCATGGAATTAGCTGTTATGGAAGTGTTGTATTAGTGGGAGGTCTGTTTTGAAGCAATGCAATGAAGTGGATTTGATGAGGTTATGACATCTGAGTTTTTGGGATTCTTGTCTATTTCGAAAACTATCCTACTCCTAGGCTTTATTATCCATAATTTTCCTTCTGAAAGTAGATTTATTATTATTATTATTATTTAATGTTAATGCTTAACGTGGTTTTGTGACATTTATCTGCTCGCCAATGCTACAACAATCTTCAATTATCTTCTGCTCCAAACCTTCTGTTTGATGATTTCTCTGCAAATGTAATAACAAGGTACTATGACATTTGAGATTCCTCGACTTTTTTCGTTGACCTTAAATATCATGGCCTAGGGGCTAGGTCCAATTCCAAATGTCGTGTACTAAAATACCCTTTCTTTCTTACAATTTGTCATGCAATTGCATTTAGTATAAAAACAGAAGCCAGGCTTAGCAGTTAGCATTTGCCACCTCTATATGCGGGCCAGGCCTTGATTGTTTTTATTATTATTATTATTATTATTAATATAGGTAAAAATTTGTTGAGTTGGTAGCACTTTAGCAAATATTTAGTCATTTTGTTGAACCAATGTAAAGTCATGTTGAGAATTTTTTGCTGCGAGGCTCGTCAGAACAACTTCTTGGTTATTTTGTTGAGATGAATGTGAAAACATTTTTTTTCTTTCTAAATTTAATGAACAAAACTTCTTATACGAATACACTCTACAATAATTTCTCTTATTTTGAATATACCATTAAAATATATTATTATTTTTTATAAAATACAAGTTCCTTACCTAAGTTCACATTTTTAAAATCAGAGCCATTCATTACATCTAACGGTCTAAACAAATATATACATTTGTGTGTTACCGAAACAAGTAGGTTCAATATGTTAAAAACTAAAATTAATTACATCAATAATATACAAACCTCTACATTTGTTTAGATTGTTAAATATAATAGAGAGCATAGATTTTTAATCTCATATTTTAGAAATTTTGAGAGAGTCCCAACCTCTCAAAAGCAATTGTAGGATAAGGGAGGGAGAGGGCTATTAAATATATGCTTCTATTGCTCTTAAAGTTAAGACTTTGAAGACTTGAGGATTGTGATCCCTTATAATTCTTTTTAAATTTAAGATTTTTAAATTCATAAATTTCAACCATCTATCTCATCTAAGCGTATAAAATAAGCCATGTTTCATAATTGAATAAGAAAGCTACCCTCAAGAAAATGTAGACTTAGTAGTTGCTCGTTAAATTTTAAAATATAAACTTATTTTAGACGTTTAGATAAGATGAATTGTTGAAATTTATGAATTTAAAAATCTCAAATTTAAATGATATTCTAAGGTTCTCAATTTTGGACCACTCATGTCAGAAGAATAAGTTAAAAACTATAATTTCTTGTGATTGAAACGTCAGCCATATGAAAATGAATAAATAAATAAATATTAAATTAGTAGCAACTCTATCTCTTTGAAAGTGTACACAAAACATATTTAGTATTATCAAATGATTCAAATTAAGTTATATCATATCTTCACATTTTTAAAATCTGATCCATTTCATTGCATCTAATGATCTAAATAAATGTATAAATTTGTGTGTTACCAAAACAAATAAGTTTAACATATTAAAAACTAAAATTAATTATATCAATAATATATAAACCTTTATATTTATTTAGATTGTTAGATATAATAAAGGGTATATATTTTTAAGGGGTTTACTAGGGGTTTTCCCTATAGTGTTCTCCTGACGTTTCCTAATCTTACGTATAACATAATTTAAGAAAAAATAAAATTATAGCATCGTTTTTTTATCAACAGATTAATTTTTATGAGTTAATAGTTAGGTTTTAATGCTTTAAAACTTGTTTTTGGATTCAAAACTAAAACTTAAGAGTGTAAGATTAACCCTTTAAGGATGGTATTACCCAAAATGAATTTGATCATCCTAAATTTAGTACTAATGCCTCAATTTTGATGCTAATGCCTCAATTTTGATATTAATGCCCCAAATTTGGTGCTAACACTTATAAAAACCGTTGATAAGAGGCTACTACAATTTTATTTTTTCTTAAATCATGTTTTACATAAGACTGAGAGCATCAGAATAACACAACACTACGAAGAGAACCCCTAACATTTTCTTATTTTTAATTTCATATTTTAGAAATGTTGAGAGAATCTCAACCTTCCAAAAGGCTATTGTAGGTTACAAAAAAAAAGAGAGGCTATTGTAGGATAAGGAAAAGGGCTATTAAATATCTGTTTTTACTGTTCTTAAAGCTAAGACTTTTGAAGACTTTTGAAAATTGTGTTTTCTAATTTTTTTTTTTTAAATTTAAGATTTTTAAATTCATAAATCTTAATAATTAATCTCATTTAAACATCTTTATAATTTAATGAAAAAACTATCCTTAAAAAAATATAAGTTCAATAATTGGCTCATTAAATTTTAAAACATGAATGATAAAATAAATGTTGAAATTTATAAAGTTGAAAGTCTCAAATTTAAATTTTATTTATAAATTTAAAATTTTCAAATTTAAATAAAACTCTAGGGATCTCAATTTTGGATCTAAGTTAAAAACTATAATTTATTGTGATTAAACGTAAGTCATAAAACTAAATAAATATTAAATTAGTCGCAAGTCTGATCACTTAAAACAGTGTTGTAGATTACTCTCTTAAAGTGAACACAGAACCCCTTTAGTATTATCAAACTAAGTTAAAATTATAGCTACCAGTAAATCTGATCATAATCCAACAACAAATTTGGTTTCCGTTTTTGATGAAGCACCATGACTTTTCTTTATGGCTTCTCTTCGTGAGCATGTAAAATTCTCTCTCTAGTCTCTTTACAGTCAAGAGCAAGGAAATAATATCGTTAATTTTCGCAAAATTTGGAAACAACTTAATTTACTGCTCTTAGTAAAATGTCCGGTTCATAATATCCAATGATGTCCTCTTTTCTTAATTTGTTCCCTTGTTTGTTAGAGTAATAATTAAAAAGCTATAAATAAATAAATAAAATTGAAAGATTAATTGATAGTGACATGCATGTCGGTGAAATAGTAGCGTCGTACGTAAAAGGCTTTACAAACCCATATGTACTTTACAACACTTCATGATCATCGTTTTCTGATTCAAATGGAACGAACACCCAACTCCATGTTTAGCATGTAAGGTCATCCAGCATAAAACAAACCTTAAATGCCACGGACGGAGACTAAAAAAGGGAAAAATAACATAGAACAATAATAATGAGATATGCCGGTCCTTCCAGTGCCGGCGCCGGTGTGGGTCGCAACGGTGTACGACCCCACCACACATTCGGTCAGTGGCCAGCGCCATGTCCGGGCAAGGCTGAGGCAGCCTGACCCGCCACTTTGGTTGCGGCGTTGCGGGCATTCGCCGCCTTCTCTTCGACATTAGCCGCAGTGATCCTCACATCCTTCTTTACGGTGGCCGCTTCTTTCTCCGCTGGATTTTTGGCTGTCATCAGTTCCACCTGCAAAACAACATATCATAATTAATATAACTGTTCTACAACTCTACTGTGTAAAGAAAAAACAACCACATATATATATATACCTTCTCATCTATGGTGGCCTTGGTCTTCTGCATGCCAGCCTTAGCGGAGGCCGTTAAGTTGGCTGCCGTTTCCTTCCCTGCGTCCATTTTCACTCTTTCTCTTCTCTATTCTGTTTTTTTTTTGGCTTTGAGGATACACACACTAGCAATGGAAAAACATGCTACTGGCTCTTGATTAAATAGACTTTCAGGACCTATCGCGTGGAGACACGTGGCGACTACGCAGAACGTTCGCGGTTCTTCTTCTGTGACGTCACGTACATGTCAGAGATATTTTGATTTTCTATCTGCCCGTGAAGGGTGGAGTAATTGCTACGACTCTCGTATCCGTTGGATGGTCATCGCGTCCCCGACATACTTTGATTCTCTCTCAGAGCCGTGAAAGGGGGAATAATTGCCTACGAGTAATATCTTATCTAACAAATATCTTATCCTATAAATATCCATAAAGTTAAAGAGATGAGGTTAGGACGGGTAATTATTGATATGACATATAAATTTGACACAATTCAACATAAAATTAAAAGATAAAAATTGATAATTTGAACTGTTTTATAAAATAAGTTAAATTAGAGTTGATATATATATATATACATATGTGTTTAGATATGATTTAAATCTAAGACGTTGATATAATTTATGATTTTTTAAAAATAATTTATAAATTTAATATAAACACAATACAAAATAAAAAAAATTATTATTGGGTGAGATATGGATTGTGCCTGCAAAATTTGGAAACAAACTTTACTACGTACATTTTAGTAAGAGGTCCAGCACATATAACATAATATCCAAGGATGTCATTGACCTCTATTCTTTATTCCTTTGTTAGAATATTTAAAAGCTAAAAATGATCCTTCTTTTTTCACTTTTAAGGAACGAATTAATGACTTCACCAATGATTTTTGTCAGATCCAAACATTACATTGTTCAAATTTTCCCGTCTAGATCGTAAGAGAGAATTTGAGGAATAAAATACCAGAGTTTATCCCACAAGGCGTTTTCAATCTACATTAGACAGCGGTGCAATATAGCATTACTAACCATACCATATCAACTTCAATATTGGATATTCATTTGTTTTTTTATTCAAACGATGGAACACCGAAGCCCAACTACAACGTTAGCATAATAACATGAGCATACACATTAAACTCTTTATTTTTAACATTTCTTTAAAATTTTAATAAAATCTATAAAAAAATCATTCACATCAAATTCTTTATCAAATATTACATATAATATTTATCAAACCCCATCTTCAAATTTAAAGAGAAAAAACAAAAATTAAAATTTGATCATATTATTTTATATTATTTTATTACACTCAAACACCACTTTTTATTTTTCTCTCTTTTTATTTATTTTTCTCTAAAGTTTCATCTCTCCCTTTTTACTTTTTTTTTTCTTCCATTTTTCTTTTCGTGACTCCCATTATCTTTGATATATAACTGAATTAATTGACGTGTATCAGTTAATAAATTAAATATATTCATCAATAAAATCTCTAATTAGATATAAAAAATAATTTCTTTCACAATAAAAAAATAATATTTGATAAAAGTAACAAAATATTTAAAGAATTTAATATTTGATAATTTTTAAAAGTGACTATTATACCTAAAAAAAAATATATATTTTAAAAATTAAATTTAACTAAATTTTGAATAGCTTAATTTGAATACTCTAGGCTAATAAGTCAGAAAACACACAGACGGAAAAAAAAAAAAAAACACGTACAGTACAAATACATTAAACTTAGTGAGTTTGTCGGTCCTTCCCGTGCCACCAGTGCAAATCCCACCACATGCTGGTCAGCGCCATGTCCAGGCAAGTCTGAAATTGGGTGGTTTCCGGTGGGATGGCCAGTGCCAGTGCCAACGGGTTGCTACCACAGGCTGGCCACCATGTACCTTCCCACCTAGGGTGGCCTTGGTCTTCTCCACTGCATTCTTCCCGGCCTGTATTTTCACTCGTGTTTAATTGCGCTTTTATTTAACTTCAATTGCTTTGAGAATACAAACGTACACACTAGCTAGCTGGAAGAGAGTGTTAATGGCTCTTGATTAAATAGGTTTTCAGGCCGTCTCGCGTGGCGACACGTAGAAAGCTAGTACTGTCAATAGCGACGTGGCAGGTCAGCAGGATGTTCGGGTTCTTCTACTAAGTTCTCATTAACACATCACGGAAGTGTCCAAAAGATATTTTTTCTCTCTCTCTGCCGGGAAGCGGCGAGTAATTCCTAATTTCTTATGGCTCTCGTGTCCGTTGGATGGTCATCGCTTAATTTATAAGCCGCCCTCAATCGCCTTTCATAAAAAAAAAATAATAAAAAAAAAGGGAAAGTTCATTTTTGACCCAAGAAGTTTTAGCGATTTTATAATGTTAATTTCAAAGTTTAAAAATTTGTAATCCACCCCATAAAGTTTTAAAAACTTACAATGTTAACCCCAACGTCAATTTAACCGTCAAATTGAATGAATTCCATCTCACGTGCGCTTTACATGACTGTTTAAGGTTAAATTTTTCCGTTTTACCATTCATTTAGGGTAATGCCTTTTTCTCAGGAACTATAGTAAAATTACCCTCACCCACACACATGTCGTCGTTTTGCCACTGTAAACAAAATCAACGACAGCAACAAGGAAGTGGCATACGACAAAAACAGAGGAGCACGTCGCATACAACATCAGGCGACCAACTTGGCTACCCATTTTCATGTTTTGGCCAGAAATAGCAGCATCGTCCAACGCGTCCAAATGCCAAGCTTCTGTCTTTAAATTTGATACGGACATCCCAGAATGTGAAGAAACAACTGTCCATGGTAAGAAAGATGGCAGCAAGCTTGTCGAAACGAGGTTTGTCACCAATAAGCTCCATATATACTACACGTACTTGTTCTTTTTTTGAAAACCCGGGCATTATAAGATTCTTTTTGATTCTTCTATCATTGGCTGCTACCCAAGGAGTTACAAGCGTTCTACATTCTACCAGTGTTGGTGAAGCTGAAACTCACCGAAGACTTCTGCATCAGCCATTGTTTCCGGCAGGTTCAGCGCCACCACCTGCTCCCGACTCAACTTCTCCACCGCCACCGCCACCATCACCACCATCGCCATCGGACGTGAGCTCCGGGTACCCGTTCTTCGACAAAGGAGGGTCGAGCTCCGATCAGATTCAACCACCGCCATTAACCTTACCTGTCAATGGCGTCACCAGGCCATTTCCGGTGGCCACGCAGCCTGCGAAGCCAACCAAAGCCGTCGCTATCGCAATCTTCGTCGGAATCGTCACTCTCGGAATACTCTCCGCGCTCCCATCCTTCCTCTATTGTCGGGACCGTGGAGCCGGGTCCGATCAGCTCCGTCAGCGAGGCAAGCGGAGAAGATAACAGTAATAGTAACAGGCAAGCGGAGAAGATGACTTTGTGTTATGACGTTTATATATATATATATACACAGCTGTGGTGATATTTAGTTAAACGACTCGTTTTGGGTAGAAGGAAGAAAAAAAAAAAACTCTTGAAGTACACGTAGTCATCTTCTTTCTTGAGAAATATCTGGAAGACGGGATCTAAAAACTGCCATGAGCCAAAAAATGTGATAAAACTAAAGACACCCATTGCTAAATCATGCCAGTCTTCCTAGAAATCTTTTTTTCGGTAAATCTGAGGGTGGGCAACTAGGAGTGAAGGAAAAATTCTATTGATTTTTTTTTTTTTTGGGTTGAGGGTGGGCATTTGACCCCTCTCAATCCCCCTTCCCTCCGCCCCTGTAGAGTGGTGAAGTGCAAAGAGCACTGCATGGCTGAAATACTTGAAAGGGAAGAGAGAGAGTACCGTGTCTGGGTGTGAAGGGGGTCGATGAAAATGGAGTGGGATACTTTCGTGCTTTCATGTGTTTATAAAAGGAGGAGGGGTAAATGATAGAATTTAGGAAAACTCTGATTTGGTTAACTTACCAAATGACAGACTAGTTCATTCATATATATAATAGCCATGGCTTACTACAAGATACATTACAAAGGAAGTAGATACGACAAAGCACAAAAGGAAAGGCTAATACACTAAAGGCAAAAGTAAAACCAACTATGGAAAATGAGAAGACTTCTATCTTCGGTTGTCATGGAAGGATGGCTGTGCAGAGTAGTCATTGAACCTCAAAAGCTGGAAAAGGGAGGCTGTATAGAGAGGCCAGTACTGTTCACAGAAAACATGGAGACATGTTTTATGTGAAAAGTTGAGCAGTCAATCTCCTTGGATCGATCACGGGATTAGATTGAGTCATGAGATTTGTGTCGTAGGCTTGTAGCTGAGAAGGTAGATGGGTCTTGAATCACTTTAACAGTAAACACGTAATTCTCAGCTGCAGCATCAACACAAAATGATTCCCTTAAAACAATTCTTGACAATGAACAAACAAAATCTTGCGGGTGGAAGAAAGATAATTTCAAGATAGCGGGAAATGAATGTAAAGAGAGAAATTTATGATGAAACAGAGAAGGAGAAAGTGGTACCAAGAAGATGGGGAAGAAGGTTTGAATCGGAGCCATTGCATGGATACAAAAAAAGATTACGGTGAAAAACATGAAAAACACTTCCTCTGTTTCAGAACATGAAAAACAGGGGTGAACAGAGCAGTTCTACAACTTTTTCTTTTTGTCATTTCACTCGTATCTTCAAAAGAAGAATAAAAAAGAAGCTTAGCTAGAACTTCTAAAGGAATTGTGAAAAGTAATAAATCAAAATTTCAGCACAAAAGCTGAGGAAAAAAGAAAAAGTGAGAGATCCTCTCACTTTTAAGTTGCTGTGAGTGGTACATTATATATGATGACAATCCCAAAGATGAAAGACTATTCATGGGAAAAAGAAAAAGAAAAAGAAAAAGAAGAAAACTGAATCTTTATCAAACCAAAACACCTTAATCAACCAACATATATACGAATTTACTGCTGTAAAAGTATGAACGTACGTACATGATTGATGAATTGAAGTTATTTATACAGAAAATTAGGCATGCATGGGGATGGGGGTTAGATAGTAATAGGATTTGCTAGCTAATTCATGAAACGGACATTCAAGTTGAAAATAATTAAAGCTTGCTTGGCATATCAATTTATCTTCTGAATTAGCTGCATGCTGTTATATCATGGGTCACATCCCTACCTCCCTAAACAAAGAACCGGTTCCCAGCTGAATGTGTAGTCGGTGGAAGCTCCTCTGGCTCGCCGGTGATATATTCGGGTATAGAATTGGTGGCGCAAGAAGAAGAGTCACTGGCTGACTTGGAAGCCATGCACGAATAAGAAGATGAAGAAGAATGATGGTGATGATGATGAGGAGGAGGAGGAGGAGCCAGAGCTTTGGAGACTTCAAGAGCCGAAGCACTCCATGATCTGGACAGAAACTCCATAGGCAATCTTGGGCTCTCCGGCGTCGTTCCGAACAGAGGTGAACCAGAGGTTGGTGCACCCGAGCCTTTCCTCTCTCTCTCTGTCCATAGTGTAACAAAAAAAAAAAAATGCCATGATAAAACGACGACGTGTGGGTGTGGTTGAGGGTAAAACGGGAAGGCCAAACCCTAAATAGTCACGTGAGGCGCACGTGGGATGAAACCATCCAATTTGACGGCCAAATTGACGTTAGGGTTAATATTGCAAGTTTTTGAAACTTCATGGGGGTGAATTGTAAATTTTTAAACTTTGGAGTTAACATTACAAAATCACTTAAACTTCATGGGTTAAAAATGAATTTTTTCCAAAAATACAAAAAAACCTAGAGGAGACAATATCCCATACATGATATCTAACAAATATCCTATAAATATTATCCGATAACGTTTTAGAAAGAATCATTTAGACCTTTATTTAAAAAACAAATAAATTATTTAAGTACATTTAGAGCAATCAGAAACAGACAAAAATAAAGATGTCCATATGCTAATTAAAGATATTTGGACATAATGCACAAGGAAGATACGACATAAGTTTACTAGTGATGAAGATGATTTTCTTGACATTATGGATAAGCTGTTGGACAAATCTGTATTAGCAGGAATAAATTCATTTTCGAAGGTCAGTTTGTTGCTCCTTGGGTGGTTATTCGGATTGCTAAAGAACAGGGTAGCAGCTTTTGATGAGGTGGAACTTAGGAAAAATGGACATGAAAGAGCTGCATATAATGGCAACATGGTGCCCCGACAAATCTGGATTAGAAGGAATAATTTCATTTACGAAGGTCAGTTTGTTGCTCATTGGGTGGTTCCGTGGTTATTCGGATTGCTAAAGAACAGGTAGCAGCTTATGATGAGGTGGAACTTAGGAAAAATGTGTGGCAGTCTCTGATTATGCCTTCAGGTGCAGAAACATATGACAGAAGCCGTTAGCAGGAAGTGTTAAAATAAAGAATAATGTTAAAGTCATAATATAAATTTAATAAAGACCCAACTTCTCTCTTACGTGTTATTTAAAAAATAAAAATATAATAAAATTATATTTAATTTTGGTATTTTGAATTCAATTTTATTATTTTTTTAGCTGTTAAAACACACACACACACATATATATATAGGGGTGTTTAAGTGGGTTGGTTAAAACCAATCTATCAACCGATAACCGATTATAACCGCAAACTGATAACCGATAACCGATTTGGTAATTGATTATTAAAAATCATTAACCGACTAGAACGGTTGTAGTTAGCGGTTTTAGGGGTAAGGAAAGACGGTTATAACCGATAACAACCTTTATTTATATACAATAATATAAATATTAAATATTTATATTAATAAACTATTAAATAAAATATCCAAAATGACGCCTTTTTGATGTTACACATAGATTTGGGATTTGTCTTTTTAATTTTTTTCATTTGAATTTAAATGAATGGATTTGGGCTATGTTTTTTTAGCCATATTTTTGGGCTAAAATTTGGCTCGGTTTACTTCGACAAAAAATGGTTTTCGTTGAAAAATATTTTCAAAGAAGTCATTTTCCCATTTTCAACCGAAAATATTTTACAGTGTTTATCTCTTGCATTATGTAATTTTTTTTTTCCATACATTTTCAGAGGGGGTTATTGTCACTAGATCTGGATAACAGTAGAACCAATATCTTCTGTTTTTTTGGTATCTTTTGTGGGTTGATTTTCAAAAAATACAATAAGGAATGGATTCCTTAAAAGAAGACAGAATCACAATTTAGGAAGAAGAGGATTAGAATGGGGGAACTCACTATAATTTTGTATCAAGAAAGGAGATTGATTGTTGCCTGTGGTTTACTGAATTTCAAACCCTTTTGTCTTCTGAGAAAGTTCTGTGTGGCTCCCTAAGACTAGTTGATATTTCCTTTATATGCATATATATTACATTATCCATGCCATGCTTAAATGCCTTCTCTTACCTGTATCTGTCCTAGAATCCTAGCAAGGCATAACTATGTGCCTTTACCTAACTCTCTGTACTGTCTTTCATCAATGAAGGTCAAGTCTTCATCATGAGGAAAATGCTGGACTAATCCTTCTACTTTCCAGTGATAATAGTTATAGTGTCTTAGATCTATTCCATTTGACTCCCTGCCCAGTGAAACCAAGCCAGATGCAGTAACCTTCAATTTGTATTATATGACTAATTATTTAGAATTTTCTCATCCACACCATCCAAAGTGTTGTGATAATGCTGCCTCATGATAAACCTATCTTCTCTCCATAATCTAGAGATATCTTCCTTATAGAGAATAGTAAACAATATACAGCTATGGGTAGTCATCTGGTTCTCTATCTATATGGCCTATGCTTGTACTTGACCACTGTTTTTTCCTACAACAATCTGAAAACGCAGAAAGGAAGTGCACATAGAGTGTGGTTTATTTACATTTGAAGCACTACTATTAGAACCTTGGTCGGCCTTGGTAGGCAACAGAATATTTTAGGGAATAAGCTACCAACAGTATAGTTTGACATTTAATAAATTATGAATCTGTGACCCAACTTTTTTATATTTTGTGGGCTTCTAGTCCAGTGGTAATTCTTGGCCTTGCTTGTTTGGTAGCAAGTCTATCACGTCCAACACAACGTGTTATAGATTACTCTTTTAAAGTAAACACGGAACATCTTTAGTATTATCTAATTAAGTTGACAAAATTCTAGCAACCTCACGACAAAGTAATTAAAACTGATCATAATCCAACAGATTTGGTTTCCCTTTTTGATGAAGCACCATGACTTTTCTTTATGGTTTCTCTCTCTAGCTAGTGTCTCTTACAGTCGAGCAAGGAAATAATATCGTTAATTTTCGAAAAATTTGGAAGCAACTTAATTTACTGCTCTTAGTAAAAATGTCCAGTTCATAATATCCAATGATGTCCTCTTTTCTTAATTTGTTCCCTTGTTTATTAGAGTACTGATTAAAAAGCTAAAAACAAATAAATAAATAAAATTTAAAGATTAATTGATAGTGACATGCTTGCCGGTGAAATAGTAACGTTGTACGTACAAACCCATATATATGTACTTTTCAACACTTCATGATCATTGTTTTCATATTCAAATGGAACGAACACCCAACTACAGGGTTAGCATGTTAAGGTCATCCAGCATAAAACAAACCTTAAATGCCACGTACGGAGATTAAAAACAAAAGATAATAACATAGAACAATATTATTGAGATATGCCGGTCCTTCCAGTGCCGGCGCCGGTCAGTGGCCAGCGCCATGTCCGGGCAAGGCTGAGGCAACATTTGCCGCCACTTTGGTTGCGGCGTTGCGGGCATGCGCCGCCTTCTCTTCGACATTAGCCTGAGTGATCCTCGCCTCCTTCTTTTTGGTGGCCACTTCTTTCTGCACTGGATCTTTGGCTTTCATCAGTTCCATCTGCACAACAACATATCATAATTAATTAATATTATTGTTCTACAACTTCTACTGTATAAAGAAAAAACAACCATATATATATATATATATATATATATATACCTTCTCATCTGTGGTGGCCTTGGTCTTCTCCATGCCAGCCTTAGCTGAGGCCGTTAAGTTGGCTGCCGTTTCCTTCCCTGCCTCCATTTTCACTCTCTCTTCTTCTCTTCGATCTCTGTTTTATTGCTTTGAGAATACACACACAGTAGCAATGGAAGAGCATGTAACTGGCTCTTGATTAAATAGGTTTTCAGGACCTCTCGCGTGGAGACACGTGGCGACTGTGCAGAACGTTCGGGGTTCTTCTTCTGTGACGTCACGTACGTGTCCCAGAGATATTTTGATTCTCTATCTGCCAGTGAAGGGGGGAGGAATTGGTACGAGTCTCGTATCCGTTGCATGGTCATCGCGTCCCCGAGATATTTTGATTCTCTCTCTGCCGTGAAAGGGGGAGTAATTGGCAATTGCCACGAGTACTATCTTATCTAACAAATATCTTATCCTAAAGTTAAAGGGATAAAGTTAGGACGGGTAATAATTGATATGAAATGTAAATTTGCAATAACTCAACATAAAATTAAAAGGTAAAAATTAATGATTTGACCGGTTTAATAAAAGAAGTTAAATTAGAATTAATCTATATATATATATATATATATATATATGTACTTATGTCTTGATACAACATAATTATTTACACTTTTTGACATAATCTATAAACTCAACATAAACTTACTACAAAATGAGAAGGTTATAATTGATGATCCGACCTATCTAATTAGATGAATAACCTTGAGACAATATCCTATAGATATCTAACAAATATCTTAATTTTTTTTTTTTTTTAAAGTGCATTCAAACCAATGAGAAACAACCAAACGAATCTAAAGGGGGGTGAATATTCGGCTACAATGAACTCTAGTCGTAGCCTAGTAATAATTAGTTATATGATAGGCATAGAAATTTAAAATAGTGAAAATTTTTCTACCCTTCCTCTTGATGTTAGCAATCTTCCAATTTTGAATAATGAAAGGTGCTGACTGCTGCAGACCCATGATAACCATTTGATAATTCTGCCATCGGAACCTTAAAAGAAGACAGAATCACAGTTTAGGAAGAAGAGGATTAGAATGGGGGAACTCTGAACTCACAATAATTTTGTATCAAGAAAGGAAATAGATTGTTGCCTGTGGTTTACTGAATTTCAAACCCTTTTGTCTTCTAAGAAAGTTCTGTGTGGCTCGCTAAGACTAGGTGATGTTTCCTTTATATGCATAGATATTACATTATACATGCCATGCTTAACTGCCTTCTCTTATCTGTATCTGTCCTAGAATCCTAGCAAAGCATAACTATGTGCCTTTACCTAACTCTCTGTACTGTCTTTCATCAATGAAGGTCAAGTCTTCATGAGGAAAATGCTGGACTAATCCTTCTACTTTCCAGTGATTTTAGTTATAGTGTCTTAGATCTATTCCATTTGACTCCCTGCCCAGTGAAACCAAGCTAGATGCAGTAACCTTCAATTTGTATTATATGAATAATTATTTAGAATTTTCTCATCCACACCATCCAAAGTTTTGTGATAATTCTGCCTCATGATAAACCTATCTTCTCTCCATAATCTAGAGATATCTTCTTTATAGAGAATAGTAAACAATATACAGCTATGGGTAGTCATCTGGTTCTCTACCGATATGGCCTATGCTTGTACTTGACCACTGTTTTTTCCTACAACAATCTGAAAACGCAGAAAGGAAGTGCACATAGAGTGTGGTTTATTTACATTTGAAGCACTACTATTAGAACCTTGGTAGGCCTTGGTAGGCAACAGAATATTTTAGGGAATAAGCTACCAACAGTATAGTTTGACATTTAATAAATTATGAATCTGTGACCCAACTTTTTTATATTTTGTGGGCTTCTAGTCCAGTGGTAATTCTTGGCCTTACTTGTTTCAGTATCCAAAAATTCAGTCGGATTTAACGATCTTGTGCATTATTGTGATGGGATTTGATCTTTACTTTGCTTCAGATGCAGTATCTTGCTATCATTGTTTAGTGTGATCATACTTGTGAAAGAAAAAAGAAAAGAAAAAGAAAGTGTAGTGTGATCTGACATGTTATACTTTGAATTGCAGCACTGCTGGCTGTCCCTTCGGTGAGAGCTGCCACTTTCTGCATTTTGTTCCCAGTGGTTAAAATGCTGTGGCCCAGATGATGAATCTTGCCCCGGCTGTTCCTCAAGCATCTAGAAACATGGCTGGGCCACCAGCCATCCCTAATGGCTCTACACCTTGTGCAACAAGTATAATACTGCTGAAGGCTGCAAATTTGGTGACAAATGCCATTTCGCTCATAATGAGTGGGAACTTGGTAAGCCTATCGCTCCATCCCACGAGGATCCGCGTGCGATGGGACCTATGCCAGGGCGTATGGGTGCTCGTATGGAGCCACCTCCACAAGGCCCTGCTGCTAGCTTTGGTGCCTCAGCTACTGCAAAAATCAGTGTTGATGCTTCCCTTGCTGGAGCCATCATCGGGAAGGGCGGTTTGAACTCCAAGCAGATATGTCGGCAGACAGGAGCCAAGCTTTCAATTCGAGAACACGAGTCTGATCCTAATCTAAGGAACATTGAACTTGAGGGGACTTTTGAACAGATCAAGGAAGCAAGTATCAAAAGTATGAACAGAGTATGCTGTGAATGAAAGAAAAGCATAGGAAATGAAGAACAGAGAAAGTATACTTTGGTTGAATCACTAGGATTTCGTATTAATTGAATAAAAGGTTTACAGAAGAGAATTTATACAAAAGGACTTTGCTGTAAAATAAACACTCAACTAATAACAAACTTCTCCACTAACTTCCAGCTAATCTAACACATGTTTAATCCTAATCCAGCACATGTTTCATGTGTGTTCCAGTACAACTCATGCTAGCTAATTTAACACATGTTTCATGTGTATTCCAATACCCCCCTCCAGATGGACAATGTATATTAATTAAGAATGTTCATCTTGGATAGAAGAGTGTGAAAAACATCAGAACCAAGAGTCTTAGTGAACAAATCAGCTAGTTGATGAGTAGAAGCATGAAGTGTGCGAACTAAGCCAAGTTGGATCTTTTCTTGCACAACATGGCAGTCAATTTGAATATGTTTAGTCTGCTCGTGGTAAACAGGATTAGCAGCTATATGAAGAGCTGCTTTACTGTCACAAAATAAAAAAGCAGCTTAAGGATGTGGAATCTGAAAATCCTTAAGCAAATGAAGCAGCCAAGTTAACTCACAACAAGCAACTGCCATAGAATGATATTCGGCTTCAGCTGATGATCTGGAAATCGTGGTTTGCTTCTTAGACTTCCAAGAGATTAATGAATCTCCTAAGAAAACACAAAAACCAGATATTGATCTTCTGGTGTCTGGACAACTAGCCCAATCAGAGTCACAAAAAGCCTTCAAATGAAGAGCTGAAGATGCTGGAAAGAAAATCCCTTGGCTAGGGGCTGCTTTGATGTATCTGAGAATTCTATATGCAGCATCAAGATGAGGCTGCCAAGGAGCTTACATAAACTAACTCAAAGTGTGGATTGAATATGTTAAATCAGGCCTAGGGATTGTTAGATACAACAACCTTCCAATCAACCTTCGATACATTGTGGGATCATTAAGGCTCCATCCATAGCAGAAAACTTGGTATTAGATTCCATAGGGAATTTGGAAGGCTTTGCAACTAAATGACCAAAATCATTGAGAATATCTAAAGCAAATTTTCTTTGACATAGTGAAATCCCCTGAGAATTTCTAGCAATCTCCAACCCAAGAAAAAACTTCAAACGACCCAAGTCTTTCAACTTAAACTGAGTGTTCAAAAACACAATCAAATCTGCAATAGCTTGACCATCATTGCTAGCTAGAACTATGTCATCAACATAAACTAAGAGGGCCATAAAAGAAGAACCTTTGGACTTAGTAAACAATGAATAGTTTGCTTGGATTGAATGAACCTGTGAGCATGTAGAGTTGAGGAAAATTTGCTAAACCATTGTCTAGAGGCCTATTTTAGACCATATAAAGACTTGTTCAAATGAAAAACCCTATTGTCTCCCTTGGTGCCAAAGCCAAGAGGTGGTTTCATGAACACTTCTTCATCTAGATCTCAATGCAAAAATGCATTGTTTACATCCAGTTGGTGAAGCTCCCAATTATTGATTGCTGCCAATGCAAGTAGACACCAGACTGTGGTGAGTTTAGCCACTGGAGAGAAGGTTTCAAAGTAGTCCAAGCCTTCACATTGAGTGAATCCTTTTGCTACAAGTCTTGCTTTATACCTTTCAACTGACCCATCTACTTTGTGTTTCACCTTGTAAATTAACCCATTTACAGCCAATAGCAACTTTGGTAGGAGGTAAAGACACAAGAGTCCATGTATTATTATCTTCAAGAGCTTTGATTTCAGCTTGCATTGCTTCACGCCAACATGCATGCTGAATAACTTGATGATAATATTGTGGCTCAACATGTGTTGAAATCGAAAGAAGATAATGTTTATAAGAAGGGGACAATTTATCATATGAAATGACAGATGAGAGATTATAAGGAATACCTGAATCTATTGGATGAATGCTTTGAGGTGATAAGGATGAAGTAGTTGCCATTTGACAATGAAAATTTTGTAAGTAACTAGGCTTTTGTTCTAGGAACATGAGTACAACGAACATAATCCAAATGTGTTTCATGATTATTGGGATCAAAAACATCATTAGAAATAGAAAGAACATGATTATTAACAATATCAGTAACATGATTTGGAATAAAAACAGAATTATCATTATAATCTGGAATAAGATTTGGAAGAACAGTGTTATGATGTATAGTATGAGAGATGTATAATATGAGAGTTTAAAGTTTGGATGATAAGGAAAAACACTTTCATAGAATATAACATCACAAGAAATAAAAATTGTTTTAGTGGACAAATCAAACAATTTATATCCTTTGATATTATATGGATATCCAATGAAAACACATGGTTTTGCTCTTGAATCAAACTTAGATCGATTTCTAGTGAGAGTTGAAGCAAAACACAAACAACCAAATATTCGAAGATGAGAATAATTTGGAGGAGTTGAAATCAGACACTCATGGGGTGTTTTGTTAGACAAAATAGGAGTAGGAATTCTGTTGATTATATGAACTGCAGAAAGAATACATTCACCCCAAAAAATGAGTGGCAGATTAGCTTGAAATCTTAGAGCCCGTACTACATTTAACAAGCGTTGATGTTTTCTTTCAACTATTGGGTTTTCTTAAGGTGTCTCAACACAACTCAATTGACGAATGATACATTTGGATTTGTAAAAATCAAATAGCTGAAATTCAAAGACCATTGTCACTTCGAATGCATTTGACTTTAGATTCAAATTGGGTTTCAATCATATGAATAAAAGATTTAATCAAATTTCTGCTTTGAGACTTAGCAACCATTAGATGAACCCAAGTGAATCTAGAATAATCATCTACTATGGTAAGAAAATATTTAACACCATTGAAAGAATCAGTAGAAAAGGGACCCCAAATGTCACAATACAGCAAATCAAAAGCTTTATTAGAAACAGAATGGCTTACAGGAAAAGGTAATCTATGTTGCTTAGCCAAAGGGCAAATAGTACAACACTTATTGGAGTCAACAGATATACAAGAATCTAATTGACTTAGAAGCTTAAGACGTGCGGTAGACAAATGACGTAAACGGTAATGCCATACATATGAAGAAACACTCTTAACAGAAAGACTAACAACAGGAATTGAAATACTTGATGCAGGCTTTACTGGTTTATTGACCAAATATGTAACATCCGAGAAATTTATTAGGATGACTTAAAATGCTTTAGTCTAAATTATTCTCTTAGGTTAAATCAAATATATCAGGAAAATATATTTGATGTCTAAATTGTGAATTATTTGGCATTTAAGATTTACCTAATTAAGTACCTAAGTGTTAATGGTAATGGAGATATTAGTATATTAAATAATTGTTTTATTTAATATGATTATATATATATATGTGTATATATATCAATATATATATTTGTTTATAATATATATATATATATATATATATATATATATGAAATGAGTTGCAGATGAGCATTTAATGCTCATTAGATATATATATATATATATTATAAGATATAGATATGGATAGGATTGAACGAAAACTTCATGAGGAAGTTTTCCTTTATTAGACATATAGATATTTATATGCAGTAGGTGGCAGAGGATATGTAAGAAAGCTGCAATTTTATCTCTTCCATTGCAGTCTTTCCCCTCCACGGCAATGTTTTCATTGGTTTGCTGTGCGGTGCAAAAAAAAAGGCAGTTTAATAGCTGTACAATTTTATATGTTTTAATTCCAGTGGTGTCCCAAAGCTTTGCATATAAATAGGACCAGCTACCCTCCCTCTCGCACAGTGAAGAAAAGAAGAGAAGAAAGAAAAAGAGAAAAATATATATATATATATATATATATTATAAGATATAGATATGGATAGGATTGAACGAAAACTTCATGAGGAAGTTTTCCTTTATTAGACATATAGATATTTATATGCAGTAGGTGGCAGAGGATATGTAAGAAAGCTGCAATTTTATCTCTTCCATTGCAGTCTTTCCTCTCCACGGCAATGTTTTCATTGGTTTGCTGTGCGGTGCAAAAAACGCCAGTTTAATAGCTGTACAATTTTATATGTTTTAATTCCAGTGGTGTCCCAAAGCTTTGCATATAAATAGGACCAGCTACCCTCCCTCTCGCACAGTGAAGAAAAGAAGAGAAGAAAGAAAAAGAGAGAAAAAGAAAAGTGAGATATATATATATATATATATATATATATATTTTTAGTAATAAGTTTTGGAGAGCTACTTCAAGTGGGATTATTAGGTATATTTCTTTTATCCTTAGTTTATGTCAATTCTAGTTAGTATATTTTAAATTATGTCAATTATAGTATTTAGAATTTAAATTGCGTTGTTATAATGCCAAAATTGCTCGGGAAAGTGTGATTGAATATTTCGGGACGGATATTATATTCAATCATTCTTTTAAATATTACAAATCGTCGTTGTCTTCTAAATTTTATTAGGTATTTTACAATAGCGGTTGTAATGCCCAAGTAATAAGACATTTTAGTTAAATATTACATTAATGTAGTAATGCCCATATAAATATGTGGTAACGCTACATAGTCGTTATGATGTCCAAGTGACATTATAATATTTTAGAGAGATGGCGTTATGCTGCCCAATTTTGGGTAGAGTATGGAGAGAAATTAAGAGGTCATTATTTTAGCCTTTTAATTATAATTTTAGACTAATTTATTATCGGTGATGACTAAAAATGCAATGAATTTAGAATCAAGGATTAGAAAGGGAATCGATATAACGGTCTCTGGTGACAAGTAAGTATAATTACTTCGAGCATGGTATTATTTTAGTGAGTACAATTGCTTCTAGATTGATACTAGTTTATAAAGCTTTTGAAATGTGATTATTATATGAGCACGAATATTTTATGAATAACATGATTTAATGCTTCCAATTATTTTTATGAGTTGAGAAATGAAATGTGGTGATTATGAGAACAAAAGAATGATTTTAAGAGACATGTTATTGCATCTTGTTGAACATTGAGCATAATAGATTAATTAAATATGTAGCAAAAGGGTTTTCCTATGTTAACGGTGGGAGCCAAATGAGCCTCTCAGGTTAAATACCTTTGAAATAAAATTACCAAACCCTCCCCAAGTAATGTAGATGTATTTTTTTTTAAAGCAAGCAAGCCCTTGTTTTTAGTGTAACTCAAAGCCAAAACCAAGAGATTGTTACACCACACACAACCACGGCACATGTACAATTAGAAAAAAAAAAAAACCTTCTGAGCTACAATCCTTCCCACACGAAATATCCTGGTCTAATTGGCATCACTTTGTTGGGCACTTGGTGGATTAGGTAGAATTATGGAAATATCTAGTTGTCGACTAGAATTCAATCAAGATTTGCACTAGTAATGTAATTGAATTTAATTATTAACAATAAATAATCTAATTATTTAATACTTTTACAAATAATTCATTAATGTAGTTGTATTTAAAGTATTATCAGTTCTTTATCCATTTGACTTCTATTATCAATATTGTTGTTGGTTCCTCAAAACGCCATGCTGAATTTCAGGCTTTTCAAGTTGTTGAGATTGAAAATATGACTGCTTCTAATGAAATTGAGACAGGAAGGAGGGCAAACCAAATTGGTACTTTGCAACGACCTGGAGATACTAGATGGTCTTCTCATTTTCAATCTGTTTGTAGCTTGATAAGATTATTTCGTCCAGCTTGCTCAATTCTTGAGATAATCTCAAAGGAGGGAATCAATTATGCTCAACGTGGTGATGCTGAGGCGTCTTATATGGTATTAACCTCATTTGAATTTGTTTTGATCTTGCATTTGATGAAACAAGTTATGGGATTTACTAATTCTCTTTGCCAAGTTTTGCAACAAAATTCTCAAGATATTTTAAATGCTATGACTGTAGTTTCAACTACAAAATTACTTCTTCAGAAGTTGAGAAATGAAGAGTGGGAACTTTTTCTTGGCATTGTTAAGTCATTTTGTGAAAGAAATGAAATTGAAATTCCTGATATGAATGCTTGTTACACTAGAGCTCGAGGCAGATTCCGTCGCCAAGATGAAGAATCTTTGATAACAATGGAGCATCACTTTAGAATTGATATATTTACTGCTGCAATAGATTTTCAATTGCAAGAACTTGATAATAGATTCAATGAGCATGCAATGGAACTTCTTATTCTTAGTGTTGCTTTAAGCCCAAAAGATGCATACAAATCATTTAAGATTGATGATATATGCAACTTAGTTGAGAAGTTTTATCCTGAAGATTTCACTGAGCAGGAAAAAATTTCTTTGAGATTTCAATTGCATCATTATCAGTTTGATGTGCCAAAACATTCAGATTTTCAGAATATGTCCACTTTATCTGAGTTATGCAGAGGATTGACAATTTCAAGAAAGTCAAAGATTTATAATTTGATTGACAGGTTGATTCGCCTAGTATTGACTCTACCTGTTTCTACCACCACCACTGAACGGGCATTTTCTGCAATGAAACTTGTAAAAACTAGATTGCATAGTAGAATGGAGGATGAGTTTCTAGCAGATAATTTGGTCATTTACATTGAGAAAGAAATTGCTAAGGATTTCACTACAGAGATGATAATGGATGAATTTTATTCTGTGAAAGATCGTCGTTGAGCATGATTTCAAAGACATACAAAGTTCTTTTGTGGAATTTCTTTTTTGTGCATGTTTATAGCAAACTGTAATACTTTTGTATTAAGAAAGGGAAGTTCTTTTTGAAGATGATTCTATAGATCGACATGTAACTTTTGTATTTAATTATGACTTATGACTTAGTATGGAACTAAGTTTAAGGTTTGCAATTGTCTTTGACTCTTTATTGTTAATTTGTTTTACTTATATATAAAAAAATGTCTTTCTTGTTATATATATACAAGCCATGGAAAAAAATTTGGACAGGGTCCCCCCAGGAGCAAATTCTTGGGTCCGCTCCTGAAATGAGCTCAAAAGTCCCTGTGGTATGCAAAAAAAACAATTTAGTCTTTACAGTTAAATTCCATCCATTGACTTAACGGATTCCGTTAGCATGCCATGTCACATCCAATTAAATTATGACACGTATCATGTTTTATTTATGACTTTTAAAAATCATGCTTGGATTTTCCACATCATATTATTATGCCAGCTAATATTCTCACCTCAGCTTTTTTTTTCTTTTTTATTTTTTTTCACGTTAAACACATTAGGTAAAATGTTTTTAAAAACCCTAATTCTACCAAATTATTGATCTGAAAACCTAATTCAAAAGAAAACAAATTATTCTTCTTCTTTCCGCCTCTTCATCTTCGTTCCTTTTTCTCTGTCTTCTTCTTCTTCTCGTTTTTTTTTCTTTCTTTTGTTTCTTTCTTTCTTCTTCTTCTTTTTCTCCTTTTTCTTTTTCTCCCTTTTCTTCTTCTTCTTCTTCTTCTTCTTCTTCTATAACACAAAAGTATATACAGTTGACATCAAAAAACCAACAAAAACTTCAATTTTCTGTTTTGATTTATTCAATTCGTTTGTCTTTTCTATATCTTATCAGGAGTGTCTGCAAAGATTTTTTTTTTCTGTCTCTGTACTGCTCTCCTGAACGTTGCCAAGAAAAAGAGGAATTTTAACATAGGAGAAGAGCATAAGAGAAGAAATAGAAGATAGGAAGAGACAGAGAAAAAAAAAAAAAAAAAAACCATGACAAGAAAAAAACGGAGAAGAAAAGATGGAGAAAAAAGCCATGACAAGAAAAAAATGGAGAAAAAGAGAAGGAGAAGGAGAAGAAAAAAATGGAGATGAAGAAGAAGAAGAAGACAGAGAAAAAGAGACGAAGAAGAAGAGGAGGGAAGAAGAATAATAATTTGTTTTCTTTTGAATTAGGTTTTTAGATCAACAATTTGGTAGAATTAGGGTTTTTAAAAATATTTTACCTAATGTGTTTAATGTATTAAAAAAAAAAGGCTGAGGTTGGAATATTAGTTGGCATAATAATATGACATTGAAAATTCAAGTGTAATTTTTAAAAGTTATAAATAAAACATGACACGTGTCATAATTTAATTGGATGTGACATGGCATGCTAACAGAATCCGTTAAGTCAATGGATGAAATTTAACTGTAGGGACTAAATTGTTTTTTTTACATATCACAGGGACTTTTGAGTTCGTTTTGATACCACAGGAGGTAAATTGTAAATCAAGTAAGTCATAGGGACTAATTTTATATTTTTCCTTTTTCTTTTTCTTTTAATTAATATAGGTAAGAATTTGTTGAATTACAATGCTCAACATAATTTATTGAGCACGGTAGCACTTTAGCAAATATTTAGTTGTTTCGTTGAACCGGATGTGAAGTCTTGTTGAGAATGTTTTGCTGCAAGCCTGAAGTCTTGTTGATGTAATGAATGTTTTGCTGCAAGCCTGCAAGGCTAGTCAGAATAACTTCTTGGTTATTTTGTTGAGCTAATCAATGTGATTTGTTTTTTTTTTTCTTCTAAATTTAATGAATAAAACTTCTTTTTGTTTTCCTATCTAAATACATTCTATAATAATTTCTCTTATCTTTGAATATACCATTTAAATATATTATTATTTTTTATAAAATACAAATTGCTTACCTATCTTCGCATTTTTAAAATCTGAGCTATTCATTACATCTAGTCCAAACAAACGCATAAGTTTGTGTGTTACCGAAACAAGTAGGTTTGACATGTTGAAAACTAAAATTAATTACATCGATAACATATAAACCTCTACATTTGTTTAGATTGTTAGATATAATAGAGGGCATAGATTTTTAATTTCATATTTTAGAAAATTTGAGAGAATCTCAACCTCTCAAAAGCTATTGTAGGATAAGGGAGAGGGCTATTGAATATATGTTTCTATTGCTTTTAAAGCTATGACTTTAAGGACTTTTGAGGATTGTGATCCCTTAAAATTCTTTTTAAATTTGAGATTCTCAAATTCATAAATCTCAACCATTCATTTTATCTAAGCGTCTAAAATAAGTCATGTTTTATAATTTAATGAGAACGTCACCCTCTAGAAAATGTAGGTTTAGTAGCTTGCTCATTAAACTTTAAAACATAAACTTATTTTAGACGCTTAAATAAAATAGATGGTTGAGATTTATAAATTTGAAAATCTCAAATTTAAATAAAATTATAGGGTCTCAATTTTGGACCACTCATGTAGGAAGAATAAGTTAAAAACTATAATTTCTTGTGATTGAAACGTCAGCCATATGAAAATAAATAAATAAATATTTAATTAGTAGCAAGTCTATCACGCGCTTACAATACAACCTGTTGTAGATTACTCTTTGAAAGTGAACACAGAACATCTTTAGTATTAGGGTAATTACCTTTTGCCCCCATAAATTACAGTGCATTGACACTTTTCCCTTATGAACTATCAATTATGACACTTAACCCCATCAAACTACCATCTTATGACGCTTTCCCTCTTCCGTCAGTCAAAGGGGTTAAATCTAACGGTCAACTATTTTAAATTTTTTTCTTTCCATTTTTGCTCTCACCTCAGATCAATAAAATGACGCTTATACCCTTATAAACTCTAATCCAAAAATCTAAAGTGAAGGCAAAAATGGAAGGGAAAAAAAATTAAAATGACACATGCAAGTCACATGACCGTTGACCGTTGACTATTAGTTTTAACCCCTTTGACTAACGAAATGGAGTAAAGTGTCATAAGGTAGTTTTGATAAGTCAAGTTATAGTTAGTAGTTCATAGGAAATGTTAAACACAAGAGTTTATGGGGGTAAAAATAATTACTATATTATCAAATTAAATTACATCTATCTTCCCATTTTTAAAATTTGAGTCGTTCATTACATTTAATGATCCAAATAAATATATAAATTTGTGTGTTATCGAAACAAGTAAGTTTGACATGTTGAAAACTAAAATTAATTACATGGATAACATTAAAACCTCTAAATTTGTTTAGATTGTTAGTTATAATAGAAGACATAGATTTTTAATTTCATATTTTAGAAAATTTGATAGAATCTCAACCTCTCAAAAGCTATTGTAGGATAAGGGTGAAAACTATTAAATATATATTTTTACTGCTCTTAAAGCTAAGACTTTGAGAACTTTTGAAGATTGTGATCTTCTAAAATTCTTTTTAAATTTGTGATTATCAAATTCATAAATTTTAGCCATTCATCTCATTTAATCGTCTAAAATAATTCATATTTTATAATTTAATTAGAAAACAACCCTCAAGAAAATGTAAATTTAGTAACTTTCTCATTAAATTTTAAAAGATGAATTTATTTTAGACCTTTAAATAAGATGAATGGCTGAGATTTATGAATTTAAAAATTACAAATTTAAATAAATTTCTAAGATATCAATTTTGGACAACTCATGAGAATAAATTAAAAACTATAATTTCTTCTTATTGAAACGTCAGCCATATGAAAAAAAATGAAAAATATTAAATTGGTATCAAGTCTATCACTTCCAACACAACGTGTTATAGATTACTCTTTTAAAGTGAACACAGAACATCTTTAGTATTATCTAATTAAGTTGACAAAATTCTAGCAACCTGACAACAAAGTAACTAAAACTGATCATAATCCAACAACAGATTTGGTTTCCGTTTTTGATGAAGCACCATGACTTTTCTTTATGGTTTCTCTTCGTGAGCTTGTGAAATTCTCTCTCTAGCGTCTCTTACAGTCGAGAGCAAGGAAATAATATCGTTAATTTTCGCAAAATTTGGAAAAAACTTAATTTACTGCTCTTAGTAAAATGTCCGGCTCATAACATCCAATGATGTCCTCTTTTCTTTTTCTTTTTTTTTTGAAATGGTACTGATATATTCCATTTAAATGACTAAACAATCATCACCAGTAAGTGCATCATGAATACAAGAAGGGGAAAGTCCTAGCCAAACTCTCATCTCTCCTTGAATAAAAGCATGTTTTGCCAGACAGTGGGCTGCCATATTGGCTCCACGCCTAACATGTTGAAAGTCCCACGTGGGGATAGCCAGAAGCTCCTCCTTTGCTGCGTTGACCATCATCCCATAACGTGTCCAGCAGTAATTTTCATTTCGCAACACATTTACCACCTCCAGTGAATCCCCTTCAAACACAATATTATCCCTCCCTAGCTGTTTGCCGAACAAGACAGCGTGCCACGCTCCAACTGCTTCAGCAGTTGCAGGATCCGAAATAAATGGCTTCGTGCAGCACATCGCTCCCACAACGTTCCCACCATGATCTCACGCCACCACTCCCACTCCCATCCGTGCCCCTGATGAATCAATCGCGGCATCCCAGTTGAGTTTAATCTGCCCCTCTTTCGGTCTCTGCCATCGTGGGATCCTTATGGGTACGGTCACTCCGCTGCCATTCCTCTGTTCCGTTTCTGCCTTGTTGTAAGATTCCAGCTGGTCTGTTGCGATTCTATTTACTTGAACAGGTGATAGGAACTCACCATCAAATATTGATTTGTTTCGGCGAAACCAGAGTTGTCTAGCAACAAAAGCAAACCTTTGAAATTCCCCGCCCTCCCACCGTTCGGATAAATGTTCAAACAGCTGTCGAAAGTCAAGTTCTTCACTAGACCTCTTCTGAATTGATTTCATGTGCTCCAGCCAAACATCACAGGCAGCTGGACAACTCCAAAGAACATGCCCCACCGTCTCTATACCACCCTTACAAATAGAACATTTCGGGTCATCTGTGATTTTCCTTTCAAAAAGATTTTCCTTAGTGGACAAAATATTAGTACATGCCCTCCACAAAAACACCTTCAAAGCCCTCGGACCCTTAAAGTTCCAAATAGACCACCAGAATTGGGACATGTCGGAAGAGGTGGACGTGCTACCCTCATTCCTAACTGCCCCCTCTATAGCGAAATGGTACCCACTGCGAACAGTGTAGACACCATTCTTGTTCCCCATCCACACCATTTTGTCCCTCTGCGAGATGGATGATCACCATATTACAGAGATGCTTACGGCCTCTTCCTCCATAAATACTGCCGAGACAACATTAGTCTTCCACGTCTTAGTGTCTTCATCTATTAACTCACCGACGTTGCATCACTTTCTAAAAGCTGAACTGGGATTGCACAAGGAAAGAGCTCGGAGATTCTAACCAACGATCCCCATATTTTAATTGATCGGCCATTCCCAACCCTCCATACCATTCCTTCATGAAGAAGTTGCTTTGCATTCCATATGCTCCGTAAGCGTGATGGTCGTCGACCCAATTCGGAATTCATAAAACTACCATTTCGAAAATATTTCTCCTTATAAATGCGTGCAATAAGTGTGTCGGGCTGTTGAATTAGCTGCCACCCTTGTTTTGCAAGCAAAGCCATATTAAATCTTTCCAAATCCCGATACCCCATACCCCCTTTATCCTTCGCCCTACCCAAGCCATGCCAACTCATCCATGCAATTTTCGTTTCATTCTCTTTAGCACCCCACCAAAACCGGCCCATCATCGAATTTATCTCTTTACACAAAGACTTGGGTAATTGAAAAACACTCATCGTGTAAGTGGGGATGGCTTGAATCACTGACTTTATGAGTATCTCCCTCCCCGCTTGGGAAAGGAATTTCTCCTTCCACCCATTAAGCCGTTCCCAAACCTTCCCCTTAATATCCGCAAAGGTACTCACTTTGGATCGACCAACCAACGCCGGTAATCCCAAATATCGTTCATACGATTGGACAGCACTTACCCCCGCGGCATTCAATATATCGGCTCTCACATCCGGTTTTGTGTTGCGACTAAAGAAAATAGCCGTTTTCCCACAATTCAGTTTTTGACCCGACGCCTTTTCATAGGTAGCCAACGCGTCACGAACATGATGCCATTCCTCCAAGCTTGCTTTACAAAACAAGAGACTGTCATCCGCAAAGAACAAATGACTAAGCCTCGTACCCCCACGTGTGATTGGCAACCCTGTGATCCGACCTTCTTGTTCCGCTCTTGAGTCTTGAGACTATAGTGCTTAGCCCCTCTGCACACAAAAGAAAGAAGTACGGGGATAAAGGGTCACCTTGTCGAAGCCCTCTTGTGGGTTGTATGTTGCCACATGGTTTCCCATTAATGAGAATGGAATATGACACCGTTTTGATACACGTCATAGCCATCTTTATCCACCTCTCAGCAAACCCAATCTTTCTCATTACGGATTCAAGGAATTGCCACTCCACCCGATCGTATGCCTTGCTCATGTCGAGCTTAAGGGCCATAAAGCCTTCCTTCCCCTTCATCTTTGCATCCATTGTATGCAATGCTTCAAATTCCACCAAAATATTATTTGTTATCAAGCGCCCTGGAATGAATGCACTTTGGGAAGGAGAGATAACGGTAGGAAGCACCTTCTTCAATCTGTTTGCTAGCACCTTTGCAATGAGTTTGTAAAGTACATTACAAAGGCTAATGGGTCGATATTCAGAGATAAGCGTCGGAGTCTTGACTTTAGGGATTAGTGCTATATACGTTTGATTGAGATCATTATCAAACATACCATCATTGAGGAATGCTAGCACCGCCCTACACACCTCCTCTCGAACTGTCGACCATGATCTTTGATAGAATGTGGCAGCAAAACCGTCCGGCCCAGGGGACTTGAGGGGCTGCATCTGTGAGAGGGCCACGTCAACCTCGACCGCATCAAACCTCTGCAGTAGTTGGTTGTTCATTGCGTCTGTGACACGGCCCTCCAGTCCTTGTAAACACTTCTCCATCCTTTCCGCAGGTTCAGCTGTATATAAATCCTCATAAAAGCGTACGAAAGCCTGGCCTATGTCCTTCTCTTTTTTCCATTCACACCTTTTCTCGTAATTTTTCGGATAGTGTTCACCTTCCTTCGATGACTAGCCCATGCGTGGAAAAATTTCGTATTTCTATCCCCCTGGACATACCAGTTCTGCTTAGATCTTTGCTTCCACCGAACGTCTTCCTGCTCCAAAATTTCGTCAATCTCATCTTGAAGCTTTTTAATAGCTCCCTGATTACTTGAGCTTTCAGCTTGCTGCAATTGGGCCAACTCCTTATTTTTTGATTTCAAACGCTCCTCCGTGTCACCAAACTTCCTCCTACTCCACCCGGTCAAAACTTTTTGACATTGCTGGAATTTGCTGTGCACAGCAGTGATGCGATTGGCATGAAAACCCTCGGCCTCCCAAGCCGACTTAATGACGGAGCCACATTCTTCATCCACCCACCATTTAGCCTCGAACTTAAACCCCTTGTTCCCACCCCTCTTCTCTTGCTTGTCCTCATAAACCTCTTTTCTTAATTTGTTCCTTTGTTTATTAGAGTAATAATTAAAAAGCTAAAAATAAATAAATAAATAAAATTTAAAGATTAATCGATAGTGACATGCATGTCGGTGAAATATTAACGTTGTACGTACAAACCCATATGTACTTTTCAACACTTCATGACCATTGGGCGTGGTTGGAAATAAACCGGACCGAAAGAAATAGATTGATATTATAAGAGATTTGATCGATAGGAGGAAAAAATATATTTTATATAAAAAGAATAAAATTTTTTGTTTTGTATTAATTTTTTTATTTAAAAAATAATAAAAAAATTATTAATGTGATATAAAAAATAAAAATAGTCGGATTGATTTTAAGAAATTTTTTTTAGGATTTTACAAAGTTCGGTCTCTTGACAAACATGGCCAATATTGTTTTCTTATTCAAATGGAACGAACACCCAACTATAGGGTTAGCATGTTAAGGTCATACAGCATAAAACAAACCTTAAATGCCACCGACGGAGAGAAAAAAAGGAAAAGAAAAATAACATAGAACAATAATAATGAGATATGCCGGCCGGTCCTTCCAGTGCCGGCGCCGGTGTGGGTCACAACGGGGTGTGGGGTAACATTCAGTCAGTGGCCAGAGTCATTTCCAGGCAAGGCTGTGGCAACCTTTCCCGCCACTTTGGTTGCGGCGTTGCGGGCATACGCCGCCTTCTCTTCGATATTAGCCTGAGTGATCCTCGCATCCTTCTTTATGGTGGCCGCTTCTTTCTGCGCTGGATCTTTGGCTGTCATCAGTTCCATCTGCACAACAACATATCTTAATTAATTAATATTATTGTTCTACAACTTCTACTGTATAAAGAAAAAACAACCATATATATATATATATACCTTCTCATCTATGGTGGCCTTGGTCTTCACCATGCAAGCCTTAGCTGAGGCCGTTAAGTTGTATGCCGTTTCCTTCCCTGCGTCCATTTTCACTCTTTCTCTTCTTCTCTTCTCTGTTTTACTGCTTTAATTATACACACACACTAGCAATGGAAGAGCATGTTACTGGCTCTTGATTAAATAGGTTTTCAGGACCTCTCGCGTGGAGACACGTGGCGACTCTGCAGAACGTTCGGGGTTCTTCTTCTGTGACGTCACGGACATGTCCCAGAGATATTTTTTGATTCTCTATCTGCCCATGAAGGGGGGAGTCGTAACTCGTAATTGGTACGAGTCTCGTATCCGTTGGATGGTCAACGGGTCCCCGAGATATTTTGATTCTCTCTCCGCCGTGAAAGGGGGAATAGTTGCTACGAGTAATAATATCTTATCCAATCCATAAAGTTAAAGGGATAAGGTTAGGACGGGTCATTATTGATAAGGCATATAAATTTGACACAACTCAGGTAAAAATTGATGATCCGACCAGTTTAATAAAATAAGACAGCTTAGAGTTAATTTTTTTTTTTTTTTTATTTACATGTTCACATAAGGGGAGAAGAAATATTCGAACTAATAACCTCTATTTTATTATACGTAATTTCAATCGATTGAGCTATATCTTAGGAACATGATACAATTAGAATTAATTTATATATATAAGCTTACACGATACATTTCAAATATAACACGCAACATAATTATTAACATTTTTTTACATAATCTGCGAACCTAACACAAACTCGATCAATACAATGAAAAGGCTATAGTTGAAGAGAGCCCCTTAGGTTTGGACCATCTGTAAAAGGTGTCTTTTGTAGCCTCCAATCTCATCTTAACATATCACCAATTGCAAAAATTTAAAGTGAGACAAAAATAACAAATAAGCCCACAGAAAAAGACCAAAACGCCCTTGCCCCTGCCAACCCATAGTGTTGCTGGACCCACACCGGGGTCTGGAGAGACCCACGGTGGTCTCGCCGGACCCACGGCGTGGGTTTGGAGAGACCCACGCGTGGGTTTAGCCGGACCCAGGCATGGGCGGTGGAAGGAGAAGCCATGGGGTCGAGAGCGTCGGGGCGGCGCCTCCAATCAATTTAGAGACGATCTCTACCAAGGTCGCCGAGGCCGCGCTAGAAGGACACGATATCTCCGGCATCAAGCTTCTTCTCCTTGACAAAGTAGCTCCAGCCTTTGGTCATGACGTAGCTCTAACTTCTCGGCGTGCTGCATTGGGATGACAAGGCAATTGAGTTTTCCCTGCCGCCCAATCCCCTCCCCGAACCCAGCACCACATTCGTCCGAGTAACCACTTGACCCGCCGGAAAACCCACAAAATCCAGCCTAAAAAACCAATTTCTAATACCACAAAAATTGTTTTTTGATTCAAATCTAAAACCTAGAAGGGAAAGGTTAACCCTAAAGAATTTTATCATTCTAACGTTGGAAAAAATGACTCCAACACCGGAGAAGATGACTCCACAGTCAGACTCGTGGGTCTAACCATGACCCGCCACCTAGCTTAAATAAGCTCAAAATATGGTGCGAGTGTATGATATTTTTGTGAAATTATTTTATATTTGCTTAAGTGTCAACTTATGAATGAATACTGTAAAAGTGGTGTTTTGCAAACATGATCTGATTCAAGGTTTTTTCATAGTTAAATGGTCTAACCTATTTAATTAGATGGATAACCTTGAGATAATATCCTATAGATATCTAATAAATATCTTAATTTATTTTAGTTTTTTGAAAGTACATTCAAACCAATTAGAAACAACCAAACGAATCTAAAGGGGGTGAATATGATTGTAAACTCTAGTTGCAGCCCAGTAAGAATTAGTTATATGATAGGCATAGAAATTTACAATAGTGAAAATTTTTCTACCCTTCCTCCTAATGTTAGCAATCTTCCAGTTTTGAATAATGAAGGGTGCTGACTGCTACCTGCAGACCCATGATAACCATTTGATGATTCTGCCATCAGAGCCATGAAACGCCGATAGATGCTTGAACAGAAAAAGTCATCCTGCTTGAGATGAAAAAGAAGCCATCGAAGGAAGCCATTTAACAACTTCTGGACTTAACTAGATCGATTTTGCCCCCCAAAATTTGGAAACAAACTTTACTACGTTTTAGTAAGATGTCCAGTACATATATCGTAATATCCATGGATGTCATTGACCTCTATTCTTTATTCCTTTGTATTTAAAAGCTAAAAATGATCCTTTCTTCTCTTTTTTTTTTTTTTTTTTTTTTAAATTTTATTTTAATTTTTAATTTTTTATTTTAAGCAACGAATTAATGACTTCACCAATGATTTTTGTCAGATCCAACCATTACATTAATTGTTCAAATTTTCCCGGCTAGATCGTTATAGAGAATTTGTGGAATAAAATACTTTATCCCACAAGGCATTGTCCATCTAAACCCTATCATATTATTATATCGATCTACTTCAACATTGAATATTCATTTGTATTTTTTATTCAAACGTCGGAACACCGAACGCCCAACTACAACGTTAGCATAATAGCGTGTAAGGTGATCAGCCAGAAAACACAACCATAAACGCGGTAAAAACACAAATAGACGGAGAAGAGAAAAAAAAACACAACAGTACAAATACATTAAAATTTGTGAGTTTTGTGGGTCTTTCCCGTGCCACCAGTGCCAGTGGGGTGCGATCCAACCACATGATGGCCAGCGCCATGTCCAGGCATGGCTGAACTTATGTGGTTTCCGGTGTGATGGCCTGCGCCAGTGCCAACGGGATGCGACCCCACCACAGGCTGGCCAGAGCCATGTCCAGGTAAGGCTGACATCAATTTGTCTCCGATGGAATGGCCACCGCCTGTGCCAGTGCCAGTGCCAGTGCCATGAGTGTTAGTACCAACAGGGGTGCGAATTGTGGTGGCCACCGCCATGTGCCTGCTTCCCACCTAGGGTGGCCTTGGCCTTCTCCACTGCATTCCCCACGGGGTGCGAATTGTGGTGGCCACCGCCATGTGCCTGCTTCCCACCTAGGGTGGCCTTGGCCTTCTCCACTGCATTCCCCACTGCATTCTTCCCGGCCTGCATTTTCACTCTCTGTTTAATTGCTTTCAACTTCAATTGCTTTGAGAATAAAAACGTAAACACCAGCTAGCAATGGAAGAGAGTGTTAATGGCTCTTGATTAAATAGGTTTTCAGGCCGCCTCACGTGGCGACACGTAGAAAGCTAGTACTGTCAATAGCGACGTGGCAGGTCAGCAGGATGTTCGGGGTTCTTCTTCTAAGTTCTAATTAACACATCACGGACGTGTCCAAAAGATATTTTTATTCTCTCTCTCTGCCGGGAAGCGGCGAGTAATTCCTAATTTCCTACGGCTCTCGTGTCCGTTGGATGGTCATCGCTTTAATTTATAAGCCGCCCTCAATCGCCTTTCAACTCAGAGGAGAGACAATATCCTATACATGATATCTAACAAATATCCTATAAATATTATCCGATACCGTTTTAGAAGGAATCATTTAGACCTTTATTTAAAAAACAAATAAATTATTTAAGTACATTCAGAGCAATCAGAAACAGACAAAAATAAAGATGTCCATATGCTAATTAAAGATGTTTGGACATAATGCACAAGGAAGATACGACATAAGTTTACTAGTGATGAAGATGCTTTTCTTAACATTATGGATAAGCTGTTGTACAAATCTGGATTAGAAGGAATAAATTCATTTTCGAAGGCCAGTTTGTTGCTCCTTGGGTGGTTATTCGGATTGCTAAAGAACAGGGTAGCAGCTTTTGATGAGGTGGAACTTAGGAAAAATGTGTGGCACTCTCTGATTATGCCTTCAGGTGCAGAAACATATGACAGAAGCCGTTAGCAGGAAAGTGTTAAAATAAAGAATAATGTTAAAGTCATAATATAAATTTAATAAATATTCAATTTCTCTTATACGTGTTATTTAAAAAATAAAAAATATAACAAAATTGAATTCAATTTTGGTATTTTGAATTCAATTTTGTTTTTGTTTTTTAAATTTTTTAAATGACATGTAAGAGAGAAATTGAGTCTTTGTTGAATCTATGTTGTAATTGTATCACATTTCTAAAATAAATTTGGATGCTTCAGTTGATAAGGTTGAAAAACGGGTGGGTTTTGGAATTATTGTAAGGGACTATGATGAACGAGTTTTAGTTATGAAGTGTGGAACACGTCCTTCAATAAATGACCCATCCATAGCAGAAGCCTTAAAGCACTAGCAGCAGCTTCCCCTTGATTTTTCCTAAGTTTAGGGCACAAAACTACTTTTTGCTTCTCTATGAAAATATATTTCACAATAGATTCTTACTTTTCAATCTCTATATCATTAAAATATTATTTTTTTGCAAAATACAAGTTCCTTACTTACCTTCACTTTTTTCACAAAATTCCAACACAATTCTCAATAAAGACAAAAAGGTTAAAGATAAGAGAGGAAAGAGAATTATTTATATTAAAATAATGTATAGAGAACCACTTTTGGTTCGTACATATTGGAAAACATTGTAACAATATTTGAGAGTTGGTTAAATATAGGAAATCAGATGTGAATAGACTTTTTTTTTTCTTTTGAAATTTTTCCTAACCATATGAAATGAAATGACATATAAAGCATCGGTTGCTAATGCTCTTAGCGGCTTGGGCATGCAACAGTGGAGCTTATTCAACAAATGGATTTGTGATGTATCATGTTGGAGGGTGATGCGTTGGAGTGATCCAAGCGTCCAAGCTCTTAACAAAGACGGAGAAGCTATGGTCAAACTGATTATGGATGCTAAGAAAATGTTATCTCACTGATTATGGATGTTAAGAAAATGTTATCTCATTGTCCAATCTGGTGCGTAAGACATACAAATTAGTGCGTAAGACATACAAATTACACAGCTAATGGTGCTGCTCATGCTCTTTCATCCTGCATGGATGAGATTGTATGTGTTTAACAAGCTATTTGATTTCAATGAATTTAACACAACTTTCAAAAAATAAAAGAAAAAAGAAACAGACAAAAATAAACACAAGAAATAGCTTTGATGATTCTGTCGTTAGAGCCACTGAGCCACAACACATCGCTCATTCGCTCTTGGATTGAAAAAAAAATCTTTGATAGCTGTATCAAAATTGAAGATAAAATTTTTATACTGGTGTTTCAAAAAGATCTTTGATAAGTTAGCTTTGAAAAATATTTGTGTCCTAACATTACTCGTTTCTTTTATGTGACAATGTTTAATAACTCGGATAAATACCCACCCTAGCATTCATGTCAAGGTCGAGCTCGGACAAATTTAAACCCAGTAAAGGGTGATTTAAATGTTAACATATACACCTATATATATATATATATATATATATATATCACAAGTACTTTTACTCTTTAGTATTATATTATATAACTTTTAGATTTAGACACCGGCCAACTTTTAGTATTAAACCCAATAATTTTATTATTCTTCTATCTTGCAAGACTATAAGTACTTGCCGGTCGATCTTCAGTTTATTGGGTGCATAATTTTTTTTTTAAATATAAATATATATATATATATATATATAAATGTATTCAAGAAGCCTTCGTCTTAGTCTTACATAAAACATGATTTAAGAAAAAATAAAATTATAGTGATCTTCACCACTGATTTTTTTAGGCATTAGCATCAAATTTAAAGCATTAACACCAAATTTGTGAGACATTAGCACCAAAATTGAGGCATTAACATCAAATTTAGGATGATCAAATCCATTTTAGGTAATATCATCCCTAAAGAATTAACCTTTCACTCTTAGATTTTAATTTTAAATCCAAAAATAAGTTTTAAAGCATTAGAACCTAACTATTAACTTCTAAAAATTAATTTGTTAGCAAAAAAACGATACTACAATTTTATTTTTTCTTAAATATATTCTATAAGATATAATATATATATAAACACTATGGAGAGAACCCTAACAAACCCTATATATATACTTGAGAAAATGGTTACGAGATCATGAAGTGTCAATTGACAAACTACCAAATTATGAGGGGTAAAAACGCCATCCATATATACCTTAAAAATGATGAAAAAGTGGATACGAGACCACTTTTTTGTATCTTTTTATTCAAATGGAACAGCCAACTACAAAGTTCACATGTACGGTCCAGCCCGAAAACACGCCTTACATATGCCGAAAAACACAGACGGGAGAGAAAAATAAAAAATAAAAAAAAACCATTACACAAACATCAAACTAACTGAATATTGCATAAGACATTTTACTATATATATATTATACTCAAAGGGGTCCACTGGTGCCATAGCCTGGGGCGTTCCCTTCGACACGGGGGTCAATGGATCATGGGCAGCGGTCCTTCCTGTAGCCTGGGGCGTTCCCTTCGACACGGGGGTCATGGGCAGCTGTCCTTCCTGTGGCAGCTGTGTAGGTCGCAATGGGTTGCGACCCAACCACACCTTCGGTCTCTTGTACTGCTGGCTGACCAGTGCCATGGCCAGGCAAGGCTGACGTCGGGTGGGTCCCCGTGGGGTGTCCTGTGGCCCCTGTGGTTGAGTATGTGCCGTTGGTTCCTGTGCCTGTGCCAGTGCCAGTGTCAGTGCCTACGGGCTGCGACCCCACCACACGCTGGCCAGAGCCATATCCAGGTAAGTCTGAAATCGGGTGGTTTCCGGTGGGATGGCCTGTGCCAGTGCCAGTGTCAGTGCCAACGGGGTGCGACCCTACCACAGGCTTGCCAGAGCCATGTCCGGGTAAGGCTGAGATCAGGTGGTCTCCGATGGACTGGTCTGTGCCAGTGCCAGTGTCAGTTCCAACGGGGTGCGGCCCCACCACAGGCTGGCCACCCCCATGTCCAGGCAAGGCTGAGATCGGCTGGGTTCCGGTGGGATGGCCTGTGCCAGCCTTTCCCATCTCTTTGGTTGCGGCGTTGCAGGCACGTGCCTGCTTCTCTTCCAGTTCAATCTGGGTGATCCTCTCATCTTTCTTTCTGGTGGCCATTTCTTTCTGCGCTGTCTCATGGGCTTTCATGTTTTCCATCTGCATATATGCACAACCACATATCATTAATTCCATTATTACATTTAAAAATAATATTTTTCCATGTAAACGAAAACGACGAAGAAACAAACACATATATATATATATATATACCTTCCCATCTAGGGTGGCCTGGGTCTTCTCCATGCCAGCCTTAGCGGAGGCGTTTATGTTGGCTACCGATTCCTTCGCAGTCGCCACTGCATTCTTCCCGGCCTGCATTTTCACACTCTGTTTAATTGTGCTTTTAACTTCAATTGCTTTGAGAATACAAACGTACACACTAGCTAGCAATGAAAGAGAGAGTGTTAATGGCTCTTGATTAAATAGGTTTTCAGGCCGTCTCGCGTGGCGACACGTAGAAAGCTAGGGTCAATAGCGACGTGGCAGGTCTACAGAATGTTCGGGATTCTTCTTCTAATTAACAAATCACGGACGTGTCCAAAAGATATTTTTATTCTCTCTCTGCCGGGAAGCGGCGAGTAATTCCTAATTTCCTACGAGTCTCGTGTCCGTTGGATGGTCATCGCTTTATAAGCCGCCCTCAATCGCGCGCCTTTCAACTCAGAGGAGGCAATATCCTATCCATATCTAACAAATATCCGATAACGTTTTAGAAAGAATCATTTAGACCTGTGCTTAAAAAATAAATAAATTATTTAAGTACATTCAGAGCAATCAGAAACAGACAAAAATGCCTCAAAAGCAACAAGCTAGGAAGATGTCCTCAAAAGAAACAAGCAATCGCCGTGGACATAATGCACAAGGAAGGTACGTACATAAGTTTAGGATCAGCTATTGGACAATTTAAAATGGACATGAAAGAACTGCATATAATGGCAACAGTGCCCTGACAAATCTGGATTAGAAGGAATAAATTCATTTTCGAAGGTCAGTTTGTTGCTCTTTGGGTGGCTATTCGGATTGCTAAAGAACATGGTAGCAGCTTTTGATGAGGTGGAACTTCAGAAAAATGTGTAGGATTATGCCTTCAGATGCAGAAACATGACAGAAGCCGTTAGCTGCAAGTGTTAAAATAAATAATAATGTTCAAGTAGTCACAACATAAACTCAATAAAGATCAAACTTTTCTTATATGTGTCATTTAAAAAATAATAAAATTGAATCTAATTTTAGTGTTTTGAATTCAATTTTGTTATTTTTTTAAAATTTTTTTTTAGATAACACGTAAGAGAGAAGTTCAGTGTTTGTTATGGCTATATCATATCTCTAAAATAAATTGGGATGCTTTGGTTGATAAGGTTAGAAAACGGGTGGGTTTTGGAATTATTGCAAGGCACTATGATGAACTAGTTTTAGAAGTGTGGAACACGTCCTTCAAATAAACGACCCATCCACAGCAGAAGACTTAGCGGCTTGGGTATGCAGCAGTGGAGCTTATTCAACAAATGGATTTGTGATGTATCATGTTGGAGGGTAATGCGTTGGAGGTGATCCAAGCATCCATCTCTGCATCCAAGCGTCCAAGCAAGCTCTTAACAGAGATAGAGATGGAGATATATATATATATATGTATCTCACAACTTTTAGTATTATATTATACATAATTTATATATATATATATATATATATATATATATATACACTTGAGAAAATGGCTACGACATCTATTGAAGTTAAGCTTACAAGCTGCAGCCAATCAGAAGCAAAGCAGTAGAGCAGCAACTCGCACACCCAGCTGCACAAGCTCCACCTCAGCTTAGTTAACTCCATGTTACCAAATTTTCAATAAAAAATTTAGTTGACACCAAATTTTCAATAAAAAATTTAGTTGACACCAAATTTTCAATAAAAAATTCAATCGTTACAAAATTTTTAATAAAAAATATAAAATAAATTATATAATATAAAAATATAAAATATATAATAAGTTTTTATTTTTGGTAACGTTTGAAAATTCAAACGTTATCAAATGTATTTTTTAAAATTTTTTTAAAACTATCCATTAGTAACGTGTCAATTTTGACATGTTACTAAATTTAGTAATGTGTCAAAATTGACATGTTACTAACCCCCAATTTTTTTGTAGTGTACGACATAATGAGGGGAGGGTGGTGCTCTAAGGAGGTAGGAGGATCTCATGGGGTGGGAGTGTGGAAAGGCATCCGAAGGGGGTGGGATGCTTTTAAACAATATGTGAGGTTTGAGGTAGGAAATGGGTCTAGAGTCTTATTCTGGCATGATGTGTGGTGTGGGGAGCAGCCTTTAATGATTGCATTTCCCACATTGTTTACCATAGCATGTGCAAAGGAGGCATGGGTGGAAGAGAATATGGATATAGTTAATGGAGCTGTTCATTGGAATGTACTATTTATCTGGCTGGTGCATTATTGGAAATTGGAAAAGGTGGCGAGATTTTTCAAGTTGCTGCATTCTCAACAAATTAGGCATAGAGGGGAGGATAAAATTTGTTGGACTCCATTAAAAAGAAAAAACTTTGAGGTAAAGTTATACTACAAGATGATGATTAATTCGAAACCGGTGGATGGCTTGTAGAAGAGTATTTGGAAGAGTATAGCTCCCCCGACAGTGGCTTTTTTCGTGTGGACTGCGGCATTGGAGAAGATACTAACAATGGACAATTTACACAAGAAGAACATTATAGTGACGGAGTGGTGTTGTATGTGCAAGAAGAGTGGTGAATCTATTGTTCATTTGTTATTGCATTGTGAGGTGGCGGTGGAGGTTTGGAATATGGTGTGTCAGTTATTTGGTGTGATGTGGGTGGTGCCGAGTAGTGTAACAAATTGCTAGGGGAGTTGGAGAGCATAAAAAGGTAATCGCATAAGTTTTACAAACATGGAGAATGGTGCCCCTATGTGTAATGTGGAGTTTATGAAAGGAAAGGAATGCAAGGAATTTTGAGGATCGTGAGCCTAATGGAGCTGAAAAAAAGGGTGATTCAAACTCTCTTCTCATAGAGAGTTATGTGGCATTCCCCGCAAGTTTCAACACTTGCGGAGTTTCTAGACTTATGTGCGACTTTTTCTAGTTAAAAGCTTGTTTTGTGGGCTCTTTTTGTATACTTCATGTGTACATGGGTTGCGCCCCTTGGGCTTTTAATAATATTGAATTTTTATCGATAAAAAAAAAAAAAAGTCTTCTTATTCTCCTCTTGAAAATATTCTCATTGATTGCAAATGAGTTATTGTTATTGTTAAAGGTTCTCCTTTCAAATTAACTAATGATGTTCATCTTGAAAATAAAAAAATTATTGAACAAAAAAATTTTGTAAACCAATCTCTTCATACTATCGGACAACAGTTAGATCATATTGAAGAAAAAGATCATTTCCCCAGCTTCTCCGAAGGTTGAAAAACCTTTGATTTCTCTTCCTGAAAAAAAAAAAAATCTTGGTTTGAAAACTAATAGCCAGAAAAACATTGAAAGAATTGAAAAAAATACTTTATGAGCTAAAGACTAATCAAGGCAGTACTTCCAAAACTGTTCTTCCAATTTCAAAACAATTTTCTAATTCAAATTCCATATCCTCCCATGATTCCACTGATTCTGATATCAAAATTCTTGAAAAAAGTTTTGGAAAAATTGATTTGGAGCCAAAACTCCAAAGAATTTTTGACAAGTCCAAACCAGTCAATTTTACAAAAAATTGGTATTCTAAACCAACCTCTCTTGATTTACAATTTGAAGAAAGATTTCTCAAATCCCAATTTTTTGTTTCTTCTGACAAATTGTATGAATAGAATATTGATAGTTTGTCTGAACAAGAATTGATTAACAAAATGAATCATATGTCTATGGTTGCTTACTGCACTGGATTTTCTGGAACTCTTTGGAATTGGTGGGACAAACATCTCACAGAAGACACCAGAGAAAACATTAGAAAAGCTATAAAAAAAGAATGAAGAGGGCTTACCCATTTTTGATGAAACGATTGGTAGAGGTGTACCAGACAGTGTTAATACTTTGATTTATACCATCATTAAGCATTTTGTTAGTACTCCTTCCAATATTACTTTTCAAATTTCTGATTATTTAAATAATCTTAGTTGGCCTACTATGTTTGATTATAGATGGTATCAAGATGTTTTTCTTTCTCGAGTTATGCTTAGATCTGATAGTCAAAAGCCTTATTGGAAAGAAAAATTTATTGATAGATTACCTTCATTATTTGCTCACAAAGTTAAAGATGAACTTATTAAGATTGATATTGGTTTAATTAATTATGAAAATCTCACTTATGGTGATTTGTTTTTTACGGTTAAAAAACTTAGAATTAAAATGTGTATTGATCAAAAAATGATTAGACAACAATTAAAGAATGCTAAAAAAGCTAAATATGAAATGGGTAATTTCTGTGAACAATTTGGCTTGCCTCCTATTGCTCAATCTCGGAAACATAGGAAGAAGTCTGATAAGGTTTTCAGAAAGAAACCTGCTCCACATTACAATAGTTACAAGAAAAGAAAATTTAATAAACCTTCAAAGAATTTTTTTTAAAAAAACACAAAACAAAGAATTCTAAATTTGATAAATATTTTTCAAAAGGAAAATTTTTAATTGCAGATCGAGAATCAAGACATTTTGCAAATAAGTGTCCAAAACCTTCAAAAAGATTAAAAAAGAACTTAATGCTTTAAATATTGAAGAAAGTGAAAATGAAAACATTTTTAGAATTCTTCAAAACAATGATTTTTCTTATTTTTCTTCTGAAGATGAATTTTTAACTTCTGATGATTCTGATTATCATTCGGCTAGTGAGTTTTCTGAAGATAATGTAAAAATTGGATGTTTTGATTATTGCAGCAAAAATACAAAGACTTGTAATGTTTTGACTAAAGTTGAAGAATAAGAAAATTTATTGATTACTCTTATTTCAAAAATTGAAGATACTAAATCGAAAGAAGAATATCTTAAAAAACTTTTAAAAAAAAAAAAAAAAAAAAAAAAAACACCATGGCAAAAGATGCTAACAAATTTCCCAGGTCCAAAATCTCTCTTGATGAAACTTTGGAAAGATTTTTTAAACAAAAATCCAGAATTGTGACTATCTTAGATTTGCAGCAAGAGATCAGTAATATCAAGAACGATATTGTTGATTTGAAAAAAGAATTAGAAGATATTAAAACTAACAACAAAATTTTAGAACAAGGAATTTTAATTTCAAAACTTAAAGATTGTTTTCAAGAAAATAATTTTGACAATGAAAATGACAAATCCAAGCATTCCTATGAAAGGGAATCCAACAATAATCTGATTTCCAATGATATTAAGATTATCAATTTAATCAATAAAGTTGTTCCTCCCAAATGGTACTCCAAAGTTCATATTGTTGTTGCTCAAGATTATTCTTTTGATGTTATTGCTTTGATTGATTCTGATGCTGATTTGAATTGCATCCAAGGACTTATCCCTAATAAATATTTTCATGCTTTATCCTTTCTCTGTTGATGAAGATGGAGTGTCAATAGTTAAAATGGGAATCCCAGTTAAATTTAATTTTGCTTCAAGATGTGATATTGATGTCAATCAATTAAATTTGATTTCTGCCAAGACTAAACAATTAAACTTCCTTAAACAAGAAATTAAATACAAAAGAATTTTTGAACAACTTTTTGATAAATTATTGCAATCAAAGATTTATGCTTTAAATAACAAAATTGTGGACACTGTTTATTCTGAATTTCCCAATGCTTTTTGGCATATAAATCCTTTGGTCTTGTGCTGCTTTTTATGTTAGAAAAAAATGCTAAAATTGAAAGAGAAGTTCCTTGATTAGTTATCAATTATAAGTCTCTCAATGATGTGCGAGAATGGATTAGATACCATATCCCTAACAGGAAGGACTTAGTCAGCCGCCTGAGTGATGCTTTAGTTTTTTTAAAATTTGACATGAAGTCAGGATTTTGGCAAGTCCAGATTGATGATAAAGATAGGTATAAGACTGCATTTACTACCCCATTTGGTCATTATGAGTGGAATGTCATGCATTTTGGCTTGAAGAATGCCCCTAGTGAATTTCAGAATATTATGAATGACATTTTCAGCCCCTTTAGCCATTTTACTGTTGTTTACATTGATGATGTTCTTATTTTCTCCAAATCCATTGAAGAACATTGGAAACATTTGAATTCATTTCTGAACACTATTAAACATAGTGGTCTTGTTGTTTCAGCTAAAAAGATTAAACTCTTTCAAACCAAAATTAGGTTTCTTGGTTTTGACATTTCTGAAGGACAAATACGTCTGATTGATAGAGCTATCTAGTTTGCTGATAAATTTTCTGATGTTATTATTGAAAAAACCCAACTTCAAAGATTTCTTGATTCTCTGAATTACATTGTTGATTTGTAAAAAGATTTACAAAAACGTTGTAAACCTTTGTTTGACAGATTACAAAACAACCCTCCTCCTTGGACTAATGTCCATACTTCTCTTGTCAAACAAATTAAAATTCATGTTAGAACCTTACCTTGTTTAGGTATTCCTTCTGACAATGCTTTCAAGATTGTTGAAACAGATGCCTCTAAAATTGATTTTGGAAGAATTTTGAAACAACTTGTTTCACCAAGATCTCCTAAACAAATTGTTCGATTTCACTCTAAATCCTGGAATAAAGCGCAATCTAATTATAATACTATTAAAAAAGAAATACTTTCTATCGTTTTGTGCATTACTAAGTTCCAAGCTGATTTGCTTAATCAAAAATTTTTATTGAGAATAGATTGCAAGTCTGCAAAATACATACTAAAAAAAGATGTTGAAAATAATGCATCAAAATAGATTTTTGCCTGATGGCAAGCTATTTTGAGTATTTTTTATTTCGATATTGAATATATTAAAGGTTCTGATTATTCAATTCCCGATTTCCTCAGTCGTGCATTTTTCAGTGCCATCATGGCAAGTAAAAAAGATCAAGGAAAGATTGATTCAATGGCTTTGGTTTTAAAACCAGAGTCAACTGTTGCTACTTCTTCCCCCATTTCTTCTGTTGCTTTGACTAATAGGTTTTCAGCTTTTACTCCTGAATCACCTATTTCTTATTCCAGTACTTTGATTTCTCCTTACGACCCATTTGTGGATTCTTCCCAAAAATCTAGATTTCCATACATTAATTATGATAAACCTTCTGCCTATATAGTGGTTCCCTACTTCTAGCATTTGTTCACAATTGAGATGAATCAATCTTAGATTAAATCTCCCAGCGAATTAGCCCTTTCTTATTTTTTTTCCCAAATTTGCATTGGGTCCCTGAACATCCATTGAGGACTTTTGCTTTTTATACGTACTAATATTTTGATTCAGACTAAATCCCTCAATTTTAAACCGATTTATTGCAAGACTTCTGTTTCCCAAAAAGTACTTTTTCCACCGTGTTTATTTTGACAGAGTATTTTCTAAAAAAGATTGGGGATATCATCCTTCCTCTCCCAGAGTTCTTCGTGATTTTGATATTCCTTACTATCATTATGATTATGTTGACCCTTGGTCCAAATTTTTCCTTTACCAAACTCTCAAATTTGACCATTCCTGGTTTATTAATTTTGATCACAATAATTTTGGTAGAATTCTTCCCCTCTAGTTTTCCAGGTGGTAGATGCACTTTGGCCTTATCTCGAAGATTCTCCCTCTCAAACTTATTGAAGCTTTCAACATTTTTAAGGCTCATTTCAAGACTGATACTTATGGTTCCAAATTTCCTCCCATGCTTCATTTTGTCAAAAAATTCAAGATTCCCTAGATTTTAAAATGGCAATATGCCATTGTAGAAAACAAACTTCAACGACATTGGTATGTTAAATGGTGGGACAAATGCCCACAGATTGATGCCATTATTCAAAATGTTAAAGAATTAGCTCATGCCCCTAGAGCTCAGATTTTACCCCTTAGTGCTCCCCCTATGCTTTTAACCCCTAATGTTTTTCTTCCAACCAAAGAATTGACCCCTGCCTCCAACATTTCTCCTCCTGCTTCTTCTTCTTCCTCAAAGAAGAAGTCTTTCAAGAGTATGAAGAAAAAGAAAGCTTTAATGAAGGTCTTTTTGGATTCTCTAAATGTTAGTTCTGAAGAAGATGAAGAAAACTCCGAAGCATCTTCTGAGGCTACAGTTGATCCACAAAGGGAATTGTTCGGAAATTCTGGACTTGATTCCTAAGATAATTTTCCTGGACTTGAAGATTTATGATTTATCAAGTCCGATTTACCCAAGATTTTCTCCAATATTGCAAGACTTCTGTTCGGCATTGCTATTGAAGATTTGTGACCAATTTTCCTCAAGATTTTAATTTCTCCAATGTTTCATGACTGCTGTTCAACATTACTATTGAAGATTTGAAGATTTTTCCTACTGTTTCCATTTTGTCTGCCGACACCCTAGTGCTGCAGAGATTTCCATTAAAGATTTGAGATTTTCACTATTCCAGATTCGAGATTTGTCTGCCGACACTACAGTGTCACAAAAATTGACGTTTTCACTATTTCAGATTGATGATTTTTACTGTTCTAGATTTGTCTACTGACAATACAGTGCAAAGATTGATGTTTTTCACTATTCCATATTGATGACTTTTCACTATTGTTGCTTTGTCCGTCGAATCCACAGTGCGAAGAATCTACTTTTACTATTTGCTTTCATGGTTGTGATTTCAAATGTAATTTTAATTTCTGTCTATATAAGGACGGCTCCACCCTATTTGTAAGGCAGAAGCTTTTAACCATTAAAACTCTCTGCCATAAGTTCTCAACCATTGTAACCAATTTCCTGCTTTCAGTTCCTAATTCCCTTTCAGTTATCTCTTTTGTAAGTTTTTCTTCTAAGATTTCAATAATATTTTCTCAAACATTTTCAAATTTCTTATTGTTTTATATTAATCTGCTACCACCTCTTTGGTTGGTTTTATTGTTTTGTTGTAATTATTTTCATTATATATATATATATATATATATATATATATAACACTCCTGCAGAAATTTTCTATGATGACAGGGACATCTATAAAAGTTTAAATTACATAAAACTGTGATGACAGAGACAGAATTCTTGTATGCCATTCTAAACAAGTAAACACAAGCATTATCAGAGACAGAATAATCTTAACTCTAATACCTCACCAAACAAACAGGATTTCCTCTTACAATGACTTACCAATCAAAAGAATGTCACTTTCCTAGTCACAGAGGCCAATTATTATAAACTCACCCACAATTCACAAAATCCCCTCTGAAAACCTTAATGGCAAGCTTCATTATCAATAACAATTACTCAAAAAAAACCTAAACACCCCCACCCAAACAAAAAAAGAAAAAAAGAAGAAAAAAGAAGAATCATGCACAATTTAAAAAATTGGTGTAAGACAACCAGACCAACTAACTAACCTTTCAATTCTCTTTTTCTCCCCATCTCCTGAAGTGCATACACATAATCCACAATGAACACACTGCATAAAAAGATTCACTGAGAACAATAATACCGAAGATCCCAAACCTTGTAAATGTTTCAAAGCATAGATATCTTCTTTCAAACCCCAAACGAAAACCCAAACCCCAAACCCCAAACCCTAGCAGGAAAAAAAAAAGATTTATATGACATAAATAATCGGTATTGAGCAATCAACAAATAATTGTTGTCGATCTTAAAATTTATTTATATGGCCTAAATAACAATGTTTGTCTATCCTTTCAATAGAGTGGCCCAGAATTAACAAGTGTGGGAGAGTGGAGTGGAGAGAGATCGAGTATGTACCAAAGAGTGGTGTGCCGGAGAGAGCTGAGTTAGCTGGAGAGAGAGAGAGAGAAACGAGCGTCGGAGTGAGTGAGAGAGAACTGAGTGAGAGAGAGAGATCGAGAGTAAGAGTGATGAGGGAGGTGAGTGAGAGGGGGTGTTAGAATCTTGGGAGAGGAAGAGGGAAATTTTTTAGAGATTTTGGTGTCTTCACTCGGTTTCTGAAGTTTTAGTTCGAAAATTTCAGAAATCGCACCACTTGTTGGTGCAAAAACTTTTGCACTTGAGCTCAATTTACTTCGATGTAAAATAATTTTCGTCAAAAAATATTTTTAGATAAGTTATTTTTTTAAAAAATATTTTCTACTGAAAACATCGCGTGTACACGCGCATGAAAAATCAATTTTTTAAAAAATATTTTTATTTAATTATATTAACATATAAAATATTCTTTAAAAAAAAAAGAAAAATAGAAAACATAATTATAATTATTACGTTTTCTGGTCCTGGTCAGAATTTCATGCCTCGCACTCAAGAAATGGACGGTGCCGAGGTTCCCGAAGCCTTCCATGAATGGCAGCAAATCCCATCCCCACTTCTCCAAAACACTCCCACAGAGCTCCAATTCGGTTTGGGATGGGAGAGTGAGACGGTGCTGGCGATTGTCGGAGACAACTACCTCAACCCCAACGATGACAGCTTCATCTTCCCTCCTCCGGACCTTCAATCCGCGGAAGATCCAAACTCTGAAGGTGGTGATGATGGGGAAAATCGAAGGCCCCAGGTGGTATATGATCAGATAGAGAGGCATTGGAGGGTGCTATTTGAATTTTGAGGGTCGCAGTCTTCCGGGTGCCCTCTAGAGTTCGCAACACTGCAGTGTGCGCCGGAGGGTTTTAGTCGATTGCATCCGTGACCGGAGTCGTTGCGGCGGTGTTGCTGTCATTCTTGTACGTAAGGGTGCAGCAGTGGCGTCTAAACGTCCACCAACAGAGCAAGGATCGTTTTGTTTTTCTTATCAAAGAAAAATACGAGGTTCGTTCATAAAGCGTTCAGTTAAAAATCTGCCTTTGAGCGTCGGGTTGAACAGAAAAAATGGTTTACGAAATTAAAAAAGGTATAAACCATTTTTCTAAAAATGTAAAGAATTTTTGATCAAATTGAAACCATTTTTGATAAAATTACTATTTTACGTCGTAGTAACCAACGTAAAATGTGAAAAATATTTTATGAAAACTATTTTACGTCAAAGTAAACGGAGCCTTAATAACAGCGACGAATGTCACCGCTAATGAGCCTCAATCAGGGCAACATTATGTAGTGGCTGCTGTTTAGGATAATTTTAAAAAAATAAATTACACTTGCAATTTTTTCAAAGTAATTTTAATTTTAAATGTAGGATAAATTTGAAACTCTATAACAATTATAAGAGTATAAAAGATATTTTTAAGAAAAAAATATAATTCATGCTATTTTTTTTTAAATAATTAATTATGAAAAAATTCACTTTACCCCTTGAAGTTTCAGGAGTTTTTTAATTTGAATCTCAAAATTTAAAAATTAACAATGCACCCCTAATATTTCAAAAAATTTCAATTTAAACCTTTTGTTACTAATTTCCGTCAAATTGGACGGAAATCTATGAAATAACATAATTACCTTCAGTTTTTTTTAAAAAAAATTCATCCAATTAGAAGAAAATTAGTAACGAGAGGTCTGAATTAAATTTTTTTGAAATATTAGGGGGTACATTGCCAATTTTTAAATTTTAAGGTTCAAATTAAAAAACTTATGAAACTTCAAAGGGTAAAGTGGATTTTTTCATAGTTAATTAATAGCTTAATTGAATGTTTACAGTTCAATCGAACTAATTCACTAGAATTGATCGGATGTTCGATTAATCATTTAATCATATTACAATTAATCAAATTAATTCATTAGGATTGATCGGATGTTCGATCGATCATTTGATCTTATCACGATCAATCGAACTAATTCACTAACATCAATCGGATGTTCGATTAATCATTTGATCTTATCACAATCAATCGAACTAATTCACTAACATCGATCGGATGTTCAATCGATCATTTGATCTTATCACAATCAATCGAACTAATTCACTAACATCAATCGGATGTTCGATCGATTATTTGTTCTTATCATGATCAATCAAACTAATTTACTAGGATTGATTGGATGTTCGATCGAACATTTGATCATATCACGATCAATCGAACTAATTCACTAAGATCGATCGGATGTTCGATCAAACATTTTATCCTATCATGATCAATTGAACTAATTCACTAGGATCGATCAGATGTTCGATCGAACATTTAATCCCATCATGATGAATCGAACTAATACATTAGAATCGATCGGATGTTCGGTTGAACATTTAATCCTTTCACAATTAGTTGAACTAATTCATTAGGATCGATTGGATGTTCAATCGACATTTGATCCTATCACTATTACTCAAACTAATTCACTAGGATCGATCGGATGTTCGATCGAACATTTGATCCTATTACGATCAATCAAACATTTAAATAAGAATAAGAAATAAAAAACTTTAATAATAATAATATATATATAATTAATTTTTTTAAGCGTTTTAATTTAATAGGAAAATTTGTTTTTTATAAGAAAATTTGTTTTATTTAAAAGAAATAAATAAAATATTTATTTTTTATATAAAATAAGAATAGAAAATAGAAAAATAAAAATAAAAAATTCACCAATAATTAATATAAAAGAAATAATGACATTACCCAAGGTAAATTTTTGGGAAATAATTTTTTTCTATTATATATAGGGTCAATAGCATCCCCTCAATTTTTATTTTTTTATTTTATTTTTTCAGTTATAAATAGCAGCGACCCTAGAGTCGCCGCTATTAACCACTCATCGGAGATTCACCACTTAGCTATTTATTTTTTTTCTTCAGGACCATTAGTGGCAACTTCAAATGTCGCCGCTATTGATCCCTCATTAGCGACAACTTCTAAAAGTCGCCGCTATTTGGCACTCAATAGTGACAACATTAAGTCGCCAATAATAAGACATTTTTTATTTTATTTTTTCTTTAGGACCATTAGAGGCAACTTCAAATATCACCGCTATTGATCCCTTATTAGCGGCAACTTCTAAACGTCGCTGCTATTTGGCACTCAATAGCGGCAACTTTCAGTTGCCGCTAATAAGACTTTTTTTTTTCATTAGGACCATTAGCAGCAACTTTGGTGTTGCCGCTAATAATTTGGTCACTAATGACCAAATTTCTTCTAGTGTGGGTCCAATCAATTTATTAGTAACTTCACTCTTGACATGATCGAGAGTGCAAGGCAATAGCTTCACTAATCCCATTTGACAGTTTGCATTAAGAGTTGATTCACTTTGCAACACATTTTCCTGAGATGAATCCTCTTTACTACTCTTCACTTCGATAGATTCAAAGATGATCAACTCCTTTTGACTTGGTTGATTTAGTCAAAGAGATGGTGAGTACTTTCAACCGGATTTGTTTCTTGCATCATCTTGTTTTATGTTTCTTCTTTTTCTTGATCCGATTTGCCTAAAGCTGTAACCATCCCCATTGATTGATCAAATTTTGCTTTCAAGGAAACCCATCGCTACTGCTGCCATGCTCTTGCAAAAATCTTACTTGAAGGGCTTCTATAAATTCTTCCCATGTCGCAAAATCCAATGCCTTCTGGAACCAAATTAACGCCTCCCCTTCCAGGTAGCATGCTGCTATGGGCACTCTCCATTACACTATTCCTTTTAAAGAGAAAAATGATAGAAACCCACAATAAATTGAACAGAAATATGTAGATAATTGATAGATAATGAACTCCACTTAAGGGTTGGAGACAAACCACAGACACACATAAACAAGATAATACGTTCTAATACCCCTAGTGGGTCCTAGTCAGAACAAGATAAATAAGATAATACTCCACTTAGGTTGGGAGTTGAACCACAATACAATTCTCCACTTAGGGCTGGAGGAATACCACAATACAAACACTTTCTTCTCTTCTCCCTCCTATTCTAATGACACAAATATATATAAACTTAATACAACAATAGTTATTACTTTTACTAAAGAAAACTACCCACAATCTAAGTAAACTACCCACTTAACTAAAGATAACTACCCACTACCAATTTTAACAATTGAAGCTAATAACTACCACTCACGTCTTAACCCATGATGATGAACCTATCATTCACCCTCCCTTGAAGAGGAACCTTGTCTGCAAGGTTCATGTGCAAGAACTGGTGCGGTATCAGATATGGTGAAAGCTGCATCCAAGATTGTCGTCAAATTTTTTTTAAAATTTTTTTTTCAAGCCAAATGAAGAAAGCACATCGTCTTCTTTTTGCAATTGTTGAGCCACAAAGGAAGATGTGGAACTGGGATGAGGAGATGATTGTGATGCGGTGCAAAATCCATTAGTGCAGCGGAATGGGTGGAGCGGTAGCTTGTGGCTCTTAGGCGGCAAGTGCAGTGGTTTCTGGAGCTGCGGTTGATTTTGGGCAATTTTTGGATGAGTGAATAGAAGAATGGTTGGGAAAATCGAAGTTGGAATTCCCGGTGCCTTTCATCTATCTTATCAAGATCGCTTCAATTTCTTCCCACATGGTCATGTCTGAGATGTAAGATTGCTTGTAAGGATGAAGGTTTGGATATGATGGCTCTGATACCAATTGATAGAAACCCATAATAAATTGAACAGAAATATGTAGATAATTGATAGATAATGAACTCCACTTAAGGGTTGGAGACAAACCACAAACACACATAAACAAGATAATACGTTCTGATACCCATAGTGTGGGTCCTAGTCAGAACAAGATAAACAAGATAATACTTCACTTAGGTTGGGAGTTGAACCACAATACAAATCTTCACTTAGGGCTGGAGGAATGCCACAATACAAACACTTTCTTCTCTTCTCCCTCCTATTCTAATGACACAAATATATATAAACTTAATACAACAATAGTTATTACTTTTACTAAAGAAAACTACCCACAATCTAAGTAAACTACCCACTTAACTAAAGATAACTATCCACTACCAATTTTAACAAAAGCTAATAACTACCACCCATGTCTTAACCCATGATGATGAACCTATCAAAAAACTTGTTGGCTTTCCTTACCCAAGCTGCTGCATTACGCCCATCAAATTTGAAAAGATTTAGAGGTTTCTGACCATCTTCTCCCTCTTGTTGTTGCCCAATAGAATCAGGGATTCCCTGCGGCCCCCAATACCTTCTCTGGTGTAATCCTAAGCTCTGCTTTTCCTTGGCCAACATTGTTGTAAACATTCCCTTCAACTGATTCAATGTTGCCTTTATCTCAAGGATATCCTTCATATCCTTTTTTAATTCCAAAATCTCACCATGGATTTCTTTTATCTGCCAGCCTCGCTCCCATAGTATATCTTCTGCCATTGTAGAACTATTTTTCATGTAACTAAGAAAAATATGGAATCGAATGTTCTGATACCACTTGTAACAGTGCTGATATGGATTTCACTATAAATCCTACTAAGTAAGGAAAGAATAAAAGAAAGAACAATGAGAAATGGAAAGATGAGAATAAGTGGAAATGTTTATTGAACAAATGAGTAACTTTGAGGGTTACTCAACCTCCTAAGCATATTCAAAAATGCCAATCTCCATGTTCACAATGAACCAAATGACTATAAAGATACATATTACATTCTCAATTAAGCTATTTATATAACCTTTCCCAACTAACACTTCAATTAACTCTCAACTAACTAAATTGTATTATAACCTTCTTAACTATTAAATTATATTATAACATTCTCAACTAACTAAACTATATTATAACAGTACCTATTACAGATTTTGTCATTAGAGCCACAACACATCACTCTTGGATTGAAAAAAATCTTTAATAGCTGTATCAAAATTGAAGATAAAATTTTCCATACCGGTGTGTTTCAAAAAAACTCTTTGATAAGTTAGCTTTGAAAAATGTGTCCTAACATTACTTGTTTGTTTTATGTGACAATATTTAATAACTCGGACAGATACCCACCCTGGCACTCGTGTCAAGGTCAAGCTCGGACAAATTTAAACCCCAACAAGGGGTGATTTAACTGTTAACATATACACCTATATATATATGTATGCATCTCACAACTTTTAGTATTATATTATATAACTTTTAGATTTAGACAGGGGCCAACTTTTAGTATTAAACCCAATAATTTTATTATTCTCCTATCTTGCAAGACTATAATTACTTGTCCGTCGATCTTAAGTTTATTGGGTGCATACTTTTTTCTTTTTTTAAATATATATATATACATGAGAAAATGCTTACGAGATCATGAACTATCAATTGAGAAACTTCCAAATTATGAGGGGGAAAAAAGTAAAAACCATCCATATATACCTTAAAAATGATGGAAAAGTAGTTAGGAGACCACTTTTTTATGTCTTTTTATTCAAATGGAACAGCCCAACTACAAAGTTGACATGTACGGTCCATCCCGAAAACACACCTTACATATATATGCCGAAAAACACAGACGGTAGAGAATAAATTAATAAATATATAAAACCATTACACAAACATCAAACTAACTAAATATTGCATACGACATTTTATATATATATATATATATATATATATATATATATGTATATATTATGCTCAAAGGGGTTCACCGGTGCCATAGCCTGGGGCGTTCCCTTCGACACGGGGGTCATGGGCAGGCTGGGCAGCGGTCCTTCCTACGGCAGCTGTGTAGGTCGCAATGGGTTGCGGCCCCACCACCCTTCGGTCACTTGTACTGCTGGCTGACCAGTGCCACGGCCAGACAAGGCTGACGTCGGGTGGGTCCCCGTGGGATGTCCTGTGGCCCCTGTGGTTGAGTATGTGCCAGTGCCATGTCCAGGCAAGGCTGAAATCGGGTGGATTCCGGTGGGATGGCCTGTGCCAGCCTTTCCCGTCTCTTTGGTTGCGGCGTTGCAGGCACGTGCCTGCTTCTCTTCGAGTTCAATCTGAGTGATCCTCTCATCTTTCTTTCTGGTGGCCATTTCTTTCTGCGCTGTATCATGGGCTTTCATGTTTTCCATCTGCATGCATGCACAACTACATATCATTAATTTCATTATTATAATTAAAAACAATAATTTTCCATGCAAACGAAAACGAGAAAGAAACAAACATGTCCAGGCAAGGCTGAAATCGGGTGGTTTCCGGTGGGATGGCCTGTGCCAGCCTTTCCCGTCTCTTTGGTGGCGGCGTTGCAGGCACGTGCCTGCTTCTCTTCGAGTTCAATCTGAGTGATCCTCTCATCTTTCTTTCTGGTGGCCATTTCTTTCTGCGCTGTATCATGGGCTTTCATGTTTTCCATCTGCATGCATGCACAACCACATATCATTAATTCCATTATTATAATTAAAAACAATAATTTTCCATGCAAACGAAAACGATAAAGAAACAAACATGTCCAGGCAAGGCTGAAATCGGGTGGTTTCCGGTGGGATGGCCTGTGCCAGTGCCAGTGTCAGTGCCAACGGGCTGCGACCCCACCTCATGCTGGCCAGAGCCATGTCCAGGTGAGGCTGAAATCGGGTGGTTTCCAGTGGGATGGCCTGTGGCAGTGCCAGTGCCATTGCCAACGGGGTGCGACCCCATCACAGGCTTGCCAGAGCCATGTCCAGGTACGTCTGAGATCAGGTGGTCTCCGGTGGACTGGCACGTGCCAGTGCCAGTGTCAATTCCAACGGGGTGCGACCTCACCACAGGCTGGCCACCGCCATATCCAGGCAAGGCTGAGATCGGGAGGGTTCCGGTGGGATGGCCTGTGCCAGCCTTTCCCGTCTCTTTGGTTGCGGCGTTGCAGGCACGTGCCTGCTTCTCTTCGAGTTCAATCTGGGTGATCCTCTCATCTTTCTTTCTGGTGGCCATTTCTTTCTGTGCTGTGTCATGGGCTTCCATGTTTTCCATCTGCATGCATGCAAAACCACATACCATTAATTCCATTATTATAATTAAAAACAATAATTTTTTAAGCAAACGAAAACGATAAAGAAACATATATATATGTATATATATATATATATACCTTCCCATCTAGGATGGCCTGGGCCTTCTTCATGCCAGCCTTAGCGGAGGCCACTGCATTCTTCTCTGCCTGCATTTTCACTGTTTAATTGCTTTTAACTTCAATTGCTTTGAGAATACAAAAGTACACACTAGCTAGCAATGGAAGAGAGTGTTAATGGCTCTTGATTAAATAGGTTTTCAGGCCGTCTCGCGTGGCGCCACGTAGAAAGCTAGGGTCAATAGCCACGTGGCAGGTCTGCAGAATGTTCGTGGTTCTTCTTATAATTAACACATCACGGACGGACGTGTCCAAAAGATATTTTTATTCTCTCTCTGCCGCGAAGCGGCGAGTAATTCCTAATTTCCTACGAGTCTCGTGTCCGTTAGATGGCCATCGCTTTATAAGCCGCCCTGATCAATCGCCTTTCAACTCAGAGGAGACAGTATCCTAATACATATCTAACAAATATCCTATAAATATCCGATAACGGTTTAGATCGAAAGAATCATTTAGACCTTTACTTTAAAAATAAATAAATTATTTAAGTACATTCAGAGCAATCAGAATTCAGAAACAGACAAAAATGCCTCACAATCAACAAGGACATAATGCACATGTCAAAAAAAAAAAACAAGGACATAATGCACAAGGAAGATACGTACATAAGTTTAGGATAAGCTGTCGGACAAATTAAAATGGACATGAAAGAACTGCATATAATGGCAATAGTGCCCTGACAAATCTGGATTAGAAGGAATATATTCATTTTCGAAGGTCAGTTTGTTGCTCCTTGGGTGGTTATTCGGATTGCTAAAGAGCAGGGTAGCAGCTTTTGATGAGGTGGAACTTAAGAAAAATGTGTGGCACTCTCTGATTATGCCTTCGGGTGCAGAAACATGACAGAAGCCGTTAGCTGCAAGTGTTAAAATAAAGAATAATGACATAAACTTAATAAAGATCTAACCTGTCCTTTAAAAAAAAAAAAAAATGATAATAAAATTGAATTCAATTTTGGTGTTTTGAATTTAATTTTTTTTTTTTAAATAATAGGTAAGAGAGAAGTTAAGTGTTTGTTGTACCTATATCACATCTCTAAAATAAAAATTGGGATAATTCGGTTGATAAGGTTAGAAAACGGGTGGGTTTTGGAATTATTGTAAGGGACTATGATGAACTAGTTTTAGAAGTGTTGGAACACGTCCTTCAAATAAACGACCCATCCACAGCAGAAGCCTTAGCGGCTTGGTATGCAGCGGTGGAGCTTATTCAACAAATGGATTTGTGATGTATCATGTTGGAGGGTAATGCGCATTTGTGATGTATCAGGTTGGAGGGTAATGCGTTGGATGTGATCCAAGCGTCCATCTCTGCATCCAAGCGTCCAAGCTCTTAACAGAGATGGAGATATATATATATATATATATATATATCACAACTTTTAGTATTACATTATACATTTTTTTTTTTTTTAAATATATATACTTGAGAAAATAGCTACGAGATCATGAAGTGTCAATTGACAAACTACACAAAAAAAAACCATCCATATACACCTTAAAATTAAATGATGAAAAAGTAGTTACGAGACCACTTTTTTATGTCATTCTATTCAAATGGAACAGCCAACTACGAAGTTCACATGTACGGTCCAGCCCGAAAACACACCTTACATATGCCGAAAAACACAGACGGGAGAGAAAAAAATAAAACCATTACACAAACATCAAACTAACTAAAAATATCCTGTAGCCCTTTTCCTAATTCAATTAAAAAAAAAAAAAAACTAACTAAATATTGCATACGACTCTTTTGGGTCGCCATTTCTTTCTGCAATGGGTCATGGGCTTTCATCTTTTCCATCTGCACAACAACGTACGAGATAGCATAAACTCCTTTTCTTTAGTTTTTGAACTTATATCATAAACTCCATTATTCCAATGAGATCCTTTTCTTTTTCTAATATTCTTCTTCTAATATGATTATAATCCTACAAAAGTAAGATGATCCAAATTCCAAAGGACCGTGTCCCTATCGACATGGGGCATATTTTCCATTCAAGTAAACATCTCCCATCAACTTTAGTTGCCGGAGGTCAGTTACTAGCAAGCCCACTATGGTTAGTAACTGTATATATACACGTAGAAGTTCAAAGGTGAAGAACAACTTTCCAAAAATAAAGCTACGTGATTGAATTCAAATTGCTTTAAAGTAAAGAGTACATAAATCACCCACCATACCACGTTATCTTTACACCAGTAATAAATAGAAAACTTTTTCACTAGCCATAAAAGGACCAAAAACCTTGTATAAAAAGAAATAAAGATCGATTTTTACTGTTAAACTTCTACTGTATATGTGGATATATAAAGAACCAAAGGAAGAAAAAAAAAACCCACATATATACCTTCTCATCCACGCTGGCCGCTGGCCTTGGTCTTGTCCATGCCAGACTTAGCGGAGGCCGCTACGTTAGCCGCCGCTTCCTTTGCAGACGCCGTTGCATTCTTCCTTGCCTGCATTTTCACAGTTATCTTCTCTTCTCTCGTTTAATTGTTTTTCACTTCAAGGTTAAAAACGTAACGTGGCAGCTTTGAAGGTTTTTGTTCTTCTGACACGTCGTGGGCACGTGTCCGAGTGATATTGATTCTCTCTCTGTCGTGATAGTTGTGGGAAGTTTAGACCTACGTGGCGACTTGGTAAGAACTGTGGCGACACGATGCGGGAGTTGCTACGCGTGTCTTGTCCGTTGGATCGTTGTAGTTTAAGCTGCCCTTATCTCCTCCGAACCCCTTCTATTTTTTATATTAATTTCTTATTTTTATTCCTTCAAGTACAGAGAAATGTTAGGTTTTTACTTTTAGTTTGCTATTAAATTTTTGGAATCACATGTAAATTCTTCAAATTTAATAGTAAATTCTTCAAATTTAATAATAAATTTGTAAAATATACACGTAGATAATGGTGCAATATAGCATTACTAACCCATATCATATCTACTTCTAGTCTTCAACATTGGATATTCATTTGTTTATTTATTCAAACGTCGGAACACCGTACGCCCAACTACAACGTTAGCATAATAGCATGTAAGGTGATCAGCCAGAAAACACACCTTAAAGCTTAAACGCGGGAAAAACAGACAGAAACGGAGAAAAAAAAAACACAACAGTACAAATACATTAAACTTAGTAAGTTTCGTCGGTCCTTCCCGTGCCACCGGTGCCAGTGGGGTGCGATCCCACCACATGCTGGCCAGCGCCATGTCCAGGCTTGTCTGAAATTGGGTGGCCTGTGCCTGTGCCAACGGGTTGCGACCCCACCCCAGGCTGGCCAGAGCCATGTCCAGGTAAGGCTGACATCAGTTGGTCTCCGATGGACTGGCCTTTGCCAGTGCCAGTGCCAGTGCAAGTGCCAGTGCCAGTGCCAGTTCCAACGGGGGGCGACCCCACCCCAGGCTGGCCACCGCCATGTATTTTCCCACCTAGGGTGGCCTTGGTCTTCTCCACTGCATTCTTCCCGGCTTGCATTTTCACTCTCTGTTTAATTGCTTTCAACTTCAATTGCTTTGAGAATACAAACGTACACACTAGCTAGCAATGGAAGAGAGTGTTAATGGCTCCTGTTTAAATAGATTTTCAGGCCGTCTCGCTTGGCGACACGTAGATAGGGTCAATAGCGACGTGTCAGGTCTGCGGCATGTTCGGGGTTCTTCTTCTAATTAACACATCACGGACGTGTCCAAAAGATATTTTGATTCTTTCTCTGTCGGGAAGCGGGGAGTAATTCCAACGACTCTCGTGTCCGTTGGATGGTCATCGCTTTCTAAGCCGCCCTCAATCGCCTTTCAACTCAGAGGAGACAATATCCTATACAAATCTAACAAATATCCTATAAATATCCGATAACGTTTTAAAAAATAAATAAATTGAGTTTAAATAAATATCCTATAAATATCCGATAACGTTTTAGAAAGAATCACTTAGACCCTTATTTAAAAAATAAATAAATAAATAAATTATTTAAGTACATTCAGAGCAATCAGAACCGGACAAAAATAAAGATGTCCATATGCTAATTAAAGACGTTTGGACATAATGCACGAGGAAGATACATAAGTTTACTAGTGATGAAGATGATTTTCTTAACATTATGGATAAGCTGTTGGACAAAATGGACACGAAAGAACTGCATATAATGGCAACAGTGCCCCGACCATCTGGATTAGACGGAATAAATTCATTTTTGAAGGTGAGTTTGTGCTCCTTGGGTGGTTATTCGGATTGCTAAAGCACAGGTAGCAGCTTATGATGTGGTGGAACTTAGGAGAAATGTATTTGTGGCACTCTCTGATTATGCCTTCAGGTGCAAAAACATGACGGAAGCCGTTAGCTGGAAGTGTCAAAATAAATTGGGATGCTTCGGTTGATAAGTGTTAAATATAATATTGTTAAATATATTGTGGAGAGCAGAAGAAGGAGAAAAAGTAAAAGCATATAATAGACTACATTATATTATAATAATATTGAGAATAAATACATATGCCTCTAGTTATAGAGAAACTATAAGTGATATGCAAGTTACCTAATAGACAACAGAAAAATAAACCCAGTATACCTAGAATTCTTAAGAAAGTAAATAACTAGAGAATAATATATAAAATATTCTAATATCCACCCTCTAACTCAAGGTGTAAGCTGAGTTTGGGAAAAAGAAAGGGAAATTATTATTAAAAAAAAAAAAAAAAATTGGTAAACCTGGATATATAGTTGCCAGAGATGTCGCCCGAGTGTGGCAGCTTGGGGAGTTAACAACAACTAGAGGTAGAGTAGCAGGTGGCAGCAGTGAAGGCCTTGGGCTGAAGCCTAGTTGAGAAGAATTGGATCCAAAATTTGGGCTTGAGCTTGGATGAAACTTGAATTCATTGGGCCGGTTAAATGGGCCAAAGTTGGCCAAAATGGACGATTCTATATAGTCTGACCCAAAAAGAAGTGAACCAGGTCTAACCTGTTGAACCAAGTTGACAAATTTGGACCGGTTGGATAGATTGAATTGAATCCGATGACCTGGTTAGAAAACAAGTTTTGGACTGGATTTTAAACCCGAATAGGTGAATACTTGACGATTTGGTTAGAAAACCGGTTTTGGACCAGGTTTGATGCCTTGGATGGATCTAGTTCGAAATGTGAAACCCAGTGGGCGAAATTGGATTTGAGACCCGCTGGGTCGGGTTGAGGTCGTTGACAAGCACGCCGGTTAATTGGGCCAAAATGGCCGAAACCCATGGACCATTGAATGGGTTGGTCTGGCGTAAACTAGACGATCTGATTCTAAACCGTTGAATCAGGTCAAAAATTTTGGATGTGGACAATTATTATTATTATTATTATGGGAAATTTCACTTTGGCTCCCTGAACTTTTACGTGATTTTATAAACCCCCCCTAAATGTTAAAAACTCTCACTTTGTACCCATAAACTTTGAATTGCTCTCAATTAGAATCATTCTGTTAATTAATTTTCACCATTAAAAATATATATATAATAAAAAATAAAAAGATAAAAATCCATGATTTTTCTTTTTTTTTTTTAAATCAAAAAGCGTGGAAGGGGTTCACATTGAGAGCAATTGAAAGTTCAGTCCAAAGTGAGAGCTTTTAAAGTTTGATGGGGGTTTCTAAAATCGTGTGGAAGTTAAAGGGCCTAAAGTGAAGTTTTCCTTATTATTATTATTTTTTTTTTTGGAATCTAGCGCGTGGCAAAGGGGTAGGGCAGACGTGGCGGGCTCTCTAAGGAACACATGGCAGCATGGAGAAGAAGAGAAGAGCCTTTGGCGCATGTGGTGCATGTTAGGTTCCCACGCACCAAAAGTTTGTTAGCGCATGGACGCGTGTGGGAGGTGCTGCCAGCGCGTGCTGGAGTGTGGTGAGATCCTTCTAGCGCCTAGAACATTATGGGAGGCATGTGATTGACTAGCAAATCCTCTGGAGGCGCATGATGGCGCGTGGAAGCTTGGACAACTGAGATCTCTTCAAATTTGGACTCAGAGGCGTCTGATCTATCGTGTTGAGTGGAGCGTGTAGCTCGTCACGACTGTGGTGACACATAGCCCTTGGAGGGGCATGTAGAAACTAGTGGGGCATAAGAGGGCTGATGGTGGCGGATCTTCCACAGATCTGTAGATTTGTGCCTCGCAAGCATGAATCTGGTATAAATTTTGCCAGATGAGGTTGCGATGAAGGTGTGGAAGAATTTTTGAGCTGATGACCACTTGGCGACACACAAACCACCGTAAAAGGGAGGTTGTCAGATGGAGCAAAGATGTTTATTGGAGGTCACAAGAAAGTGGCTCTGATACCATGTTAAATATATTGTTGAATATATTGTGGAAAGCGAAAGAAGAAGAGAGAGCGGTAGCATATAATGGACTATATTATATTATAATAATATTGAGAATAAATACAAAGACCTCTATTTATAGAGAGATTATGAATAATAGGCATGTAACCTAGTAGACTAAAAAAAAAGAATAAACCTAATAGACCTAGAATACAGATGGAAGTAAATAACCCTAGAAAATAATATATAAAATATTCTTACAATAAGGTTAGAAAATGGGTGGGTTTTGGAATTATTGTAAGGGACCATGATAGACGAGTTTTAGCTATGAAGTGCGGAACACATCCTTCAACCAACGACCCATCCGTAGCAGAAGCCTTAGCAGCTTGGGCATGCAGCAGTGGAGCTTATTCAACAAATGAATTTGCGATGTATCGTGTTGGAGGGTGACGCGTTGGAGGTGGTCCAAGCTCTTAACAGAGATGCAGAAACCGAGAAGCTATGTTCAACTGATTATTGATGTTAAGGAAATGTTGTCTCACATTCCAATTGTGGTGCATAAGACATACAAATTGCATAGCTAATGGTGTTGCTCACAAGTTAGCAAAATTAGCTTTAGAGATGAGTGAGAATTATACGTGGAGGGAGTCTTTTTCATCCTGCATGGATGAGATTGTATGTATTGAACAAGCTATTTGGTTTCAATGAATTTAAAACACTTAAAACAAAAATAAACACATAATTTAATTTAAGAAATAGCTTTGATGATTCTGCCATTAGAGCCACAACACATCACTCTAATTGGATTGAAAAAAATATCTGTTAGCTGTATCAAAATTGAAGATAAAATTTTCATAGAAATAACCTCAAGCAAAGTGTTCACTTCTTTTTGGTAAGGTTTCATTCGATTTGTTGTGGATGGATGATGGAAAAACCAGCCCTTTACTCTTTATTATAATTATATTAGTAAAGGGCGCAGTGAACTGTAATTGTGGGTGGTCGAGTCAGCGGTGTCTGGCCGAGGACCATACTTAAAAAAATTGCCTTTAGAACTTCAAGCTCCAAAATCAAGAAGAGAAGCAGAAACAGACGTTCTACAAGAGGGATAAGGTAGGGCGCACGTTTTCCCAGTCTACAGGCCATACATGGAGAGACAACTCCGACCCAGGGACACTACCTAGGACACCACTACGAACTAAAGTACTCAGACGATCAGCAGAGGCTGCAGAGCAGTTCTTCGGGCCCTTAGGTGTAAAACGGGGTTCGGGCGTGTCCCCTGAAACCTGAGTTAGGAGTTCCTCGATCCAGCAAGCAATCCTAGCTTGATTGAGCTCCAAATGATTGTTCTAGAATATTGGTTATTCCTTACTTTGGGGCCAGTCGAACAATTGCCTAGCGAACCCCGACATTTACCTATAATCAACGAAACGGAAGTTCTTATCCTTTAGCTTTCATCTGGCTTTTCCATACTGAGGTGTTTCAAAAAGATCTTTAATAAGTTAGCTTTCAAAAATATTTGTGTCCAACATTACTCGTTTCTTTTACGTGACAATGTTTAATTACCCGGACAGATACCCACCCTGGCACTCGTGCCAAGGTCGAGCTCGGACAAATTTAAACCCAATAAAGGATGATTTAACTGTTAACATATACACCTAAATATATATATATATATATATATATATATATATATATCTCACAACTTTTAGTATTATATTATATAACCTTTAGATTTAGACGCCGGCCAACTTTTAGTATTAAACCCAATAATTTTATTATCCTTCTATCTTGCAAGACTATAAGTACTTGTCGGTAGATCTTAAGTATATTGGAAACATAATTTTTCTTTTTTAAATATATATATTTGAGAAAATGGCTACGAGATCATGATGTCGATTGACATACCAAATTATGAGTGGAAAAAAAAAACCATCCATATATTCCTTAAAAATGATGAAAAAGTGGTTACGAGACCACTTTTTTATGTCTTTTTATTCAAATGGAACAGCCAATTACGAAGTTCACATGTACAGTCTAGCCCGAAAACACACCTTACAGATGCCGAAAAACACAGATGGGGAGGAAAAAAAAAAAAAAAACCATTACACAAACATCAAACTAACTAAATATCGCATACGACATTTTACCATACATTATGCTCAAAGGGGTCCACCGGTGCCATAGCCCGGGGCGTTCCCTTCGACACGGGGGTCATGGGCAGCGGTCCTTCCTGTGCCAACTGTGTAACCTGTGTTGGTCCCAATGGGTTGTGACCCCACCACCCCTTCGGTCACTTGTAATCTTCTTGCCATGGCTGCCAAGGTCGCGCCGGGTGGGTCCCGTGGGTGTCTTGTGGCCCCTGTGGTTGAGTATGTGCCGGTGGTTCCTATGCCAGTGCCAGTGGGATAATGAGCGCCACTCAATTTTCGATCGCTTGGCTGCCTGTGTCGCCGCCTCGCTTCTCCGTGGTTTTCCTCTCCTCTTTCCTTTGGGTCGCCATTTCTTTCTGCAGTGGGTCATGGGCTTTCATCTTTTCCATCTGCACAACGTACGAGATAATTAATATCATAAACTCCATTATTCCAATGAGATCCTTTCTTTTTCTAATATTCTCCTCCTAATATAATTATATTCCTATAAAAGTAAGATGATCCAAATTCCAAATGACCATGTCTCTATCGACATGGGGCATATTTTCCATTCAAGTAAACATCTCCCATCAACTTTAGTTGCCGGTGGTCAGTTACTAGCAAGCCCACTATGGTTAGAAACTGTATATATACACGTAGAAGTTCAAAGGTGAAGAACAACTTTCCAAAAACAAAGCTACATGATTGAATGCAAATTGTTTTAAAGTAAAGAGTACATAAACCACCCACCACACCACGTTATCTTTATACCCGTAATAAATAGAAAACTTTTTCACTAGCCTTAAAGGACCAAAAACTTTTATAAAAAGAAATAAAGATTGATTTTTACTGTTAAACTTCTACTGTATATGTGGATATATAAAGAACCAAAAAAAAAAGACACATATATACCTTCTCATCCACGCTGGCCTTGGTCTTGTCCATGCCAGACTTAGCGGAGGCCGCTACGTTAGCCGCCGCTTCCATTGCGCACGTTGCATTCTTCCCTGCTTGCATTTTCACAGTTATCTTCTCTTCTCTCGTTTAACTGTCTTTCACTTCAATTGCTTATGGATACACACAATAACTAGCGATGAAGTGCATGGAAAGGACGTTTAATTAAATAGATTTTTAGGCAGTCTCCTGTGGAGACACGAAGCATGGTTAAAAACGCAACGTGGCAGCTTTTAAGGATTTTTTGGTTCTTCTTCTGACACGTCATGGGCACGTGTCCGAGTGATATTGATTCTCTCTCTGCCGTGACAGTTGTGGAAGTTTAGGCCCACGTGGCGACTTGGTAAGAACTGTGGCGCCACGATGCGGGAGTTGCTACGCGTGTCGTGTCCGTTGGATGGTTGTCGTATAAGCTGCCCTCATCTCCTAGGAACGCCTCTATTTTTGATGGATCAATTTCTTATTTTTATTCCTTCAAGTACAGAGAAATGTTTGGTTTTTAATTTTAGTTTCTATTAAATTTGTGGAATCACTTGTAAATTCTTTAAATTTGTAAAATAAAAAACAAAAAATAAATGTAAGGCTAAAAGGTGCCAAACAATCTTAAGCTTACAACAAGAAATTAAAGAAATTAACGGTGGGTATACAAAACCCAAAATGACCTTTGGCTGCCTTTTAGGGAGGAAATTCGAAGTAAAAGGCGTTAGAAGTGCTCCGGCCCTAGAAGACCGGAGGGACTTCAATGTCAAGTTATAATGGGATAAGAGAGAGAGCTCTCTCAGCTTAGAATAATATACATAAAGTGTGTAAGGTATGTCGAGATTTGTATACCTTAAACCTTATATACCACTATGTAGAGCCCTTTAGAGTAGTAGTCATGGTGTCTTGGATTAGGTCTAGATAAGTGGTTTTGAGTTGTTAACTACTTGGATTGCCTAGTGGCTTAGGCTTGTTGGGTCATAAATTGGTTGGGCTTAATTTGGGGGTGGGCTTTTTTCTTAGTCGAGTATTGATTGGGTCTTCCAAGAGTCCCCCAATTCTCTTTAATGATTAGTAAATCCATCCATGACAATTTTGAGATGTGTGACATCCTTAATTTTGTGCGATTGGGCCTTCCATAGATTTTTTAGTAGAAAAGTATTCAGATCTTCCAGAAACTAATCAAACTAACATAGGAATAATAAAATCAAGGCACATATGATCTTAAGCTTTTGTTCTTTTGGGAGTCATCTTTTATCATGTATTATGGTGTAGGATCCTAATTCTAAATACAATTAATTTCCAATTTTTATTTTTATTTTTTTTACATGTCCGCACAAGATAAAAGAAAATAAAGATAAATATTTAAATTAGTAATCTCTATTTTATGAAATGTATGTAGTCCACAATCGATAGAATTACCTAAGCTAGTTTTAGGGGTGGGTAGAACCCGCCCAATCCGACCAACCCGAACCGGACCACCTCGATCCAGGTGGATTTTGTGCCTTTTTCGCGGGTTCAGGTTGAAAATCCACAAATCTGGTTGGGTTGGGTCTCATGTTTAATAAAAAAAAATTATGCAGGTACTCAACCCACCCCGAATCTACCCGCATATCCACTTACCTTAAACAAACCCTAGAACCTAGAAGCGTCTGAGAAGTTCCTCACACAATCACACTCAGCATCATTTTGAACATTTGGAGCAGTCGGCCCACAGACCTTCAGTCCCTCACCCACCCAGAGTCTCAATCTCAATCTCTCACTCTCAAAGTCTCGACTCAATCTCTCTCTCACCCATCTTTTTCCCCATTTTCGAGCACCCATGTGCACCGCACGCACAGGCCCATCACTATCTCACTCTCTCGAGTCTCGATCTCTCACTCTCAAACCTCAGTCACAGAGGCTTTCATCTCTCTCTTGATCCCTAACTCTCCGAGTCTGTCTCTCATTGTCCCCGACTCACCTCTCATTTCTTCCTCTTATTAAGGTTTGATTTCCTGTTAGGGTTTTATTTTGTTAAGTAATTTTTTTAAGGATTATTGTTGGTTGTTAATAATTTGTGGTCTGATTATGCTGTGTTTGATTTTTTGAAGTACTGCTTTCAATTTTGCTTCTTGTGAAGGTTTTTGTTGAAGTGATATTTTTGTTGAAGAAGCCCGAACCCTTGCAGTGACACCCAACACCACGATTGTCTTCATCCCCCAGATATACTAATCTTTTGTATAGTTTTTTTTTAATTATGTAAAAAAAATCTATTTAGCTCCGATCCCATTTCACTGAAGCTCTGTTTCTCGTTTACTTCACATTCGGTCATACTAGTAGACTGATTTGAAGTTGGTTGTTTGGTATACTGGTTGGTTGTTAATGTTTGGTATACTGGTTGTCTGGTTTTTAGTTGGTTGTTTGAAATGAATTATTTTATTTGGAATGAATTATAAACTTCAAATGATTTGTTGGGTTCGAGTGGGAGGTACTTAAGAAGCATCGTTTTGCGACCAGGTCTTCCAGTGGTCCTTTTCCTTTTTTTTTCAACTTAATGGAATGTTTTGATAGTTAGAATAGCAAGACCCCCAAACTCTTGTATCCGTGGTTGCTGTTTTCAACTTATGGAATGTTTTGCTTGTTTTGATTTTTTTTCTTTCATTTATCGTAGACTCATGGCTGGTTGTCAAACTAGTGGTATTGGTTCTAGTTCTACTTCATCTGCTCCTACTCTTAGTGATAGTACTATGCCTTCCGTTGATAGTGTTGGTGTTGGCACTCAAGACCCTAGTTCACCTCTCCCACCAAAACCTAAAAAGTATAAGCAAACATCAATAGTTTGGGAACATTTTACCAAAGTAGAGAGGGGTGATTCCGAGGATCCTAAATCACAATGCAATTATTGTAAAAAATTGTTTAGCTGTCACAGTAAAAGGCTAAGTACTTCATCTATGCTAACTCATTTGAAGAGTAGTACCTACAAAAAATATCCTAGTAGGTTTGATAAGTCACAATCAAAGTTAAGTTTTGAGGTTAAGAAGGAGGGGGAAATGTCAGTGGGAGATGGATGTGTTGGTAATATGGTGATTACGAAGTATAATGCTACGAAAATAAGGCTGGCAATTGCTAAGATGATAATTAAGGCTGAGTTGCCATTTAGGTTTGTAGAAACTGAAGCATTTCAAGAGTTCATAAATACAATTGAGCCTAGGTTTCAAGTTCCTTCTCGTTATACTGTGATGAAGGATTGTGTTAGCTTTTCATGTCTGAGAAGGAAAAGTTGAGGGCAATGTTTATGACGACCATTGCTCGGGTTTGTCTTACCACTGATACGTGGACTTTGGTGCAAAAACTTAATTACATGGTAATCACCTCTCATTTTATTGATAGTGATTGGAACTTGCATAAAAGAATTTTAAACTTTTGTTTAATTCCTAGGCTTTGTTTGACAAACGCCTTCGGGCTTGTTTTTTTACTGTTTATTGAGACAAAAATGCCCCTGTAATGAGAGAAAGAGGATATATGTTGGCATTTGTCCTTGTAGGGGCATTTTTGGAAAGGGCAATTTTTACTGAGGCCTGCAGCTTTTTTGTGGAAAAAGTGAAAAACCAACTTTCTGGTTTACTAAAATACCCTTGTTCTCACATTTTCTCTATGCCTTCGTTAACTGTTGAAGTTGAAGGGTATTTCAGTAAATATATCACATTGATTTTTCTGCACACTTGACACTATTGACTTGCACAGTAAAAAATCATGCACAGTAGAAAATCATGCCTTGAAGGCGTTTGTCAAACACAGCCCTAATCACAAAGGTGAAACCATTGGGGAGAAGATTTTGGAGTGTATGCTTGGGTAAGGTATTCATAATATTTTCACTATTAGAGTTGACAATGCTACTTCTAATGATGCTGCTTTAGAATATGTGAAGTAGAGGTGCCATATTAGAGAGTCAATTTATGCATATGAGGTGTTGTGCACACATACTAAATCTTATTGTGACTGAGGGTTTGAAAGAAGTTGAAGATTCCATTGTGATGGTTAGAAGTGCGGTGAAGTTGTGAAGTCTTCACCTCACTATAAAAAAAATTGGGATTTAGTGTTGGTTTTTTAGTGTCGGTTTAGAGCTAAAAATCGTCACTAATGAATTAGTGACAGTTTAATAGTGTTGGTTTTAAAGTGAAGCAAATCTGGGGTAGTGAAAACTAGAGTAGTGTCGGTTTTTGGCTAAACTGACACCTTAGGAAAGGTGTCGATTGAACAATGGTACTATTCAACTGACACCTTTTAAAAGGTGATGGTTTAAAAAAAAACCGTCACTAAATTAATTTTTTTTATAAAAAAATATATATATACATCAGTACATGCTGCAGATCTGCAAGCTTCCAACAATGAAAGAAAAAGAACAAGAAAAAAAAAGTTGAACACCAACTAAGGATTAATCTACATATGAGACAATAACACAAACATCAGTACCTACTCTGGAGTCTTCTCATGATATCGGCTTTGTGAAACACCTTGTGCAAGCAACTCCTTTACCCTTCAACTCTTCAACCTAAAACCCATTATCATTTTCAAACAAGTTTAAAACATATGCCCAGAGACTTTCACCAATTTAGGATTAGAACAACATCAATCAAGAACAACAAAAATCACGTATATCAGTTTTATTGCAGAGAAGAACGTCATCTCGTGTATGGAGGCCAAAAAAGTCCACAATGCTCTAGTAAATTGTTGATAAAAAGTAACAGGATACAACAAATCAGCATTTGAATCTGCGGTCTTAAACATTTTTTTCAGAGATAAAAATAAATGAAACCCAGTATAGCATAAAAAAGGATGATAAAGAGATGATAAATTTATATTCAATTTTAGAGGCCAAAGCAATGGAAAACATAAGCGTGGTCCTTCTCTTTTCTTTTCCTTCATTTTCTCGGTAACCAATGAAAGGGTAAAACACAAAATATGAAGAAACCCACAAGAGCATTAGAAAGCTCTATACTTCTCTCTCTTTCTCTTCAACTTTTTACTCATTTCAAGAAACCCAACCAAAAGGACAAAAGCTTTGTTTCACTTTATGTTCCTTTCCCCATTTTCCCACCAACCAAACACATTCTAAAGAACAAAAAGAAAAAGAAAAAAGAAAATACCTTGAAGAACGCCTTGGGAAGCCGAGAAAGGGGCAATGGGTTCTGGGTTTTTCTCTCATGAGGGTTTTTTGGAGTAGGCTTGGGCTATCTTTTCCTCGATATCTCCGAGCAACCAAAACAAAGAGCATAACAAAGCCCTTGCCTGTATGACCCTGCAGTGTTCTACAGTAGACCAAATCCGTGGGTCCGAAGCTCACCGGTGTCCGGCCTACAACCTCGCGTACCCCGCCACTACAATACTCACCACCACACAAACCAAACAGATCTAAGCAACACCAAACACACCAAAAGGCACAAATCATAAATGTATCGAAAAGAAAACCCTAAAAATTCCAATTATTCCACACCATCCGTGTCCAGTAGTGAGAGCCGCTTCTGCTTGAGTTGCTCCCTGACCTCGCTCACCGTCTTCGTGGCCACCGCGTGGCGCTCCTTGAGCTCGGCTACGGACACTATATTCGTGGTCATGCCTTGTTATGCTCTCTCTTTCTTTTTTTTTTTTTTTTTTGGTTCTGTGGAGACAAAGAGTTGAGAGAGACGAAAAGAAAAGACAGAGAAGAAAGAACATATCACATAGGGGAGATGAGAGGCGCGGGGATTTAATTTTTTTCAAATGGTTGTCGGTTCAACACTAACCGACACTATTTAATATTGTCAGTTTTGCTAAAACCGACACTATTTAATAATGTTAGTTTTAGCAAAAATAGTGGCGATTTTAGCAAAACCGACACCCATTTTTAAGAGGTGTCGGTTTTGTTAAAACCAACACTATTTGGCATATATTAGTGTCGGTTACTTAAAACGAAACTAACAAAACCATCACTATTCTTCAATTTTTTTATAGTGCCGGCAAGATTTGAGAAGTTTAAGAGTTGTGTTGAAAGAGAACAACTTACTTTTAGGGTTTGTTGTGTCTTGATGTTTCAACTAGATGAAACTCTACATTTTTTATGTTGAAGGTGCTGAAAAATGTCAATCTGCTTTCCAACTTATGGAGTCGGTTGATAAAGACTTTAAGATTGCATTGAATGAGGAAGAAAATGAGAAAGAGGGTTTGGAACCTCCTAGATTTGTTGATTGGAATCGTATTAGGATTTTTCTCAAGTTTCTCAAACTTTTTTATGATGTAACAATGTGACTTTCGAGGTCTTTGTATTGTACATCTAATATGTATTTCCAAGAAATTTGTGGCATTTAAATGCATTTACAAGAGTATATTGATAGTGATGATTCAGTATTGAGTGCTATGGCGGAGAGGATGATGTTGAAGTACAATAAATATTAGGGTGATCTTGGTAATAATGATAAGGTTAACTTGATGATGTTTGTTGCGGTTGTACTTGATCCACAAACCAAATTGGAGTCATTGGAATATTGGTTCAAAGATGTGCTTGGTGCCGATGAATGTAAGGAGATGGTGAGAAAATTGAGGTCATGCATTGACAAATTATATGATTATGACAACGTTGGACAAAGTTCATCTCAAGCTCAACATGGTAGTGAATTGTCTCAAGGTTCCTCAGTACAAATAAAAGAAATTGAGAGTGCCAACATTTACTTCATAAATAGGTTTCATAAATACCTATCTTCTAAAAGTGATCATGAAAGCAAATTGAAGTTCGATTGATATTTGATGCAGGATATTGAAAAGGCGAGTGCAAATTTCGATATTTTAAATTGGTGGAAGGTGAACTCAACCAAATTCCTAATTCTTGCCAAAATAGCACGAGATGTGTTGGCCATTCCCTTACAATTGCTTTAGAGTCAGCTTTTAGCACTGGAGGACATGTGTTGAATCCTTTTCGAAGTTTATTGGTCCCAGTAATAGTTGAAGCATTGATATGTTCACAAAACTGATTAAGGGCAAAACCTCTCAATTTTGACTCAGATATGGTTGATAATGCTGAAAGTTATATGCTCGAATCATGTAAGCTTTTTAATCATTTTAGTTTACTTCTTAATTTATTTTGTTATTTACAAATTTTATTTAACGAAAAATACCCGACCCGACCAACCCAACCAAAAAACCCCGATCCGAACCGCCCAATACCCGCCGGTTTTTCACATTTTTACTACTGTCACAGGTTGAAAATTCTCATACCCGACTGGCACAAGTCGGGTGGCTGAACGGGCCGAAACCCACCCCAACCAACCCATGCCCAGCCCTAGCTAGCTTCCTTGGGTCGGCTTTTATATTCCCAAAGTGAGCAATAACTCAATTTCACAAATTAGGATCCTCTTCATTTTATTTGAACCTGTAGAATATCTAGTTAGATATAATTGAGAATATTTTTGTCTTTTTACTTTTTAATAGGATAATAATATTTTTTTATTATAACTAACTAAATATTCTATTATTTAAATAAAATGAAGAGTATCCTAGTTCCAATTTTACTGCCGTAGAGATAGAGCCTTCTTAATGGCTTTAACTTGTTGCAAAGAACGAATGCCGGAGAGCCCAAGTAAGTGACAAGGATCCACGTCCTTCCCAAGTTTGAGCAACTACCACGAAAGTAGATAAATCACGCCACTCCAAAATGCCTCAAACTTGAATCTTTTTGGCAGAGAAAGTCCATCAACCCATGTATTTAACACAATCTTGTCGTGATCAGAAGATCTAGAGTTTGGAAAGATCACTATCAGCAATCCCTGGTCCATCTTTTATTTCATATTAATTAGGGTAAAGTCCATTTAACCTCCTCAAACTATCATCTTAATGATATTTTATCTCTCAAACTATCAATTACGACAATTTATTTTCCAAACTACCAAAACAATATATCTCAATGCTAGCAAAATGACGAAATTAGCCTTATAAAATTTTCAATAAAATAAAAATACTTTTAGAAATTTGAAATTTCTTTTTAACATTTTTGTTTTTACTTTTTATTTTAGTAAGGGGAATTTCCTCATTTTGTTAAAATTAAGGGTACATTATCATTGTTTTGATAATTTAAGGGGATATAATTGTCGCAATTGATAGTTTGGAAAATAAATCATCATTGGGTGGTAGTTTAAAGGGATTAAGTGGACTTTATCCTATTAATTACTAAGACTGGCGTGCCAATTCAACCAAGTAAAAGGGTACCATACTTTTCAACAATATTAAAAGCATAGTTGGAAGATCATTCTAGTATCCAACTAAAATTCAAACTTGAAATAGGTGTCATGCTGATAGTACCGGATCACTTGTTTATCCTAATTTTTACCGTTTGTATTTTGGCACAGTTGGGGAGCTCTCAGCTCACCCATTTTTCAGTTTTTTTGTTGTATTTTATTTGGATTTTTCACTCTTTTTTTCCTTCCAATCAAGAGTATGAAAGATCTACCCTTTTAACCTTTTTTTTTTCTTTTCTGAATTCAATTATAAAATAATAATAATAAATAAATAAAGTAGGTACGGTGCTATTAAAATATAATTATGAAAGAGGGGGAAAGTTCTTGTCGGAAAAATTGACCAAATCGGCTGCTACAAAAATACACTCGTGAAAGAGGTTTTTCTTGTTTGTCATGGGGGAAAGTTCCACAGGACCACACCAAACAAATTCAAAACGTAGACTTGCCATTTTTCCAGCTAATGTAATTAAATGCATCAATGGCGTACAAGAAATAATTTTCCTATAGCATGGTCCACGTGCATGTGACCATCGGAATTGGATGAAGAAAATGGGAAATGAAAATGATTATCACATGTCACTTACATTAGGTTGCTATTTATTATAAAGTGCGATAAGTATTAAATTTTTTACAAAAGAAAATTTCAAAATTTGCTTCCCGTTAAGTTATTATTTATCCAAAAAGCTTAAGCTGATCAAAAAAGATAATAATCACTTATGTTATAAGAGGATGTGCGTTTGAGTGCCTTTAAAGTGCGTTTATGTTAGGGGTCTAGCAATAGAGGTATTTTTAGATTAAAATACCTTAAGATAATATGTTATATTTATGGATGACATTAGATTAGGGATTGTATTTACGTAATAGTTTAACACTTAAAAAATCCATTTAAAGAAAAACAAAATGCATGTTTGGTAAAAATAAAATAAAATAAAAAGCGCTTTTAAGGGTTAAAAGTCTAAAAATTGATAAAACACACTTTTAACAAACGTTTAAAAATGAATTTTTTGTCAAAACACGCTTTTTGACTTAAAAATCTATTTTTCAAATGCAATATCAAACATCCTCTTAATCAATACTTTAACATTCCTCCTCATGTGAGACTTTTTAATAGGAAAGCTCCAGATCCAACACATGAAATATTTAATTTAAATAGGATGAATTGACAGAGTAAGGGTTTGATCCTAAGACCTTTGACTTTGATATAATATTAAATTATCCCAAAAACTTAAGCTGATAGGAAAAGATGAATTTAATCACTTAGAACCCGTTTGGGTGTGCGTTTAAGGGGCATAAAAGTGTGTTTAATAATACTTAAAACTTCCGTTTGAATAAAAAAGTACTTGTTTGATAAAAAAAATATAAAAGTACTTTTAATGGTTCAAAAATCCTAAAAATGACCAAAATGCACTTTTAGCAAAAGCTTAAAAATTAAGTTTTTATCAAAAAGCATTTTTTTTAACTTAAAAGCTATATTTCTCAAATATAATCTCAAACATGTTCTTAATAAATACTTTCTTCCTATCAACTTAAGCTTTTGAGATAAGTGATAATTTAACACCAAATAATGTCACAATTCTATATAATCTATAATTTTTGAAAACATATCATCATTTCATGAAATTGTATTACATTATTTAAAAAGTAAATTTTGAAAAATATTTTTGGAAAGTATAAAATTCCTCATAAAGTGCATAAATGTGTCATCAAATTTGGCTAGGCATGGTAGCGAGGTGTTGTTGAAGAAGGATGTTTATAAATACCAACTACCCAGATCATTTTTTTCCCTATACTCAATCAAGGTTTTGTTCTGACTTAGTAATTTAAATTAATATCCTATCTGTTCTTATTAATTTATATAAAAGAAGTCAAGTTTATATAAAGTATATGATTTTTATTCCAAGTAAATTTGAGAGGATCCTAATCAATTTGGAACCAACTTAACGACCGGTACCACAAACGCACTACACAACCAGTCGGATTTAATGTCATTCATAAACACCAAAAAAAAACAAACAAACAAACTAAAAACCCCACAAGGAAAGCTTATCAATCTAATTCTAACACTAACAAGAAAAATATAAGGGTTAACTTCATAAAAGTTTCATGAATTGCCATTCATTTTAAAAAACCTCTCAAAATTCAAAAAATCCTAAATGAACTTCTAATTAGATGCAATCTCATCCCTCCGTTAGGATTTGGTGTTACATCGTAACAAAAGCTTTTAATTTCTAACATGAAATTAAGGGTAAATTTGAAATATTATAAAATTTTAGTAGTATAAAGGTCATTTAATATATTTTAATGTATATTTAACGCTAAACCTTAACAAATGGAGTAGATTGCATCAAATTATAAATTCGAGAGAGTAAATTAGGAGTTTTAAAACTTTGAAAAGTCCTCTTGAAACACGTAAAAACCCAAAAAGCCTTTTTGAAGTTTTCCTAAAATGGAATGTCTTAGGACTTATTTGGGATTGCGTTTGAGAGGCCTAAAAGTGCTTTTAACACTAAAAAAGTCCTTTTTTTTTTTTTTTTAAGTAGTCGTTTGGTAAAAAAATTAAAAGCACTTTTAAATGTCTCAAAAGCCTAAAAATTGTCAAAAAATACTTTTGACAAAAGCTTAAAAATAAAGTTTTTGCCCAAACTATTTTTGACTTAAAAACTCTATTTTTCAAACGCAATCCCAAACAGACTCTTAATCAATTTAAGCAAATGGCGATTGAATTTGATGACTGCCAAGGAGGAGGACAAATGGCGATGGGCAAGGAAGCTTATCAACAAACTAATTATGTAATCTACCACGTTTTTCAGTTATATCAAACACCTAAAATTAAAAGTTACATAAACAGGAGGAAAAGCTACTCGATATTATGGCCTTTGGACGCTGCGTCCAACCAATGCTGAAAGAGGCTCTTTTGCCACCACCAAATCGGGGTGGTGACGTTTTTTTTTTAAGGTATAAATGTTGAGGAAAATAATTTTTTTTTTTGTTGGTAAGTAGGAAAAAAAAAATTGGTTCATAGGTTTTAACGTGTTTTTTTTAAAAAAATTTTAAAATTCATTAATTTGGTGTTCATCATTTTAAAAATCACTTAATTCATCAGCTTAATTTTTGCGTACAATTCCCTAACGAAATTTCTAACATGTTAAGCAGTTGTCAAGTCACCTCCAAGGCTCCAACTACGTAACACATCAAACCTATGCCTATCTTTTCGTGAGATTAAAGAAATTGAAAAAAAACACACAATTATAGGCTGTCAAAAGGGGGAGAACCATGCCGTTTTCATAAATAAACAGAATAATGCAGAATATAATGGAGTAGTGATGGTTACTTGTCCCGTCTTATGCCTCTTGGTTATGAACAAGGGCGGAACTATAAGTTTTAATTTGAAAAGGTAAAATTTGTTAAAAAAGAAATTTAGAAGGAATTTTTTTTTTAAGGTTTATTTTATAATTTTTTTTTTTTTTTGGACCACCTCCTTGACCGGCTAGGTTCCCCATTCGGCATGCCACTTCAAACCGTTTTAATCGGACCGGCTAGGTTCCCCCTTTAGCATGCCACCTCAAACCGTTTTAACTGGTGACAACTTTTCAAAATGATGTAAAATATGATGGAGAAATAAAAGTTAGGCGTTTCATCTTGTGCTTCTTAATTATGACGTCTTTGGCATGCCGCCTCAAACCGCTTTAACTATATACTGTTTTTATTGACTTTTGTGCCAAATTAGAGTTACGATTGATGACTGAATAATTAAGTGAAATTAAAGCCTATGCTTGAACAAGACTCGTGAGGCATGCATGCTCCCTTTCTCTCTAGCTTGCAACGTGACCTTCACTGCTTGAAAACAAAGACTTGTCGTGTTGGACGCCTTCTTGTGATGATATTCATATTTGTTGACAATTCGATCCTAACTTGAATTGAAATATAAATATAATAAATCCTAGCTCTGCATTTGATGCACGTAATTACATGACAAAAACTTTGTCACCAATCTCAGTTATGAATAAGGGCGGAACTAGAAGTTTTAGTTTGAAAAGGTAAAAAATGATGATAATAATAATAATAATAATAATTTTTAAGGTTTATTTTATAATTTTTTTGGACCACCTCCTTGGCAGGCTAGGGTCCCCGTTCGGCACGCCACCTCAAACCATTTTAACCGGTGACCACTTTTCAAAACGATGTAAAATATGATGGAGTAATTAAAGGTTATGCGTCTCATCTTGTGCTTCTTAACTATAATATTTTTGGCACGCCACTTCAAACCGCTTTAACTGTAGACTGTTTTTATTGACTTTTGTGCCAAATTAGAGTTGCGATTGGCAACTGAATAATTAAGTAAAATTAAAGCCTACGCTTGAACAAGACACGTGAGGCATGCTCCCTTTCTCTCTAGCTTGCAACGTAACCTTCACTGCTTGAAAACAAAGACTTGTCGTGTTGGACGCCTTCTTGTGACGATATTCATATTTGTTGACAATTAGATCCTAACTTGAATTGAAATATAAATATAATAAATCCTAGCTCTGCATGTGATGCAGGTAATTACATGACAAAATCTTTGTCACCAATCTCAGATATATTATATAATATAATATATAATAACAGAACTCCCAAAATTTTGTGAGTCTCTCGTTTAACCGATGAAAGCTAGGTTCATGTGCCTTTCAAATATAAATATTTTAATGATGATTAAAATATTTATGTTCCAACTTTAACGTAGAGACAGAAAAAATAGAAATAAAAAAAAGTATGCAGTAGTGGCGGCCATTACCTGGCCTTCACATATTTTTGTCGTTGGCTTTGTTTGGTAAGCATGGTATGTAAGAAACTAAGAGCAGTGATTCTTGTAAGCTTCACGTGACCAAACAGTATTCACGTCAGCTTTATTTTAATAATAAAATATTATTATTTTAATAAGTAAACAATAATTTATTATATTTTATTATAAAAATAAGATTGATATGAGCATTGTTCATTTATACCAGCCTTACAAAAATCACTACTCAAGAAACTAATGTCCTACATGATATAGCACACATACATAACTATTTTTTAGACTTCTAAAGTTAATTATAAGATTATTTCATCATAATTCTTAATAAGTTGTTGGTTAATTAATCAAGAGAAGTGATTTTCTGTTGAATTAACTCTTGCTTTAATGGGAAGTTGAGTTATAAAGGAATAAAGGAAATCGGTCCTTTCTCTGTCCTATAAATATACGCAATTTCCCTCATTTTTGTGTATCTTTAGTGGGTCAAGCAAGAGAAATTGATTTCTGATGTTTATGCTTTCAAAGAAAAATTAAAAAAGCAATGGGTTTTCAAGAAGTAGTTTAATCAGCTAAGACATTGCCTAATGAAGTACAAGTCACTATTTTGAATCATCCTCCCCTCTTTTGTGCAAACATGTCAAAAAAAGAGAAAAAGAAGAAGCAATGAATTCTAGTATATTTCTTTTATTAATTTATTATGAAATTCATGATAGTTTAGATCTTGAAATTAAGTTATAGTATGGTATGTCAATTTTTTGTTTAATCAAAAGAAAAATAAATGGAATTTTTTTTTTTTTTTTTTGCATTAACCTACTTGCACAATAGTGCTCCAACTCACCCATCACTCATATGAGCTGTGTTCAACTTTATTTTTCCACTAGGGAAGTTGAAAATGAGACATCAAGATTGCATATAGGTTCTCAAATTACTATTAATTTAAGTAAGTAATATGAAAATAGTTTATACGATATTATTTACTCAAATAAAAATTATATTTATTGTGTAAATTATTAATAATTTAAATAAATAAGTGGAGGGTATTCTTATTTAGGGGTTGGTATCGGTTCGATTATATTCGATCAATTTACCGAAATTGTGGGTTAAATCTATTAATTCACCGATTACATTTCGATAAGAGTTCACCATACATATTTTATACTAATAAAATGGTCTGAGAATATTTATTATTGGATAATTATTAGTCAATTATATTTATTATCAGTTATCCGATAAAAAAATTGGAAAAAATCTAAAAAAGCTCCTCAAACTACTAGGCGTTTGCAATATAGCCCACAATGTTCAAAAAGGTATTAAAATAGCCCAATTCTTCTAACAAAAATGCCACTTATTTTTCTATATTCCTATAATACCCCAATTCTTCTAACAAATAAAATAAAAAATAAACTAAACAATATTTTAAAAATACAAAAAAACCAATAGGTGAATAAATTAAAAAAAATTTGGAATAAATAAATAATTAGTCACTGTAGTTAGTCTAACTTACAAATTGCTTCATGTCGTATTAAAGTAAAATCAATGATCGAATAAAAACAATTTTTTAACATAATTTGACTACAAGGATTAAATTGTTTTTTTTTTTTAATATCTAAAATACCGTACCTTTGATTTTACTTTAATATGATATTATAGTCATTGTAGTTGGCATAAATTAGTCACTGTAGTTAGCCTAAATTGTTTATTTGTTCCAATTTTTTTTGTATTTATTCGCTTATTGGTTTTTTTGTACTTTTAAAAATTGTTTTTTTTTTAATTATTTAATTATTTTATTTGTTAAAAGAATAAGAATATTATGGAAATATAAATAAAAAGTGACATTTTTTATATATTTTGATAATTTGGAGGACTATCTTAATATTTTTGAATATTATGACCTGTATTGCAAATGATTAATAGTTTGAATGACTTCTCTATATTTTTTAAAAACTATTTATACCAATTAATTAACTGACTCAAACCGATATTAGTATAAAAATTCTTTAACTGACTTCTTCTGACAATATGCGATTAATATTAGTCCGCTTACGTCGGTAGATACTTAGACGGTAAACGGTTAATCTAGGGCGGTTAATCTAGGGCTGGCTCCTATCCTTATCTTAGATCGCCTGTCATCTAAAAGATTCTCGGGGCTGGGAAAGAGATTAGGCAACCTCCCACTCACATGAATGATTACGAACCCTAGATATTTTTTCAAAATGTACGGCTCATATTCAATCAGCATCAGTCATGAGCCCGAGGCTAGCCATCGATTAGATCACGGGGAGCACTCGGAGCAAGCCAATCAAACCCCTACTAGATTGCCACGTAGGCCGAATATTCTGGGAACTACATAACTATAAAATTTGAGGAGGGAACCCCAATCTTTCGGCCCTTTATACAAAAAATCCATGAACTAAAATTTCTCTCACTTATTCCTCCCTTAATTTTTCATTTTCTTTTATTTTGAATCTTTAAATCCTAAACTCATTATTTTGAACCCCAAAATGATGTCGTTTTTAGACATCCAAACAACATTGTTTTTGACACCCTTTAAGAGTTCAAAGTGAGAGAAAATAAAAAATCAAGGGAATAATTGCGTTTTTTTGTTTATGGGTTGTTTATGTAAAATGTTGAAAGATTGGAAACCTTTCTGAAATTTTTCCTAAAATTTACAAAAGTGGGCCCCACATACAAAGAGAGACGGAGAGGGTTTGAGGAGGGAAAGGAAAGCTTAAATATCGGCATTAAAGAACGCCAAGAGAGAGGCCGGCTATTAATCGGCCAGCGTCTCCACAAAACACAAAATCATAGAGAGAGAGAGAGAGAGGGTGGTATAGAGGGAACGGGAGATTCGGTGAAGGTCGAGAGCTGCTCTATTTTCAGGTATTTCCTCTGTAATTGTTACTCTTTGGTTCGGTTCGTTTCGTGAAAGTTTCGATTTTCTGCTCACATTTTTCGCTTTGTGATTGAATGCTGAAGATTTTATGCAAATCAAATCCAGAAATTTTCCTTTCCTGGTGTAACTTGTGTAGATCTAAGTATAAACGATCCGTTTTGTCCCTAAATCTTCTCCAAGATTGAGATCTTTGCCTTCAGGTTATTCTGTTTTTGTTTCCAGCTCTGATTTTGAGCACAATCTCAGAATGCATGCATTAATACGATGAGAAAATATATATATATATATTTTTTCCTTTGTTTATAATTGAACTTTCATTGCTAGATCTAAACCTCATCTTTTAGGATCTCGTACTGTTTCGGAGTTTCTTCAGTCTGTAATGGCTATAGATTTAATTTAGATGTTAATCTTGTTTCATATCTAACCTTTGGATCCGCCAGCACAGCAAAATCTCTGTTTTTTTGTGTATTAACTTTCTAAGATTCGTCTATGCTTTATTTAATTTCTTATTCGTCGAGTTCATTGCTTTATCAATCTGCTTCTGAGTTCTGAGGATTATATTGCTGCGAAAACTTCTTTTTTGTATCTGTGATTATAAACTGTAATATTTCTTAGTTTCTGCTTTTATGGTTGATGGTTGTTAATTGTTTTTTGAATGCATGCAACACATATTGTTCAGTTTCCCCTCTTTTCCTACGAGCTCCACTTTGGTAGAATTATTTTCCAATAATTCACTTGTTCTCATTTTCTGATATTAAGCAATAAAATATTAATAATTTTGGTTGAAAACCGACTCTCGAGTCGTTGGTAAGACGCCGTCACGCCCGCCAAGCTTTTCGGCTGACCTTTCAGTTCTACCAAACCACAGGTAGCGTTTGATCTGAACTGCTGTTGCAGTTGATAAATGTTGAAAATTTCTTTAGAATTCAGTCTTAGATTGTTGCCGCTAGAAAAAAAAATAATAATAAAAATAAAAAATCATATTTTGTGCATACCATAAAAATTCCGATATAAGTGCGATACTCCGGAGAAACGCTGGCCCAATTCTCTAAACGTCATCTATTGTATCTGGGCATTTTAAATCTTCAATTAAAAGACATTTAAAAAAAAAAAACATGTACCGCATAAATGTTCTACGTAGCAGATAAAATAAGCAAGTTGGTAAAGGTGGCCACATGGGGGTGATGCTTAAGAGTTTGTTGGTTCAGGATCATTTGGTGGGTCTATATGTACGTATTCAGAATATTTGGACGGATTGAAAATTACCTGTTATGGCATTAAGATCCCGTACAATTATGGTTGTCTACAGAGAAGTGGGCAAAGAAAGTAGGGTCCAGCCCGTCCGGGTGTGAGAGGGCCCTGGCCCCTACCCGAGCAAAGGCAGATTTCTCTAATGAATTGTTTTCTACTGCATTTACACTTGATTCCCAAATTAACTCAATATATTAATGATATTCTAAGTTTAAAAAACAAACAACTTTATTCGTCAAATTTGTTACATTAGACATTATATATATATTATGAATCTTAATTATTTTGGTAATATCATTGTTGTAAATGAGTTTAATAATTTGAGTAAAATTTTTTGTTTCCTTCAAATTTTATAGAAAGTATATAGGAATTGCTGGCATAATAAAAATAGAAATAAAAAAAATCAAAATCAATAAGGGTAATTATGGTATAAAGCTTTTTTGATGTGATGTTTTTTGGGGTGAGCAAGGTGTTGACTTGTTAGAAATTATTTTGGAAGAGTCCTGGGAAATAATAAGTGATACTCCACGAAATGGTCTCTCTTTAGATAAAAAACTAGCTATATTATTTAGTAATAATGGAGTTATGGCAACAAATTAATTAATAGTTTTTGTTCTTGAGAACAAGCAACAAAAAAAATCTCTTATTTTATTAACCAAAAAATCTCAATCTTTTCAAGAAACGCGCTCTCGTAGTCTCGTGTATCAGAAGTTCACAATTGGCTTCTCGTTCCCATTTTGTGGTAGGGCTTGTCGCGCCCAAAATTTAAACTTTAGCCTACTTTTGCTTCGTAGATTACTGTTCCTTGGCTGTACCCTCTTTGTCGTTAATATAATAGTTATCATCGGGGCATACCCATACCTAGAAGTCTCAAGTTATGTTTCACGCTTGCACGTGGACCCTTGACCGAGCTACTAGATTCATGGATGACTTTTGGTACATTTAGTGTTTGTTCCGCATTTATTTTATGCGCGTGAATGAGTAAGGTAGATCAAATTACTTGAATGTAAAACCCGAGTTGATTTAGCACCCATACCAAATCGGCGAGTCAGAAAAATTAACCAAGTTAGCATTGTCAGTTTCGTAGAGGACGCTAGAATCAGGGCTGAACTAGTGTTTTAGCTTTGGAGGTTGAAGTCAAGGATGGATTATATTATATGTATCAACATTTGGAAGGATCGTCTATAAAAGGTGCTGCTGTATTTCGGTTCTTACAATATTTCTTATTTTAGGCTGGCATGTTCTCTACAATATCTTATATATAAGACGAAGGTTTTGGTGTTCCTTAAATTAACGTTTGTCAAGGTGGTATGGGCCAATGTTGGGGGTGGGGGACAATTCCTTTGGTGATCACTCCTTTAGTCGTTAAGTGGACCACTTAACCCATTGGAAATTTAAAGTTGCCTTTTGTTGTTTGTTGTAATCTTTTGTTGATTTTCTTATTTATAAAAAATAATAATAATAAATGAAAATAAATAAATAAAAATAAAGTTGCCTTTTGCTTTTGGAGCTTATATTTCACATTTCTTTTTGTGGTAGTGAGTCGAACCCCACTAGGCATTAATAGTTATTATTCCTACTTTCCTTTGTGCCTTTTCTTTTCCGTTGATTACTTTTTTCTTGGTCCAATCCCATATAACTCTAATCTCCTCTATGAACTTTTTTCTTATTTAGTTTCACCTTTCTCCTTTCTTTACTTTACATGAAGGGAATATCCTTAGGTTTTTTAAAGTATACAAGAGAGACCATTAATTAGGGAGAAAAATAAGAACACAAGCCTAAAATGTATGCAAAATTAGAAAAGCGAAGGCTATTGTATGCCACCATCTAAGCATAAAGTGATTTGAACATAATAGCTTTTATCTCTAATACCGATCTCTCACAATCTTCAAAGCTCCTTGTATTTCACTCTTTCCAAATGCTTGACATTAAATACATAGGAGTTGTCCTCCAAGCTTCTAACCTGCAATGACTTCCCAATTGACCTCTCTGGCTAACCAATAATCCTACCACCTTTTTATGCATGACCCATTCTACACTAAAAAGTTGGATGATCAAAACTCACAAATCTCTTGCCTTTTCACAATGGAAGAAAGGTGATCTATGGTCTCCTCGTTCCTATTACACATGCCACACCAATCTACAATTATGACATGTTGCTTTCTCAAGTTGTCCAATGTCAAAATATTTTCTAATACGACCATCAACCCGAATAATGTCACTTTTGAAGAAGCCTTAGTGCTCCAAATTCTCTTTCAAGGAAATGGGGAGCCAGTCATAGTGCAATACGCCTAATAGAAAGATTTAACCTCAAACTTCTACCTTTTGGAAGGGACTAAACAGAGTCTATCCTCTTCAACTAGTCTGGTAAATGAAATAGTCAACTAAAGATTGTTGTCAGAAAATTGCATATGATCCGCTACTAAAGCCTCCATACATTGAAAAATTCTAAACAAAGTCGAAAAAGAAACCAAAATTTAAGTGGAGAATCCCCGCACAATAAGCCATGCCAAAAATTGATCTTTCACCCATCTCCCTCTTCATATTTGACAAATCTAGAAAAGACCCTGCATTCCTTCCTAATGTAACCACAGCCCCACCTTGGAGGGGGACAACAACCTCCTTAGAACACCAATCTCTCTTCATGGCATCATATTTGGTTTCCACTACCGATCTCCCAGAGCCTCCGCCTCTCTCTCCCTAGTGAAATGTCATAACCATTTTCCCAAGGGAGTTTAGTTAAATGGAATCAAGTTTCTAACCCCAAACTTCAGGCACACAACAAAGATCAAATCTGAGATCAATTATTGACTAGATAGAATTTGAACTAATCACCAATTCCACCCCATACAAAATTTCTTTTGAAGTTTCTCAATCCGATTAGCAAAACCTACAAGGATGGGAAGAAGGTGTTGTTGGCATATTGGTAAGAATGCTTTAAACTATTGTCGACCTACCACCCTTTAAAAAAAACTACATTCCATTTTTTCAACAATACCATCCCATATTGATTTAGCCTTATACAAAGCCCCCAAAGGAAGTCCGATATACTTCACAGGCAAAGAAGACACCCTACAACCAAGTATACGAGCCAAGCCTCTAGGGACTAACTTTGATTTGGATAATAAGCTAAGTCTTCAACACTGAGACAACTTCAGAACAAAAGAAGAGACAACATAGATAATGGAAATAGTCCAGATTTGCATCTCAAAAGCTCAAAGTATCATTTGCAAACAAGAGATGAAACACAAATAGCTTGTTAGTATACTTCAACCCCATTGACAAACAAGGTAAGAGCCCTTTATCTAGGTAAGAGCCCTCTATCTATTGTGGCAGACAACATTCTGTTTAAAGCATCCTTGACAATCACAAACAACAAGGAGATAAAGGGCCCCCTGGCTCAGGCCACAAGAGCTGAAAAAGAATTCTGAAGGCAATCCATCAATCAGCACAGAAAACTCACCATAGAAATATAATGAGCTATCCAAACTCTCTAGTTCTCCCAAAGCCACATATCCTCAATAGATGCAACAGGAACTCCTAGTTAAAATGATCCTAAGCCTTCTCAAAGGCCAATTAACAGAGAAGATCAGGTCCCTTTGATCTAATTCACCTATCAAGACATTCATTAGCTACAACAATCGATTCTAAAATCTGTATAATGAAACATTCTGAGACTTAGAAATAACCTTCTCTAACACTGTTTTCAGCATGTTGGCTAGGACTGTAGAGATGATCTTGGAAACACCTCCTTCAAGACTAATTAATATCCACAATCCCAACTTAAGGGAAATAAAAGTTGCATTGATACTCTTTTTAAACTTCCGTTGAAGATTAAGTTCTCTAAAAACATTCATGATATCCTTTTAAGAACCTCCCAACAAGTCTGAAAAAACCCTTAGGACCCAGGGCCTTATAGCCATTAAGAGCTCTCACCACCTCAATAACTTAACTCTTCACAAAGGCTTCCATCCTGGTAGCCTCCTCAACGCCAGTAGAATTGAAGGGAAAGGCTGTCTACCTTTGTCTGCCAACTATGTTGTTCTAAATAAAGTTTATTTAAAACTGCTCAATATGCTCTATTATTTTACTAGAATCTGAAGAGATGGACCCATTAGCTAAGGAATCAACTATGATTTTTCTTCTCTTCGAATTAGGTACACGATGGAAAAATTGTGTTCTTATCGCCCTCTCCCAACCAAAGAGCCCTCGGCTTCTATCTTCAACTCACTTCCTTTTAAAAGAATAAACCTAGTCCCTAGCAATCTCTTCCTTTCTCAACTTTTCATCATCAGTTAAGGATCTTCCTTCTCAAAATTGTCTTCTCTTTTTCTTCTCTTGAGTACATGTACTTTCTTTTTTATCTCCTTAACAAATGATGCATGCACCTAAATTGAGAACAATAAATAAAGAAGCAATTATTACGTAACTTCAACATTTTTCTTGAATGAAGCATTGCATTTTGCATTTAAATTCCAATAACAGTGAAATAATAATCCTTTATTAATTGGCTGATAATGGACTCAGAGAATATATAAATGAGCATAAAAAAATAATAAAGAAGTTTAGCTGTATTCATTTTCCTCGATGCTCTGCGAAGATATTTTGGGACTTTGCTTGAATCTAATTACCTGAGTCAAGGGATGCATTTTTTACCCAATCGGGTCGGTTTCCACCCTTAAGGTCTAGGGGATATGGTCATGTATCTCGGAGTTTGTATTCCAGGTAGTGCAGCAAGTTGTCCTTATGGTTGTCTGATGGTGAGTGGTGGGTTTCAACCATAAAATGCTTAAAAGCGTTGCAGAAGCCTTTGTTATTATTCTGATTCTTATTCTTATTCCTCTTTACAGTATCAGAATACTCCTCTTTAGGTAACCAACTGAAATATGGTTTTCTTTCTGAAGATGATTATTACATAATACTCACTATTTCACTCTTTTTTACAGGTTGGACAACAATGGGTGCCGGAGGTCGAATGGCTGTTCCCCCAACTCAGAAGAAGTCTGAATCTGACAGTCTGAAGCGAGTTCCGCACTCAAAGCCCCCATTCACTCTCGGCCAGATCAAGAAAGCTATCCCACCTCATTGTTTTCAGCGATCTGTACTCCACTCTTTCTCCTATGTCGTCTATGACCTCATTATAGCTTTTCTCTTCTATTATATTGCTACAAATTTCTTCCACCTCCTTCCTGAGCCTCTCTCTTACCTGGCTTGGCCAATTTATGGGTTTGTTCAAGGTTGTGTCCTAACCGGCCTTTGGGTCATAGCTCATGAGTGTGGCCACCATGCCTTCAGTGACTACCAATGGCTTGATGACACTGTTGGCCTAATCCTCCACTCCTTTCTTCTTGTACCGTATTTCTCTTGGAAGTATAGCCATGGCCGCCACCATTCTAATACAGGTTCCCTTGAGCGGGATGAAGTCTTTGTCCCCAAGAAAAAATCCAGTATCTCATGGTACTCCAAATACCTTAACAATCCACCAGGCCGAGTTCTGACACTTGCTGTCACACTTACTCTAGGCTGGCCTCTGTACTTAGCGTTTAACGTTTCAGGCAGGCCATATGATCGGTTTGCATGTCACTATGACCCTTACGGGCCGATCTACTCGGATCGTCAACGACTCCAGATATACATGTCTGACGCTGGAGTTCTTGCCGTCTGCTACGGGCTTTACCGTCTTGCCATTGCAAAAGGACTTGCTTGGGTTCTGTGTGTTTACGCAGGACCACTGTTGGTGGTGAATGGGTTTTTGGTGTTGATCACGTTTTTGCAGCACACTCACGCCTCATTGCCTCATTATGATTCCTCTGAGTGGGACTGGTTGAGAGGAGCTTTGGCAACTGTTGATAGAGATTATGGAATCTTGAATAAGGTTTTCCATAACATCACGGATACTCATGTGGCCCATCATTTGTTCTCGACGATGCCTCATTATCATGCTATGGAAGCTACAAAGGCGATCAAGCCAATTTTGGGAGATTACTATCAGTTTGATGGGACGCCGGTTTATAAGGCAATGTTTAGGGAGGTCAAGGAGTGCATTTATGTTGAACCAGATGAAGATAGCCAGACCAAAGGTGTCTTCTGGTACGGCAATAAGCTGTGATGATTAGAACTGGCAGAAGTTGCTTGCTTTAAATTGGACCTCTAGTCTTTACTTGTGCTTTCCAATCATTTTGTTGGTGGAAATGGACACGAGCGAAGTTATTTTATAGTGCCTCTTTGTGATGACTAAGTTTTCTTAATGTGTCATATTAATTGAAGACTATTATTTTGAAATATCATACTCTAATGCTCCAAGCCAGTTTTAGATTAACTTTTTTATATATAAAAAATTCATGAACTGTTCAAAATCTATAGCAAAAAAAAAAAAAAAAAGCCTTTAAATCATTATATTGACTAATCGAATATAAAATACATGTAGATCCACAGATCCTGAGATCATGATAAAAATTATTTAATCTATTTTTAAAAAAATAAAAAATAAAAGGTGTTTTTTTTTTTCCTTCTCTTTTGGTATCCGTAAGTTAAAACGTATAAAAGAATTTGGATTCCTTACAATTATTTAAAAAAAAAAAAAAAATTGGTCAGTCCAAGTCCAACAAGCCACTCCAAGCCAAGGCATCAACTAATACCAGGCCTAGTTGTGGCGGTGACAAGCCCACTTGATTCATTCTTTCTGTAGGCTTCTCTGAACAGCCCTATCTGGCCTGGTCCAGTCTAGTGGGCTTTGCCAGAAAGGGCTCAACTACATCTACATGGGCCAATTTCTTTTGTTGATGATTTGGACCATCTGCTACCATGTCTCATATTTCAGTACTAGTGATCAATAAAAAAACTATTTAAAAATATAAATGACGTAAACACCCTCTACAACAACATTAAAAGCAATAAAATAAAATTGACTATTTTTCATTCCAGAGGATTCTATTCCCCCCTCGATTGACCAATATTAATAACAATATCCCAAACAATGTCACAATAATATGTTCACTAGAAGGTAATCAGTGAGCATCATGTGGTGACAACAGATAATGACATGTTAAAGAAAATTTGGTGGTTGCACAAGGAGCATCAAAACAAGTCAAAATCAGATTTTAAAAGCATTATCTCAACTTGTGTGCTTTAATTACTACAAAAATAGAAACTTGAAGTGATTTGATTAATGGGCATCATATGTGAACAATGCTTTCACCTTATATCACTGAAGGGTTGAATTAGCATTTAAATTACTCAATCTGACCAATAAAAGAAATTATAATTATAAATATTTGTGCTGATAATCAACCTCTTAACAACCATCTTACTATTTTTGAATCTCACTTTCCTTGCTTCCTTATCGACAAAGACTTTTGCTACAAAAATTATAGATTAGAGAGTTGCTGGACCTAATGTCTTGGATGGGTTCACAAAGGTCCATTTAGGTTTGTGATTTCAAAAAGTACGATTTGAAAACGTAGTTAAACATTCGAAAAATTGCAGTTTAATCTTTAAAATCGTAGTTTAGCCTTAAAAAAAAAAAAAAAAACCTTCATTACCTACAATTTAAAAATACAAATTTTCTGCGTTTTCAAATCATAATTTTTTAAAAACGCAATCCAAAACAATTGATTTTTTACAATTTCGTATAAAATCGCATTTTTGGCTATGAAATTGCAATCACAAACTTACCCTAAATGTGGGATAAACTGTAAAGTCAATGTTTAAATTTAGGATATCGACTCTAATATTGTGTTAAATTACCACTTATTCCAAAAGTTTAAATAGATAAAAAATGGTGATCAAATTTGTTAGAATATATAGTTCACATGAGTAATGCTATTTAATAACCTATGATACGACAAATCCAACTATTCATCGCATTCATGGTAACAGGGGTTCTTCGTTCCATATAGAGGATTGAGATAGGGTGACCTGTTGTCACCCTTCCTCTTCATTATTATGCATGCGAACGCACATAATAATGAGGGAAGAAAATAGGGGTTCCATTCATGGAGTCAAAATTAACAGAAATGCCGACATAACAGAGAAAATCAACAATTTTTTTTTTTTTACAAGTGTTGATTTTTAATGTGACGTCATCCCAGTTGTATGACAACGTATAACAATATACTAAATAGTATTTACTCATTCCATATTAGATTGATTATGTTTTCTTGTAAGAATATTCTCTATTTAGATTTGTTGTAATAGAGAATTTGATTACCATATTTGTTTTCTTTCACCTACCCTAATTTTCATTTAAATATGAACATTTGTATTGTAAACATCAATCAAGTCAATAAGATCATATTGTAACTCTTAGGACAATTCACAATGGTAGACTTTGAGTACAATAAAAATAATAAGAACTTTAAAAAATTGCTCTCTCTCTCTCTCTCAAGCTAGGGTTTCATCACTTTAGCTTCCCCTCCAAAGTATTGCAGCCTTAAGGAAGAGGGTTGGCCATCGGCTGCCTCCCTCCTCCCCTCTCCCCCTTTGCACCAGGTACTAGTTTATTTACTTGATGCCTTTAGTCCCAGTGCCTTCCTTTCCTTTCCTCTTCCTCCATCATCTACCTTTTGCGGCGTTCTTATCCCCTTAGGTGCTAGTTATTTACTTGATGACCTAGTCCCAGCTGCCTCTCTCCTCCATCTATTTTCTCCTTAGCTGCTTCTTCCACAGTCCCTATTGGCATCGTTTTCCTCCTCTAGGTCAGGTTTGGAAAGGGATCAGTCGGATTCGCCGTCGCAAGTCCTTCTCACTCACCGGATCTGCCGTCTTCTGCACTGGATCCATCGCTCTGATTGGTTTTTGTGGGTGCTGCCTCCATGCTAGTTTGTTCGCCAATTATCACCTAATGCAGGTCCTATACATGTCCCCACCGCATCAAGCTTCCATCGCCACCTCTTTCAATGATTTCCGACCAGCTTGTGCCCAGGCATCCCTTCGGCTGTTTTCTTTGTTTGTATTTGTTTTTCCCTGTTTTGCTTTTGTTTCCCTGCAGTTTTTTTGTCTTGTTGTTCCATTTGCTTTGTATTTGTTTTGTATTTGCTTATTATTTCCCTGTAGTTTTTGGCTTGTTTTTTTTTTTGCAGCTTTGTCGATCTCCTCTACGTCTGTTTCGCCATCCTCTGTCCACTATCAAGCCTCCCCACTTCGACGAGCTTTCAACGCCCTCCATTGTACGGTTTCGGCTTGCACGCGATCGGCTTTTATTATTCTGTATTTATGTTGTTTATTTGCTTATAATATGTCCTTTCTTGATTGCCTTGCTTTTGGGTGTGATGCTTGGTCCAGACCTTTGAGTTGTAGGCGTAAATTTTATCACCTTTCAGGTCGAAGAGGACAAGTGTTGGCTTGGGGTTTTTAACCCTCAATGCCAAGAAATAATTGCTACATATGCATTAGTTGATTCTGTTTGGTACATACTGTATTTTATTTGTTGATTGGCCATAAGTTAGCAGATCTGTTTTAAGAATCTAAACTGTAATACGTCTTGTATGATTTTTAGTTAAGCTATGAATGCTTTAGGGCTTACCCTGTATTGTAAGATCTTCGCTCTTGATATTTCATGAACACCACAAAAAAGATGCGATTTACTAACGCTCATTTACTAACGTTTTAAGGTATCTGACACGTTAGTAAATAAGCCGTACATACTGTTTCTAACGTTTCTAACACGTTGGTAAACTGGCAGTTAGAAATGGAAATTTCCTAACGTGTCATACATGTAGAATGTTAGCATTTATTAACGTGTTACTGTTCACACGTTAGCAAATGGGAAAATAAAAAATAAAATAATAAATTCCATTTACTAACGTGGTAGTATATAGACACGTTAGGAAATTTTTTACATTTACTAACGTGCCAACTATACACACGTTAGCCCTTGTTTTTAAGTAAAAAAAAAATCCATTTACTAACGTGGTAGCATATAGACACGTTAGCTTTTGTTTTTCCATTTACTAACGTGGCACCTATAGACACGTTAGTAATCGTTTTTCATTTAGTGACGTGCTAGGAATGGACACGTTAGTAATGGTTTTTCATTTACTAACGTGTTAGCTATAGGCACACGTTAGCAATTGGTATTATTTTTTTTTACATTTACTAACGTGGTAACCCATACACACGTTAGTAAATGTATTTTTTTTGTGCACAGCTGCTTGTGGCTTTAATGCTCCTTTTTTTTTCAATTACTAACGTGCTTAAGATTCCAGCTTCGACAACAAAAGAAAAAGTAACCAAAAAATTTTAGAAAGGGACTTCAGACAACATACAAGTATATCTGATGGAGGAATATCCAGCCATTGTTGAATCATCTGAAAAGGAAAAGAAAAACAAAACAAAATAAAACAAAATAAAAGAAAGAAGAAGAAGAAGATCAAATGCACTTTGGGCAGAAACCATCTTCAAAATCTGAAATATGAAGTTAACAAAACACTTACTGAAGCCCAATGCAGACGTAAGGAAGAAGGTGTAAGAATAAGGACAGGCCACGAATCACGGATGCATGCACTTACAGCAATAGCCTGAAAAAGACACATGAACTCAATATACATGCTTAAATCACATTGAAGACTAGAAATGGTTCAAGTGAGAATCAATTTCCTGCAAAGTCTTTCCCAGTCCCATTTCATCTGCTAGGAGAACACGCCCTCCATGCTGCAAGATAAACATGAAAAAAACTTATAAAAACGCATATTAGTTTCAAAAATTACCATAGTTCAGTGATAATGAAGTAATAGAGAAACTTCATCATGTTCCTGGGGAAAATAATTAATGCATGTTAAATAACAGTAGTCCAATGAGGACAAATATCCAAATCCACTACATACCTAACACCATCACGCTGAAAAGGCAAAAGCTTAGATTCAACATGGTTAGGCATCCTGTCATATCGGTCTTGAAATAAAGCACCAAAGAAAGAAAAAAAAATCTTCAGAAACTGTGCAAGAAGAAAAAGGTAACCCAAAAATGTATATAAAATATTACTTTCGAACAATGCCGAAATATGTATTTACTGAAATCAAAATGCAGCCTCAAAGCTGTGTTCTCTCATTCAGCATAAAATCAAATTTACATGACACGCTTTATCTACCAAAATGCATGTTTCTATGTTGGTCAGTAATAAACTTTCAACTGAATTCGATGACAGAAAAGTACAATGGCATAGATTAAGCAATCTGAAAGAAAATAATGTAGTATTTGAAAATTGTCAAAGCACATGTGATGTACCAACAAATCTATTACAAACCTAACTGTAGCAATCAATTTTATACACACATTAATCTTACCTCGAAGATCCGGAAGAGCGGAGGCAGCAACAATGGCATGATGCACCAAGGGATCTATGTTCTCCACCTGCAAAAAAATATCAAATAAATAAAAAATGTGGTAACCCAAACAAAAACAGAACACAATCCACACATTCACAAATTCTGACAAACATTACTATTAAGACATTAAAACATGAGAGGAAAACAAAACTTTTAGATTGTACAAATTCAAAATAAACCATCACTGCAGCAGCCCAACTATACAGCATTTCAAAAGGGCACAAGTTATCACCTCAACATTGTAACCAGATATCTGACCAAGGACTTCTTCTGCCATTGACAAGGAAGACATCGGGAACATCCACAGCCTACAGATTCCATAGTTCCAGCAAATGAGCAGAACAAGCAATCATAATAATTCTGAAGTCATATAGGATATAACTATAGAATTAATGAGAGAGAGAGAGAGAGAGACAGAGAGAGGGAGAGACAGAGAGGAAACCTTTCTTTTGCATTCCAAGTAGCTTTGGGGATTTTGCGGAAAGCAGCTACTAGTACCTGATACAAAATAAAACATAGGGCATAAGCAAAAGAAGACTCGCACGTGATAAAAATGAACATTCTGCGGGCAGATAAAGGCACTACATGATCATACGAGAATTTTGAAGCAATGTTTCCGCCGGCATGAAGAAAAAATTTGACAGATAGCTTGGGTAGTCCCATTGATGGTTCATCTTCGAGCACAGAAAGTGAGAGATATGCAGTTAGTCAAATAACACTTGACTTGAAATCATCATCATCATAAATTACAACCAAAACGATGTGACCCAATGGGCAATAAGATCAGTTACTGGGTAGAAACACTTAAGGCAGGTGCTGGGATGTAGAAAAAAAATTCAAACTTTTTTCTTCACTGTCAAAGAAGAACTGATTCTTTATCTGTGTTTTTATGTTAGTGATTGCAAAGAAATCTTTTTGAATCAGAATACAAGAGAGAGGCAGAGTCGGTCCATGAAGAGTAGGGACCTCTGGGCTTTGGGAAAAATAGCAGATAATTTGGAGAAGCTGCAAGCCGCATAAATGGAACAAAACAAACCAGAAGAAATAAAATTAATTTAAGAGAGTCGCTAACCAGTGTTCACTTTGGCTGTGACTGATGAGGGCAATGCCCTGGACCCAGAAGACAAAGCTTCAACCTGAAATTAAATGTAAAAGAAATATACATATTTACACTTTTCAAAAGCTGCGTAGAAAGAGAAAAATAAAATATTTCTAACTGACATCCAAACAGCTATTAAGGAAAAAAAAAATTGTAACAACAGATTCTGTCCCTAAGCTACAGAATCTACTAATGGTAACTACAGATTCTGTCCCTAATCTACAGAATCTACTAATGGCGGGAGACAGGAGGACGCCGAAGCAGCAGGGTCACCGGAGCTGCAGGGGAGGAGTGAGGTGCAGGGGAGAGGGAGACAGAGCTATCGCGGGAGAGGGAAAGAATGGGGGGAAGAAAAGAAGAAGGAAAAAAGGGGAAGGGTAGGCGGGGTGCAGGCCAGCTGGCCATTTTCAAAACTGCATTTCCTAACGTGTGGCATAGTGCCCCACGTTAGGACTTGTAACCTGTTTTTTTTTTCTCTTTAAATTACGATAACACTACATGAAACAAAAAAAAAAAAAAAAACTTTCTCCCATTTAGTAACGTGTTATCATACACACGTTAGTAAATGGAAAATTTCAATTTTTTTAAAAAAAATCATTAGTAACGTGTTATTACACACGTTAGTAAATGAGAATTTTGATTTTTTGTTTTTTAAAATTTCATTACTAACGTGTCATGTGATAACACGTTAGTAAATGAGCCCCATTTAGTAACGTGTTATCATACGACACGTTAGTAAATGGGGAATTTCGAATTTTTTATTTTTTAAATAATCCACAATTACTAACGTTTCATTTAATGACACGTTAGGAAATGGGACACAATTACTAACGTTTCATCTAATGACATGTTAGGAAATGGGAACTTCGAATTTTTTTATTTTTTAAATAATCCACAATTACTAACGTTTCATCTATTGACACGTTAGGAAATGTGAATTTCGAATTTTTTATTTTTTAAATAATCCACAATTACTAACGTTTCATCTAATGACACGTTAGGAAATGGGAATTTCGAATTTTTTATTTTTTAAATAATCCACAATTACTAACGTTTCATCCAATGACACGTTAGGAAATGGGACACAATTACTAACGTTTCATCATATGACACGTTAGGAAATGGGAGACAATTGCTAACGTTTTATGACCTGCCACGTTAGTAAATGTAAATTACGTTTTTTTTTTTTGGTATTTTTTATTAGTTTGCAATAACATGGAATTAAAAATAGGTCAACCCTAAAGAACTAAAATAATTTTTTTTCTAAACTGTTGCATGATCTAACCTACTTAATTAAGCCAATGACAAAGATTGAAAATCTAAGCTAATGACCAATCTAATGTACTTAATTAGTTAATACAATCTAATGGAATGATATATGATATTGAAAAAAAAATAGACCCATAAGCTAACGTGCCAGGCCATGCAACGTTAGCAATTGCTAACGTTTTATGACCTGCCACGTTAGTAAATGTAAATTACGTTTTATTTTTTTTTGGTATTTTTTTATTAGATATATAGCTAGCTAGTATATACATACACCATTACTAATTATATATCTACCTATAGATATATAGTTAGCTAGTATATACATACACCATTACTAATTATATATCTACATATAGATAGATTATATATATCAATTACAAATTTAACATATACACAATTTCTAATTATCTACTTATAGATAATATATACATCATTTCTAATTATATACCTTTAGATAATATATCAATTACAACTAAAATATTAAAAAAAATTAAAAAAAAAATTTTGCAAACCCATTTACTAACGTGTCGAATTTAACACGTTAGCAAATACTAACGTGTTTAATTTGGCACGTCAGTATTTGGAACGGCATTTACTAACGTATTATATTTTACACGTTAGGAAAATATAAATATTTTTTTTAAAAAAAATTAATAAAAAAATTAATTTTCTATTACTAACGTGGTATGAACCACACGTTACCAAGCTAACGTGTGGTTTATGCCGCGTTAATAATTACTAACGTTTATATAACGACGTTAGTAAAATTTGTTTTTTTTTAGTCCCATTACTAACGTTTTGAAATTTAACACAAAAAATGAACAAGCGTACACGTTAGTAAATGCCGTGTTTTTGTAGTGCGAATGAGACTAAGTTGAATTTCTTTCCAAAAAAAAAAAAACAGTGGTAGACTTTGGTGTTTAATACCGAATCACCCCAAAATTCTTTTTATCTCTCTTTTAATTTTCATATTTGATATTTTTATATAAAATTGTATAAAAATATTTAATTAATATTTTGACAGAAATAACAAGAAAAAGAAAATTAGAAATCTTTGGATAAGCATCCATCATCCTGAGACTTTCTGCAAGATCTTGGGTAACTGATTTTGTTTTAAGCAAAATTAACGATTAGAAATGGACCATTACTTTAATTATGAAAACAAGTTTCAACAATAAAATGGTTTAAGCTTAGTGTAGTTATCAATGGAGGACTCTGATAGAGATGGTTACACAAGTCCGACGAACTCTATGCTTTAAATAAAATTCAAACCAAAAGTTTAATATTATTAGTACGAAATAATTTGCCATTGTTATCTACACATTTGATTTAATTATTTGATTATTATTATTTTGTCATGTTTCTGGGAAAAGTTTGATGATAGCTTCACCTTTTTGTCTCCTTGCCCACTTGGCGATTGATCAGAAAAAGGGCAAATTTGCGAGTATGCAGGAATATTATTAATAATAAACTACTACTTCCATATTTTGGCTTTTGCTGAGATTATTGGCCAATTTTTTCAAATGGAACATTTTTGTGCACAATTTTGTTTAATAATGTATTTTATGTTAAATTAATGATTCAAATGATTAAATTTTGGAAAATGTTAGTATTTTTTTAGTGTTTTCCTACTCTTCTTCTAACTGTGATGTAGCTTTTAAAATCACCAATAGATTAAAAGTTAATAATAATTTCAAATTCAACGATGATTTTAAAAATTATATCATAGTTGGGAGGATACCAGGAGAACACTAGAAAAACACCTAACATTTTTCTTAAATTTACATCATCTTATTACTAAGCTTTTTGGGATAACTAGTGATTTAAGATGGTATCAGAGCCAAAGATCGTAGGATCGAACCTTGACTCTGTCAATTTCATCCCATTTAATGATAAAGTGATTAAATTTACCTCTTCATTCAGAGTAATGATATAAGGAGGACTATAATCCTCCTAAAGTTATCCCAAATGTGATGTAACATTTAAAATTACTATTCAATTTGAGATGATCATTATTGAATTTTAATCTACTGTTAATTTTAAATACACATCACATTTGAGATGATTATAGGAGGACTCTAGTCTTCCTTATATCATTACTAATTCATTAAATATACCTCTTCATTCTTACTTTCACAATAATGGTGCATTCGAGATTGCGCTTTTGTAGACAAAAATGTGATTTTAAATTAAATCACAGAAAATGGATAGTTTGAAATTGTATTTAAAAAAAAATTACAATTTGATAATATGAGTTTTCAAAAAGCAGGTAAGGAGGTATTTTTTTGAAAATGCACAATTTTGAAAGCCAAACGTTTAATTGAATTTTTGAAAAAAAATGTTTTCAAATGACACATTTTTCTAATAGTAAACCAAAATGGACCCTAAGAGCATCTCCAACAGATGCTTCAAGTTAACTATTTAGCTAAATATAAAAGTTTTAGTCGTCTAGCAGGCCTTTTAAATTAGTAGCTTTCCTTGCAGATGCTACATGAGTCTTTCATATTTGAAAGACTCTGTAGCAGCTATTAAGTTATATTTTATTTTTCTTTTCATTTTTTTAATCTTTTTTCTCTCTCTCGTTCTCCCGTTCTCCCTCAAGAAGACCACACAACAACCTACCTACAGTGACGAAGGCGTTGTGTCCGCAAAGGCTTCAGTTAGGCCGGCTCTAGTCCAGGAAGGCTTCGCCAAGGCTCCGGCTCTGTGCGACTAAGACGTTGTGTCTGCCAAGGCTCCGATCAGGCCACCATTACCGAAAAGCCCATACCCACCAAAAGATTTGCAAGGATTTGGTGTGAAATTTTGCAGGGATTGGGGGTGAGAGGGAGACCAGAGATTTGGGAAAATGGTTTTGCTGTGATTCAGTGAAAGAGAGTAATGAGAAGAGAGAGAGATGAGAGATGGAGAAGAAAAAAAGAAGAAAAAATAATATTGAAAACTAATATTTAATTAGAACAAACAGTTAAAATAGAATCTCTATTGGAGTTTGTAATGAAAAAGTAGTAGCTAAAATAAAAAAAGTGATATTTTGAGTAGCTAAAATGAAAGTCCTTGTTGGAGATGCTCTAAGAGATCTAAATGTGGGTACTTTAAAAATGAGCTACCCAAAAATTGGTTTGCCTTAGCGATCTTAATTTATGAAATTAATTGTGACTTTATCATGCCTAATTGTTGTGGAGTCATCTAATTTAAACAAAAATGGATATCATCTCTAAACTTTAGAAGGACCCACAAAACAAGCTTATTTGTTGGCAACATAGCGACATTTAAAGAAGAAGATGAAGTGTTTGTGGAATAATATCCTCTTCATTTCATTTGATGATATTCGGTTAGTTATATTGAAGAGGTAATTTTGTGATTTTAATTGGACAAAAATATCCCTTCAATATAACTAACTGAATATTATCCGGTTCAAATGTATTTCCAATATTTAATATTTTCACTTGGCTGCCATGAGTTGTTCATGATTTATACAATTACACAAAACAAAGGCAAGAGACAAATCACTCAAATCAATTATTTTTTATAATCATGCCAACTATAAAATATGATTTGTCATGTCACTAATCACACAAATTAATGCATTTACAATTATTAAAATTTGCAAAATTTGAATTTTTACCCGATTCTATTGAGAGTAACGGTAACTTTTATTACAAATTATTTTCAAATCGACAAAGTAGTACTATATGAGTTTGTAGAGGATTGTAGTAAAAGTTGTAATACCGCAAATATTTTCATTTTTAAATGGTAAGTGAAGTTAACTAAATGTAAATAAACTTGGTGTGGTTCTTTATAAATATGCAAGAATTTAGAATATAAATTATTAAAAGTAATAATATTTAGAATACTATCATGTGATGGATAATACTATCACATTGACAATACAAGTTGGCAATTAATGGATAATTTTTACCTTAATTGTATGTCAGCCTACTAAAAAATGAAAAAAAAAGAAAAATTTTAAAAATATGTTTATCGAAGCAATAAAGGCACCTTATCATTTAAAATTATTGACCATAAATATGTATATAAAATTTTAATTCCTAAGAATTCTAAATCTCTTGAGAATTAATTCTCATCATCTTTAGATTTCCCAACAACTGAACATTTCTCATAAATTTTTGATTGAAAATGAATTAAGACTTAAAAATATCAAGTGCCTGCAGTCAACCGCAAATATCAAAGAATCGGAAATTAAGCCCAGCAGGATCCAGCGAGAGAGAGAGAGAGAGAGAGAGAGAGAGTGACTGAGTGAGCGTCGTGCGAGCGTGCACCCCAACCACTTGGAACCACGTCAACGGGTTAGCTTTTAGTTGGATGGGCGTCGTGGCCGTTAAGATTCTCTGGTCTGGTTGTACGAACCTTTTTTGATGTGGGCCGGACCGGCCCAGCCGGCACGAGGCTCGTGTGCCTGATCTCTTTCAACTTTGGTGACGCAAACACGTAAAATGATATCTGCGTGGGCCGTGGGTGCGGTCTGGGCGTAATGATCTGATCTGATGGCGTCGCACTCCACGTGCGGATCTGACGGTTACAATACAAGATTCAGAGGCACGGACGATCTATTCGTATCTTTTTTAGTTTTATTCCTTCGCCGGGCGGCAATCATGCTCTCCACCCTTTCTTTCTTTTTTTGACCTTTTTTCTTTTCCTTGTTTTTTCCAGCTGTTTTCATATTGCCCTTTTTAATTCTCTTATAGTAAATATAGTTCTTTTATTTTAAGATTGGGATTTGTAATCTGCTTTATCAATAGAGAGAAAAAGAAAAAAAGAAAAAAAAAGGACCAAATTGTGATGGGATGTAGTTTTCCTTACAAGAGAAAATTATTCAAATTCAATCTATTAAATTGATATACGACGATGTGGCAGTCTTAATCAACCAATTAAATAATTAATTATGATTATCACATCAATATTGTGAGATAATTATAAAATAAAAATATATCATATAATATTACTCATTTTTAATAAGATTAACATATCTTAATCATATGCTTTAATAGACTGATTTGTAAAAATTTATAGCAAGGTCAAGTAATGCTAAAAGGAAAACCTACGTCTTCTTTGTATCGTCTCAAAATTAATGTGATTCTTAAAATTATCATCGATCAAAATCTAAAACACCAAATTTCTAAAATGTTTATATATATATATATGTCCCGTTTGATTTATTTCAGCAGTAGTTTTCAAGAAATCTGTCACCTCGTTCTGCTCCCAAAAGTCATTGTCTTGCACAGCAGGAGCCAGGAAGGGCCAAATAGGTCCACTTTTGCAATGCCCACAAATGGCGAGATACAACATCTTACTCACAAGGTTTTATTATTTTTATTATTTGGTTGTTTATTTGTCTTATCGTATCCAATATTATTCATATTTCTTCTGAAACTTCTCAGAATTTATTTATTTATTTATTTATTTTATCTTATCATCCTATATAACGTGCTACTTTATGAATAAATATATCACACTGCAACGTTATCATGTTTCTAAATATATTCATCCAAAAACTCAACCGTCTGTGTCTATTAATTATTTGTAGAATTACCCAAAAAAGAAAAAAAGGCATGTGTGGCTAGAAGAGAAGAGAAGAGAAGAAAAGAGAGAAAAATGTTAAGAGAATATGCTTTTATAATTAGGCAAAAACCCATCATATACAAGACTATATATGAATGCTTAATGAAAATAATACAACCCAAATCAACATCCACTAATAAATTATGGGATAATATACCTTTAATTTTGAACGAAATTCAGCCCATGTATGAATGCTTATATAATAATAGTAGCAAACTACACCACCATTATATAATATCATATTGATTACTTTTCACTACTATTTAAATAAATAAAAATCATTATAAAACAAATTTTCAATATTACTTTTTTTTCACTTTCAATATTACTTTTTTACTTTTCCATATGTTATGTTGTTTAACAAACAACTCCTAATATCGCTCGGGTCCGCAAGACCGGAAAGTGCTGTTAGGAGAGCCCATAATTCTCAGCTCAAAATTACTTCAAAAAAAAAAAAAAAATCTCAGCTCAAAAGGTGCTATGCCTCGGCCTATGGAACAGGATCCTATATCCAGTTAGTTATACATGTGGGATATTTTTGTCTTTTCACTTTTTGAGAAGACAAAAATACCGTCCACTATAACTAACAAATGAACTTAGAAATGATCATAATTCTCAACCGTATGTTGTACCTAAAGACTACTGTATATGATACAACACGTGAGATAATTGCCGCGCCAGAAATTTATATATACTTTTTATGTTGGACTATTTCAACTGATTGATGAATTCTTATTAATATTTGCAAATCATGTTTAATTAGTGGGAGTTCTCAAAGGTGAAAAATCAAAGAATATTCTTAGATTTATTAGGTAATGCGAAAGCAGGAGAAATATGATCTCCTCCACCTCCAGGGTGGTATGAAACGCGGATTACGTACGGCTGTCGTTTGTGCAAGCCATGACATGATTTTTATTCCTGCTACGCGGATTTGCGAAGCTTGGAAGTGGTACCCAATATTCACAATTTAATTTGTGACCAAAATACCCATCCTATTTTAGCAAAACTACTTGATTAATTGGATAAAGTGATTGTGAGAAAGTTATATATATGTTGAAGCTTGTTTTTGGTATGACGTGATTCATGATAGGCTATTTGAAAAATAATAAGAGCGTTAAAGGATCAACCAATTCGGAGACCAAAACTAGGGTTCGAGATGAATTGAGTCCCTCTTTATGTGGAATTGTGCTGCATTTTATAGGGTTTTATGTAACCGTTTTCCCTACTGACGTTCCACGTTTAAAGCGGTGAGATAAAGAAAATCTCGGCTAGAATATTTGAAGTATTTGCAATAATTGGGATATCTAAACTGAAATATCATAATTCAGAGATTTTGGTGGACTTGGACAATATCATCCATGTGAAACCCATGGTGGAATTTATTTCCAATAAAGCTCAATTATTTTCAAACCAAAAGCAAAAAATACATGTTATTTTGTTTCAAGGGATGTGCTTAATTTTATAATCCTCTATAGTTAATGTGTAATGCATTATGGTTAATATAATGTCATGGCTCATGAAATATGGCATTGTTTGAAATAATGGAATTATTTATGTCTTATTATTGAAAAAATAAGGGTTAGAATCTTCATTTTAAAATGAATTCATGGACCACATTATAAACAGCTGGTAAGTACGTACAAAATGGAACCATTTACCTGAAATGTGCTTGGTATATGCTTAGCATATTAAGGATTTTCTTTTCCCCCAACGAAAAAATCCATAAAATCAACTTACAATCAAAAGTGTTTTTGACATGCATGGCAGATTATGTAAACTAAACTAGAACCACAATCGAAGAATCATAATCCTAACTTTAGCACCATGAAGCACAGTTTTGAAGGATCGGGATTCTTTGTCATTAGGTTACTCGAATTTCACAAAAATTCGAGTAGTCTAAAAAAAGGGTTGTGAGATCGTAAGTTGCCCAGGACAGATGAGTCTTTGTAATTAGCCTTCGTCACTCTCTTACACCGTCCAAATTTAAAAAATTTAGACTTTATTTTTTAAAGGACTAATGTGTTAAATTGTATTATAGAATTAACATCGAAATATCTTTCTTTTTTATCTTTAATTTAGGGTAGAAGAAAACAGCAACATTCAATGCCCAACTTGCCTCGTAAAAAAATAATAATAATGACCAACTTGACCCATGATTTTTGATTGACCTATATACCTAGCTAGCTAGGGGGAAAGAACTACAAGAATCTTGCAAATGAGCCTAAGCTAACAAAAAAAAAAAAAACTAATTATTCTTCAAAAATTTATAATATATATATATATATATACACACACACACAACATGTATTATATATCATCCAATGGAAATTAGGGAAATTTGGGGACCATTGAAGCTCTCTGTTTACTTTATTGACTCGCTTGCAATCTGTCAGACAAGCATTCATCCAATATTACTTGCTCCCAAAAGAGCTTCTTCTTCTTCTTCTTTTATTTATTTATTTATTTGTTTTTAATATATATATATATTGTTAAAAATATTCTGTATATATATCGTCCTTTCCCATTAAACAATCTCAAACATTTCTTCTTCACCTATATAAACATCCCCTCCCTCTATCTCTTCTAAGCAAATACACCAACTTCTCCTCTCTCTCTCTCTCTCTCTCTCTGTGCCTGTCTGTCTGTTGGAGTCGCAGTTTCCATGGAGGAGATGACAAAGAAACAAAGTTGTAGAAGACCCTTTTCGGCTCTATTACCGGGTCTAGCCATGCACCAAGATTCCAAGCAAATATCAAAGCCCAAGCCAAAGATACGCATAATTCACATATTTGCACCAGAAATCATCAAAACCGACGCGGCCAACTTCCGGGAGTTAGTGCAACGGCTCACCGGAAAACCCACCGAAAAGGGTGGCAAAAAGAAACCGAGAATTCCCAGAAGAGAAGAGCCCAGAAGTGCTAATTCGTCGACCGACAAGCCGCCGCCAGCGGTGGCCAAGAAAATGGAAGGGATGTGGAATGGTGAGAATTCAGGTGGGTTCTTGGGCGGATTTGCAGATTTGGAGGGTTTTATTCAAGAGCTTGGTGAATTGCCGTTTCTTCCCTTGGATTCTAATTCCCACATGCATGGCTTTGGGGAAGCTCAACTTGCCTAGCTAGCTAGCTAGATTATAGTAATCGATGAAACAAATCAAATATTATTGGTTTTTTTTTTTTTTAATTTTAATTTCATTTCATTTCTTTTCTTTTTAAGAATGTTTGATCGTTAAGAAATTTGTTTTGTTGGTGTATGTTAATTAATTAGATGGGTTTAACTGAATTTTCATCTCTCTCTATCTCTCTACTTTAATTTTCTGATACTCTGAGATCTCTCTGTGCTGTATATAGTTTAAGGATAATTTCTTTTATATTCTGGATGCACGTATAATAATGGAAGCAACTGAAAATCTTCTATATATCGACTCTTTTTTTCTTTTTCATTTTCTGAGAAAATTCAGTTTATAGGGTTTGATTAATTTGTCTCTTTCTTTTGGACGTGGGGTGGGCTAGCTCTTGTCTTCCGGCCCTACGTGGCCTTCTCTCTCTGTCTCTCTGTGTATGTGATTGTTTTAGGATATATATTGTTTGGCAAACCAAACAAGAACGTGCAGAATTGTATAATTGATAATGTATTACTTTTCTTGCAAGAGTTGATTTATTTATTTATTTTTCATTTTTATATCAAATGAATTTATTATTAAAGTCGTCTCCCTCTTATCATATATAGTTGATGTGATTCACAAATTTAAAGGCACATCTACCAAATATAGTAAGGCAAGTTGGCTTTTAATGAGAGGGGAAAATTAATGTTCTAGATTCCAATTTATTCTGTGTTTACACCTAACTTTATTTTCTTCAATTTAATTCGTATATTCAGTTTATAAAGATTTCAAGTTTCTTGTCATTTTTCTATACACTGAATAAAAATGAAATTAAAAGACTTATATACCTATTTTTTCATTACAAAAATGAAAAAAAAAAAAAAAAATGTCATCGCTTTTGTGGCTGGACATACCCCTCAGTTATAGGTGGGTGCCAACCACTCCCTTTGACATGGGCAGTGGCGGATACAAAAGATGGCGGTCAAGCGCGCCCGCCCGACCAAACTTGTTTTGAATTTTTTTATTTTTTTTATCCTAACCACTACTCCTCCTTCTCCCGCCCCTATGAATTTCTAGATCCGCCGCTCACACGGGGTGGCTTGTGGCCACCCTATGATTTTTTTTTTTTTTAAAAATGAAAATAGTATAATTGTTTTTTCATGTTATTTTTGTTATTTATTAGAAGAAAAATAGTTAGATAACTTAGGTTCAAAATCTTTGTAACATGTCTCTAAGAGGTAATTCAATTGGTTGAGACCACGCTTAATGAAGCGGAAGTCACTAGTTTAAATCTCTCTCCCCCTCTTGTGTGGACATGTAAAAAAAAAAAAAAAATCTTTGTAACCTTAGATATTAATTAATTGACCAAATCATAAACTGAGGTCTAAAACCTAATTATCAAAAACTATAGACATTCTAAAAAAAAATTCCCTAACCAAAATCACATATATATAATGTGAGAAAAGTTTCAGTACTATAATTAACTATAAACCAGTGTATGAGTTTTACATGGGTTTTTTAAATCCAAATCTAGGCTGACACCTCAATTTTTATTTTTTTTTTTCAAAAAATTATAATTATTATTACATGAACTTTTTAAGCCCAAACTCAAGCTAGCCCCCTCCTAAAAAATTATATTAAAATTGTCGAAGAATAAATCATATAACTAGTATAACATAAAATAATTTACTAAAAAATATATATATTTTTTATTAATTCGATTATCTCCTCTTTACACTTACCCTTTGTAAAAATGATTAATCTAAGCTGTGGGTTTAATTTTTACAAACTGCTCTTTTGGCTGAGATACAGTTATGTGCTCACCCATCCGAAATCCTGTTGAAACGACAGATTTTATAGTTGCTTTTAACTAAATTAACATACAACCATGAGCCACATCCATGCATGAAATCAAAGAATTATTATTTAATATTAGGAGATGAAAGACATATTTACTTGAGTTTTTAACTCTAATGACCTCTTAAAGGTGTAACGTTTGGGGCCAGAAAGTGTTAAATTAAAATTTTCGAGGTTTAAATCGTAATTGGTGCTGATTTTCTTCAATTCCAAGCTATTTTGGAAATTTTATTTAGGGTTAAATACTCCATTAGTCATTAGGGTTTGAAAACTTTATTTTTTCCTCCCTAAGGTTTGAAAAGTGACTAAATTAGTCCTTATGGTTTTAAAAAGTGACCAAATTAGTCATTCCGTCAGTTAATCGTTAGTTGATTTAATAGACTAATACGTAGACCAATTAGAAGTTGATACGTGGTCACCTAACTAAATTTTTTATTTTTTTTATAAAATATTTAGAAAAAAATATTTTTTCAAAAAAAATAAGAAAAGAAAAAAAAACTTGGGGTGGCCGTAGGCTCACCCACGGTGGGTACTAAATTTTTTGGCATTTGGGAATTGGGGTCAAATGGTTTGGTTGGTTTTGGGGGAGATTCAGTTTGTATAATCGTGTTATTGGAGGGATGGTATAAAGTGATTTGAGATAGCCATTGGGCTTGAAGTGAAGGAAATGGATTCAATGAGGTTTTCTTGAAGCTTCAACCGAGGGACAAGTTGAGGCTTCGACAAAGAGGAAGGAGGGTAATAGTGATGGGAAGGGGATCTGGATGTGCAAGGTAGTGTAGAAGCGGTTTCAATGGTGGTTTTGGCCACCCTTAAGCACCAAGGAGCCACCCCATGGGCCCAAGGGGTGGTTGAGCCACCCTTGGTGTTCACGGCATCCCAAGTTTTTTCTCTTTTTTTCATTTTAAATAAAATTTAATTATTTGGCCACGTGTCAATATCTAATTGGTCATGTGGGTCAATTAAGTCCATGGTCATTGACGGAAGGTTAACTTGGTCACTTTTCAAAACCACAAGGATTAATTTGGTTACTTTACAAACCTTAGAGAGGAAAAATAAAGTTTTCAAACCCTAAGGACTAATAAAGTATTTAACTTTTATTTATCTTAAAAAAAAAAAAACAAGTTTGCAATCAATTGGTGGTCTCAAAAAAAAAACAATATTAATTGACTCGGAAAAAAAGGCATGAAGTCAACATATTTGGTAAACTTTGTTTCGCAAATTGCAGGCAGCGCTTAAATGGGATTAACTTGGCTATTACATACTTGACACTTGATTAGGATGACATATTAATACAACTATATATAATATATATATAGTTGAAACGACATAATTTGTCTCATGTTTCCTGCATGTTTGTATTCTAAATACAAGTATTGGTTTTGCATTCAATCATGTTTCTGGGCCTTCTAGGCAGCATCAATAATAAGATTGTAATGTAACCACAATACTTTTGGTTAGTTTTTATTGGTTTAGAAAATGCTAAGTGTTGATTAATATTGTCACATCACCATAATAAGATTGATTGACTTGATAGTATCAATCAATCTTTAGATTGTTTATTTTTTTAACAAGGACTGATCTAAGGGTTGATTAATTGATACTATCACATCATCATAATGAAATAGTAGTAGGATAATGGTGCGGTATATGGTATTACTCATAAAAGAATATTGTTGATAATTCTTTCCTGGTAATAGCTTCAACACCAACTAAATTGATTAGTCATCAATGTCTATTTAGTTTTTTTTTTGGGTAACAATCCACTGGTCATTACTTATTGAATAATGCTACTCTTTATGCCTTTTTTTTTCCTAAGTTCTCTTTATGCCCATTTATTACACCCATATCACATCGGCTGAAATTATGTATTCTAAGTGACTTACAAATTCCAACACCAACCATTAAAAAAAACAAAAAACAAAAGTGTGAACCATTTAAAATACGTCATGTGACATGAGTGTTATAAATGGGCATGAAGTAAAGCATTAGTTACTTGTTTTAGTGTTGCTATTGATCATATTACATATTACAAGTTCTTACAAACTAACCTAGTAGTCAATTGTATATATAGAATTTTTCCTCATTATCCTAGAAAGGATGAGTTGATGCCTAGATGGCATTGGATAGCATATGCATTTCATATTAAGGTCACTTTAAAAAAATGTGCTCAACAAATTGGTTTTTCTTTTATTAGTAGAGTAATATTAGAAATTATACTTTTATCACACAATTGTCTCATAATGACATTTTCAACCAATCATTAGATCAATCTTAATAATAATTATAAAAAAAAATCCAACAATTGATTAAGACCGCCACATCAACATTATAAGAGAAGTGTTATGTATTCATCTCTTGTCCATCTCTCATCCATTTTTTTTTTCTCAAATTCAACATTCAATATGTAGAACTTACATGTAGTCTCACTTATTCATCGGTGGATTTGTTGAAAACCAAACATTTCTCTCACAAGATAATTATAGGTCAATGCAGAGATAACCTTGAATCAAGCCTTTCTAATTTGGATAATTTTTTTTTTTAATCATATTCAGTTGCCAAATTTTCCTTGTCCGCTTCTGTAAAAGTCAAAACCACCGCGGGCAAGGTCATGGAGACCACGCCAAGGGATCAGGACTCAGCAGCTCAAAGGGACCGCAAACAAGAAGGTTCGTGGAGTCTTTAGATGACAATGACAGAAAAGGAAGAACAGAAACAAAAAACAAATTAATAAACAAGTAAACTGTCAAGTGAGAGCGATTTATCTCAGCTGTCATCGTGGCGGCGAACGCTTGCGTCAAAGTAGCGTGGCACATGTTATTCAAGCAAGTTCACACTTCACACAATCAAGGAAGGGTTCCCCTTTCATTTTCATGTATTGCTCAGAAATTTATTTATTTAAAAAAATATCATTAAACCCAACCACTCCCTCCCTCCCTCCCTCTCTCTTATGTCAACCACACCTGTCAAAAGTGTACGGACATATCCTCAGTCGATTGACTAGAGATTTAGTCCCTGATTTGTATAACAAAATCCCAAGAATATTCTATGGCACAGAAGATAGAAGAATGGTCTTTCAACAAGAAAGTAATAGAAGCAGCTCAGAGAGAGAGAGAGAGAATGAAATTCTTAAAGCAAAATGGTAATTGTATAGAAAATTTTCAGTTCTCATACGTGTACAAATTCCTAACTCTCATACTCTGTGGGATCTGCCATGGGAGACGGGGAAGAAACCAACCTTGTCAAAACTTCAGGCACTCCAGCTGTATCCCTTATTATCTGTGTTGGGAACCAGCAAAAGAATTCATATTGTGAGAAAAATCAACCCCTTTTGGTGCCCATTCCCATAAATCAGCCTTTGAGCAAACTAATAAGTATTTATGTTTATACTTTGATGTGATGATAATAAGAGAATATGGTGATTATAAATGCTACGTCTACTGCACATCCATCTTTATAACAAGCGAGAAAGAACAAATCCGTTTGAAACTGCAATCAACTTCCATTAGTAAAACAGACAAAACATGAAAGCTAATGGGGTTACTTTATACTTCTTATAAAGTAATAAATCAATGATAATCACAAGACAGATGACAAGCTCATCAAGATGTTGTTAGGAATTTACCATTTACTTGATTAAGGAGTACCTTTCATACGAAAGCCTTTGCAATCAATTGAGGATGAAGGGTTTTAGGTTCTTCTCACATTTTGGCTATGTCAATCGGAATGTATTAAAGCTCTCTTGAGAAAGCCTTGTCACACTGCACTTGGTACATGGCAACTAAAGATACATTTGCTTCTACATAGAGATTGGGTTTAGAGTTTAGCTAGATCACGGACAAGGAATGCAAGAGAAGGAATGCTCCAAGTCAAATTGTTTGATGGTGCTGAAAGGATTAGGAGAAGACAACATGAAAGGTATGTAAATGTAGCAAGGGGAAAAAAACAACTTTTGAGTAATGACATTTTCCCTATCAGCCAAAAAATAAAAAAGTGCCTCCACTGTTCTTTCTGGAATGATTCCATAGTAAGGGATGTTTGGCGCTTCCAAATGCAAGAAAAGCAAATGAAGCATTTTTATCCAAACTTTCCCAGGAAAAAAAATCTCAGTTCCACTTCATCTATTTTAGAAAAGGTTCTTTAGGAATTAAAACTCTAACGAGTTGTTTTAATTTGCACTATACCACAATTTAAGATGGCAGATTTATTCTGTCCGTGTTGTCATCTACTTCTGCAGCAACATCAGTGAGACAAGCTTTTGAATGCAACACATTCATAAACACTATTTAAATTGGTCCAAGGAGAATATGCTAAGTAAAATACTTATATAAAACATTACTTATAAAAATAAAATACTTACAAGTATTTCGTCATCAAGATAAGAAATCATAAATAGTCTTTGGAAAGTTCCACCTGTACATGTAAAATATGATAAACTCATTACTGAATTTCCTAAGAATTTGAAATATTTCCATATATAAACTAATAAATAATTTATCATATTTAAAGAGGCATTTGCAGGAGTACCACTCTCTACTACAAAGAACAGTAAAGAAACCGAAACAGCATCATTTCATAGGCCAGAAACAACCTCATTTAAGTGTGAAAGCTTCTAAGGACTTTCTAGTGTTGAAACTCCTGAAGACAAATGTTACATGACCAATTATTGCCAAACGATTGTCATTTACAAGGAGGCTTAGGGTTCTTGGAATTACCCTACTACCCTAAAAATCCCCCAGTTACTAATATCTTTTCTTGTCTAGTTTCCTTTTTCAATGCCCATATCATGTGCATCACACGCTCAGTTATACAAAAGGTAAACAATTGATATCAAAGCCAGCCATGTCCCAACAGAATTTGGAATGCCTCAAGCAACAACTTGAATAAGAAATGGATTCCTTGAATTTGGGGCAACAAAGGATAATGAAGGACATGCAAGAAATGTTTCTTGCGATGAATGTAAGATTTCCTTACTTTGCCCTTGAGGACAAGGGCCATATTAAGAGGAGGTTATGTTATGTTAACCAAGACCGACCAAGACCAAGAGGAGGCATACATGGACTAGAAGACCACCAAAGGCTCAAAGTTAGTGAAAGTCTAATGTTTGGGGTAATAATATCTTTATAATGTTTTATCACTTTATCTTTCATTAGGAATTAAATTTGTAAGGGATAATAAGTTATCTTACAAGATAATACTAGGTTTGTTACCTCCAAGGGGTAAGCTCAATTAGTTAGGGACTACGTCTCATGAAGTGGAAATCACTAGTTTGAATCTCCCCTTCTCCCTCCTCCCTCCACTTTGGGCCAATTACTTATCAAAAACTATTATCTTTGTTCTATCTTTATCTATCTTGTACACTATTTAAAGACGTGGAGCCTGAAATTAAGGAAATGACGGATTATTTGCCAAACGATTGTAGTTTGGCTGGAACACTAGGGTTCCTCAAGTTACTCTACAGTAGAAGATTAGGATGCTCCAAATTACCCTACTAACTTAAAAATACTTTAATGGTTCTTCTTTCATTGCCTATATTATGTGTACTGCATGTTTAGTTTAGAGCACATAATAAAAATTTTCAACAAGTTTGCTTTATTAATAGTGTGCATTTGTGTATGTCTGCAAGTGCGTACAACTATGTACAACATTTCAAGGGTGTATAACAAACTAAATGAAAAGCTCGGTGGGTATCTTAAGGGTCTGACACCTCAGGCAGGTTTTGCATATTCAATTGAAGTCTATATTTACAACCCAGTCAAGGTTACTTGTAGCCTCAACGGATGCATGAAATGCATTAACAAACATTTTCAATCATAAGGATATAAGTATTCAAGTCAATCACTCTAGACAGAAATACTCAATGTATTGGTATAAGTTTAGGGCTTATTTAGTAAAGTCTTTGAAAATATCTTCGGTTTTATGTTCTAAGAAGTGTTTTCAAAAAAGTGAAAATTGAAAAGTATTTTCTATGGGTGCCACATTTGAAATTCGTTAGGATAACTGAAAAGTGTTTCTGAAAAGCAATTTTTTTAACAAGTAAATCAATCTCATTAAAAAGTGAAATGGCAAAAGGGCACAACCCGTGTATGCTAGGAGTATAGGGTAGATCCCCTACGATGGGAAAAAAGAAGAACAAAAATCTAAAAATTCTGTGAAACTAGAAAAATGAGGACTACTATATGCCGCCATCCAAGAATAAAGGGATTTCGCATAATGGATTTAAGTTGTTCCACCGATCTCTTGCAATCTTCAAATCTCCTAACATTTCAATCTCTCCAAATACACCACATTAAGCATGGAGCCATCCTCCAAACTTCTAATTTGTTCCGCCTTTCCACTTGACCTCTTCAACTATCCAACCCCTCAATCACATTTCTAGGCATAATCCACTCTACCTAAAAAATAAAAGGAAAAAGAAAAAAAGGATAGATAATAGAAATATCACTAAAAGCATAAGCTGCCCCCATGTACACAAGAAGCATATAAGAGAAGCCACCTATGAATTGGGGGTTAAAAAAACAAGAATTTCATGATGACTAATCATTAAAGGAAAAACATAGGCAACTGTTCACAAATACAAAGTGTTGAAAAATAAAGATTTGAACTCCTCTAATGTCCTCTTGCAGTCCTCAAAACACCTATATTCCTTTCCTTCTACAGACACCTCAAAAGGCACAAAGACACCATCTTCCAAAAAGATGGAACACCATAACTCGTAACTCTCTTGCCACCTCACAATGAAGAAGATTTGATCTATGGACATACAACACTAGTTTACCACTATAACTCTCCTCTTCTTCAGGTTATCCAAAGTTAAGATCCTCCCAAGAGCCACCATCCACACAAAAAATGCCACTCTTGAAGAAGTCTTACCTCTCCAAATACTATTCCAAGGAAATGATGAGCCTACCAGACTGGACAACACATGATAAAAGATTTTTATGTTAAACTTTTGCCTCTTAGAGGGAATCCAACATATTTTATCATCTCCTCCTTGTTAAAGCCTAATAGAATACAAAAGATGAAAGAATGATGATACCAAATCCACCTCTCAATCCTACACCTAGTAAATGATATATTCCACTGAATATTTCCATTAGAGAATTGCAAATGATCTGCCACCCATGCCTCCGAACATCATGAAATACTAAATAATTTAGGAAAAAGAAACCTTCAGGAGCTAGTCCTCCCACCACAAATCATGATAAAACCTGATTTTTGATCTATTGCCTACCTCATATCTAACAAATCAAAGAAGAAAAAAACTCCTCACCCCCTCCTAACATATTTCAACACTCCCACTCCAAAGGGCACCACTACTTCCCTAAAGCACCAACCTCCCATCATGTTATCATATTTAGTTTCTATCACCAAACTCCACAAAGCCTCCCTCTTGGTAGCATACCGCCATAACCATTTTCTCAGAAGAGTCGATTACATTGAACCAGATTTCTGACTCCCAACCCTCTGGAAGACAATGGATCACAAATCTTAGACCAACTAACTAAATGAAACTTAAATTTGTCACCAACTCCTCCCCACAAAAATCCATTTGAAGTTTCTCAATCCGGTTAACCACACCACAAAAAATCCCTTTAATTTATTTTTTCAAAGCATAAAAGAAATAAAAATAAATAAAAAATAAAAAGTGTATGTCAAAGGTTAGCCGCCGCCCTCTCTACCCCTTCACCAAATGGGGGAGGAGGGTCTCCCCCTCCCAACTCTGGTGGTGGACAAGGAGGTTGGGAGGGGAGACACACCTCCAGAGAAGGAGGCAGCCTTCACCCAATGGAAGCTAGCCTCCTTCTCTTTTCTTTTTTTAATTTTTGAACTTTTTGTTTTTTTACAAGTAACAAGACTAGCCTCGGCATCTAAAAAAGTGAGTGTGTGCTTTCAAAACACTCTCATAAAAAGGCAGAGAAAGTTTTCTAAAAGTGTTTTGTGCTTTGTTTTGAAAAGAGTTTTAGTGGTGGATGCCACATCGGAAAATTTGTTTGGGTAACTATTGTTTAATAAGTGTTTTTCAGACTTTAAAAGGCAACAAATATTCTATGCAAGTTTGCCAAACAGGGCCTTAGACTTTAGAGGTTCATTGTTCAACTACAACAGAAATGAATTATAACAAAAAAATAAAAAGATTACCTAGAGGAATTGTCAGCCCACTGGTAATGGCATCCCGAATAGGAACAGGCAGTTGTTGCATCGTGTCAGTTGCCTGGCCCAGTGCACCTTTTAGCTGTTCAGGTAGTGTTTCTTCAATAATTGTTGGAGACTCCATAGTCCCTTCAACAGATTCCTCTTTCATTCGAAGAGGTCCCTCCACAGATAACTTGGTGGACAGAACAAATTTGCTTTCTATCTGCATTTCATCATTTTTTTTTGGGGAATAAGTCTATCTGCATTTCATCATAAAGCACCCTCTACAATGAAAGCTCAAAAGTGAGAAAAATCATACACAATGTAAAAATTTACAGTAGTAAGCAATAAAATGCCCGCATTAATTCTATCTCTTAATCATACTTCTTTTCCAATTTAAGTAATATTAATTTGGAAAAAAATACACATACCCCCTCAAACTATAAGGCAATTTGTAATGTCCCCCCAAATTTTCAATTGAAGAAATATCCCCCCAAAACTACCAGAAAATTGTAATGAGGTTATCTGCTTTCTCCTCATTAGTTCAAAACAAAACAAAAAAAAAAAAAATCTTCACTCTAGAAATCAAGACTCTGAATATTGGATTATATACAAACTTGAAAATTTTACAACCAATCAATTGACAGTCTTGTATTCATTTAAAGTTTTTCTCTGAAAGAACACAAGAAAATGTGGAAGTGAGCTTCCTAAAGTTAGAGTGAGGAAAAGATCTTAGCCAAACGTGGCCAGCCATCACAAAAGCAACTTTGACTGTTAGTTTCTCAATACTTTTAACAGCTATTTGAACGGAGTGGCAAGCCATTTAGATTTAGCCCTTAAATGACATGAACAACTACTCATGTGTGCTCAAAAGAAGAACGGCTAAATAAGTAATCCATTTTTCGATTAACTAACCAGTTAATCTTGCAAATCAATCAAAGTAAGCCAAAGACTTATTTCGAATTTAACCCAATTAAGTTTATTCCTGCTTCACTATGCCAGTCAAACAGGCTTGGTTCCACATATAGATATCAGAAAACACTTAAACAAGGACACATATAGGTTTCTTTTGTTTTTCATGTCTCATGCTTTTGTAATCAATCACAAGAGCCACATTACAGGGCACAAGAGCACTTGTACTTTGTTGGAGACAAAGAAGAATAACCTATATCCTAATTTATCATTTATCTACAAACACAGAAAGATGATTTTTTTTTTTTTTTTTTTAAAAAAAGAAGGTTCCCAACTATTGAAACTGTTATTATTACTTAGCACTGCATGAACCAGTTGTTTGCTCACCAGAGGATATTTGTGCCCCTTCTCATGTAATGGCCAAATAATAATTTTAATAGCAATAGAGGCCCAAACAAAGTCTCACTTCAATTTATAATCTATTTAGCACAAGCAAAAAGTTCAAGTACTTTGCCAATCCACTCAACCCTAGGAGTACAAGCTTGAGCCATCAGCACTCTCACCCCCCCTTTCACACCCCACCCCTCCAATCAGGCATTACAAGCATGATTACTTGATACTCGCATATTGTTCAAAGAACTCAGTACTTGTACACTTATATGTTCTACAACTAGTCTCTTTCTTCACATAAATTATTGAGATCATCTGAATGCCGAGCCACGTCCATACTATTTTATGGCATACTTACTCATAAAATTTGTTAAAGTTTCGAGGCATATCAACTGGAAGCATAATTTATGCCCATAACCAGAATACGCATCAAGAACAAAGAGAACATTATGGGCCTAGCCTAGATCCACAATTTGTTTATAACTTAGGTGTCTCCAAGCAATTTCAGTAAAGACGTCACATTAGAACTGTGCAGTCACTTGTAATACAGTTCACATAGAATTAGTTTCCTCAGGAGTAGGCATAACTTACATAAAGTTCAGTAGTCAATTATGAACTAAGCTTGGCATCAGTTTACAATTGGAAGCAAAAGTTTTTTATTTTTTGCATACTGATGGCAAAGAAACTTCCTTGCATGAATAAAACATTTTTGCAAGCATCTACGGCAAGGACATATAAATATGCTCTTAAGTTATTACCGAGTTCAGAAATTTCAAATTCGCAGTAATCTTTGCATATCCATCCTTGATCACCACGTCCATTTTTGGCAAATTAGCCAAAGTTGAAGGAAATCTCCTACAATGATAAAGATATTGAACCAGTTCCATTAGCCACATTCAATCTGACTAAATTTTTAAATGAAAACCCAAGTTTTTTATAATCACAATCAACAACATTCCAAAATGGAGGAAAAAGGTTGAAAAATACTAGAAGTGGGACAAAAAACAAAATACTTACTCAAATATAAATCTAGCAGCAGCGAATCCTGGACTCCCAGACCCAAACCACTCAAAATTCCATCTACCTTCCAGAAAGGGGGACCTGGATAGCTGAGGAAACGGGTTAGCATCTCATCATAGTAAATAGACAAAAATATTTTGTTTGAATAGGCACCTACGTTGTCGGTCTAGGTGTTGGATTGAGTCGTTCCAAACCAGTTATCCTCTCATTCACATCAATTCGCTGCATATCGGTTGTCTTACCAGTTACTAAAGCCTCAAAACCCCCAGAATCTTTAAACTGAAACCATGGATCCACAAACAAATACCAATTGAGCTTGAGCTTGAGCTTGAGAATTTATAAAAGAAAATAAACGCACTACATGAAGAAAACCATCAAATAGAAAATTTATACCAATCCAATGTACGGAGGTTGAAATATAAGCTATTAGACTAAAGGTTATGACTTCTTGCTCTCCCACATATTTTAGACTTGAAGCAAGAAGAAACAACTAATGAATCGATTAAATTATATATTATTAGGTGGCAATGTTATACTGTATAACTTGTACATTGTGTCAAATCAATGGACTACGATTTTCAAGTGGTTTTCATTTCCAACATATTCTCAGGAACCAAGCATAGCGTAAAGCTAAAAATTCGTCTCTACTGAATGAATTAAAAGTTATAACATACAAAACAACAAATTTGAACAGTAAATTAATTCAAAAAGAAAGTCAAGAAATTTAAAAAATAAAAATAAAAGTGGGACTCACTGCGAGAAGAAGGGATTCCTTAGCGGAAAGCCTCTCCATTTCCTTGGCATAAGCTGCCGGAGCTCCTTGTACGGCCTGCTGAACCATTGCTCTGAGTACAGATCTCCGGCCATGTCCCGGGAGTACGGACCGTTGGCGGTGAGTATCCGGCGACCTAGCGAAAGAAACAAGCGGAGTAGCCGTTCTTGGGGAAAAAAACGACAATTCACGACGCGCGCGGATTGCGGAGAGTGCAGGGACTGAACTTTGTACGGAAGCCATTGAAGGAGGAGTTGAAGAGGGAAGCTAGGGACCGTGGAGCAGCGAAATGGACAATACTCGTCCGTGGGCGACTGCCGCCAAAGGACGATAGGGATACGGCCACGTCGCTCCGAGGGTAGTTTCGTCAGGCAGGAGATTATGTGGTTTATGCAAAGATTTTTTTTTAAAAAAAAAAAAAAACTATCCTTTACTGGTTTCAAAAATATTCTCCTTTTAAAATTAAATATATATTTTTCTTAAAATATAAAGGGAAAAATACTATTTAGCCCCTCAATTACCAGCGATTTACTATTTAGCCCCCTCAAGTATCAAAAGTTGTTAAATGGCTTCAATTACCAAATAATGTTTTAACCCTCCGTTAGTTGTTGCCGTGAAAGTGGATGAAAAATCAAAACTACGCATTTGAGATTGCAAGTTACCAAAATACCTCAACTAATGGAGGCTAAACACAACCGTTTTTGGTAGTTGATTTAACAACTTTTGATACTGAGGTTAAATAGTAATCATTGGTCGTTGAGGCTAAATAGTATTTTCCCATATATATATATATATATGAACTGGCAAATCCGCAATTTCACCAAGAACTCTCTGCCCCCATCATCGCCAACTCTCTTCCCCACCACTCCTTCTGCCACAGCATATTCCAGCCCAGCCTCGTAGTCCCTCACCAAGTCCTCCCCTATCAAACCAGCCTTGACCCATTCATTATCTCCACCGTCCTTCCACTTGACCAAATACTCCAGGTGATCACCCTTCCCTCTCTTCTCCAATATCTCCTGCACCTCCGCGTACTCGAATATTGCCCCCTCCAACATCCTAATCACACTCTCAAGCCCCAATCTCCTTGCAAATTGAACAGGGTTTCCTTTAGGCGTAACCTTCAAGACCTCTTTCCAAATCCAAGTGCGCATCCTTATCATCTTGAATCTCCGTCCGCACCTACTCCAAAGAACACTTTAACAACACCCCCGCTTAACATACCCACCGCCATATGAAGAGCCACCTCGCCTAGTCGGCTTTCTTGGTGCTCCACCACGGACTCGTACTACCACATCTTTAGCTATGTAATCCAACAGAGCCGGAAGGGGCATGCCCGTCTTTCCACTCGATCAAGTACTCCATGGCGGCCCCACCTCCCATTGCTCTGCTACCGATGATCTTGTTGACTTCACCATCGACTCGTTGGCGTTGTTCTCGGCTTCCTCGAGTTTCTTGGAAGCCTTTTTCTTGGTTTGGATGGTATAGACGGTGAAGATTGTGGTGCCACGGTTTGGTTTGAATGCGAGTCGTTGTTGTTGGGCAGGAAAAGAAGAAGGGACGTAGCCGTGGGTGTAGCCATAGGGACGTAGCTCAGAGCGGGTTAACAATGGGAAGATGAATTACTCAGTGGCTTCTTCATTGGATTTTCATGGGGATAAGGGGCCGGAGAATGTGGCTTCAATAAGTGAAGGTATGGTGGAATCATGGATTTGTTCATCATATTAGGCTTAAACAATGATGCATGGAACAAAATCTTTGTGTTCTCCATCTTAACACGGTTTTTCTTTTTCTTTTTTCCTGTTAATTATATGTAAATAATAGCCTATTCTTTTTTTCATTTTCATATATACCTTCATATACAAACGCCTTCTCTGCACTCTCTTTTTTTTTCAGTCTTTATTGAAAATGATGCTTATATTTCCTTTATATATTGCCATGCGGTTGTACATATATCTGGGTTTCTGATGAAATTTGGAACAAACCAATCACACACTACAGTGTGTGTCTTCCTCGCACCTTCTAGTATGATATTTCCTTCTTAACGAATGGGTCAAGGCTGGTTTTGATAGGGGGACTTGGTGAGGGACTACGAGGCTAGGCCGGAATATGTGAGAAGAAAGTGGTGGGGGAAGAGAGTTGGATGATGAGGCGAGAGTTCTTGGTGAAATAGAAGACTTATTGCAATGGCAAGAAATGCGGTTTGCAGTTCATATATATATATATATATATATATATAGGAAAATACTATTTAGCCCTCAACTACAGATTTAATCAAAAGTTGTTAAATGGCCCCCTAACTATCACAAATTTTTAGCCCTCAGAGCTAATTGAGGTATTTTGATAACTTGCAATCTCAAAACGACGTAGTTTTGATTTTTTCATTCACTTTCACGGCAACAACTAACGGAGGGGGTTAAAACACAACTTTTTGGTAGTTGGGGGGCCATTTAACAACTTTTGATATTTGAGGGGGCTAAATAGTAAATCGCTAGTAGTTGAGGGGGCTAAATAGTATTTTTCCCAAATATAAACAAAGAGTTTATTTCTTCATTATTGCAATCGCGATGGATTAGACACTATCACAATTGGCTTAGGCAATTATCTGGTTAGCGATTTTAGATAATTATTTATCAGTAATTGATTAGCGTTTAGTAACCGTTCCACTTGTACATCCATAGTATATTTATTCCTTTCTAGTTAACGATTTTAGACAATTATTATTATTATTTTTTGACATGTCCACACAAAAGAGGGGGATTCAACTAGTGACCTCCTTTTTATGGATATGGTTCACAATTTCTACCTCTTGGGGACATTTTAGACAATTATTTATTAGTAATTGATTAGCGGTTAATAATTGTCTCACTTGTACACCCATAGTATATTTATTCCTTTCTAAATAATTATAAGGCCTCACTAGAAGAGTAACTTTGTCAAAAAAAAAAAAAAAAATCTCATTTGTTTAACTTTCGAACTTTCTCACTATATGGAGACTAAGAGTTTGGTTTAGACACTATAATTAATGTAGATTGAAGTGAAAAAATAAAATAAAAATGTAAGAATATTTGGAAGGAAAGGAAAATAAAATTGTATGAAAAAGTTTTATTTTGTAGTGATTTTTTTATTTGAATGATAATAAAAAGTAAATGATATTATAGAAAAAGTGAAAAAATTAGAATACTTTAATTTTAATTTTTTTAGGAAATTATGATAAATAATAACAAATTCACTCTAAGAGCACTAGCAGCAGCTTTCCAACCATTTTCCCTAAGTTTAATGATCCAAACTACTTTTTTACTTTCCTAAACAAATAAACACTCCCTATATCATTAAAATAATATTTTTACTTTTCATTTTTACTTTTTTTTTTTCTTTCTTGAAGTCTCTATCTTCTTCTCTCTCTCTCTCGTCTATCTTTTTCTTTTTTTTTTCTTGAAATCTCTGGCACCAACTAGCAACAACCCTCACCCCTCTTTCCTTCACCAACATTCTCATCCTCGCAACATCAACCCACGATCCACCTTATGCATACATGTTTGATGCTAGCGATTTCGTCCATCTACGATTTCGTTTTAAACTTGCGATTTGTTTGTGATTTTGCTCTTGAAGCCAAGCATGACAATCTGAGATGGAGAACTGAGAGAGAGATGAGTATTCAAGGTTTAATTTCTGGGTTTTGTTGGGAGAGAGAGAGAGAGAACAGAGATAGCAGGAGAGAGAGAGAGAGAGCTAGGCTCGATTAAGGAGAGAGGAGAGATGAGAGTTTTTTTTATCATTAGAATAATGAAGGAATCATCTGATGTTTCCCATTGGGAAACACTCAACACTGTATTATAGTTAAGTTTAGCTTCATTGTAATGGTTTTGTAATTTTTTTGAGATTTTTCCTAAACATAAAGAAGGGGATGAGTTATAAGAGCATTCCCAGCAGCTACCCGGTCATGTTCCTTATGTTTAATGATCCAAACCACTTTTTGCTTCCCTATGTCAATTTGCACTCCAGCAGCTTCCTTAAATGCTTCCCTGTATCATTAAAATATTATTATTTTATTTTATTTTATTTTATTTTATTCTTTTAATTTAACCTTTCTTTCTTTCTCTCTCTCATCTCATCTCATCTCGAGACTCCTCTTCTTTCTTTCCCTCCGTGCTCCAATCTCACTCTCACTCGCCTCACTCTCTGATCTCCCGAATGGTGAAGTCCGTGAGGGTTATGACGAATAAGGCTACATGATAGTGAGGATTTGGGTGATTGCGATGAGACGGATTTCTAGGGTTTGTGGGGGTAGAATGGGGAGACAAGAGGAAGAAGAAGAAGCGGAAGTGGAAGCGAGGACAAGGGTAGGGTTACGTTTAGTGGTGGGGAGGCGGAAAGAGATGGGATTTCGGGGGTTATGGAAGATGGGTTGTAGTTTCTGCAGATGGGTTTTTAATTTTGTAGTTTCTGCATATGGGTCATAGAATTATTTTGATGTTCTGGTTCGGCAGTGATGGCTTTGATCGCCGCCGAAGCTTTCTCCACGAGATCGGCGAGGATCGGCGTCCTCTCCATCGCCTGGCTCCTCAAGCTCCTTGCCTGGCTCTGTCGCGGCGTTTGAACAGAGAGACGTTTTTGGATTGTGATTGCAGGGGGTGAGGTGCAAGAGAGAGAGAGAGAGAGAGAAAGTGAGGCGAGAGAGACGATAGACGTAGGAGAGAGAAATAGTTTTTTTTAATTTAATAAACGGTTTAGATGTTATAGTAGAGCCTTATATAAGGCTCTACTGTATCATATTAATGTTTAGGGAACCATATAGGGAATCTGTTATAGGACGTTTTTTGTGATTTTTTGGACATATTCCCTACACATAGGGAATAGACTCCCTTATAGGGAGTTTGCTGGGAATGCTCTAAGGAGTCTGTTACTGGTGCTCTAACCCCTTTACCAAACAACCCCTCATTGTTGCCATTGAATTGTTATTTTAAAATGTGGCGTTGGGGGCTCAAATATTGACAGATCATAGAGACAAATTCTCACGAATGACCACCGGCCCAAGTCATTTAAGGAATTGAAAAATGATTAGAGGACCATCCTACATACCATCAGGCCTTTAAGGCCCAATCATTAAGAGAGCTCAAGGGATCCAAGGAGAAGCACACACACTTAAGACGGCTGGCAAAACATATTGGTGTATAGGATTTGTATCAACCTATTTATGTCAAACTTGAATATGACACATTTTCTTAACGGGTAACACAACACGCATAACCCGTTTAGATAAATATGTCATGTTGGGCTGATACAACCTGTTAACACATTTAATTTAAATATTAATAAGTTCCAACATGACCTGGCCCTTGAACACGTTTAAAGTCATTTTAATTTTTATAACTTAACCAAAATGACAAAATCTAGCAACCTTGCAAATTTGAAATAAAAATAAATAAATAATACAAATATATACGGGTCAAATGTGTCAACCCGTGAACCTACGGGTTGATACGACTCTACATGTTTATTAAACATGTCATAAATGGGTGACCCATTTACAACCTGAAACCGTTTAACCTAAACCTTAACTCTAAAATTACATGTCGTGTTCATATTGAGTTCACGTGTTATGGGTTAAATTGCTAGTCCTAAGTAAGGCTACCACACAACCAAATGCACTCTTATTGACTCTACCGGCTACACATTGAGATATCATTTTTTCACCCATTTTTACCTATTTTTTGCTAGCTTTTATTCTCTATGTGTAAAGGTTAGCGACTTGAGAATTGAGATCACCAGAGGTTTGTGCACCAACACAGCATCCTCTCATTTTCAAATGGGAGAAAATGGAAAAGAAAAGCGGCTTGAGAGCACCGGAGGTTTGTGCACCAACATGGCATCCACTCATTTACAAATGGGAGGAAATGGAAAAGAAGAGCCACTCTCCAATTTGCCCTCTTGTAAAGTTCAATTTGGAGCTAGCAGAACATGCGTAAACTATTTATTAAGAGATAATAATTAACTATTTATTATGGATGATAATTATATATTCTCTCCTTGGACAACAAACTCGAAGTCTTTTCTTTTATAAAAATATAGTCACATCTTTTATTAATCGGAGATAATTTTCTTTAAACTGGACCGACGGTTTATATTATATAGCACATTTTGTTATAAAAAAAAAAAAAAAAACAAGAAAAAAAAACAAAACTATCAAACTATATTGGAGATGCGGGGTATCGAACCCCGTGCCTCTCGCATGCAAAGCGAGCGCTCTACCGTTTGAGCTACATCCCCATGCTGTAGACCTCTAACCAAGGTTTATATTCATCTCGTAATAACTATGAGCAAGTACTAATAGTGCTTTGCCGATGAGGCGATGAGCAAGTAGTGAAATTTGGTGGTACTTTCTGGTTTCCCGCCATGGAAGCAATGGAAATGGAGTCAGAGAGGAGTCTCCAGAGAAAACAAGCTACCTATACCTCCATAGTAACCACCCTCCTCCCCTTTTGTTTCACTCAATTTTTAGCTCCTTCTACCTCAGTACTTCCTCCCTTGCCTTCCGTTTGGTTGCTGAGAAACCGTGGAAAACACAAAAAGAAGATCGAAGTCTTACCCTGGCCAACTATCGGTGGTTCTTAAATCTCCAGCCACTCGTAGCTATTCTTATGGTTTCTCAGTACCCAGACGGCTATTCGATGACGGTTTTGACTAATTATTATTATAATTTTGTGATTTTGAGTTTGGCATTGTTGATTGCAGGACGAGCAGTTTGAGATTCAGAAGGAGACGTACAGAGGCCAGCAGTACAGCCAGATTTACTTTGCTCGTCTCCACTTGATGCGAACCCTTCTTCATTCCCTCGTTCCCAATATGAAACCCCATTTACCCGGTAACTTTTGCTTCAAAATCTTCCGGAAATTTATAATTTTTGTGCAATCAAAGTTGATTTCTTACCTTTTTGTTCATTTTGGTATTCTTGGTTTTCGCTTGTTTTAATTTTTCAGTCCAATAATGTACATTGTTACTTTGACTTGGGAGTTGGGGTTTTAGGTTTTTGTTAAGACTGAATTTGTGCAATCATAGTTGATTTCTTACCTTTTTGTTCATTTTGGTATTCTGGGTTTTCGCTTGTTTTAATTTTTTTGGTATTCTGTTACTTTGACTTGGGAGTTGGGGTTTTAGGTTTTTGTTAAGACTGAATTTTAGGGTTTAGGTTTGGGCACCTCGTGACTTGTGAGGGTTTGGGTTTCGTTTTAATAACCTTCTGTTGGTTTTTTTTAGTAATGGATTTGTTATGTGGTTAATGTTAACGTACGGAATTTGGGAGTGCTAGTTGAATATCTGATGCCTTGGAAGTTAATGTATAATTGGCACTTTTGTGGCTGATGATTTTGGGTTTTATAGTTATAAATCACGATGTTTTGGATTATTTGGTGAACATTGTGTTTTCGAGAGGGGAATTTGTGATTGAAAAATTATTGCAGTCTTAGGCTTTTAGGGTATTAGGAATATAGGATCTTGACACCCACTTTCTGCTTGGCTCATAGTAGCTAAAATTTATCAGATGAGAATCGAGGTCAAGGGTTTATTTGTTCTTTTTGTGGGGGCATATGGGAATTAGTTGTTTAGGTTCTGATCTGGTACTAAGTCCATAATCTCAAAAATGTTTGTTTGTGGGGTTTGATAAGGTGCTAATTAGATAAAATGGAGAGTAATTAAGATATGTCTTTGGTTTTGTTGGGTTGCAGTTTGCACAGTTTTGCAATTGGAACAGGGCAAGGAATGTGTCATTGTTGGAACTTTGTACAAGCATATGAAACTCAAACCTTGCGTTCTTGATGAGTACTCCAAGGAGGTATTATGGTTGTCAATAAATTAGTTATATTTTATATATTTCTTTTTCATGATTGAGATTGAAGTTTTAGAAGCAAAAGCTTTTAATTGCAATCTGCAGAGATCTGCGACTCCACTTGTCAAGCTTCATAATTTTATGCACCCAGATGATAAACTGATATTAGAAGATGACAGTGGAAGAGTTAAGCTTGCTGGGAGTGTGCTCTTACCATCAGTATATGTAACAGGTTTGTATCGTTAAAGACATTCTACAAAGCTAAGAAAATTCTTGTTATCTGATGGTAGTTCACTAATTTGCTTTTAAGTTACTGGAGAAAAAAAGAAAAAGGAAGAAGAAAACCACATTTTGTATGGAAATGAATTGCTTGAGCTCCTTAGACCCAGAGTGGTTTATTTCATCTTTAGTTGCATCAGGGTCAGTTTTCTAGAATTCGGGTTCACTTTTTGGTGGAGCCAATCTATGTGGGGCTTAACCTATGAAGTCTATCTTATTTACTCCCTTTGAATGCTCCTTATCGCTAGCCTAATGGATGCAGCTTTTATTGAATGTTCTCTTAAATTATCATATACTTCTACGTGGTCTAGGAGTACAATGATTGGATGGTTATGATCAAACTATGCGTAATGTATAATCAAGTTCTTAATGCAATTTTGACCTCTCTACTTATTTATGTTTGGGAATAGCATTGAGGGATCTACTCTGTTTATTCTCATTTTCTGTGCTTTCTATAAAATTTGAGCTTGATTTGTCTTCTTCTTCTAAATCTTTTTTCTTTTCCTCTTCAAAAATACAACTTGTTTGACTTAAAACTTTTACATCATTATGTTTCTAAAGCATGTTTACTTGCATTAACATGATACATGTGATAGGCATTGTTGTTGCTTTGCATGGAAAGGAAACTGGAGCTGGTGACTTCTTGGTGCTAGATGTCCTAGAAGCTGGCCTAGCACCCCAGATAGAGCTTCCCCTTAAACCAAGTATGATCTGATTTAACTTCCACCCTTTTTCCTCTTGTGGTTTCTACCTTTAAGTAAATTATGTGAATTGGTGACTTGTTTGTCGTTTAGACACATTCTTCTCCACATACTTGTGGAATGATAAAAGCCAATAAAATATGGAACTATTGTGCATTATGTATCAAAGATCAAATATATAAACAGGCATTACTTTATGTTAGTTATTCGTTATGCATGAAAAAATCCACTAAGAAAATCAAATTTGAGGGCAAAAGAGAGCGATCTGGGATTTTAATAATTTTAATAGTGAATTTAAAATCGAACTCATACATTTATTAATTATTGCCATCACCTATAAAATAAATCATCTAAGCAGGAAAGATTCACTGACATTCACGGATGAAGTATTGAATATGTATATTTTGTAGCAAGTGCACCATCTTGTGGAAGTTAAAGCAACGTTTAACTCATATTTTCTTTTCCATCTTAAATTTTCCTTTAATGAGTGTTATTTCTGTTTACTGGAAGTGATATTCAGGCCTTTTGCTCCTTATGTTATATTATGTGAAACTAGTCTCTTTTGACTTTTATCATTATTTGAGTACATTGCTTGGCATATGTTTTACTATTGGTTACTTTGACAAATTGGGAATTGTGATAGCATTGGAGGAGGTTTGTGCAGGTATATATATGGTTGGAACCTGGATATACCTGACTAAAATTTGGCTAGTACACGCATGAACATGCCCTTGTGTTGTATTCCTAATGGAAGCTATCTGAATTGTATCTGCTGAGTTAGTACATCCTTGTCTCTAAGATTTGCATTGATTTCATTAATTTTGAATGTACAGGAGAAGACAAGTATGTCGTCTTTGTGTCAGGGTTAAGTGTTGGGAGCAGCACTTCTAATCCACTCCAGTTTCAGCTTCTTGTTGATCATATAACAGGACATTTAGGAGATGAGCAGGTTCATTTTGTATTTTCCTTCAAGTTCTTATGCTTGGTTGATTTGTTGCTTGCTTTTTAATTGACCGACTGTTGTAAATGGCTAATTTCATAGAATTATCAACTGGACAGGAACAAAGCATTGCAGCTGAAATAGTTCACATCGTAGTTGCAGGGAATTCTATTGAAATTCCTAGTGGCCTTCTTAATGGGCAGGTAATACATTTATTATTTTTGGTTTCTTCTATGGATAAGCAGCTTCAACATTTTCATTTTCTATGATTCTGTTCTGTAATAGTCACTTTCTAATGGTGCTTTCTGTTAATATCTTTGTTATTATTCTTGTGATTGTTAGAAACAATAGATGCTAGCATATGTGCTTGAATTATAATTATGCTTTTTAAAATATTATTGTTTAATTTAATTGTTTTTGGGAGAAAAATAAACAAGGACCTCTTTTCTGGTTTTTAGAAGTAGCAGTTATCTGCCTCATGATTTTTTTTTTAATAAGTAATTGGTAAATATCATTAAAAGTGTAAAGACGCTTCTAAGTACACGAAGTATACAAGAGGAAGCACCTAACTAGGAGTAAAAAGAACAAGGAAATCACCATAATTAATAGTTACATGAGAAACAAAACCAGCTGTCCTAAGATACAAAGATTTAGTATCCACCTCATAATTGATATTATATGGCGTTTCTACAAGTTCTGCATAGACTTGCACCCTATCTTTCTTTGCAAGGTTTTCATATGATTTTCTATTTTAATTAAAGTTGACTAGTATGTCTACTAAACAGATTAGAGGAAAACAAGAATTAGATGGCCATATCACATAATAATTTTATGGATGGAAATAGTGTAGACTTAAAAGCTTGTTAGAATTATATCTTAAAAACCTTAGGAAAGGTTGTTTTGATTTGTCCCTTGGCGTTTTTCCTTCTCTTTTTTCCTCTCTGTGTCAGTCTGTCTGTGGCTTCTTCAAAAATGTTGAAGGTTAGGACAGGATCTGTCCTCCCTAGACCCTACTTTTACATGTTCATCCCTGGTTATGGCCTTTGTCTACGTCTGTCGTTTTCGCCACCAGAAGGACTATTGATCTAGAGATTTAGTTGCTTGATAACTTGCAGGAGAAACTTCTTGCATATGAATCGATAAATTACTTATGTATCCTTATTATTCATTAAAAAATTATGAAAAATTTATTTTGATAAGGCTAAAGTACGAAAAATACAGGTTTTCTCAGTTTTGTTTCTTAAAATGGTCAAGAGTGAAAGTTATAATCATGCTAATATTCTTTGATACATAAAGAACAATCCATTGTTCCAATTTCCTTGATGGTTGTTTTATTCAAAATATGCAGAATTTGGCTTCTAAGGATCAATCAAGGCTGTCTGAGCCAATTAAAGAGCTAGATATCTTGCTGACACAGGTTCTTATCAGTAGTTTGACTGCTAAGTTAGCTCCTTTTCTGTCAACTTGCTGTGAATGGAGTTTCTTATATATTCACTTATTCCTAGATTGCTGCAAGTGTGCCTTTAGATATCATGCCAGGACCAAATGATCCGGCTAACTTCTCCTTACCTCAGCAGGTTTATTCTATGTCCTTGAAAGCATATATACATTACTATCATCTGCATCAATTGATTTGTTTCTAATGTCATTTCTTTTCAGCCATTGCATAGATGCCTCTTCCCTGGGTCTTCAGCGTATAACACTTTTAGGTCTTGTACTAACCCTCATTGCTTTGAGCTTGACAATATCAGGTATTGGTCATATTTCATTATTTTGGTAATAAAGCATCCCCCCCACCCAAAATAAAAAACAAAAAACAAAAGTGACATGCTGTGTTGTGGTTTTCAGATTTCTTGGAACATCAGGGCAGAATGTTGATGATCTTGAGAAGTATTCAGAAGCAAAGGATAAAATTGGATTCATGGAGAGGACATTAAGGTGGAGGCATTTGGCGCCGACAGCACCTAATACTCTTGGTATATCTAGAATACTTTCTGCTACATGTTTATTCTTTTACTCGAATAACATGCTTTGGTTGTTTGGTTGCTTGGCTCCAATAATTTTTATAGGCTGAACAATTGACAAATTTTGAGATAAGACAAAATTATTCACTGAAGAAATCAGGAGAATAAATTGATTGAATTTGAACTTTTCATGAAATTGTGTTTGAGTTTCTGTTTGTATAGCTAAATTAGCATTCATGTTGCTATTATTTTCCAGGGTGTTATCCTTTCACAGACAGGGATCCTTTCTTCATTGAGAGCTGTCCTCATGTTTACTTTGTCGGAAATCAGGATAAATACAAAACTGACTTAATAAAGGGTAACTTGTATTGAACTCATAACTTCCAACTAAATCATTACAATTTACTACTATGTTGTCAAGCCCCTGCAAAAAAAAAAAGAAATCCATTAAATAATAACTTTGCTCGCAACTTCCAAGTGCAGGATCAGAAGGGCAGTTGGTAAGACTCATATGCATCCCTAAGTTCTGCGAGACTGGAGTTGCTGTTGTGGTAAGCTTTTATATCAGTATCAGGGTGCTGAAAATTTTCAGTGGCCTAGCACTAGACTAGAAGCTTTAAACATGCTGGACTCACATGCATTCATACATTTTTTGTTGTGCTTGATGTCAATCCATTTTGCAAGATAGAAGCATTTTAATAATTCAAACTATGAGCTAGGTGTGTCTCTGTTCATCCTACATCCGTCGTCCTTTGACTGAGCCTATGCTATGCGTGAAATACTGCTTATAATATTAGAGGACTGATTAATTGATTTGATCTAATATTATGATGCATTACACTATAAATTTCACTTCTCCGGCCGGGAGTTTCATTTTCTCCAGGATATTAGTAGGTATAACTAATATCAAAATTATGTTGTGAAACCAAGGTTTTTCTTTACTTAACAGTTTTGCTGGAATTGTATGATACCGATGTGTGATTAGAAGGCTTTATATGGTTAATATATATCGTGCATACGTACTTACATTAATAATTTTCCCATTTTGCAGCTAAACTTGAGAAATCTTGAATGCCATATTCTTAGTATTGGGACTGAGTTCTGCTCATAAGAACATGGTATGGTGTTTTATTTGTATTTAGAGATGTAGATGTACTATAAGTGTTCAAAGAGATTCATTTTATCAAACCACACACTGCAATCCTTCATGTCACCATGTTTCTTCTAATATTATGGTTTTGATGGAATGTCACAAGTGATCTGAAGGAGCATTTGACTACGTTGGCTTTATTAGGATGATATGATATAAATAAAATGTTTTTTCTATCCAACTTTGTAATTTGACACATAACTAAAAATACTACTACGTTGTCGTTATGTAATCATCTGCAAATCTATTTTGTTTTGTTAGCTTCTAACGTTCTCTATTCAATACCTCACAGGTTCTTACAACGTTAACTTCTTACTGCAACCACCTTTGTGGAACCCTCACTGTGAAAGCCAAGGAGATAGATCCCTGAAGTTCAAAGCCCCAAGCAATTTTCTTCCCCTTACCTATTTCTATTTTTCGTTTTCTTCTGTAAAATATTGTAGAATTTTCTTTGTATTTTTGGCTTGTTCGTGCCATTGTTTGTCCTCCAATGATACTTTAAATTTTTTTTTCATGAATTCTGCATTAAATATATATATTTTTTCTTACCATATTCCTAATACTAAAGGTGAAAAAAAAAAGAAAAAAAAAAAAAGAGCATTTGTAAAAATTTACATGAGAAAAATAAAACAAATGGGTGATTATCTTTTCTCCCTAAGAACTATCACTCAATTACCATATATTTTCATCAATTACCAATTTTATATTACGACCTTATTAAATTACTATTTTGTTTTCAAAACTCTCATTCCGTCAGTCAAGATCGTTAAGTTGGATGGTTAACCCATCATGTGCGCGTCACATGCATTAAATATGTATGGATATTTTTGGAAGTAATTATCATTTTTTCTTATGAACTACTATTTGATTATTATATACTTTCATCAACTACTAACCTTACGTGCATGTAATAGGTTAATCGTCCAACTTTATGATCATGATTGATAAAATGGAGTTTTGGTAACGAAATAACAATTTGACGTGTATGTAATAGGTTAATCGTCTAACTTAATGACCATGACTGATAAAATAGAGTTTTGATAACGAAATAACAATTTGATGTGGTCGTAATATAAAATTAGTGGTTAATTGACATATATGATAATCAAGCAGTTGTACACGAAAAGAGGATAATTAGCCCAAAAATAAAAACCCGTAAACCATCGTGCGGCCCAAAGTCCAAGCATATGTGTCAGCAACAACATGGGCGGTGGGCGCCATTTGGCGATAATAGCAATATGTTTGTATTCTTAATACGACAATGCCAACTGTTTAAATCCTGTGCTCTTCCCAACGGCTATATTTTCCACATTCTTATTATTCAAATCATTTGGCTTCCCAACGGTCCATTTTCGACATTAATAAGACACAAACCCAACGTATTAATCTTAACAATATATTTTGCCTTTCACTATCAACCTCACACTACCATTTCTCTCTCTTTCTACAATGGACTCTGCTAGCGCTGCCAACGTTCAACATGTGAACAAGAAGTCCTCAGATGAGTTGCTCAGAAAGTTTGCCGAGATGGGTTCGGATTCCGCCGACGAGGCACCGGCGAGGAAGGACTTGTTAAGGGTGTCTAAGCGCCAGAAAATTAGGAGCAGGGTAGTAAGAGACGGTGATCAATGTGAGAGCCCATTGAATGGTGGTAGTACCAGGTTGTTGGAGAGGCGGTCGCTTCTTCCTCTCACCGCTACAAGGAGGTCTGCATTGCTTCGGCAACTTGGCATTGGGAGGTCACAGTTCAGGGACAAGTCCCTCTTAGGAGCCCTTGAGAAGGTGAGATTATTATTATAATAATAGAGTAATGCTAAAAGGAATACTAATGTAGTCTAGTTTTCTATTATGATTTTCTATTATGATGTGGTTCTTAAAATAACTATTAAATTTATAATAAATTATTATTAAATTTTAATCAAATAATAATTTTAGCTTATTATTATAGAGTAATACTATAAAAAAAGAAAATTGATGTGCTTCTTAAAATTACCATTAGATTTATGATAAATTATATATATTAACAAAAACAAAAATGTTAGTTTATTTTTGTTACAATTTAGTTAGTTGTTATAAGTATTAAATTACCAATTATCTTGAAATTTTAAGGCGGACAAAAGATTAGAAATATAATAATTGAAATTAGTATTTTAGTACTGAGATTCAACACAATATGTGAAATATTTAACTGAAATGAGATGAATAACGGAAATAACTCAAAACATTTGTTTTGATACAATATTAAATCATTAATTATTAAAAAATTTAAGCTGATAAATTTAATTATTTAAATTAATATTCTGTCGGTAGGAAATCTAATTGCTTTTTTAGCATGCCATCTGTCGATAAGCTTTGATGTTACTTTCTTGCCTTGGTGTACAACATATCTAATCAGCATGCCATCCGTCGATATGCTATGAATTGCTTGGAAGGAAGAAACACATTTCAAATGTTGTTGAATACTAAATGCATTAAAAAATAAAAATGCTATGAAAATGATTAAAGAATATAGAATTGTCTAGTTGATAAATTCAAAATTTCTAGAACCCAATAGCATGGTTAGATGTTTGGCCTTTATATCTATTAAAAAAAAAAAAAGAAGATGTTTGGCCTTTAGGCCCTTTACACTCAAGCCAATCTCCAAAGTTTAACCCTATATTGGGGGTTTAACAACCCTACCTCATTGTGTCGGCATAGGTCATTCTTACCATTTGACCTTCTTTCAAAATATGCTATGATTAACTTGTACCATTTATCAATACACCCTTTATGTGGAAATTGCCATTTTTGGCTTGAAAGACTAAAAGTTGATTTTAGTTCAATCGCATGTTTGGATTGCGTTTAAGAAATAAAATTTTTAAATTAAAAATAAATTTAATTTTTGTTGAAAGTGTGTTTTAACTATTTTAAACTTTTGAACACTTACAAGCGTTTTAATTTTTTACTAAACGAGTTTTTTTTTTTTTCAAACGAACTTTTTGAGTATTAAAAACACTTTTAGACATCTCAAACATAATTTCAAACAAACCTTAAACTTGATTAGAAATGGTTATTTTAATGCTTGAGATATTATAGATTTTACTACGACTCATATAAACTCAAGTGATATGTGATAAAATATGGGTGGAAAAGATTAAGCAATAAAGTTTGCCCGATAAATTTTTTTTCTTTTAAAAAAATGCTTGGGGTATGTGTCATAATTTTTACTACAAAATCATTTACAAACATGATAATCATAATTAGTAAAATAATTAAGAGAAATGGATAAGTCCTTTTATCTTTTTAGCATTTTTTTTTTACCTCCTTTTACTTATTTATTCTTCCTCTCTAATGAGTTTATCTATGGTAAATTTTGCAGACATGGCGTAAAACTGTAGAAGGGGCTTCAAAAGTTTTTATTGAGAAGCATTACCACAGGCATAAGCGTTTGATTAATGACATTGTCTAGACTGAGCTCTCTCTCTCCTTCAGATTTTGATGCTTTTTACTAATTAATTAGCCTTTGTACATGTCTTCAAGAGGCAGTTCAATCGACTGGATGTACGTCTAATGAAGTGAAGATCATTAGTTCGAATTCTTCTCGCTCCTTTCGTGTGGACATGTAAAAAAAAAAAAAAATAGCCTTTGTACATTGGCATTAAATTTACTTATAATATATATATGAGTATTTATTTTCATCTATAACGAATAAATTATGATGTTTACCCAGAAAAGAATAAGAATAAATTATTATTAGATGAATTTAAGTTAATTAAATCTGCTTGTTATTATTCTCAGCTCTCTCTCTCTTTAGGCAAGGGACATGAAAAGAAAAGGTGGTCTTGTTTGTTTGAGATGAATAAAAGGGCATCTTGTCAAAGGCTGTAAGAGTCCAATTGTCGACGGAGATGGGTATTTGGGGATTGGAGAAAGATTTGCAAATGATTTTACAACAAACCAAGTGGTTTTTTGCGTGGAAACCAAACAAAGCTGTGATTAGTACTATGAAATTATCATCAACTCGTGTGAAAAATACAAGAGGTTTCTTCTGGATGGACTTAAGTGCCTATGGGAATATTCTTTTCCCCATATCTTATATCTTCATCCAAAAAAATAATGGATGAAGACATCCTATATTTTTTTTAAAAAAAGAAAATTAAAGAATTCATGTCATTTATTGTATCGAACGGTTTAGAAAATGTCCCTTATTAACTATTACTTTTTAGGAAAATGATACAGGCACAACTTAAGTCCAACTTTTCTATTGAGTTTTAAAAAAGAAACTGATGTGGAGGAGAGAGAGAGTCTTGAATTAGAGAGAGAAAGAGAAATTTAACTTAGAAGTTGGGCCAAAGTTAGACTTAAGTTGTGCCTGTATCAAACCTCTACTTTTTATCTTTTTATGTTGTAAAAAAAAAAAGTTGGGCTAAAAGTTGCCATTTAGTTTTTTGAATTTTTTGTTGTTTCAATTGCTTGAATTTTATAATTTTAGAACCTGGTGAAAAAATTAAAGGAATTATGATATGATAATAATATTAGTCGGATTTACTCTCTTTTGTTGTGCTTTTTCGGTACATGTATCTAGAATTCACACGGTGAGTAAGATAAAGGAAAGAGGCGAAATTTCAAAAAGATTTTGATTGGAAACACTAAAAGGAAACTATATAGTATATAAAGACATCAAGACATGGTTGAAGAATACTGAAATATATAGGTTGCTTTTGGAAAAGATGATGATACCTTAAACTTTTCACAAGTCTTCTTCTTAGACACGGTTGAAGAAAAAAAAAAAAAAAAAAACATGACAACTACTTCAAAGTTTCAAACTGCTTTTTGGTGAGCATTCATCACATTCTGAAGTATCTCAAACCCTCAAAAAAAAAAAAAAAAAGAATCCACGTCAATTAATTATTAGTAATGTGAGACCTGTTTGCTCAAATAAATGATCAAACAGCCTAAAATATATTTGAATATTGACCCAAATCAAAGGCGTGTGAGACGGATGAAATGTGGACGGTGGAGTGACAATTTAATGGGTTGGCAACAACAAATGTTGATTACAACTGTACCATCTGTACCCCCGGTTTGGGATTAGATTAGATAATGGTAGGTAAAGTGGATGGTGAATGCAAGAACAAGCTTGTGATCATACATTAAAAGTTGCTTCACGGGTCGCATGTGTTATCCCCTTTGGTTTGCCAAAGGAAAACAACATGCCTCAAACACAACCACATAGAAACACAGGATGTGTAGTTGATAACCCACACCCACTCATTCACACGTGTCCTATAAACCCCATCATCATTTCCTTTCTCAACCATTATATATATATAATTATTGATTCAATAATTATTAAATTTTGTCATGTCAATCTTTTTAAGATATTCGAGTGATATGTAACATTACTCTTGCGAAATACTAAAGAATAACGCTATCGTATATAACATGTAGGTGCACCTCCTTGTACATTAACATGGTATGCCACATCGGCAAAAACAATTTGCACTCTTTTTTCGTTGGTGCCACCCTAACCATCATGTGGGAGTGGTCACAACTACTAAAGTTGAAATTATGAGACTATCTTCGATTTTAATATATTTCTTATTCATATGTTGGCCCTCTTATCTTATTTTTTATTCATAGTTTGTCCCACCAAGAAGAATTCATGGTTTTGTACCCTATGATTATGCGCTAATGTGGCACTACCATGTCGTTAACAAAATTTCACAAACCCTTTCTTGGTGGTCGCGCCGCCTCAAACACCACATGCGTGGTTGGAATCACCCAAAGTTCGGCAAGGGTGATCAAATATTTAAATTAGAGAAATGATTGGTGTCAATATTTTGTCCATGTTTTTCTCATATTAGCTAACAAACGTGAATGATGGATTTCATAAGTTTAAATTTTTCAATACTAAGAGCTTGTTTGGAATTGCGTTTGAAAAATAGAACTTTTAAGTCAAAAAGAGATTTTGGGCAAAAACTTTATTTTTAAGCTGTTGTCAAAAATGTGTTTTGGACATTTAAAAGCGCTTTTAATTTTTTTACTAAACAAATACTCTTTTTTTTTTTCAAACAAACTTTTTGAATATTAAAAATACTTTTAGGCTCCTTAAATGCAATCTCAAACCGACCTTAAATATGAGAGAATTGAAAGGAAAAAAAAAAGATTTAAAATTTTCATGTAAAAAACGATACAAGATTAGGAGATTTCCTTAACAAAAGGGGTCCATAGCTCAGTGGTAGAGCATTTGACTGCAGATCAAGAGGTCACCGGTTCGAACCCGGTTGGGCCCTCTTTTCCTTTTAAATCTTTTTCTGTTCGGACCCACTCAATCCGATACAAATATTGGCGTTGGGTGTAATCAAATAGTTGCGTCCCCTGAGCATTTAATTAACAAAAGCATTTTTTTTCCCAACAAAAAACTCAGTTAATTACCATCTGCTGCTCACGCGGTTTCGTCAACTTTCCCTTCTCTCTTCCATCCATCACTTCCTCCTCTCCTACCTTTTCCTCCCTCTGTAAAACGTCTCTCTCTCTTTCTTTCTTTCTCTCTCAAACCCGAAACCTAGAATTTCACACTCCCTTCTCTACCACAAAGGCTGCAACCACAGATTTCTTCTTTCCGTTTACACACACTCTCTCTGTCTGTTCAGGCTGATCTCCCAACTCTTTGGTATCATATTTTCTTCACTTTCTTTCATCAAATTTGCAATATTTAATTTCACTGCATTCTGTCTCTCTCTTTATGCACTTTGATCCATCTTCGCTCACTCTTCAGTACCATTTTCCACAATTCAAAACAAAAGAAAGAAAGAAAAAAAGTTGTTCTGGGTCTATCTCCCATCTTCATAAAATTTCCCAACTTTTTTCTACAAAATCTCATACCCATCTCGTTCTTTTGCAAAATCCAATCTTTTTTTGCTACTGAATTCTCTGAGCTTTGCTGGTGAGGGAAATGAGGGATGCTCTCGTGGCTGGCAAGGATGGCCTCGGCGTGTTGGAAGCCAGTAAGACGGTATGCCCGTATGAACAAGGATGATAGTAATGACGGTGACTCTTCTCTTGGAGACTCGCTCCTATGGTCCAGGGACCTCGAAAAGCACTCTTTAGGCGAGTTCTCCTTCGCCGTAGTCCAGGCCAACGAAGTCATCGAGGATCAGAGCCAGGTTGAGACCGGCCAAAGCGCTACCTTTGTTGGCGTATACGACGGCCATGGCGGTCCCGAGGCATCTCGCTATATATGTGACAATCTTTTTCTGCATCTAGTCAGTGAGTCTTTTGGCTTCCTCTAGAATTCTTTGTTTTTGTTTTTGTTTTAATTTATTGGTTTGTTTAGTTGACAGTACTTTTTTGTTCTTATTCTAGTTTGTATTGGTATTGTGATCTAAGTTTTCTTAGTTTTGAACAATTTTGCGGGAGAAATTTGAATATTTTTAGTTTAATAATATGTTGTATTTTTTTATGGTGGTTCAATGAGTTTTGGATCGGGGGTTAGGTGGGTTTGGTAGGAATTTTTTTGCAAGGCCAGTGAATGGAATTTCTGGTGAATGAACATATTTGGGATGAATCTGAATATTGGTTGTTCGATAACATAACGTATTTTTGTTGGCAGGTCAATTGTGTTTTGTACTGGGGGTTAAATGGTTTTGGTAAGAATTTTAAGCAAATCCAAGATATGGAATTTATGGTGAAATTGTATGTGCTTGCTTGTCTCCTTGCTTGTGTTGTGATGCAAGGCTGTTGCGTTTGTAAGACTGAGTTTTGGCGGTATATTAGTGGTGACTGGAATGGAGGACTTAAGTTGTTGGGGGTTCGTACTTCGTATGGTTGTGCAAAAGTAAATCATTAATTGGTTTCCAATTTTGCAAAATTAAGAAGACCTTGTTTTCCCTGTAGAAATGCTGTAGTTTATTTTGGCGGTATTTGGAATTTAATGCTCCTGGTCCACATGCACAAATTGTAGTTCAATTCAATATTTCTTGACATTTCTTGAAGTCACTATTGTCAATTGATGGATTTGGAAAATAGGGCGGTGATTTCAATATACTGAAACTCTTTCCATGCATGCTAACACGCTTTTAGACTTGTAAAGGTAAAGTAAATGCTGAAAATGTTGAAGAGAGGATTTATTTTTAACCCCATGTGTTGTTTTCCTTGTACTCGTGGACTGTGGCTTACCTGTCCCCTTTGTATCTTAGTTATGCGGATTTTCTTACCCCACTTTTCTTTTCCTAGTTAGGAGTTCCTCTTGTGTATATATATCTTATGTACTTCTGGGGCACCTTTGCTTTTTAATAAAATCCTTTTGACTTATCAAAAAAAAATTTTAACCCCATGTGAAACACTTCTTTTATTGTGTTGGTACATACAAACCGGAGAAAATGAAAGGAAAGAAAAGAAAATGCTTATCAGGCATGTTAGTTTTTCTTTTCATTCTTTACTGTACAAAAATTGGATGTGCATCTGTTTTTTTCTTTTTGTTCATCCAAGTTTTCAGTCTGGTTTTCTTGTATCCATTCTAGTCAGGAGTTTTTCTGTTATTGAAGGGTTGGATTTAATTTGCTATATTAAAAAAAAGGGGTTTCCTTATAACGGGTTGTTTGGGATATTAAGATGGTATTGCATTTTCTCTTTTGGAAAGAATTGACATCAACACTCCTAATATGAGGTCTAGAGCATGTGTTCCTTTTTTTTTTCTTTTTTCTTTTTTTTTTTAAAAAAAGGATATGGATTGATATGGTTTACATAATTGAATTTGCTTGATTTTGATTTTTGTTTTCTTGGTATATCTTTGCTGATGATAGTAACCACTATTTTCTGCCACCTAGTATTATTTAAACAAGGGGTTTCATGTAAGCATAGACAGAAATTTTGTCAACCGAGGCATTTTGTGTTCTAATGTTCTATCAGAAACCATGGGTTGCATTACATATTTGTTTCTTTCATAGTTTCTGGGGGTCACCCTTTGTTTCTTTCTTAATTTTAGGTAGTTCTGAATGTCCAGTGGTGAATCTGATTTTTTTTTTACAGGGATTGCTCGAGAAAATGGAACCATATCTGAAGATGTTCTCAGGAGAGCTTTTTCTGCAACTGAAGACGGGTTTCTCACTCTTGTGCGGAGGACGTGTGGAATAAAACCACTTATTGCAGCAATTGGCTCTTGTTGCCTGGTTGGGGTCATCTGGAAAGGAACATTATATGTTGCCAATTTGGGTGATTCTCGAGCTGTTATTGGTTCTTTAGGTAGATTTAATAAGATAATTGCCGAGCAATTGACCAGGGATCACAATGCAAGCATGGAGGAAGTTAGACAAGAACTCAGGTCCAGGCATCCGGATGATTCACATATTGTTGTCATGAAGCATGGAGTGTGGCGTATCAAAGGCATCATTCAGGTTTGCTCTTTCTCTTGTTACCTTCTTACAAGGATTTCTTTTTTGCTGCAGTAAATGTACACTACTTGTTATTTCTGAAGATATTTTATTGGAATGGTTCCTGTTTCTCCAGAGTGACTGCAATTATGAATTTTTTAAGTTAGTAGTTTTTCCAATTACCTTGGCAAGACTGTTTGGATAATTAAACATTGCAGTTCTGTATAGCTTGCACACATGCTCCCATAACACGCATGTATGTGCTTGTGTGGATGAATATTGAGATGCACCCTGTCTAAATCAAGCCTTATTATTGACTACCTTGAATCTCATGCATGAATTATAGTTCACAGCAAAATAAATTATGCTGTTGCCTTTAAAACATTAAACTGTAATTATGTTGTTATACTTGTGTTTTAACTAAGGAATAGGACGTCATTGTTCGGATTTTTTACTTATCAAAAAAAAAAAAAAAACTAAGGAACAATACGTCATCTTTGTGCACCCTGGGCATGCATATCTTTCAGTTTGCGGTGATGCAGATTTTATGGACTGGCATTTTTCAATGATGGACATTGATCAGTTCAAGTTGATCACAAATTGAACTAGACATACAGAGAAAAACCTTTCTCTATTATTGCTTTCGACCTTTTATGGGGTTTAGAAGAGTAATTCTAGATGTCTCTCTTGTATCCCTTAAAAAATGAGGTGGTTTTTAAAATCACTATTTGATCAAAAAATTAATAGTGATCAATCACAAGCCCAAATGGTGATTTTAGAAATCATATCATTCTTAGAGGGAGGGACATAAGAAGGACTTCTAGCATTACTCATTTTAGAAAGCCTATTTATAGGTTTTATTGCTATCATTATTCTTTTTCTTTTTATAAGTCTATATTCTATGACATTTGGACATACATGAATAGCTTTTTAGGATTTTTTGAAGGTTAGTCCAAATAAGTTCTCTGGTTATTTGAGCCATCAGTCATGTAAACAAAAAATCATCAAAAATTGCGAAGGCACAACCTAGATACACATGGCATATATAAGAGATATACCTAACCAGAAAAAGAAAAAAAATGAAGAAATTATGAAAGTAGTCAAAGGCAACTGTCCAGTGGTAAAAGATTATTGAAAAAAAAAAATATTTAGTTCTACCATTGTCTTCTCTCATGATCTTCAAAACTTTGACTTTTTTTTCCCTCCAAAGACACCACGTTAGGCAGAACAGAACCATCTTCCACACTGCCGCATTTTGAAGACATAAAAATGTTACCACTCTTCTGGCATAGTCCAAGTCATCCCAACACAGCTGAATATAGTATTCCAATAAGGCACTAGCAATTTCACAATGGAGTAAGAGATGATCTATGGTCTCCCCACTCTTCTTATACATACAATACCAATCAACCACAATGGCATGTTTGATTTCGTAGAGTAGCCGACCGAGCAAAAATGCCACTCCATGGGACTTTATTCTGCCAAATACTCTTCCAAGGGAAATGAGTTTTATGACACTCGAGCGTTTTTCAGTACTTGGTCGTGTCGATTATCTTTTTCTGCTCCAAACATAATTTTTACTCCCATTTGAGGGTGTTTTTTCCGTTCTTTTTAATTGGTTAATTCTGTTTCAGATGTTATGGGAGCTATGTGAGATTTGTTTTGAAATTGATATTCACCTGCAAGAATAGGGAAATTTTTGCCTTTTCTATTTCTTTGATTAGTGGCCATTTATGAAATTATTTTCCTGCAACATTGATAAGTGACAGCTAATTTGCTTGTAACTATTTAACTTGGTACCAGGTATCTAGATCTATAGGTGATGCATACTTGAAGAGGCCAGAGTTCTCTCTTGATCCTTCATTCCCACGATTCCACCTTCCTGAACCTATCCGTCGACCTGTGCTGACATCAGAACCATCCGTTTGTACAAGAGTTTTGCAACCAAATGATAAATTTATCATATTTGCATCTGACGGACTTTGGGAACACATGACAAATCAGGAAGCTGCTGAGATTGTGTATAAATACCCACGAATGGTATGTTTCTCTTTTGATGAATTCTTTCATCATATTTTTCCCATTTTTCTTTGCAACACTGATTCTTTTTTTCCTTCTCTTCCTGAAATGTCAGGGAATTGCAAAGAGACTTCTCAAAGCAGCTTTAAATGTGGCTGCTAGGAAAAGGGAGATGAGATATGATGACCTTAAGAAGGTTGAAAAGGGTGTCAGGCGGTTCTTTCACGATGATATTACAGTCGTCGTTATCTTTATAGACCAAGAGTTACTGGGTAAAAAGATATCTGTGCCAGAGCTGTCGGTAAGAGGGTTCAGTGACACAGTTGGACAATCAAATTTTAATGTTCTTCAAGGATTGATGTGAATGCTTGCCAGGTCCATTAACTTAAATAAGTACCTGGTAACTTGAATGGCTCAGTATGGTATAAGAAGACAGGTTCAGCTAGTTTTTTAATTTTTCATTCAACATTTTTGCAACATCTTATAGTTGTTTCTTCAGCCTTCATTTTGTCCTTCCCAAGTTTCTTTTACGGCAAGTTTGAATCTGATTTCCCGTAGGATATGCACCCTTTGGATAATCTTTATAAGGAAAGCTACTGATTCTTCTTTTTTGGGGTTCTTAAGTTGGGAGTCTGTATACACTCAAACGTTGTGCAATTATACAAATTGTTCGAATAAGTTTGTTCTTATTGAACATTGATAAGGTCTTCTGTAAATGTTGAACAGATCTTAATATTTGAGCCCATCTTTGTGTCATTTTCCAATTCAACAAACCAAGTTACTAAAACCTGTTGATAGCAAACAGGTAAAAGGGTTATTTAAACCAAGTTACTCAATTCTGGCCATCTACATTTAGGGCTTCAATTCGGTTTCATGGGTCAGTTCATGTCCTGTCAACTCATAGGTATGTGGCTATATGGGTTGGTCGACACAAACGCATCTTTAATTAATCGTGCTAGGCTCCTTAATCTTGGCACAACTTGTTTTTACTAAATGAGTTATACAACATGACTTGTTAATTGTTTGAATTATACTAAACTTTAACTCTAATTTTGAATTGTATTCGTGTCATATTCGTAGATTGTCTCAAACATTACAAGCCATATACAATATGACAATGTTTTTGGTCTTTAACCACACAGAACTTGCATTCTTGATACGGTGAGACCCAAACCTCATTTTCTCTGTTTAACAAAGTACCTTGCATTCATCATATATATATATATATATATATATATGTGTGTGTGTGTGTGTTCTATTTGATTTCTTCACCTTCAAAATGAATTGATGTGATGCCTTTGATAAACAAAATTTCACTTAGAACCTGTTTGGAATTGTATTTAATAAATAAAATTTTTAAGTTAAAAAAAGCTTTTAGGCAAAAGTTTCATTTTTAAGTTTTTGCCAAAAGTGCGTTTTGACTATTTTTAGGCTTTTTGGACCTTTAAAAGCGTTTTTACTTTTTTTACCAAACGAGTACCGTTTTCTTCAAACGGGCTTTTTGAGTATTAAAAACATTTTTAGGCATTTTAAACGCAATTCCAAACGGCCCTTATATGGAGCACACTTATCACTCTCACAAAGTTGGCTACAAGCAAATAAAGGTATTCTTCTTCTTTCTTCTTTTTTGCTTTTTTGGTTGTTCCATTATGGAAAAAGGAAAAGGGGTTGTCCTTGTGATATTATTTAAGTGCAACTTCCCCAACCACCTTAATGTTCTATCGGCAAAGAAAGAAACATCATCAAAACTCTTAAATCAAATTTCCCCGTGAAATGTTCCTTTTCAAGACTTTCCCAATCGAAGTTTCTAACAAGTAATCCTTTGTTCTTTCTGTTTTCTCCTTATTCGTATTATTTTTTAGGACTAGCATTTGTGGTTCTATGTTTGTATTTGATACAGTTCTAACCACTCTTAGGACCTTAAATGAACAGAGTCTTTACTTGCAAATAGGTTTAAGCTTAGCTTGAGCTTGGTTCATTTATTAAATTAATAGACTTTGAACAAAAATTTACTAATAAACTAACCAAATTCATATAAGCTTGTATAATTTTATTTTATATTTAACTTTGTAATGAGAATACGTTAAGATTATTTAAGATTTGTGTTAATTTTTCTAGTTACTCAAATAATAAATCGTAGCCATATTAAATAACTAATAATTAAGTATAAATTTACAAAAAAATAAAATAAAATAAAGCAATCACAACATTTACTTTATATATGGATTAAATAAGTAAATTGAGTAGATCGTAAACATGCTTAAACTCATTTGAAAATAAATGAACAGAGCTTGAACGTATTATCTACCTCAATGATAAGTTCGAGCTAGGCTTGTGTTAGAAAAAAATTAAATGAATTGAACTTTAACATTCAATATTCGACTCGGCTCAATTACGATCCTAGTTATTCTTCTCTTTTGTCTCACGGTAATTGCCAGCACCACAAAATGAATGCAATGTAAGTCTGTTGAAGACCTTAAGGTTTACGATTCGGCCATTACAAACCCTAAACATATGCAAAGATAATTTTTATTTTTATTTATTTATTTATTTGGAATAGCAGAAAACAATGCACATAAAAAGTATAGAGGTTATTATAATTAATCAAAAGAACCCTCAAACATAATTTATCATGAAAAAAGAATTTCTGTTTCAACCCAAACCAAATCAGTAACAATACACAACTCTTCTACAACGTAGTATTGAAAAAATTGAATCTGAAACTTAATTTGCTTGCCTCCATGTTCAATGCCCCAGCATACCAAAAGAAAGACACAGAAACAAACATGAATGAAAAATGGGAAAGAAATAAAAAAGGGAAGTCTGCAACCACTTGATTAGAAGCCTCTCTCTCTGTAACACAAAATGTATCGTGTAAATTCTTTGTCCACCTCTTTCTTTGCATGACTAAAAGCATTTCCTGTGAACAATTGATGGCCCGGATTCGTCATACTCTGCCTTTGCAATCCACATCTGCACTCAAAAGAAGCAAACTTTTTGTTTTTAGTCACAAATACTTGAACAACTATCATGTAGCAATGTGCCAAAAGAAAACTGTTGGTAATAAACCTAACACTCATTTTGTGCTGTTGTCATGGTTGTATTTGTAGAAAATGCGATGATGCAAATGCAAAATACCTGTTGGAAGGTGCTGAGAGATGCCAGAATGGAGCCTCCAATCCAGACACTGTACTTCCTCTCTGGGGGTGCAACCACTTTAATTTTCATGCTACTTGGGGCTAATGCTGTAATCTCCTTGCTCATCCTATCAGCAATGCCTGGGAACATAGTGGAACCACCACTGAGGACAATATTTCCATAGAGATCCTTCCTAATATCGACGTCGCACTTCATGATAGAATTGTATGTGGTTTCATGTATGCCAGCAGATTCCATCCCAATCATGGATGGCTGGAAGAGTACTTCAGGACAACGGAATCGTTCAGCGCCGATGGTGATCACCTGCCCATCAGGTAGCTCATAGCTCTTCTCCACAGCTGAGCTGGTCTTTGCCGTCTCTAGCTCTTGCTCATAGTCAAGAGCAATGTAGGCTAGCTTCTCCTTCATGTCCCTCACAATTTCACGCTCGGCAGTAGTGGTAAAAGAGTAACCACGCTCGGTCAAGATTTTCATAAGGGCATCTGTGAGATCACGGCCAGCCAGGTCCAGACGCAGGATGGCATGTGGGAGGGCATAGCCTTCATAGATAGGAACTGTGTGACTCACACCATCCCCCGAGTCCAGAACAATACCTATAAGACAAGAAGCACAAACATAAAACATTACATGAAGCATTCCTGAAACACAATTCTACATTAATGACTTGGTCTCCCCATAGTTCAATAATCAGCAAAATATACACACATTTAATTAATTTGTGGGAAAAAAAAAAAAGGCAGCCAGAAGAGCAAATTATGACATAGATGTTCTTTCCATGAATTTGACTTTTTTCCCAAATCAATTCCAGGAACATATTTCCCAAATCAATTTATCAGATACTACATATTGCCTTTTACCAACAGTTTCTCAAAACTATCTGAAAACTTTCACTGGCAATGGTATCAGATTGAACAAACAATTCAAGTAGATGGCTAATAAATACTCACCAGTAGTACGGCCGCTAGCATAAAGGGAAAGGACGGCCTGAATAGCAACATACATAGCCGGAGTGTTGAAGGTCTCAAACATAATCTGAGTCATTTTCTCACGATTGGCCTTGGGGTTGAGAGGTGCTTCTGTGAGAAGAACTGGATGCTCTTCTGGAGCCACACGAAGCTCATTGTAGAAGGTGTGATGCCAGATCTTCTCCATGTCATCCCAATTGCTAACAATCCCATGCTCGATTGGGTATTTCAAAGTCAAAATACCTCTCTTTGACTGTGCCTCATCACCAACATACGCATCCTTTTGGCCCATTCCAACCATCACACCAGTGTGACGAGGGCGACCTACAATGCTAGGGAACACAGCCCTTGGAGCATCATCTCCAGCAAATCCAGCCTGACAATTTCAGATCATACAGAGCAATTAGATTAATTGCAAGCTATGCATAAACCAACTATCATCAGCTTTGGAGAAAAAAAATCACTTAATACTTCAAAAGAAACATAATGAAATTGGAACAAAAATGATCGACACCATAATAGATCTTGGATCAGTACCTTGACCATTCCAGTTCCATTGTCACATACAAGAGGCTGAATATCCTCGGCTTCTGCCATTTCCTATTGCCTGCACCAGAAACACACCACCATTACATACATACTACGCATTGCACAAATACCAAGAACTATTCGATTCAACATCTTATGATGTCTAATTCAATCAACCCAAGGAACAACATATGCAGATATTTGATGCCAATTCATGCTAATAGCTAGTTTCTATCATCTTCCATTACCAGATTCTCTCGCACAGCCAAAATCAAAATATGCTTCAGAAAACCTGGTCCATTCAGACAACATAAGCGTATCCAATGCTAACCCATTATAACAAAACTATGAGGAAATTCTCGATCTTTACCCCTACCAATTGGCAAAAACTCAACCTATGATCAAAGGATCCCATAAAACGTTAACTTGATCTGGAATCTACAAGCCAACAAGGGGAAATGTTGTATATTTGCAAAATTTTCAACTCGATCAAAAGCAATTAACTTTCGTAGATCGAAATCAGAAGACTGAAAAAAACATAACAACATCCAATGCTCTCAACAAGATGGATCCAACCCCCATCAACCCATTAATTGCATTCCTAATTCATCCATGATTGAATTCATCGAATCGCAAATTCATTAAAATGATAACAAACAACAAACGCAAATCTAGCACCCAACAAAAAACAAATAAGCCAACATGTTTCTAAGATGATCAATCAAAACCCAGCAACGTTGTCAAGAATCTGAAGCATTAAACTCATCAATGTTCTCCACCAACAGAAAAATGTTAATCGGATACCTTTGAAATGAAAATCTCTCTTTTGCTTTGCTTTGCTTCTCTCTGTCTCTCTCTGTTTAACGAACTGTTGTGTCTTAGGTACCCGCCCTCTTGTTTAAAAAAAGGGATGCCTGTGCAAATGAAATTCACCTTAAATGAACCTCAAATGCGCTCTACCGAAATCCTGACCGTCGGTTCCGTATATCTGATCGGACGGACCCCATGGCGTGTCACGTTCGTAGTGGAAACAGCTGGCTCGCTTTCGGTTGCTTCGTGAGGACGGATATACCACCTCACATTTGTAGGAATGGCCCCCCAGTCCCCGCTGTTTTCTGAGTTTTGACCAGAGGGGCATATTGGGAAAGCTTCTTTTTTTTCCTTTTCTTTTCTCTTTTTTGTTAAATAGTTGCATTAAACTTATGTGTTAAAAGGCTTGGCAATGGATATTGTTCCGAAAATACACTAATTACTTCAAAAGAGTTGTCATTGGAGCCTTTTACTTATAAAATTTAGTCTTATTTAATAAAAAATTATATGGGACTTAATATTTATTAATTCTTTTATAATCCATTCATTCAATCTAGAATTTTCATGCAAAATTAAAAATTTAATACGTTTGCAAAGTTCAATACCCTACAAAGGCGATTGTGATTGGTTAACATTTTATAATTTTAACATTTGTTTTTAACATAGGTTTTTTATCTACGTTTTGGGTTTTTTTTTTTGCAAAGAAATGTTAATTCAATCTTAATTTAAATTGTGCACATTTCCCATACTGCCCTTAATTCAATCATGTGATATTCCACAAATGTCCTTGTGTTGGTTGAATCATCTATTTTGGGTGCTGTTGTTAAATGCTAACATAAAGAGGGGCAAATCCGTCTTGGTGGGAGGTCCCTACCGAAAAAATGTAATTTTTTATTTTCTAATGTTGGATGCCTTTTTTTTTTTTTTTAATCTCGCTTTAAGGCTGGGCGACTTGCTGAGTTGGGTGGGTGCGAGTAATTATATACATTGGGATGGTGCAAAAAGGCCAACATGCCAACTCAGCATTCCGCTTCCAACCGCCGAGAGATCATGTCGGCGTGTTCGTTCACGTGCAGTCACATCCACTCACACCTGTCCACTTCCAGCTATGGTTTAGACGCTGAAACCGTCTCGTTGTTGACCGATGGAACCGGTCAATCATCTAACGGCTCTCCTTGAGGCTTGGAGTCGCATCGTGCTATGCATAACCCCCACCTATCTCGGACATTCATGTCTCACATGTTGACCAACCTTAAAATCAAAAATCCTCCCTCCCTCCCTCCCTCCCTCACTCTTCTTTTATTTATTTATTTATTTAAATTTTTTTGGCCTTTTAAGATTAATAGAATAAAACTACAGTTTTAACCATAATTGTTTTATAAATTAACTTGTGTGTTGTTAAAAATATTATTGTAATTTATATATGGATATAAATTTGATGTAGTAGTCCATAATTAATAAAATAATTAAGCATTCAAATTGGCTCAAAGGAGAATATACTATATAGCTCTTTTGAAGATTACATGCACCCAAGAATTCTGAGGGTATAAATTCGGTCCCAATTTTTCGGGTATTGCCTAAAATTGGGAACTGAAATAAGGGTACCCAATTTTCATTTTTGAAAATTGGAACCGGATACCTGGTTAACCGATTATATAATAACCGGCCGGTTCCAATTATTGTATGAACAAGGAAACCATTTATATATATATATATATTGCATTTAGTGCATAATTTTTGGACTTATTTTAGTTATTGGGCCTTACTTTTGAGCTTAATTTAACAATTTTGTGCCCCCATTTAAAAAATAAAAAATATTAATAAATATGCTAAATTTGAAAATATAGAAGTGATATACGATTTTTGTGAACCTTAGAGTTAAAAAAAATTTATTAAATTAAAAAATATATATTATTAATATATATATACCCGGTTATAACCGGTATTTAAAAACCCCAAAACTAATAATTGGAATCGGATACCTCCAGTTACCGGTTTTTCCCAACTGGTTTCCCATTTCCCCTTTTTTTTGTTACACCCCTAAAGAATTCTAGACACCGAACTCAAAATATATAATAAAGAAGTCTAGGAATGATAATATTTTGATTGTTTTTCCTCATTATTTTAGTTAGGCAACCATATAATTTACTAGATATACACAGTGAGTTAATAATAAGAGAAATATGTTTTTAAGAGGTAGCTCAATTGGCTGTAATCATGCTTAATAAAGCGAAGATCACTAGTTCGAATTTTTTTTCCCCTTTTGTGCAAACATGTAAAAAAAAAAATAATAATAACAAGTATAATTTAAATTGGATTAAAGAAGTTTATTTAATCCAGTTTATTCAATATAAAAACATAATATTCTATTAAAAATAGAAGTGAAATTGTTGAGTCTAATCAATACAAATTTGTGTGTAAGAAAAGAAAAGAGTAGGAGAAGTCAAATTGGCTTTAATTATATATATTGACATGGCTAAATCATGATTAAATTAATGAGCGATTGGATCTAGTTGGGAGGGAATATATTGCTTTTGGGGTGGTGGTCATCATAACAAGTTTGGTCCCGCACGGACGCTAAAAGAAACTTCTTTTAGAGTATGGTCGGCTACAGCTTAAGGTTGATTGGAACTTTCAGCTACGTCTCCTTTACCGTCCATGAGGCTTGTTTCATATGGATGAGGAAGCAAGGCATATACTAAGGTTGCTTTCACTGATACGTTTCTTTATATTGTTCTGAAAAGTTGTTTAATTCATTGGGAATCCAATTTTATGAAGCGAAAATTATTAATTTGAATTTTTATTTTTTGTGAACATGTCAAAAGAAGGCTTCGTAAGGTTGCCTCTTTATATTGTTTTGAAGGGTTACTCAATTAATTGGGGATCATGTTTTATAAAGTGAAGATTACTAGTTTAAATTTTCATTTTTTTGTGTGGATATGTCAGAGGAAGGCATCGTAAGGTTACCCCTTTATATTGTTCTGAAGGTTGCTCAATCAATTAAAAATTACGTTTTATAAAATGCAGGTCATTGATTTAAATTTTCATTTTCTTGTGTGAACATATTAGAGGAAGGCATCCTAAACTAATATATCTCTTTATATTGTTATGAATAGTTGTTCAATTGGTTGAGGATCACATTTCATGAAATGGAGGCTACTAATTCAAAATTCTCATTTTCTTGTGTGAACATGTCAAAGGAAGGCATCGTTAAGGTTGCCTTCACTAGTATATCCTTTTATACTTTTTTTTTTTTACATGCCCACACAAAGGAAGGAGGATGGAGAATTCGAATTATTAACCCTCGCTATGAAGTATTGTTCACAGCCGATTGAGCTATTTATTATGAACTTTTTTATATTGTTATAAAGGGTTACTCAATCAACTGGAGATTACGTTTCATCAAGTAGAGGTTACTAGTTCAAAATCTCATTATATATATATATAAGCCATTATATTATAATAAAACAGTTCGTCACTGCTCTATAAAGACAAAGAAAAAAGAAGGTAAATCTCTTCGAATTCCACTGTAACGTGGGTATTTTAATAATTTTGGTTTAATTTCAATGACTATAAATTTTTTTTTTAATGGAGTAATAAGTTTGCATTCCAAATGCATTCTAACTTTGTGATTGAGAAGTTGGAAGACCTCCCCTCCCACGGTCGACAAGCCCTAGACATTTGACAATAATTGTAAGGGAAAAGTATAAAATGATTCCTCAAACTATCAGTCTTTTGTAATTTAGTTTCTTAAAGTTTTAATTGGTATAAAGTAACCCCCAAACTACCAACCTCTTATAAAATGACCCCATCCGTTAGTTGTAACTGTAAAAATGGATGGAAAACCCAAAACGACGTCGTTTTGGATATGTAGTGTTACAAAAATGTCCTTGTTAGATTTTTAAAAAAAATTAAAAGACTGAAAATGGCGTCGTTTCGGTGGGATTGAACGAAAACCCTTTCTTCCCCGCGTTCTTTCTGCAACCCACAGCCCATTGTGATTGTGAAATCATTGTGGTTCATTCCTAATCTTTCCTGGCTGAGGAACTTGGAGATTCTTGATCTTTCCTTCAACTACTTGTCGAGTTCATTCCCGAGTTGGATTGGAAGTTTAACTGGACTGGTTCAGCTGGGACTAGGCGAGAATAATTTTGATGGAGGCTCTGCTTCCGTTTCCCACTCTCTGACATTTTTTTTTTTTTTTTTTGGGGTGGGAAGGGGTATTCTTCTTTTGAAGGATCCTTGGGCAAGGGACTGATCGATTTGCTGATCTCTAGCTTTCGTTCTATCCCTCGTTTAGGATCCAAAGAAAGAATCTTTCCTTTTTTCTTTTTCTTTTTTGTTTTAATAAGCGGTTTTTTGAATCTCTGGTTAATGCCAAGAAAAGAATTCCGAAGCCCATTTCAAAATCCACCCAATTCTGCCATTGAACCAAAAAACCAAGATCCCACCCCATTTTTTCCTTCCAAATTCTTGAACCTATTTTCTAATTTTTCGTTTTGACCCCTTGTTAACCAACCAAACCAAATCATGTCTAGCCAGACTATCGGTAGGCGTCGGCAACCGCTCCTGACGAACCAAGCCTCGTCGGGGAGCTGCCAGTTCGCCGAGGTCATTAGCGGCATTGCTGCGGAGTGCGCAGCCGTGTGCTGCTGCTGCCCCTGCGGGCTCGTGAATCTGTTGTACCTGGCCATCTACAAGGTCCTGTCGACTCTTTGCTGGCGCGTGCTGAGGAGGAACCGCAAGAAGAAGCTACGCTGGCCATTTCACAGTTGCAGTGGGCTGTGGGTTGCAGAAAGAACAAGGGGGAAGAAAGGTTTTTAGTACAATCCCACCAAAACGACGTCGTTTTCAATTTTATTGATTTTTTTTTTAAAAAAAAAATCTAACAAGGGCATTTTCGTAACTCTACTTACTCAAAACAACGTTGTTTTGGATTTTCCATCCATTTTCACCGTTACAACTAACAGAGGGGGCCATTTTATAAGAAATTGATAGTTTGGGAGGCTACTTTATGCCAATTGAAACTTTAAGGGACTAAATTACAAAAAACTGGTAATTTGAGGGATCATTTTATACTTTTCCCTAATTGTAAATATAGGAAGTGACTTTGAAGCTTCTTTTATTTAAGAAATTTTACTCTTTGAACTTTCATATGATTTTATAAACCCTTTTTAAATTTTAAAATTTCTTACTTTGAGTCCCTGAACTTTGAATTGCTTTTAATTAGAACAACTCTGTTTATTTTAGCTACTAAAAATACAAAAAAGACCAAAATATCAATGATTTTTATTTTTTAAAAAATAAAAAAACAATTTGAAAGTTAAAATTTTATACAAAAGCCAGGGGTATAAACGTCATGTAACATTTAAATTTTGACAAAGGAGTCCACATTGAGGGCAATTGAAAATTTAGGGGTTCAAAGTGAAAGATTTTAAAATTTAAGAGAAGTTTGTAAAATAGTGTGAAAGTTCAAGGAGTTAAAGTGAAGTTTTTTCTTATTTGTATATATGTCCACATGAGAGGAAAATGAAAATTCAAATTAAAAACTTCTGCTTTATGAAGCATGATTCCCTAAACAGATGACTTTGAGTCCGCTGAGCACGGCTATTTTTCAAAATTTGAATTTCAACTTCGGACAGATGCTGTATATTTGTAAATATAGAACGACTAGTTTCTGAGTAGGTAAATATAGCCCAATAAGGAGCATGGGCCACGACTGAACGTGGACCGGAAAGAGATGGGCTAACCGAATCATATGGCAATATGGGCTAACCTATAGTTTGAAGAATATGGAGCCGCTTTATCTTGTTCGAAATTAGCGTTTATTTTTCTCTTAAAAAAGAAAAAAAATACTAAATAGCGTTTATTCATAAATTTATTTATATTGTACTTAGATTGAAAAACTTTCTTTTAACCTAATCTGTAAAAGTGAAATATGTTTGTTGAATAGGTGAGATACACATATTTTTTTAATGAGAAATACTAGGTATTCTTCTAAATGTCTTCTCAATTGTAATATGACTTTTAAAATTACTGTTGAATTTGAGATTATCATTATTAATTTTTAATCTATTGGTGATTTTAAAAGCCATATTATAATTGGAAGGACATTAGAAGAGCACCTATTAATAATAGTAGAGATAAAGTTACAATAAATTTGAGAGAAAACTTCACTTACCCCCTCTGAACTTTGGCCACTTTTGTAAATACCCCAAAATATTCAAAACCTCTCACTTAAGTGTATCAAAGTTTGGTTTTCTCTCACTTTGCTCATTTCATACAAAAAATCCTAACGGAATGTCAATTTTACTCCTAAAAACTATGTCATTTTAGGAATGATGTAGTTTTGGAGTTGGGGATAAAATTGGCATTTTGTTAAGATTTTCTGTACGGAAAGGGAAAATTGAGAGAAAATCAAAGTTTAATACACCTAAGTGAGAGGTTTTGAACATTAGGGAGTATTTGCAAAAACCGCGAAAGTTCAGGGGTAAGTGAAGTTTCCCCTAAATTTTATTAAAAACTTATGTGTATTTTACATGTTATTAAAAAAAAGGAACATTTATTATTTTTATAAATTAGGTTGAAGAAAATTCCTCTAGGCCAGTTTAGAGAAAAACTTTATCATTTTATATTTATTTATTACCGGCTCTCAATTTTAAAAAAATTTAAATCGCAATATTAGAATCCTTTAAATCTTTATTTTTCATACCTTTCTGTCAACGGAAAACATAGGGAGTTAGCGAGTAAAAGATTTGAAGGATGTGGTTTTATTAAGACGGAATTATGGCGTTAATTATTTTTCGCCTTAACAAACATAAGTAATTTACCGCACGGTACAGGGTAAGAGGTTCAGGCCCATGGTCGCCTTCGCCTCCCCTCCACGGCTCCACCTCTCTTCTCTCTCTGTCTCTCCGGCCATTGATTTGTGAAAATGAATAGCGCCATGAAAGCAGCGCTGATAAGCTCGAAAGCCAGCTGCTTTCATTTGAAGGCAGCCCTTTTTCATTCTACTCCTGTTCTTGAACGTAAAAGACGCAATTACTGGGAATCTGTTAGTCTCTCTCTCTCTCTCTCTTCCTATGCGCATAGTTATGTATTTTGATATATGGGTTTTGTTCAATATGGATATATTTGATTGATTTGGAGCCTTTCCTTGTTCCTTTTTTTTTTGGTTGAAAAATTTAGGTGATTTAGGGTATGCCGTATAAGATTTTTTGGATTAGAATTGTCATACATTTATATCTAGCATTTTTTTTTCCTGGTCTTGTTTATTGGCCCTTTTTCGTTGTTTGGTTCTCGGGGAAATTGGGGTGCGAACTCGTTTTGTTGGGCAGAGCTGTTTGGAATAGTTGGTTATCTGAATTTCCAAGTTCATTTTTTTTCCTGTGAATTCTTTCGAACCAAACAGAGGATGGTGGTAAAAATTTTGGGTTTCTGCAAGAAATGAAGCATGCCCGTTACTTTCTCGCTCTCAATTGCTCAATATATGGTTTAACAAATACAAAGATAAAAACTTTGAGATGTTGTTTAGAACTCATAATGGTTATATGACAAGGTAGTCATTTGTGACAACAAGTTGGCTTAGTTGGTGCGTTACTATTTTTAATCTAAATATGAGTCTATAATGAACTATAGTTGGTGCATTACTATTTACCATGTAAGAAGGGTTATTAGTGTTTGTTGGTTCAAGTATTTGGTGTGATCATGTGCAACAAACATAATTTAAAGCACTAGATAGATGGCATAAAGTGGCAAAATGGTCATGAGATTTTAGGAAAAGGAATGATGGACTATAATGTGATAGAAGATAACCCTAGATTGTGGCACAAAGTAGCAATATAGGATTTGTCTGGTTGATTGTGTAGATAACGCTTTCAGATGAAAATTTTCTGATGAAGAACAGCCTTGGTTATGATGTGAAAGCATCCATCTTCTTTAGTCAAATAGTGTTTTGCTTCCTCTCATATTTATATTGAAGGATACTCCCTTCAATAATATTTCACTCTCTATTACCTGATGGCCATTACTTTTGACTTGCTAGATTTTGCATTGTTACATGATTCTCTTTATTAACATATTCTTGACCTGTCTTCCCCATATCTGTTTCCTTATGGGGAAGATCCAAAGAAATTAACAGTCTCATCAAATGGTGGAAAAGTGTTTATAGTATTAAAGCATTTTACTTATGATATGGTGTCTTGGGGGTGAAAAATTCACTTTTGTTATGAGTATTTGGAGACAGATGGATTCTGTTGCTTTGATGTTGGGCTCTTTGATAAATGAGCCAATATACTGTTCATACCTGAATGAGGTCTCATCCCTAATTTAATTGTTTAAGCACTTGTTTGTAGTTTTTTAGCATATTTTTCTTGTATCATCAAGTTGATTAAGTGGCCAACTTGATGAGCAAACATGGTGTAAATGGGTATCTTTGGCTTGTAGAAATTTGGTTCTGTTTATTCTTATGTTGTTTCAGCCTTTTCTTAATGTGTTCTCCACTACATTCAATATGCACATTTTCTCACCTTTTTCTGCACTATGTATTTTATTTGTTTTGTCTTGTGCTCTCTCTCATAATTTCTTTCGCCTTTCTGATGCTGAGTGGAAATTTTCTCTGCTGCTTAAAATTCTTCATTTGCAGAGACCCAACATTAATTCCAAAAGGTTTAGAAAGTATACAAAAAAACAAACATTATTGCGGAACGTTGGTGCTTATGCAGACTTCCTGTTTCAGGTTTCTATTTATGATCTTTTTTAACTTGTAATGCATTTTATTATTGGCTTTATCTTTTCATGGACTTGTTTCCATCCTTTATACTTCAAAAATTTGCTGTTTTTATGGTTGATGCTGGATACTTTTGTTATTTTCTTTCTTTTTTCTTCTCCTTTTTTAAATTAGCTTTAAATGACATTGCAGGAGTGGGGTGTTTATGGGACTCTTCTGCTAGAAATTTGTTGCAGTTTGTTTTTGTTTAATTGTTTATGTCCCTCTAAAAAAGCAAAGAAACGATGGAAGATTGTGATATCTTTTAGTTTCGGGTAATAAACGAGAAGCTATGTAAATTTCATGGACAAAATCTGTTCTTGTAGTTTGGGGACGGCTTGTAGTTTTGGATGTAGAAGTCAAGAAGACAAGCTGTGGCTCATCTCAGAATCATGAGGAAATTACTAGGTGCAAACTTTGAAACTGAAATCGTGGGTGGAAACTAAATACAAAGTTATCAATCAACAAAAAGATTGAAATACATAATTAACATAGCAAATGAGTGCATAGGGATGTAGGTGATAGATAAATTGGGTCAAGAAAAAAAAATTATGGCTTCTGCCTTCTGGTTTCTTATATGATAGCATCACATTTAATTTCTTACTGGTGAGTGAGAGGGAGAAAGCTAGAGATATAAATTTTTCTTATTTTGGGTATGTTTGAAAAATGAAATTGAAGTTTTCTGGTCCTGGTGAATTCAGTTTCACTCTAATGGGCAATTTCTATTTCTCACAAATTGTTCTTATGATCTATATAATGTCATAAACATTGTTAATTTCTGCACAGCTGATTTTTTTTTTTTTTTAAATTGTTATTATGTTTTATTTTAGAAAGATTTTTTATTGTTCTGCATTGATTGTTTTTGGATTTCTAGAGCTGGGAGGACGAGGATGATAAGGATGAGCCATCTTCAAGTAGAGGCCCCTCATGGTTTAAAAGGCAGTTCTCTGCTAAGGGTTCCAAAAGGGACTCGACTGGCAATCAGGGACCCAGACGTTGGGGCAGAAGTAAGGACATTTCAAGTACTTTGGTACTAAAAAAAACATAAAGTGTCTAATTGCAGAACTATATATCTAAGCACATTTTTAACTTATAATGGGTTGGTGGGAGCGTCTGTTAAATTATCTCCATCTAGAAAATCTTCTCACTCCAAATCTTGTTTTGAAAACTTTTATTGCCCTAGGGCGGAAAAAGCCTTATAGATGGGCCTAAACGTGTTTTTTGTTTGTGGATATCATTGCTCCAATTTGGAATGCAATTGTCCTTAATGTAAGCTTCCGCTTTCCACAAATAATGGGGTGGTGCTCTTCATAGTGGCATCATATGGGCAAATTAGCCTTGAAGTCTCCTTCAAGGCATAACTGATTTACTTTTGTCTTGAGTGTTGGATTCATTTTTTTGCCCCCTTATGAAGTTGCATTAATAGATGTTATCCCATTTTCAACTCTTGTTCAGGAGGTTTCCAGTTTTGTGAAGAGGATGATGCTGATGTTGAGACCATTTTCCGAAGAGCATTTGGTGGGAACCAATTCTTCTATTGGTCCTTCATTAATGAAGAGGATCCTCAATGGAAGAGCTCATCAAACTACAATTACCGTGGGAAGTCCTGGAATTGGAGACATCGGAATGATGAAGAAACGTATGATTCTTCATCTGAGTCTGAGGGTTCAGAATCAGATATGGTTTCAGACAGGCTGGCCCTCGGATTGAATACTTCTGGTCCTCTAAAACTTGAAGATGTTAAACATGCGTAAGTTCTCACTTCACGAAACTTGTCTTCTTCTGTTTTTGGGTTGTCGGATTTCATCTGAATTTACAATTTCAGATATCGAGCGTGTGCACTAAAATGGCATCCGGATCGTCATCAGGGGTCTTCCAAGGTATTAACATGCTCCAACCTTTGATTAGTATTCTCCATATATTGATTCTTTCCTGTAGACTGTAGAGGGTTATGAAGAAGTCTCAAGTCTTTTGCCAGGCTCATGAATCTTTTCACGATGACATCAATGGTCATCATTGCTTGTGCTGATTCACAGCTAACTGGTGTTGACTGATTAATTTGTATTCTTGAACAGGCTGTTGCGGAGGAAAAGTTCAAGCTTTGCAGCGCAGCATATCAATCGATATGTGATAAGCTGGTCTTGAATTAAGGATGCTTCAAGGCCTGTGTTCTTGGTAAACAGTCAACCAAAGGATGCTAATCCAGACCCATCTATTCAACTCACTAATCTAGACCCATTTTTTTTTTAATCCAATTCTGTAGTCAGGATTATTATGATTATTATTTCAGTTCAAGAAGTTATTGTTGGAATAGCCACTATGGATTCTTCCCAGTGGCAGGTGATTCTGCGTTGCCAGATGTATTAATTCATCATGTTCTTATATCTTTACAAGGATGTAATCTATTCCCTTTTTGTGCTGTAACTTGTATATTTGCTTTAAGCTTGAAGTAATAGATCATTCAGGAGAATAAAATTGATAATTTACAGTTATATTCAGAGCACTACTATGCCTACTAATTTTGCAGCTGCTTTTTTTTTTTTTTTTTTTCAATTGATCATTTCGTATATTTTTCTCTCAATTTTGTAACATAAGTTATGACTCGTGAAAAATTAATTATAAGTTAAAAATATCAATAAATAAAGAATTTTTTATTTTATTTTTTATTCTTAAAAAGGTTTAAAACAGATAGGTAAGAGAGCTGAGGGGTGGTTGCCCAGACCACCCCCTCCCTCCTGATTATTTTTTAAACTTTTTTTTAATTAATTAATTAATATTTAATTTTTATTTATTTTTATTTTTATTTTTTTTATATTTGGTGATTTTGGGGGCATAATTAAAGTTTTATACGATTTTCCGTTAGAAGCAAGACTGAGATAAAAAAAAGAAAAAGGATGTAATTTGCCTATAAAACAATGGTATATAATAGGATCAAAACTTTCTTTAACCTTAAGCTAATGAGTTTATAATGATGGCCTTAAAATCTCATTTTTACAATCTACAATTAATAACTGACACAAACAAAAACATAAAAAATATATAAAAATAATTTGGACCAAAATACACAAGATTTTAAGGTGATAAAATTTATAAAGAGTTAACCTCTAGAAATTTTAGTTTTGAATAAATAAACAAGTTTTGAAGCATTCAAAATAGGTTTTGAGGTGGGTCATCGCCGGTGAGGTTTGAGGCGTTTACGATGTGGGTCTGGACGGTTACGGGTTTTTTGCTTCTTTTTTAATTTGGTGCACTTATTCTTATTTTTATTATTTTACATTTTTCTTAAATTAATGATTTCACATGGTGGTGATTGACATGAAAGGAGGGGCTCTCTATTCTAATATGTTGTCTTCACCAATATCTGACCGTCTTTAATAAACATAATCTAATATGTGGGTTCTAATTATGTGACGCCGAAGTGTTGAGATTTGATAGGTTATTAGGATTCCCTACAAAACTGATGACCAAACAAAAGGATTGACAAGTGGGCACCAACCCCAGGAATTAAGATCAGAAGCCACATTTTTCATCAAATTTCTTTAAAAGATCAAGCGGTTAAGCAGAAAATCCGTCTGTACAGAGTTGGAGGAGTTAACTTTGTGTAGTATAGGAATATCGTAATACTACAAATTACGATCCAAGCTCATCCTCTGTTGCAGTTTTGGCTGAACCTTTGGAACAAGAATTCTGGGGAGAGAGAATACTATGCTCAAAGCTATACAGATTCTGGGTTGTTGTTCATCTGGATTTGTCTGGAAACCCCGAAGCAGTGGTGGGCTTTCCTTCATTTCAGTCTCTGCTAAACCATTATCATATTCTTCATCTTCAGGAAAAGCAACGAGAATGGATTCTTCGTTCTTGCCCGAGTTTTCAGTGCGCAGGGCTCGTTCTCTAAGGGCATTTCGTGCGTCCTCAGCTCGCTCCGAGTCAAACCCAGATGGCCGTTCCGCTTCATCATCATCGGTTGCAGTTCAGTCTTCAGCAGTGAGTTTTTCTGGTAGCTCGTTTCTTTCTATTTGATGGGTTCCATTGGGATGTATTCGTTGATATAGTGGAATTTGAGTTATGTCGGTAATGCGGGGTTTGCATAATTAGTTTCTATATTGCATAATTTAGGAAACTTTGGTTGGAGAATGGAATGAGATAGAGATTCTTGATGATTCTTTACGTTGGGATTGTCTGAGTTTTCACGTCTGATGAAATTTTAATGAACAAGGATAAAATTGCAGTTGTAATTTGCAAGGTGTTTTTATTATTTGTCTACTTTTTAAATCCTCGATGATTGAATTTTGTTGAATCCTCACTAGGGACTTGAGTTCGTTGTTGTTTTTTTTCTTTTTACTTGAAAATAAAATAATAGATGTGTTGAATTATCTTTGACTCAAAAGGGGTTAAGAAAAAATGCCAACTTCAGTTAGGCACTCTTTAGAACTCTTTGTAAAGCCTCAATAGATAATATATGCTCTCAGCTTTCCAACTTTCTCTATATTCTAGAATGTTCTTTCTCATTATATTGATGTACGCGTTTAGTTTCTTTAGCTTTTCTGCCTTGAATTCTTCTCTGCCCACGATTTTTGATGCAGTCTTTGCTGGTTGTTTTAAGATAGAAAAATTGATGATCAAGTCGCATGTTCATGGTAAGTTACATGATTTTGCCTCAATTTGATATCATGAGTGGGAGTAAAAAAATCTCATACATGTAGAAAAAGGTGGTTTGTATCTTCTTGATCTCATCTTAACTTGATAGAGGAGAGAGAGGGGTTGGTTGGAGATAAGAATTATTGAATTTATTATTTTATCTGTTGGTAGAAATTTTCTGCTTAGTTTCTTAGTAACATGGTCTCCAGTGTCAGATGGTTGTGAGTGTGGTTCTAGGCGTGAGGTTTGCCTTACTTATCAAGGTTAGGACACAGGAGTGGCCAAATTATCAAAGTGGCCAATTTTTATTCTTTGCTACACATCATATACTGAAATATTTCAGCTATAATAATATGACAGGTGCAACATAAAAGTTCTCAAAATATAAACCAGAAATCCCGAATTGTTGATGCACTATATATCTATTTAATTTTCTTTTCAGTTAGTTATTCTCTACTATTCCTATATTTGTAGTTTCTATTATGCAGGGAAACGCCCGTAAGATCAATTTCTGTCAGTGGTGTGGTGGCCCAACAAAGCATGAGATACCTGATGGAGAGGAGAAGATGAGAGCTATTTGCACAGTTTGTGGGAAAATTGCCTATCAGAACCCAAAAATGGTAATACTATATAGGAACAGAACTTTCTTTTTTATTTCTGCAAGTGCCAATCCAGAAATAAAGGGGCTTTGTATTTGTTTTATAAGTTTTTTTCTTAGTTATGTGGGATTACTGAAATCAAATGGATTCATGTTGTTTTTATGTCGCATTCAAAGTAGTACATGGCTTTTTAATAGCATAATGACGAACCTGTTTTCTTGCTTTTGTAAAGGGCATATTTAAGGATATATGTGAAAATGTCATAAATGCATTAATTGTTGTTGTCTATATAAGACTACTAATGTTTTCATATGCAATGTAAAAGATTGTGGATTGGTTTTCTCTGTCTATTATGTTGTCTAGGTACCTAATGATTTTCCAGCAACTTTGATAACTTTGCCAAATCATATGGGTTTTTTTCCTTTCACTTTAAGCTTAAACCGTAATATCATTATTGCATGACTAGTTACATAAATTTGTGCCTATCAGAGAGCAATAAATATAATATCATGATTACTTTGCAAGATTTTAGAAGCATACTACTGTATGCTGTGTGCTAACACGGGGCAGTGGAAGAGAATATTGTCTTTCATTTCCAGCTTGTAGTCACTTATTCCACCATCTGGGAAACAACGGTTGGGTTTGTCGTTTTCAGGATTCAACCTAGAGAACAATAAATAAGTATCAATAGAATTGGATTAGGATGTTGAGGTTGCCTACTGTGTAAATTCGGTGCAACTCTCTCTCTCTCTCTCTCTCTCCCTTTAAAATTTAGTTTGTGATATGGATTGCTCTTTGTAAAGTTTGCATAACACACTCACTTATTCATATTCTATATCTATCCTTTGTAAAACAACTACCTTAGCTTTTAATAAAATGATTAACTGAAGAAAAAAAATGTAAATATATAATGCATGAAGTTTTTGCTTTTCAAAATTTTGCTGCTAATGCATTTGTCATCGATGTTTTGTCCTTATTCTTTTTGTGCCAATATGGCTTCATTTATATTAATAATTGTTCAATTGATGCTTATATAGGTTGTGGGTTGCCTCATTGAGCATGATAACAAGGTCCTACTTTGCAAGCGGAAGATTCAACCATCTTATGGTCTATGGTATGTATGTACATGTATGTAGTTTTAGTTGGAGAGGGACCTACTGTTTATTCATTTTGGTTCTTCTCCACAATCGTTTCTTAGATGAAAAAAAAAGGTAAAAAATTTCTTCCGAACTTGCTTGGGATTTTAATATGATTAGCAGATTATCTCCACCTTTAATTCATCTTCTAATGTCTAAAATTCTGTCACTAAAACTAACAGAGGAGTCCAAGAGTGAACTATCGGCGATGTCAGCCGTTCATCTCCCTTCCGTATCTAGACAGAGTCTGAAAATGCTGTTGGAGCTGGGTACATATTGGAGTGATGATACATATCTAGAATGTGGGTGATTCAAAAAGCCAGTTTTATGGGGATGGGTCTAGTTTTGGATTGAATCCAGGCTTTCAAGTTGCTCTGTGCTTTTGGGTAGGTGTAGATCTTGGACTGCTCCTTTGTAATTCAAACACTGGGGCCAGGTAGTCTTGGTCATATGCCAAGCTGAAACCACTTTCTAATCAATTATTTTAGGACATTTCTATTCTTTTGTTTCTGAGAGCTAGAATTTTTTTATTTTTATTTTTATTTTTATTTATTTTTAAATTTATTATTATTATTAATTTTAATTTATTATTATTATTTTATTCATTCAATTTTAGTTGTGGTTGGATTAAAAACATAAATACTCTTTGTTTTGAAACTTCCGCTTAAGATGCAATGGCGATGCACTAAAGGTGCTTAGCTGAGTCCATCCACACCATCAAATGGGGAAGATTGCTGCCTAATCTGCTTTAGTACATTAACAGTCCTATCATCAGCAAAGAGAGCTTGTGCACACATAACCAGTAGAGTTCTCAAATCCACAGCATCATTCTTATTGCTCTAGTTCCTGACACTAGTCTTTGCAACACTAGATATATTGGATTGTTCATTTTGCTGCGAGAAGTGACCCTAGATATATTGGATTGTCCAAACGGTTCTTCTTTTCTCCATTTTGCAAGCCTTCATTAATGGTGCACATAGAAGGCTCCTCTTTTTTCCCAGCACAGAGCAACGCCTTATTGAACATCTCTGATTGCTCACTCTTGGACTCCTCTGCAAATAGAAGGATTTTTAGCACATACATTTATATTTGATTCTATTGCCATGGCTCTGATATGTACCCAGCTCCAGTGGCACATTTCAGACCATATCTGAGAGGGAAGGCAGATGAATGGCTGAGGGAGAAATACTTTGGACTACTGTGTGTTTGAGAGAAGGGATTTTAGACGTGCTATGTGTTTGAGTGAGAAGGAACTTTAGAGGTTAGAACTTAGAAGAGATGGAGTTCATGTTATTAGAAGAGGAGTAAATAGTGGAGGTATTCTATTAATCCTATTAAAAAGTTGCGCCTTTCACATAATAGAAGGACACATGATAATTTGTTTGACTGGGTTGGAGGAAATTTTTATTCCAAAAAAAAAAAAAATTTGCTAAAACACAATCTAAGTAATGCAACATTTTTATTATGGTGAAGGTTGCTTCTATTGTTGTTGTTTGTTCACCATTAGATGTTTGGGTGTGATTGAGTAGGACTCTTCCTGCTGGTTACATGGAAATAGGGGAGTCTGCTGCAGAAGGGGCAATCAGGGAAACCTGGGAAGAAGCAAATGCAGAAGTGGAAGTGCTGTCTCCTTTTGCTCAATTGGATATCCCTCTTATTGGCCAAGTGAGGGAGAAGCAACTTTTGATTTAGCTCATATTGACTTTCTGTGTACTTGCTAAAGATGCTTATGTAATTCATTATGCCTTGTTTGGAGCAGACCTATGTAATCTTCTTGGCAAATCTCAAGAAGCCGCAGTTCTCACCAGGCCCAGAATCATCAGAATGCCAGCTTTTTTCCCTTGATGATATACCTTTTAATTCCCTGGCATTTTCATCGATGCTGGTTACCTTAAATTTGGTATGAAGCAGTTTTGAACTGTAAAACTGTATCATTACTAATTTACTATTAACTTCCCTGTCAGACATGAAATTTATGTCATGGTGTCACATCTCTTTTTGCTGCAGTATGTTGAAGATGTTAAGGCTGGAAAACCCAAGTTCCACTATGGTACAATCAATAAGAGGTAAATCCATTTTATATGTCGGAAATTTGATCGGGTTCTGGAAGATAATTAACAAGAATAAGAGTAATGTTACAATCTGTTGTATTTGGTAAGGGATAAGATATAAAATGCGACTTAATTATGTACTATTAGGTCTATGCTATAGTAGTGTAAATCCATTGCTTTGTGCCAAAATCAAGTTTAAGGATTTCCATGTCCATTTTTAGTTGCATTTGCTCGTTTGCCAATATTAGCGGGAAAGTTACATGGTTAAAAAGAGGCTTCTTGCTCCCAAATTCTATACCATGAACCCTTTCCCAAATTCTATACTATGTCTCTCTCCCTCTTAAGAAAAAAAAAATATCAGTTTAAGTAATGCAGAGTTGCAAATGTTCTGTGAAATATTGATGTATGAGGGAGTGTAAGAGATCATTTTGGAAATTTTATTGTGAAGTCCAATGTTCTAATGAGAGTGCCGACCTGTTTTTAAAACTTGTCACTGAAATCCTTTTGCCCTTTACAAATAGTTGGTATAAGGTTTTGTTGAGTTTGGGGATCCAGATTCTCTATAATTCCTAGAATACCCTAGGAATTCTAGGGAATCTTGATCCATTGGTTGGAGGTTAATCCTTTTCAAACATGGAATACCTTGTGTTTCTGAATGATGTTATTAATGTTCCTGGTACATGATTCTTTGCTGATGGTTATTGTCAGGCCTGGCACAAGTCCTTCTGATATTCACGCCTTTACTCTTGATTATCATCTTCAGTCTTGACAAGATGGTGAGTCCTATATGATGCCCTTTGAAGTGGAAAAAATAGAATAAACAGTGATATACTCAATACTCAGGTTTGAAATTCTTTTTGTTTTCTTGGCGTTGCTCTATGTGTCACATAATTGGTGTTTGAGGTCATCAACTAATGGGTCAATCATCAATGTGTTCTTTATAATGAAATTGCAGATGGGGCCTTAAGTTCGTATGTGTTGTCTTTCCATGTAATAAATTCATACAACTTGAGGCATATTCATTATTCACCTAAAATATAGGGTTTCCCCCCAATGTTTGCATACTTAATCCCTCAAAATATGATATTAGTTGCAACTGATCCAATAGTTTAAGAGGGTGATTCTTTAATATTAAAGTCTAGTGATGACATTGCAATTGACCTTACAAGTTTGTCTAGTTTTTCCTCAATATTAAAGCCTAGTAATGACCTTGCAATTAACCTTATAGGGTTTCCCCCCAATGTTTGCACGCTTAATCCCTCAAAATATGATATTAGTTGCAACTGATCCAATAGTTTAAGAGGGTGATTCTTTAATATTAAAGTCTAGTGATGACATTGCAATTGACCTTACAAGTTTGTCTAGTTTTTTCTCAATATTAAAGCCTAGTAATGACCTTGCAATTAACCTTATAGGGTTTCCCCCTAATGTTTGCATACTTAATCCCTCAAAATATGATATTAGTTGCAACTGATCCAATAGTTTAAGAGGGTGATTCTTAATATTAAAGTCTAGTGATGACATTGCAATTGACCTTACAGTTTGTCGTGTTTTCCCTCAATATTAAAGCCTAGTAATGACCTTGCAATTAACCTTATAGTTTGTGTATGCAATGACTTCTATGCAATGAATAATAAAACTTGAGATAAAATCAATCCTCAAATCTGTGTCTGGATTATATGATTTCATGTTTTGCTGGATGCAGGGCCTGGTTGTTATTTGAAAATGGGAACCAAGAGAAACTGAAAAGCACATTTGGTCAAGTTTGGAAAACGTTTGTGCGTAGAATCAAATAGTGCCACATTGTGTCTTCACTGACTTTGAAATCCATTCATCTCATCTGAATTTTCAATAGCAATCCGTGACATCTATTTGAGGAGGTGAAAATTCAGAGTATTCATGAAGAAGATGGAATTCAATGAGGTCAAACTGGTTGATTGCCTTGTTTTTCCAAGGAAGATTCAAACTATTATTGGAATTCCATCCGATGGAAATCTTGTAAACATTGAACAGAAATTCGAAAGGATATTTGGCATCTAATTGGTGTAAGGAATGGGGAATCTTTTACACCATCATCAAATTGATTTCCTTATGACCATGTTTTCCAAATTTTCCAACAAAAATTGAAGGTGTGTCATTATTATTATTATTAAAATTCAACCCATGAATGACATAATCTTGAATTGAAAATTGTCCAATCAACATAACTTGAAAACTCATACATAATATATAGTATCAAGTAACGTAGTAAAGTATCAATGACAATATTATTCACAACAAATAGCATTATTTGAACCAAGAGACAATTGAAACTTCTAAATAAAGGGAAAGATATATAGGAAAAGATCGGTTATTACTTATTTATCAAATTTAAAATTGGAGCTCAAGGAATGTGTGGGTGGTTCTTGACATAGGTTTCATAACAGATTTTGGTACAATTATAGGATCTTCATTTATCTAATTTCTCTTCTACTTTCTCACAATGTTCAAATTTTTTTGTAAGGTATTCCATGTTGGCTCTTGCTCCTCATGCTTTGGCTTCTCATGCACTAGCTTTGGCTTTGGCTCCTAATGGCCTGGCTTCTGATATTTGTCAAGTTGAGAGAAATTAGGAAGCATGATGGGAATTGAAGGAGCGGAAGATATTGGGGCAAGGTTATTAGCTTGTATTGTGACCATAATAAGGACTTGCAATACTATCGTAACCTCCATAAGTTTTCTAATACCTTTTCTAGTTATCTTTTTTCTCCAATATTTGATGGCAATGCTTAAAAGCCTTTAATCCTTTAGGGGAAAATACGTTTTAACCTGAACTATCAAAAGTTGTTAAATGGCCCCCCAAGTTATGTTTTAGCCCTCTCCGTTAGTTTTTGCCGTCAAAGTGGATAGAAAAGTCGAAACTACATCGTTTTGAGACTACAAGTTACCAAAATACCCTCAAGTGAATCTCTGTTCAATTTGTATTTTTATATTCACTTCTCACGATTCAGCAGAAGTCTCCAATTTCCGCAAACTACTACTCGCTGTAGCTTTCTTATTCGTATTTGTTTTAATTTGCTTACCCGAAAAAATCTAATCACGAGATTTCAATACTTTGGAAGTTACCAAAGTCTCGTGCTTTCCTTATCTTTTCTCATTTCTAGTCTGACTATTTAGAAGATAAAGGTCTGCAGGAAATCTGATAGATTTTCTCACATTTTATCCAGAGTTTCGAGGTTAATCTCGTGCTCGAGCTGCTTTTGGAATTATTTTACCGGTGATTTTTTTTTTAATTTTTTTTAGAATTGGGGTTGCTGTTGTTGAAGCAGAGCCCAAAGAGCAGAGAGACTAGTGACTCTGAAGCTCATGAATCTTCTGTCGATTCTGGCATCTGGGTCGGGCTCAATTCTTCATTCTTAGTAATGGGTTGCGTTTATTCGAGGGTTTGTATTGGCGACGTTACGACTCCGAGAATTAAAGGGGCACAAAATGCGAGCACGGACGAGATCGCCGTGTTCTCTCCGGCCTCTTCTGAGAGCCAAGAAGGCGAAATTAGAGACTAGTTCAACCAATCGGGCCTCACGAGGGACCCAGAGGTCGGCATCACTCGGCTCTCCAGGGTTTCGTCTCAGTTTCTACCTCCAAACGGGTCGAGAACCGTGAAGGTTCCCTCAGGAAACTATGAATTGCGGTATTCATTTCTGTCTCAAAGAGGGTATTATCCTAATGCTCTAGATAAGGCTAACCAGGACAGCTTTTGCATTCACACCCCATTTGGCACGAAGCCAAATGAGCATTTCTTCGGGGTCTTCGATGGTCATGGCGAATTCGGAGCTCAGTGTTCGCAGTTTGTAAAGCGAAAGTTGTGTGAAAACCTGCTTAGGCATAGTAAATCTCATGTTGATGCTGTTGAGGCATGCCACAGTGCATTTTTAACAACGAATTCGCAATTACACGCTGATAATTTGGATGATAGTATGAGTGGAACTACTGCAATCACTGTGTTGGTTCGCAGCAGGACTATATACGTAGCAAATTCCGGTGATTTCGAGGGCGGTTATAGCGGAGCGGAGAGGGAAGGACATTGTAGCAGTGGACCTTTCAATTGATCAGACGTCGTTTCGAGTGGATGAACTCGAAAGGTTAAGCTTTGTGGCGCTAGGGTACTTACGTTGGATCAGATTGAGGGGTTGAAGAAACCCTCAAGGGTATTTTGGTAACTTGTAATCTCAAAACGACGTAGTTTCGACTTTTCCATCAACTTTGTTAAAACGTATTGTTGGTAGTTGAGGCCATTACTTTTGATAGTTTAGGGAATAAAGCGTGGCTAGGTTGGTAGTTGAGAATTAAAACGTATTTTCCCTTATTTATAAAGTACATGCAACATTATAAAATGACAGTTTATCATGGATGTGATATATATAATGGCTGGGATACTAGTATTATATTACAGGTACTCATGATTATATGAGCTGGAAGCTTGTCGATCTTATAGAGTCAAGGTCTTGCATCGATTTGTAAGTGTTCCTAGTGTCCGTAATCTCTTAATAATCTTTTGATAGTGATTTTCTGGGTTTGGTTGCTTCGGAGAGGTTTTACTTTCAGAACGGTTTGTAAAAGGTTTCCTCTTCATCACCAAAATCTATGTGTTTGATTTTTATATTTTGGTGATTGTTTGCTTAGATTTAAATATCTGTTAATTTTGCATTAGTTGTGATATTTATTTTTTTAGAGTTTTTCAAATGTAAATATTAAGATCAATTCTCACAATTATACAACCATTATACATATAGAAAACCCCAAATTAAAATACAATTAAACCATTGTTACTTGGAAAGGGTTACATCAACATCCTATTACAAATTTAGTTGCTCATGCTGGTGCTGGGATGGCCTCCTGCCATATTCATCTTTTCTTCAACTCTTCAAGCCTTTAAGAAGATATTTTATGTCTATTATTTCTCTCAAATCAAGCACCAATATCTTTGAAGTTTAGATGCCTATTTGGAGGGTGTAAAACAAACCCTAGAAGCTTTGAAAATCCCAAAAAATTGTAAGTTAGTCTCCCAATCGGATTAGGAGACCTAAAAAGGCTTTCCATCGTAGCTTTGGACTCCAAGGTGTCTCAGCCGCCCATATGCACTTGAGCGCATTGTAGCTGGGCTTATGCGCAACTATAGTAACTTGCTATAATAACCTGCTACAGTAACCTGAAACGCATTTTAAGCCCAAATTCAATTAATGAAATTAATTGCATTTTTTCTTAGCAACTTGAAAACACAAAATTAAACAGATAATAGTGCTAATGAATTAATATATGCGAGTTAAAGGAGCTTGAATATGCAACATTCGACACTTATAAGTAGTCTTCTCAATAGAATATCCTAAGAGTTCTAAGGAATCTTGATTCGTTGGTTGGAGATTAATTCTTACGAATTTTTCAAACACGGAATAACTTGTGTTTATGAATGATGTTATTAATGTTCCGGGTATATGATTCTTTACTGATGGTTGTTGTTAGGCCTGACACAAGTTCTTATGATATTCATGCCTTTACTCTTGATTATCATCTTCACTTGTCCTTTATGATGCCTTTTGAAGAGGAAAATAGAATAAACAGTGATATACTCAATACTCAGGTTTGAAATTCTTTCTACTTTCTAGGAGTTGCTCCATGTGTCACATAATTGGCGTATGAGATTTCCCTTCGCCTTTTCCATGTTTTTGAATAGAAAAAAAAAAAAGAAAAAAGAAGAAGAAAATTGGTGTATGAGGTCATCAACTGATGGGTCAATCATCGATGTGTTCTTTATAATGAAATTGCAGATGGGGCCTTAAGTTTGTATGTGCTATGTTTTCCATGTAATAAATTTATACAACTTGAGGTATATTCACTTAATCTATAGGGTTCCTCCCAATCTTTACCTAAATTTTAAATTTGCATATTTAATCCCCTAAAATATGATATTAGATGCATTTGATCCAATAGTTTAGGCTGGTGATTCTTCAATATTAAAGTCTAGTGATGACTGATGAGTGATGACATTTATAGTTTGTGCATGTCATGACTTGAGACTTCTGTGCAATGAATAGTAAAACTTGAGATATATATTCACCTAAACTATAGGGTTTTCCCCCTAAACTTTTTTATTTTTTTAAACCATTCAATCATTTCATTTCATATATCATTGATGAATACTTTGAACAATATGTTCGGCTATTACAATATCAAAAGCATATTGAGGAGCATTTCTTCCAAAATTGTGAGTGCACACTTTGCAAGTCTATGAGCTGTTTCGCTTCTTGTCTAGATATTTAATCTTCCCATAAGTTTAAATTTTGAATATTTAATCCTATAGACATGATATTAGTTGTAACTGATGCTATAGTTTTAGAGGATGCTTCCTCAACATTGCAATTTACCTTATGGTTTAAAGTGGAAAAATATAATTTAATTACCCATATTAAAAATTTCTTTTTCTCCTATTCATTTGTTCTGTAATCCACGTATAATCAATCCTTAAATCTCCGTCTGGTTTCATGTTTTACTGTTTGCAGGGCCTGGTTGTTATTTGAAAATGGGAACCAAGACAAACCGAAAAGCACATTTGGTCAAGTTTGGAAAAAATTTCTGCGCAGAATCAAAACGTTCCACAATGTATCGTCATTGACTTTGAAATCCATTGATCAATCCGTGACATCTATTCGTGAAGAAAATGCAATTTCTATGAAGTTGATTGCCTTGCTTTTCAAAGGAAGATTCAAAGTATAAATCGATCAATCAAATCCTACTTGGAATTCATTAGAACATTCATTTGGATAGTTCATCAATCATGCGTGGAGGACCCGTATATCTTGCCACTAGAAAATTCATGGAAGGTCCAATTATGGGCCAAAGACACATTTCAAAATTCTAATGAATGGATTTATTAATCATTCAAGTGAATTGGGTGACTCTTGAAGGCACCAGTAAATACCCATCTAAGAAAATGCCCATAGCCAGAGCCAGATCAAGGCCAAACAATTTGTGACCCGATGTCTAGACTAGATCTGAGACACCACGACTCCTCTAGCAGACTCTAGAGGACTCTAAAAGGCCCTATATGCTAGTATATAAGGCATAGAGTATACAAATCTCTGACCTATCTTACAAACTATCAATAATACTCTCACCTCACCATAGAGCTCTCCATCATTAACTTGGGCTTTGGAGGTCTTCCAGGCTTCTAGAGTCGGCAAACTTCTAACATATTTTACCTCCTTTGTAGACGGATCTTCTCCTTAGAAGGCTGCTGGAGGCCATTGCTGGTATCGTACACCAACTATAATGTTGATTGAAATATTGAAGACATAGAATGAGGAATCATCATAAGGGATGGAAGAAGATTTGTTTGTTATTAAAATATAAATTAATTATAAATAATGTAAATTTAGATGCCACGCGTATGGCTGAGAATCAATCAATCAATGATATATATCAATTACTTTAAGTAAAAATTGGAGGTTAATCCCTTCAAAGTAATCAATTGGAGGTTGGATACCTTCAGAATAATCGTTCTTCCTTTTATTTTGAAAATTTTTAGTCATAGAAATCATTGGATTCCTATTGATGGAGAAATAATTTCGCCGTACAATACGGGATGGCCGTACAAGTTCTTATTTTCTATCTCTCGCTTTCTGAGAAAGAACTAGCTATCTCATTTCCTTACTCCAAGCTTGCTAGGATTTGTGCTCAAGACAGTGATGTTTTGGAAGAATATTTTTGCCTTTAAACGTTGACAAGAAAGTCAATTCGGTGGCTTTTTGGAAATTGGAATATGGATCTAATTATTAAGGGTCCGACTAAAAGTCACTCTCAATTGCCAACTCAGCTGCCTAATTGCGGAAATCTCTGGGTTGTTTGCTGATGGACCAGATTAAAAAAAAAGGAAAAAGTCTTATTCCTAAAAAAAAAAAAAAAAAAAAGAGTCTTATAGTGTTTATCTGATTATCTCAAATTCAACTCCAATAATTTTACTCTTACATCACAATTCATGTCAATTACATTTTACTACTATTCAAATAAAAAATTACTACAAAACAAAAAATTTCACTTTTTTATATCAAATATTTTTACTTTTTTCACACATCCATCAAATCTTTCAACTTCTTAATTTTTTCAAGCCAATGTGAAATAGCCCCTCTTATCTATTTTCACTGATCAAACCTTGAAAAGTACAATCCCTGTAACTAGGAACATTCCAATAAAGTGTCTAATAAGACAACTGTGGTGATGAAACTCCCTACTTTAGGTTGTGTTTGTTAAAAAAAAATTAATGATAATTTTTTTTCCAAAAAAAAAAATGTTATTATATAGAATAATGTTATATACTATACTTTTTTTTTTTTGACATATCTACACAAAAGAAGGGAAAGAAAAAATTCAAATTAATAACCTTCGTTTTATAAAACATGGTTTATAATCGATTAAGTTATCTCTTGTGGACGTTATATATTACACTTTAACTCATACTCAAGGACAGAAGTGCCCTACGTGGCTTATTGGCTCCTGTGAAAAGTGTCCTAAATGTAGCAATTTTTTTTTTTTTTTCTAATCCAATGTGAGAGTTTTTACAAATCTGATTAGCCATTTTAGATAAAAAATACTTTTGCTCCTTCATTGGGAGTGCTCCTAATTAATTTGGCAGGGATCAAAAAATTTTGTTGGTAGGGGACACAAGGCAATATTTTTTTTGTTATTATTATTATTATTATTATTATTTACCTTATAATATTTTTTAGCTTGATTTTTTTTTTCTTTATGAGTTTTTTTGGGGTGGAGCATGGCCTATACCAGCCCCATTCCTCCGTTCCTACCCATACCGCCGATGGTAACCCTTATTTATTTATTTATTTTGGAACAGTAAAAAATCGAAAGAAAATGTAATGTATTATCATATTCATATGGTAATCAGATTGTACTTGTAATTTATCTTATTCTTACCCCAAAAAAAAAAAATTATATTTGTGAAGCAGCTTCTATTTTTAGGAGGTTTTTAAAAAGAAACCTCCTTAAAACCTTCTACGTTTATTATTATTTTTTTCTTCTCCTTTGAAGAGACATGATCCTGCAAATTGACCATTTGTACAAAACATTTGGTAGAAATTAAAGCCATAAAAAAACGAACTGCTGACGGCGTCTACTGTCAAATGTCAGCAAACAAAACATGTTTTTTGAAAAAGTTTGCCTCTGCACGCAATTCCTTTTCTGGTTGTGTTTCCTTTTTGCACGTAACCGTTCCTGTATCAATTTTCTTTTCGATCTATACAATATTTTATACACGATTTGCAGGATCATTGCCTTAATAAAGCAGAGGATATGGTGGCTGGCGATTATCCCACGTATAATAAAGCAGTTGAAAGTTTTTTGTTACACATCAGAAATAACCAAGATGAAGTCAAACATGTGTACAAGGCCTAATTAAACAGCTTGATTACTATAATTTACGTATTTGATACAACAAATAAAAAAAAAAAAAAAAAATGAAAAAACTCAGGAACTTGTGCTGTGTACTATATTTACTGCACCTACAGTTCGTTGTACTATTTGGTGCGAGCACGTTGATCTTCAACCTAGCTACTGAAACTTACGCTGTATAATAAAAACGGGATTAATACACTGAGATTCGGCATGACTCATCTCCCGCCGAGTTCTGTGAACGGAGTCAGGAGTTGGCTTTTAATAAAAGCGTTGTCCGTGTCTTCCTTGAATGATGGAGGCATGGCCGGCCACACAAAAGCAGGTCTCTCTGCGGGCAATAGCGGCGGAGGCGCCTCCCCTTTAAGCACTTGCAAGACTGTTTTCATGGAGGGCCTTTCGTGTGGATTTGGGTGGCAGCAGGCCAATCCCAAAACAAGCATGCCCACCATTTCGTCCTCATGGAATTGCCCTGCCAATTTAGAGTCAACTGCATCAAGGATCCTGTCCTTCCTACGAAGCTCCCACAGCCAATACACAATCCCGTTGTTGTAGCTGTTATGCTGATCACCCAGGTTTCCGGGCTTCCTTCCGCAGATAACTTCCAACACAAGAACACCAAATGCATAAACATCTGTTTCAACAGTTGCCCTGCCAACAAGAAAAGTCTCTGGCGCCATATAACCGGGTGTTCCTGCAACCTCTTTTGTCGAATGGTGGGTTACGTCCTTTTGTTGAATGGTACGAGCCAATCCGAAATCTCCCAGCTTTCCGCTGAAGTCTGAGTCCAACATGATGTTGCTGGCTTTTATGTCGCGATGAAGCACCCTCTTTTCACACCCATTATGGAGATAATCCAGCGCCTGAGCCACCCCATGAATTATAGTGTGCCTTCTTTCCCAGCTGAGCGGTGGTTGCTGCAAGCCTAGTTTTTCATCGCCAAATATGAACTTATCAAGGCTGCTATTCGGCATGTACTCGTACACAATAAGGAGCTCGCACCTTTCATAGCACCATCCAATCAATTTGACAAGATTTTTGTGACGGAGGCTGCCGATCGTTGTGACTTCTGCTATAAATTCTTGTTTCCCTTGATGCGAATCCTTTGAGACTTTCTTGACAGCTACCTCCTTATTTGCCAACAATCCCTTGTAGACCGTTCCGAAGCCGCCTTTTCCGAGCTCGTTTTTGGGGTTGAAGTTGCCTGTTGCTCTTCTCAGCTCTCTCAATTTGAACTTCCGTGGAGCCATAGAAGACCCTCGAATCTGGTCTTCTATCCTTGGATATGCATCTTCCGGCTGCTCCCTGTGTTTTCTTTTCCAAAACAAGTAAAAAACAATCCCGCTAATTATCACAATCAGCACCGCTGGAATTGTGATCCATACCCACAACAGCTCTAGACCTTCATCAATATCGTCACCATCGAATTCCCACGATCTTACGCAGTTTAGTTCGGTGTAATTACTTGTTGAAGCAGAGAACCCCACGTAAACCATCTCTGGAAGATGGTCAGAGAGATTAAGACGCCGAGAAATCACTGGCGTGTACTCCCCCGTTCCATTAACAGAGACCGTAATATTTTTGCCATCATACTCGACCCTCGCCCATGTATCATTGCCTGAAGTGATATTAGCAAAAGTGATCCCATTGCCGCGTAAAGATACCTGTTCGATGGAGTAAATGCTATTTACATCCAAACCAACATGGAAATCTTCGAGATCTTCTGGATAGCTCTGCCTCGTGTCAAATTCTACGGCCACCACTTGAGAGAATCCATTTGTAGACGCGTTTACAATCCCAAGCCATTGCCCGTCGCTGCCCTCTGGAAGAGTGGGATCTGCAGCTAATATGAAGGCCAAGCCTTCGCCGCCTGGATTTGTCATGTTTTTGATATTAAGTTGAAAGGTGGTATTGAAAGATGCTGTGACGCCTTTGCTCTTGCTCCACAACCTGAATGGCTTCTCGTAGAAGGCGCGTCCGGATTTATTTACTAGATTATCGAGGTTCTTATCACGATTATCGGGGGTAACTTGGATAGCACCCAAGAAAATAGATGAATTTAATTTTTGCGTAATCATGTCAGCTGGATTTGGATCAGGGAACTCTGGAAAATGAAACTTCAAGCACCCAACTTGAGTAAGAATTCCACCACCCAAGAGGAGTAGTGCTAGAAACAGGGACTCAAATGCCCGAGAAAAGCTCATTCCGCCTTTGGAAAATTGCAGGATTGCTGTATCTGGGAAAGGTAAGGAGAAGGAAAGCCAAGTTTCAGATTTTTATGGAGAGGCATATATTCCCATGGGAAGTACCGAAATTAAATAAAGTTTTAGGCTTGTATCAGGGAAATTTCCCTGTGCTTTCTGGTATACATATATATTATTTTAATTTTGGTCAAGGGTTGAATATCATGTACGAATGCCAGTGATTCTCTAGAATGTATTTTTTTAAAGTTTTCTTCTTTTGTGGGGATGGAGAATGGGTATAGAGATTGGTTTTGACTTATTTGCCGTTAAAATAAAAACTACAATCATATATCATATAATATATATGTTTTGTTTAGTCCTCTGCTTTTTTTGCTTAATTATCTGGTCTTAGACCATAATTTGAATAGAATATAGTTCCAGAAAGAATGAGTTTGGTTCTTTGTTTTCAACATATGCGAAAATTCTCATTCAACTATCAATAAATCGGTGTAAATAATTACAAAGACCAGAAATTAATAAACTATTTTGGTTTGGTGATAATTCTCTTAAGGAAGCTACCTGGAAAAGCACATTGATAGCAAATGGTCATCAAATTGTAAAATAATAAGAGTGGTGTGCCAGGAAAGAAGAGTTCAATTCCTACATGTGATGGAAAACAAAATTACGCATATTACGCATGCCTCAAGGTCAATGCATGCCAATTGTTATCTGTCTCATTAAGCAGTCAGATGATCCAACGTACGGTACGTAATTGGACTTTTTACCACTATCAGTCTTATCACCATTACTTTCTAGGAAGCGACTATCGTTGATTTGGATGCTTCTTCATGAATAGCATTCTTCTATCTCCATCTTAACCACCCCGAATTGATTGAGTTGATTGAATTTCTTTCTAACCAATGATAACAAGAAAGAATGAAATAAAGAAAATCATTGTCGACTTTTCTCTATGAGAAATTGTCCGGAGGGATCATAAATTAGTTTTAGAGGGCGTTTTATATGAAATTGACTATACTTATTTCATCCATAACTGGATAGTTTCTATTACAATAATACTACCTTTTTACACGTATTTGTTATACTTATTTTATACTAATTGATTTGACGTGTTTTAAGTGACTGACATAAAAATCATTTAAAACACGTCACATCAGAATAAATGTGATAAATGAGTATGAATGGTGGCATTAATCTTTCTATTATTTGCATGTACCTGGAATTACATAATGAATTGTGTATTATTATTGATTCAAATTTATGTAGATACTGTAAAACCTAAAGTGCACCGATTGTACTAGGTTTTACAATAACCTAGGCGGCTAATACTAATAAATCATATGAGGATATTCTCCTTTGTGGAGATTCAAACTCATACCCTAATACATACTCTGATCAATTGGAAACTTCAATTCCTTGGGCCATTGGACCACCATGCAACCCTAATGAGAAATTTTTCTTCTTTTATGGGGATGGAGAACGGGTGAAAGTGATTGGTTTTGACTTTGCTTCCTGGAAATGCAAGTGACATCATATATGAACATCAAATTGTAAAGGAATATGACATATTATCTATCTTCAAGAAGTTCTTAATTTTGTCTCAGTGTTGACAATTTGCACATTTGAGGGGGAAGCAGAAGTTATGCCAAGAAAGGAAACAAATTCCAAGAAATTGCGCATGGCAGAGGGTCAATGCTTGCCAAGTTAATTATTATCTGCAACTTAAAGCAATATAACAATATCGGCCGGCCGTGGTGGTTTTGTGGTGGGATCCATTGATCATAATTGGACTTTTTAGCTCTTTCAGTGATGAGGTTTGCAGCAGGTTTCTTTGGACCAACAAAAATATTAAAACTACTGTTGGTTTGAACTTTGAATGATTCAGAATAACATTTTTTCTATTACCATCTTGAAAAAAGATTAGAACAATTCCAAGAACATAATTTTATTCTATACGATCGAACTCTAAAACAGTTGACCATTTGAACATGACAATTGACATGACCCCATTTTTTTATTGATTGAATTCCATTATAACCAAAGAACAAAATGAAAAGATTGTCCCACGTACTCATACGGGATACTCGCCTCTAACAATTATATATAAAGAACACGCATGTTCTCAAATATATATATAAAGAACATAAATTAATAATCTAATTTTATTTAGTCATACTTCTCTTATGTAATCTACTTAATTGGAAAAGCACATTGATAGCTGATGATTCCCAACGCCCTAGGCTAATGGCCGGCCGTTGAGAATGTTGTCTATTTTTCTTTTCTTTTTCTTTTCTTTTTTTTTCTTTTATGTGGGATTACCTCTAGCTTTGAATTAAAAAAAAAAACACAATTGAATTTAAAACACTAATCTTTAATTTTTTGTTTTATTTTTTAAATAACAAGTAAGAGAAAAGTTTGATCTTTATTAAATTTATGTGTGATTTTAACATTTTTCTTTTGAAAAAGGATTGAGATTCTCACTTAACCCAAGAGTTGGGCTAAGCTCGTGGGTCAGACCATGTCTTTCATTGGCGAGCCTCAAGTTGGACTGAGACTCAAACTAGGTGCGTGGGTTACGCCCGGCTTTCAATGACTAGCCTTTCAAAGGCTATCCTTGGGTTGAGATGAGGCTAGGTTTGCTGGTTACGTTGTGGCTTCCAACAGCTAGCCTCAGGTTCAGCTGAGGCTAGGGTCACGAGTTAGGTCGCACCTTCCAAAGGCTAGCTTTGGCTTGGGCCGAGGCTAGAGGCGTAGGTTAGACCATGCCTTTCAAAAGCTAACCTCAAGCTGGGTAAAGGCTAGGTGCACGGTTATGCCACGTCTTTCAAGGGCTAGCCTCGAGTTAGGTCGAGGCTAGGTGCCTGTTATGCCTGGGCACCATGCGATCCGAGAGTCGAGGCGATGCTTAGCCAAAGAAATAAGTGAGCTCTGTATGAGTTTGAGCGAAGCTTTTGAATGATTCAGAATAGCTCGACTAATTTGCAAACCTAATTTTTCCTATAATTTAAATAAATTTATATTAACTATAAACTTAAAAGATAATTTATACACTTGTTAATTTTATAATTTATATAGTATAATTATTATATTCATATAATTTATCTTATATAATATAACATTTAAGTTTGTATTATTGAATATAATGTCAATTGTCATTTGTCACATCCTAAAGAGTAACGTACATTGATTAAGTGCACATTGTTGACTAACTTTCTAATTGTCACCTATGTTTTTAATTGCTTAGATTCTTAGAGCATAGTTACTAAATTTGAGATTATTTTAATATTCATATCAAGTAATGATATAATTTATTTCTATATTTTACTTGATACTTGTTACTTGTTAGTTGTTATTTGTTAAAGTTAAGTTAGTATATGATGTATATCATATATTGTAGATAATAAACATATCATATATAAATATATATTATAATTTATTAATTTATAAGTATAAAACTAAGTTAAACTAATTTAATTTTATACAATTAATTAATATAACATTTAAGTTTGTATTATTGTATATAATGTCAATTGTTATTTGTCACACCCTAAAGAGATACATTAAGGTCATTTAAGTTTGTATACATTAATGTGATTATAATTTATAAATGGTAAGAAATACATTAGTTACTTAATTAATAATCATTTAATCTACTCATTTATGAATGAAATCGAGCTCACGAGTCGAGCTCACGAGCCCTTGTCGAGTTTAATCGGGCGACGAGGCTCGCTCATTTGCTAATCGGAGCGAGCTTATGCGAAGCCGAAATGAGCGATGTCGAGCTCGATTTCGATTTGAGCTTAATCGAGCCGAGCTCGAGCGAGCCTGTCGAGTGTGTCGGCTCATTTACAGGCCTAGTTATGCCGCATCTTTCAAGGGCTAGCTAGCCTCAAGTCAAGTTGAGGCTAGGTGCACAAGTTACGATGCGCCTTAATTGTTAGGTTTTTTTTTTGTGATAAAAGAGATACTTTCTCATTGATTCAAAATCATAGCATTGGAAGTAACATACTCCCTCTGCACAATTCCAGCAATACAATCAGGTGGGCTATGAAGCCACACATTATTCATAAAACATCTAGAGGCTAAATTAGCCAAAGTATGTGCCGCTTGGTTACCCTCTCGATGAACAAAAGACAGCTGCCATTGTTGTAAAGATTGTAACTCATGCTTTATATCCTCAACTAAGACTCCCATACTACTCCAATCTGAATGCTCGAATTAATTGTTAGGTTTTGCATTGGCTCATTTGATGCCTAAAACTTGTGTCTTGTTTTATTGGGACATGGGTAGTTGTGTACTTAGGTTTAAAAAAATTATTGATTATTTATTATGTGCATATAAATAGTCCATGAATTATATTGAATATGATTTATGGTGTGAGTAATGAGATTATCACTTAAAATATCTTAAATCATAAACCTTGAAAATTCATAATCTTATGTTTAGAGTTAGTAATGGAATTGGGCATTCCATTTGTGATAATATCGTTGACTTTGTTATACTACGGAAATATTTTATGGAAGAATCAAAAGTTAATATTAAGAATTGTCTAAAGGATAATTGTATAAATAAAAAATAGAAACTAGAGTGCAATTACAATTGTTTAATGGAATCAATTGTAATTACATATATAGTAACTTATGACAATTATGAGATGACAAGGTCACACGCCTATTTGAAGTTAATTTTTTTTTCTTTCTTCCTTTCTTTAGGTCCCTCTTTGAGTTGATGTAAATTAACCATGTTAGGCTTTTATTTATGGGGTTTGCTAGGGTTCTTTCCCTAATGTTCTCCTAGCATTCTCCCAGTCTTACGTAGAACATGATTTAAGAAAAAAATAAAATTATAGAACTGTTTTTTTGCCAACAGATTAATTTTTATGAGTTAATATTTAGGTTCTAATATTTTAAAACTTATTTTTGGATTCAAAACTAAAACCTAAAGGTGGATGGTTAATCCTTTAGGGATGGTATCACCAAAAAAGGATTTGATCATCTTAAATTTGGTGCTAATGCCTTAAATTTGGCGTCAATGCTTAAAAAAGGGGGTGGTGGAGGCCACTACAATTTTATTTTTTCTTAAATTATGTTCTACGTAAGACTGAGAGAACGCTAGGAGAACACTAAAGGGAGAACCCCTAACATTTTCCTTTATTTATTGGGTTAATTGCTTGTTTTAAGTTGTTAAAACATAAGCTAAAGAGACAATGCATAATGATGCATGAATATAAAACTGGCTTGGGATTAAACCCAAGCCCAACGCCACATCATAGGCGCTAGGGTTGGGGATTAATTCCCTAGGCTTTGTCATGTCAATAGTGTGGTGTGGAAGCTAGGGTTTTTACAACCCTAGCCGTCCACTATGTAGTCTCCTAGTGGAGATGAAGTCCTACATTGCTTATTTATCCCACCTCTCTTAGTTTGCTAAGCTTATAAATAGAAGTGCATATAGCTTTCACTAGCTAGATACACCGAAAACAATAGAAACATAACTCTATTGTTATTGTTTTTGAGCACTCTCAAGAATAGATATTGTGAGAACAAGTTGAGAGCCCATTCTCTTGGTTATATTTGGTCATCGGTGAGGAGATTTGAAGATTTCATAATCCCTAATGTTAGTTGTGATTCTCCATTGGAGAAGAAAGAAGAAATTACATTAAGGATTTATAGAATACATAGAAGTGTTTAGATGGTCTTTAATGTTATAATTCTTTATTCTTGTTTCTATGTACTTATTGGGTTGAAACTATTTTGGTGAAGCCATGTTTAATTGGTTATGAACAAAATTTTAACTTTCTAAGTGTTATGAGAAGTGAAGTAATTTGGCAGTTTTTTCTTATTTAAATGCTTCTTTGTTGATTAATGTTCATAGTATGGGTATGTCTACATAATTCATGCATTACATGGGTTGTTTTTCTTTTCTATTCATATAAGGAAAAAACTTGTTACAAGGGAGGGATCGAACAATCACAAAGGAGTGGCACCCCTACAACAAAGCTTAAACGAAAAATGCAGTATAGAAAGAATAACAAAGAATAGGCAATAATTTTTTTCATGATCTCATAGGAGAAAGCAAAGCTTGAGTTCTATATGAGCTATCGTTGCCTAAAATTTTGTTCTTCATGAATCTCATCCTTGCATATCTTCTTCTTTTTTTATTTTATTTTATTTATTTTTTTTTATGACCTTTGTTTCCTCTCCAATAGAAGTTGAGGCTAAGTCAATTTTACCATAAGTTTTTTTTCTTCTTTTATATATATATATATGTCAGCACAAGGAGAGAAAAATGGAAAGGGATTAAATGGCGATTGATTTATGGCGTGGTTCGATTCTCAATGATTAATTCTTTCATGGTTGAGGACTAATCAAAATATTATTAATGTCTTTTTGTTGTTATTAATGAACTATATATAATGCCTTTTTTTATGCTATTTTTGATGATGTAAGGACGAATTTTGAAGCATCCATTGTTTATAGCGTAATTAAATTAACATATTGTGTGCTATTCTATTAGTTAATGTATTGACAGGTTATAAAAAATTTGGTTATACTTCCAAAAATTTTATACAGCTATACAAAATTTCAATTGCTATAATATACTTTTTTATTATATATAAAAATAAAAACATTGGGAACTTGTGGACAAGGTGCACCTAGAGAGTTGTACTATTTGGTGCGATATCACAATCTTCAACCTAACGCTAGCTGTCTTAATCAATTTCATCATACGTACTGAGATTTCATCCTTCCACCGGCGTGACTCATCTCCCGGCGAGTTCTGTGAACGGAGTGAGCTGACTTTTAATTAAAGCGTTGTCCGTGTCTTCTTTGAATGACGGAGGCATGGCCGGCCACACAAAAGCAGGTCTCTCTGCGGGCAACAGCGGCGGAGGCGCCTCCCCTGTAAGCACTTGCAAAACTGTTCTCATGGAGGGTCTTTGGTGTGGATTTGGGTGGCAGCAGGCCAATCCCAAAACAAGCATGCCCGCCATTTCTTCCTCATCGAATTGCCCGCTCAATTTGGAGTCAACTGCATCAAGGATCCTGTCCTCCTTACGAAGCGCCCACAACCAATACACGATCCCGTTGTTGTAGTCGTTATGCTCACTCTGATTTCCAGGCTTCCTTCCGCATAAAACTTCCAGCACAAGAACACCAAATGCATAAACATCTGTTTCAACGGTTGCCCTGCCAACAAGAAAAGTCTCTGGCGCCATATAACCGGGTGTTCCTGCAATCTCTTTTGTTGAGTGGTGGGTTACGTCTTTTTGTTGAATGGTACGAGCCAATCCGAAATCTCCCAGCTTTGCGCTGAAGTCTGAGTCCAACATGATGTTGCTGGCTTTTATGTCTCGATGAAGCACCCTCTTTTCACACCCATTATGGAGATAATCCAGCGCCAGAGCCACCCCATGAATTATGGTGTGCCTTTTTTCCCAGCTGAGCGGCGGTTGCTGCAAGCCTAGTTTTTCATCGCTAAATATGAACTTATCAAGGCTGCTATTCGGCATGTACTCGTACACAATAAGGAGCTCGCCCCTTTCATAGCACCATCCAATCAATTTCACAAGATTTTTGTGGCGGAGGCTGCCGATTGTTGTGACTTCTGCTACAAATTCTTGCTTGCCTTGACGGGAATCCTTACAGACTCTCTTGACAGCTACCTCCTTATTTGCCAACAATCCCTTGTAGACCGTTCCAAAGCCGCCTTTTCCGAGCTTGTTTCTGGGGTTGAAGTTGCCTGTTGCTTTTCTCAGCTCTCTCAGTTTGAAGTTCAGTGGAGCCATAGAAGACCCTCGAATCTGGTCTTCTATCATTGGATATGCATCTTCTGGCCGCTCTCTGTGTTTTCTTTCCCAATACATGTAAAAAATAACCCCGCTTATTAACACAATTACCACCACTGGAACTGTGATCCACACCCATAACAGCTCTGCATCTTCACCAATATCATCACCCTCGAATGCCCATGAGTTTATGCTGTTTTGTTGGGTGTAATTACTTGTTGAAGCAGAGAACCCCACGAAAACCTTCTCTGGAAGATGGTCAGGGAGATTAAGAGGCAGAGACATCACTGGCATGTATTCCCCCGTTCCATTAGTCTTCATGAGAACAGAGACAGTGTTATTTTTGCCATCATACACAACTCTTACAGATGTAGGATTCCCTGCAGAAATATTGACCCCATAGCCACCTAAAGACACCTGTTTGATTGAATCGATGCTATTTACATCCAAGCCAACATGGTCACCATCGAGATCTTCTGGATAGCTCTTTCTCGTGTCAAACTCTACGGCCACCACATTAGCTTGAGAGGATCCATTTGTAGTCGCGTTTACAATCCCAAGCCATTGCCCATCGCTGCTCTGTGGAAGAGTGTCATCTGCAGCTAATATGAACGCCAGCCCTTCGCCGCCCCGATTTGTATGGGGAGTGATAGTAAATGCAAAGGTGGTATTAAAAGACGCTGCGACATCTTTGCTCTTGCTCCACAATCTGAATCTCGTCTTGTAAAAGGCGCGTCCGGATTGATTTATGTTAAAGCTTTCGGTATTGACATTGGGTGTAACTTGGATAGCTGCCCCATCAATGCGTGAAATTGCACTTGGCATAAGGAGATCAACTGAACTTGGATCAGGGAACTCTGGAAAATCAAACTTCAAGCACCCAACTTGAGTAAGAATTCCACCACCCAAGAGGAGTAGTGCTAGAAAAAGGGACTCAAATGCCCGAGAAAAACTCATTCTGCCTTTGGAAAATACAGAAAAGGCCTCAATAAGTTGCAGGATTGCTGTATCAGCTGGCAAAGGTAAGAAGAAGGAAATCCAAGTTTCAGATTTTAATGGAAGGCATATATTCTCATGGGAAATACCGAAATTGAATAAAGTTTTAGACTTGTATCAGGAAAATTTCCTCGTGCTTTCTGGTATATACTATTTTAATTTTGGTCAAGGGTTGAATGTCATGTATGCTCAAATGCCAATGATTATCTAAAATGTATTTTTAATTTTTTTTTTAATCGAAAAATGGTAGGTCGGAGAAACCAATTGTAACTATCCTAACTAAGTGTGATCATAGTAGCACCTATCTGCTGGAAGCTACACAAGAGAGGTCTAGACTGTGAGAACCGCAGACGCTCTTTCAAATCTAACTGAGTTATAATTTGACCTAACCCCATCAAAACATCAATGAGAATCTAAGGTAACTAATATTAATAAGGCATATACATATATATATATATATATATATATATTTAGGCCTCTGCTTTTTGTAGCTTAATTATCGGGTCTTAGACTATAATTTGAATAGAATAGTTCCAAGAAGAATGAGTTTGGTTCTTTGTTTTCAACATATAGAATTTTTATCTCAAGAGTATTTCAATAATCATTTATGAGCGCGTAGTACAAGATCGAATCCTCCTCACCTGTGTGGACATGTCCAAAAAAAAAAAACATATGGGAATTTTTTCATTCAACTATCAACAAGTCGGTGTAAATAATTAGAAAGACCAGAAATTAATAAACTATTTTGAGTTGGTGAAAATTCTCTTAAGGAAGCTACCTGGAAAAGCACATTGATAGCAAATGGTCATCAAATTGTAAAGGAATATGGGCGATGTGCCAGGAAAGAAGAGTTCAATTCCTTCATGTGAGGGACAAGAAAAGAAAGAAATTCCAAGAAATTACGCATGCCACAAGGTCAACGCATGCCAATTGTTCTCTGTAGACTGTATCATTAAGCAATCAGATGATCCAACGTACGGTAATTGGACTTTTTACCACTATCAGTCTATCACCATGATTTTCTAGGAAGCTATTATGGCTGATTTGGATGCTTCTTCATGAGTAACATTCTTCTATCACCATCTTAACCAATATATCTTATTATCTTGCTTTCTTCACCATTTGAAACATGACCTCCGGCCCCTTTTTGAATTGATTAAGTTGATTGAATTTCTTTCTAACCAATGATAAAAAGAAAGAAAGAAAGAAAAACATTGTTGAATTTTCTATGTGGAGAATTGTGTGGAGGATCATAAATTAGTTTTGGAGGGTCGCTTCATATGAAATTGGCTTTACTTGTTTCACCCATAATTAGATAGTTTCTATTACAATAATGTTGCTTTTTACACGTATTTATTATATTTATTTCACATTAGTTGACCTGACGTGTTTTAAGTGATTGACATAAGAAATCATTTAAAATACATCACATCAAAATAAATGTGAGAAATGAATATGAATAGTAGCATTGCTCTTTCTATTATTTGCATGTACGTATCTGGAATTACATAATAAATTGTGTATTATTATTGATTCAAAGTTATATGGTTACTGTACAACCTCAAGCTAGTGAACCGATTGTTCTATTAGATATCATTGAGAAGGATTCCTTCGCTTGTGATTCAATCAATGCATCTTATATGTGATTACATACTACAAAGAGAAATGCTACACTTTTTTACGGTGTGTTCGTGTCCTACGTGAAAGGAGACGGGCCTGAGTTTCTGCAGGGAGGTGTCCTATGTTTTTTTTAGTCTTTATGGGCTTTTATTAAAGTGGACCAATAATTAACTTGACTAGGCATTAGAGTTTGGGCCTTGGATTATTTTCCATGAAATTGTAAAGGAGTATAACTATTATTCCAGGAAGAAAAGTTCCTATCTTATCCTTGACATTCTACTTATCCTTCAAACTTTCAGATGTCAAAAGTTAGCATTTTTCTTGGGTAATCAAAGATTATTTTAGAAAAAAAAAAAAAAATCTCTGGCTGGCTCTTTTGGCTAAAAAAAATTAATAATTAATTTGATTATTGCTCCTTTTTAGGAATAGTGAAAGTGTATAAATAAATAATGCTGGTTTGGTTTAACGGGGTAGGTGATGAGTTAAGCCGAGTGCATGAGTTGAACAGTTGAGTTTTTTGTGTTAACTCAGTGGAATCAACAACCATTGGAGAAGAAAAAGGGATATCTGCTGGGTAATGGGGATGAAGTGTATGGACTTTTCCAGCCAACATATGAGTAGATGAGGATGTTTCAGAGGGTGTTGTTGGAAGGAGTATGGGAGGGTTATCGAGCCAGTTGAGGTTTTCAGCTTGGTTGATGATTAGATCGAGTGCTGTAGAAGAGTTATCCATGAGAATGGCTGGTTAGGTAAGTATTAGAGCTGAGAAAAGAGGAGAAGAGTCCTCCAGTAAAGCTTTTACTCGAGAGAGAAAGGCCGTGAAGTTCCACGTATAGAGTTATAGTACAGAGTACAATGAGCATCTCTAATTGTAGTGTCTATTTTGGTCACTCAAATAGCAATTGTTTCTATTTGTCTTCTCTCTATATTTACTTTCAGTAGCGATCTAAGGAGTAAATTTTTTATTTTATTTATTTATTTATTTATTTTGGGTTTGATTTCATTTAGTGTTTTCTAAGGTTTTGTTTACACGAAACCTTCAAAGTAACTATCCTAGATTTCTAGTATGTTGTTTGTTTTCTCTTTAGTTCATTTCTGGAAGCAAATCATTGACCGATGACTGATGAATTATTAGATATATGGAAGAATTGACACGGATGGTAGAGGTAATGAGGGAGATTGCGTTTGAAAATACAATTGTAGCATAAATGAAGAAGAAAGGAAATCACTAACTAGTTGAAAAAGTTCTGATGGACTGGATAGTAGCTAGGAACATGATTCGTCAAAATATGTTGTGAATTTGGAAATTGATTGAAATGGTGATATTCAAAGAGTTAAACAAAGCATATATCATATTTGAATGAAAGAAATTTCTCATTGTATCTATGATATTGATTTCTTAGAGCAATACGTTATATTTTATGAAATGAATATTGTTAAAAAAAAAAATTATATGTGGATGTTTACTGTAGCAAAATTTTTATTTTGAAGCATATGATGGAAACTAAAAAGGTGTGACAATAGCTATTATCAGCCTTTTTGAAGCATTAAACTAAAAAGATCTGGCACACTAAAAGGGGAACGAACCAAGTGCAACATGGACCTACGAAGATGGCAGACAGGACTCATACGGATTGGATTTGGTTTGAGAAACCTCTTAACTGTATTTTTGACATTATAACCTTAGAGCAAACTGCTGTTTCTATTTGGAGTGTTTACCGCTCTAGATGTTCTGATATCAATAATGAAATGAAAGTGATATTCTAAAAAACAAAAAACAGAACAAAACTTGGGACATTGTGTACAAGGTGGAAATTCGTACTGATAGGCCTGACTCATCTCCCGGCGATATCTGTGAACGGAGTAGCTTGGCTTTTAATAAAGCCGGTGTCCGTGTCTTCTTTGAATGATGGAGGCATCGCCGGCCACACAAAAGCAGGTCTCTCTGTGGGCAACAGCGGCGGAGGCGCCTCCCCTGTAAGTATTTGCAAACTGTTCTCATGGAGGGTCTTTGGTGTGGATTTGGGTGGCAGCAGGCCAATCCCAAAACAAGCATGCCCACCATTTCTTCCTCATCGAATTGCCCTTCAATCTGGGGTCAACTGCATCAAGGATCCTGTCCTTCCTACGAAGCTCCCACAACCAATACACAATCCCATTGTTGTAGTCGTTATGCTCACCCGTATTTGCAGGCTTCCTTCCGCAGATGGCTTCCAATACAAGAACACCAAATGCATAAATATCTGTTTCAACAGTTGCCCTGCCAACGAGAAAAGTCTCTGGCGCCATATAACCAGGTGTTCCTGCAATCTCCTTTGTTGAGTGGTGAGTTACGTCGCTTTGTTGAATGGTTCGGGCCAATCCGAAATCTCCCAGCCTGGCGCTGAAGTCTGAGTCCAACATGATGTTGCTGGCTTTTATGTCGCGATGAAGCACCCTCTTTTCACACCCATTATGGAGATAATCCAGCGCCTGTGCCACCCCATGAATTATGGTGTGCCTTCTTTCCCAGCTGAGCGGTTGTTCCTCCGAGCCTAGTTTGTCATCGCCAAATACAAACTTATCAAGGCTACCATGCGGCATGTACTCATACACAATAAGAAGCTCGCGCTTTTCATAGCACCATCCAATCAATTTGACAAGATTTTTGTGTCGAAGGCTGCCGATGGTTGTGACTTCTGCTATAAATTCTTGCTTGCCTTGACGCGAATCCTTTGAGACTCTCTTGACAGCTACCTCCTTGTTTGCCAACAATCCCTTGTAGACCGTTCCAAAGCCACCTTTTCCGAGCTTGTTTTTGGGGTTGAAGTTGCCTGTCGCTTTTCTCAGCTCTCTCAGTTTGAAGTTCTGTGGAGCCATAGAAGACCCTCGAATCTGGTCTTCCATCCCTTGATATGCATCTTCTGACCGCTCTCTGTGTTTTCTTTCCCAATACAAGTAAAAACAATCCCGCAAATTAACACAATTACCACAACCGGAACTGTGATCCACACCCATAACAGCTCTGCATCTTCACCAATATCAGAGCCCTCGAATTCCCATGCTCTTACGCAGTTTAGTTCGGTGTAATTACTTGTTGAAGCAGAGAACCCCACGAAAACCATTTCTGGAAGATGGTCAGAGAGAACAAGAGGCAGAGAGATCAGTGGCGTGTACTCCCCTGTTCCGTTAGTCATCACGAGAACAGAGACAGTAATATTTTTGCCATCATACACAACCCTCACCGGTGTATCATTCCCTGCAGAAAGATTAACCCCATAGCCGCCTAAAGACACCTGTTTGATGGAATTGATGCTATTTACATCCAACCCAACATGGTTATCATCGAGATCATCTGGATAGCTCTTTCTCGTGTCAAATTCTACTGCCACCACTCGAGAGGACCCATTTGAAGCCGCGTTTTCAATCCCAAGCCATTGCCCATCGCTGCCGCCTGGAAGAGCTGCATCTGCAGCTAATATGAATGCCATGCCTTCGCCGACTGTAGTATTTGGTGTGGCGGGACTGATATTAAGCAGAAAGGTTGTATTGAAGGTTGCTGTGACGCCTTTGCTCTTGCTCCACAATCTGAATTGCTTCTTGTAAAATGCTCGCCCGGATTTGTTCTCCAAATAGCTGTCAATACGAACATTGGGTGTAACTTGGATAGCTTCCACATCAATACGAGAATTTTCACTCAGCATGAGGAGATCAGATGCATTTTGATCAGAGAACTTTGGAAAATCAAAGCTAAAGCACCCAGCTTGAGTAAGAATCCCACCACCCAAGAGGAGTAGTGCTAGAAAAAGGGACTCAAATGCCCGAGAAGGGCACATTCTGCTTTGGAAATTACAGAACGGCCTTAATGGGTTGCAGGATTGCAGTATCTGGCAAAGGTAAGACGAAGGAAAGCTAAGTTTCAGATGCTTGGGAAAGAAGAGAAAGCTATTGCAATGGTCATTGCAAATACCCAAGATAAATACCTAACTAAATCCCCTCCATTTCAAATGAAATAGAGAGGATCCTTCTCCAGATAAATAAGGGAAATTTCTATGTACTTTCTTTCTGATATGCTGTTTTCATGTTGGTCAAGGGTTGAATATCAAGAATAGTCAGAAGCGGCATGCCAATTATTATTTCTAAAAGGTGTGCTCTTAATTTTTCTTTCTTTCGTGGGGATGGGGAATGGGTAAAAGTGTTTGATGGGTTTTTTTGGGATTCAATTTTTCTTTTCTGAATATTTTAAGTAGACTTTTGAGCGAATAGGATTGACATGGCAAGTGAAATCAGTATTTGAATTACTAAAGATTTTTCATTGTCATAATTGAATCGGTAAAGATTTTTCATTGTCATGTCTAAACAAGCCTAAAAGTAAACAACCCAAGACCAAAGAAGGAAGGTTCTTTCCACTAACAATAGGAACAGAGGGTGAAGGAGGCGGCGCAGTGGAGATGCAGCCAGGAAAAAAAAAAATCTAGCTGTGGTCCAATATGCCCTAAAGTAGTATGTTTGTCAATGAAAAATGTTTTGTTCCTATTTTTTGTTCATCTCCATATAAAAGATGGGCAAATTCATCATTTAGTGAGACCACATATGAATTTTACAGAGATAAATTTGCATAAAAAATAAACAAGAAATAAATGTATACCACCTCTCAATTCTCATCTATCTATGTCCTATGAGTTGAACTTGCCCAAGTCTGCCAAGGTTGACAAAGTCCAGAAAGAGCGAGTCTGGTTCTTTGTGTTTCAATAAATGTGAAACTTTCCATTCAACTATATCAACGTGGCACTATAAATGAACCATAAATTTTGATTTGGTCATACTTCTCTCCCTGGAAAAGCACATGGACAGGAATGAAATGACCATCAAATTGTAAATGAATATAAGTGAAATATAGCACGAAGAATAGTTCCTGTTGACAAATTGGATTCCGTACATGTCAAGGAAACACAGATGTTATTAAAACAATAGGAGAGAGGGACCATGCTACATTGCTACCCAATTTATCTGCTAATTAAGCAATATTATGCTGGTTTTGTGGTCATGATCCAATGGTGATTGGACCTTTTCTGGAAGCTAGCTACTATTGGTTTGAATGCTTCTTAATAACATAATGCAGAATAATTCCAAAAGCATAATTTTATTCTATACACTCTTGACCAATTTTATTAACTTGCTTTCTTCACCATTTGAAGATGAATTTAAATTTTTTGCTTTGTGTGGGAAGTCGAAACTCAAAAGAATTGCGTGGAGGGATGCTTTAAAATTAAATTGGCTTTACTTTAAACAAAACTATGTTCGGTTATAGAAGGTTTAAAGTTTTTTGTCACTAATTGGTTATTTTATTTTTTTTAAGAGTAATGTTACTCTTTATACTCATTTATCATACACAATAAATATAGGATCTGAATCAAATTTTTTTGCTTTATGTTGGAAGTCAAAACTTAAAAGGAATTGTATGGCGGATTGTGTTTGGTTATAGAGGATTAAAGTTTTTTTTGCCACTAATTGATATTTTTTTATTGTTATTTTTTGTACTCCATTTATTATATTAATTTTACACCAATTGACATGATATATTATAATTGACTTTTGTTTTTTTGGTTTTTAAGTGGTTCACAATGGATATTATTTTATTATTATTATTATTATTATTATTATTATTATTATTATATGCATGTACTTGAAATTATTTGACGGGGAAGGGTGGTTAGAATAAGATTGAAGTTTCTATTATTATTATTATTATTATTATTATTATTTTAGAATTAGTGGAAAAAATTGCCCGATATTTTTAATAAAAAAAATTGGAGTGTCAATGATTTAGTTTGACTCAAATTTCGATTTAATTGTTTATTTAAAGTATAAAATATTATAATGATTTTTTTAATTAATTTTATAGTCAAAAGATAAATTTTTACTAATTTTCAATTACATATAAGCAAAAAAATATATTCTTTTTTTTTTGGCTGGTTTTTGAGCGCGACAGTTTAAGAATCAACTGACAATTTTGCAACTAGTCCACTCCTTTACTTGACCTGTAGCTTCGCTCTGAGCAGTTCAATCTGCGTAGAACGCTGCGTTTCTTTCATTTCTGAATTCTGATTCGTTTCTTTTTGTTGGTTTCAATCTACAATCTCGTTAGCATTCTTATTGCTCTGCGGAAAAATCGAACAAAATTTCGTTTCTCTTTTCCTTTTTTTGGACTAGAATTGAAGGATAAATCAGATTCATTCTTCACGAGCTTCGATTTCAAATCAGTGTGAAATTAGGGTTTTTTTTTTTCTTTCTATTTTCTAGTGAGTTCTCTGAGTCTGATCATTCGAGCTTCTAAGATTTTTTATTAGAGCTTTCCCCCTTTTTTTTTATTTTTTTCCCAATATATTTTGAAATCAGGCTGGGAATTAGAGTTCGTTTTTGTTGTTGTTGTTGCAAGAAATTAGGGTTTTCGTCTGAGAATTGGGTTTGGGGGTTCCGACAGAAATGGAGAAGAGCGATTCGTTCAAATATTATACTCCAACGGACACAGAGCACCAGAATTCGTGGAACGCGGGTTTCGGAGTCGGCGCGAGCGATCGGAGATTGGCGTTTTCGCGCCAAGCTTCTTTCGACCAATCGCGAGAGCCCCACACGCCCATTTCGATCAATCTAAACGAACCGGCGAAGCCTCTGCTTTCGCGGAGCATCTCGAGCATTGACATTCCGCCCGGGTCCTTCTACTCTTTAGACGAAAAAGATAAGTTTTCCGGGGAGGAAATGGATCGGCCGAGAAATTGTCGGTTTTGCTGTTTGCTTCTTCGGTTTTTCGGATCATGAAGTCCGGAAATAGGTACATGAAGAGGTTGTTCGTGATGATTTCGCTTAACGTGGCGTATTCGACCGCAGAGTTAACTATCGGCCTGTTTACAGGGCGTGTGGGTAAGCACAGTGATCTCTCTTTGCCTGTATTCAGCAATGTCTACATGCTGACTCTGTTTGCTTGCGAATTATATATATGATAGCTTCCTATAAGCTATGATTGTGTGTTTTGTAGTTGTAATTGGTTGCAACTGATTGGTGATAATCCCAGCGCTGAAATTGGATTGCAGAGTAAAATACTTCGTATGTGTTTGGGCTGTACAGTAGCTTGATTCAAAACTAACTCCACTGCATAGTCTTGTAAGGGTAGCTTATACTGAATAGCGTTAAGTGTTTTAACTCTATGACTTTTTTTCAAAAAAAAAAAAAAATATTGATGACAATCTAATTCTATTGTAAATGTTATTGGTAAACACCACCCCTAGTCTTTTTTGTGGTTATTGCTGTGGGGATGTGAAGGAAGATTATTTAGTTGCTATTTTCAGTTATCATGTTGTAATCTTCAAAAATAAAATGGGAAGAATCTGAATGTCTTCTTCATGGAAACAGAGCTGCTTAGGAAACAACCCTGTAGAATATGGATTATGCATTAATTCATTGTCTATAAGTGCTCACTTTTTATTCATTTTTGGGAACCTCTGTACAAGAGGGGACTATAAATTGAAGCTAGGCTATTTCAAATCACCTGGGCTTGAAAAAGAAGTCTGCTGATTTTAATTTTCATCCTCTCTTTTAGTATATGATATAATCCCTAAGTTTTCATTTTATTTTCTATATTAACTTCTTTCTGTTTTGATTGCCGGTGTCTTTTCAGGTTTGGTTTCCGACGCCTTTCATTTAACTTTTGGCTGTGGCCTATTGACATTTTCGTTGTTTGCAATGGATGCTTCAAGAAAAAGGCCTGATAGAGTTTACACTTACGGGTGAGATTAGTGTCATATCTTTTAAGTGTTCCCTGCCAAGTACTGCTGATTGGAAATTGTTGTTTTGATATTCTCTCTTTTTCATCCAAACTTACCTGAAATATTTATTATATGGAAATGAATCATATTTTGTTCCTATGATGCTATCTAGACTAATAATGGATTTGATAGGAATGCGTTTGATTAATCGCAGTTCTTCTCCATATCAGGTACAAGAGGCTAGAAGTTTTGTCTGCTTTCACAAATGCTGTAAGTATTTGACATGGCCCACTTCATTGCATTTTTAACCATTGTTGCATAAGCAGACCCGTAAAATGTTGTTCATAATGACATCATGATGCTTTCATTAGCTTAAAATATTAAGGACACTTCTATTGCAATATATTTTTCTGTGTTGTGCACACGAGCAGATGTGTTGATACTGTTTTGGGCACTGATACTGGTTTTATTTTAGGTTGTGTTCTGAAGCCACTATGTTTTAATACCTCTTATCATGCACCCCTAACAGAATACCAAATTAGACCACTATGTTATATTTTTATGCATGTAAAATTTGTCGTTTCTGTTTGACATGTTTACATTGTTTTGTTAATAATGTGAGTAGGGGTACTTAGGAACCATAGCATCTAGGAAGAGATGGACAGACTAAATCAAAGTTCCCGCCCTAACCAAATACCAAATTAGACCTCTATGGGCAGTGGCGGATCCAGGAATTTCATCTATAGGGGGCATGTTTTTTTTAATGAATACAAAAAAATAAAGTTGAAAGAAAATATAACTAACGGAATAAGTAAATAAATTAAACAAAAATGTAATTATGTTCTAAAACATATAAATATAACTTATAATTTGTTTTGTCACAACTAGCTAATTCAATTGTTATCGATTTAGCTTTTACCTTAGAATCATTTGCATGATTTTTTCATTCTGATAGTTTTGAATATTCTTTCTCAATGTAAGTAATCAAATAATTCATCCATTGATCTCCCATTTTATTAATGTGCGATTTTAACAATATTCATTGTTGAGAATGCTCTCTCAACGATTCTTTAGCATGATCATGATTCTTGAATAACAATATAAATTTAATTACATATTTACAATTTTACATACTCAATTTTTCGTTGAAGTTATTATTAACAATAGTTGAATAATTGAATCTCGATTCTGAATAGCAAATTAGCAATATAAATATTAAAACAATTAAATTAAAAGAATAATTTAAATCTAATCTAAAAATTTATTTACATATTTACATACCTAAATTTTTACTTGAAGTTGAAAAGTGAAAGAAAATTGAGGCTTAATTTTGTTGAAGTTGAAAAATAAGAAAGTTAGAAGACTAGAAAAATAAAAAATTTAATCACTTTTGTTTTTCAATTGTAAGTTCGTGGTGGCTCAAAGCTTTTATTTTTTCTTAGGGTTTATTGTTATGAAAATTAAAATAACATATTTTTAAATTTTTTTTAGTTGAGAAGCTGGAGGCAAAATCCTTTTTTTTTTTTTTTTGTTATTAGGGTTTTTTTTTATAAATAAAATAATAATAATAATAATAATTAAAGCTGGCAGCAGCCAAAGGCTCAATGCTTTTACTTGCTGCCGCCAGCTTTTTAAAGGCCTTGCTTATTTTTTTCCTTTAACTTATTTGTGTCATGGACCCCACCTCCACCCCCGGTACCATAAGTGTTAATCAACAAAAGCAGCGTTTGGACAATGGAATAAACACTGTTCATCATCTTCTTTATTGATTCTTCTGAAAGTGAAAGTGAGAATCAGGTTTTAATTTTTTCAAATTTTAACTTATTAAAGGACATAATATAACTTAAGCATGAGAGTAGAGAGCATAATTATGGTTGAGAGAGGGCATAATAAGGGCAAAAAAACAAAAAATACCATGGTAAAGAAGATTTTTAAGAGTTGAGGGTGGGCATATGCCCACCCTCGACCCCCCTTAGATCCGCCCTTGTCTATGGGACTTACCCAAGCTCAAAAAATCATTTAAAAGACCCCATAATCTTTGCAGTCACCGATTTTCTTAAAATGGTGTAAAAGCATGAAGGATAATACATGTAATCCTTATCTAATACATTACATTATGAAATACAGTAGGACATCCCTAGTTGTATCCTGAATGATTTTTGTGTTTCTTTCCCTCCAAATTGTATAATTGTAGTGGCAAGTATAAGTATGCATATCTTGTTCATGATGGACTTACTTTTAAGTTTTGAATCATCCAATCAATTGTCTCCTTCCACCATTTATGAATTCATGGGAGATTATACTTATAATATAGCAGATACTAAATGTGCTTAGAGAAGGGGCAGGGAATAAAAATGGTCTAGATCTTCTACCCCTTGCTCACAAAGGTTATACCTAATGTTCTAGGCTATGTAATAGACATGCAGTTTGGCTAGAGTATTGAACCTGTCCAGGCTGCTAACCTAAGAATTATCGCATGGCAGAGTGGAAAATTGCTTTTTTATGCCAAATGATTTGTGCTAATCCACCTTTGGGTGTGGAGATAGAATTCTCTGTAATGCACCTCTTACAGAAAATTTGCCAGGTAGATCCCATTTCCTTATTCCATTGTTTCAGGCTCCTAGCACCCAGGCTCCCTTCTTAGGAAGACACATGTTCCCAAGCAACTTTAGCACCTTTGGTGCTCGAGTCACTGCCTTCCTGCAAGAATGACCTAAGGTTTGTTCAATGTGCTTGATCGCTATCTTAGGAAGGATAAATAAGGAAGCTCGATAAACTTGGACGGTTAAGAATGGTCTTCACCAGTTCTAATTTCTCAGCATAGGAAAGGGATCTACACATCCAACTTTTTGGCTTAATGATTGTATCCACTAGAGCTCTACATCTGAACCTTTGAGTCAGGAAGTGATCAGTGACACTCTAACATATCTAACTGGGAGAGTATGAGCAGTGTAACCTAGGCTTCTCAATATTTATTATCCTGCGTTCTCTGGCAGACCGCACACAACGACATGAGAAAGTCGTGATAGTTCCTGGAATAGATTAAGGCACTGAGTGACTTGGGAGATAGAGTTGACTTCAGCCTACAGAAGATGAAGAGGTCATCTGCAAAATATAAGTGACGTTTTCTCCTTCTCGAATCTCCAGTGAAACTTAAAACTTTCTTTCAACCACCATGCCATTCATAAACCCTGAGAAAACTTCCATTGCTAGTCCTAAAGGTAGGGTGACATAGGGTTCCCTTGCCTTGATGCTATGAACCCCAAAACCAAACCACTTAGCTTCCTACTGATACTGATAGAGAACCTGGTAGAGGAAATGCACTCCTTTATCCACCTAACCACATTTTTTGGGGAAACCAACAGTTTCTCAATATGCTACTAGGAAATGCCATTTAACTGTATCATAAGCCTTTATCAAGTCAGCCTTGAGAGCACAGTTGGTTGCTCACTGGTCTCTTTGGGAATTCTTTAATTACTGTTCAGATTCTTCAATTCCACCTTTAAGTCTCTCTGAATTTGGGAATTAGTTAATAGTTAAATTGCATACCTTTTTACTTATCAAAAAAAAAAAAAAATTGCATACCTTTCTTTCTTTCTTTCTTTCTTTCTTTTATTATTTTTTTTTTTTATAATCTGGGCTAACAAGTGGATTTTTTTTTTTTTTTCTTTTTCTTTCTGTTGCATGTGTAGACAGCTGTTTCTTTTGTTTTTGTCATTCTCCCTAGCTGTGGAAGCACTTCATGCATTCATCCAAGATGAATCTGAGCACAAGTAAGTTGATCTGCTGATTTTGATGAGCCAGATGGTCTATTGTATTTAAGAGTTGGAGGATTCATTTATATCTGTTTCATATGGTTGCATATCAGCTCCTGTGCTGTATGATTACTAGATTCTGACTATCTAGTATGTCTCCTTTTTTTTATCTTAAATTTTCTGGTGTAAACTCATATATTTCAAGATGATTTAGTTTTGCTGTCTTATGGCTCTTTAGTTAAATATATTAATATGAGGCATGTAAGATCCCCTTTAGTCCAATTCATGTTCTAGCCAAGATATCCTCTCTTGGAATGTTTGCTTTATAATTTTGTTCAACTGTAATGCAACAGTGTAAGTATGATGCCTAGCTTGTCTTAGATACAGCTTAATACAAAGCTCTTTTTACGGAAGTGTTGCAGTAATTCTGTCATAATAGGATTATAAACGATAATTAGTTATTATTATTTTTATCATCATCATCATCGTCATTTTTTTATTATTATTGTTACTTGTTGTGAACTTACTACCCAATGCTAGCGTACTGCATATTTATCCTACCTTCCTTTCTCCTAATTCTGTGTTTGTGTTCTATTTAGACATGATTTTTGATTTTTTTATTAATATCTGCTTCTTCTTTTTTTCTTTTTTCTTTTTAAATAACGTATATTCATTCAAAGCACTTTTTTTATTAATATCTGCTAACCATCAATGATTATAGGCATTACTTGATTGTTTCGGCGGTGACAAATTTATTGGTGAATCTTATTGGTGTTTGGTTCTTCCGAAATTATGCTCGCAGAAATCTTGGTAAGTGTTGCTGCAGTTTAAGATTCTAAGTGAGGTAACCTACATGTTTGTGTGAGCAAGCCATGAAATTAAACTTTATAAATGTTACTTTTGGAACCTTTCCTCATAGCCTCAGTATTTGCTAATATCTTCCCCCTGTTTTATTTCATTTTTGGCCAGTTGAGAAGCACACTGCAATTCCACCCTGATTCTCTAGGGGCACCATATGCTTCCTAGAAGAATACATGACTCTGGATGCTTTCATATTCTGTTTAGTGTATTGGTTTTAGTACTTTCATTGATGTTCCTTATTTCAACTTAACATGTAACACAACCAGAGGCACATCTAGGTTTACTGGCTGAACTCAATTAGTGTTTCTCCAGGGAAAAATTCTTGATGCTATGAATTTTGTGGTTTAAGACTGTTACAACTTGTCCAACATGGTTGTTTAAATGAACCAAGCATTACGCTGGGCATACATCAGTGTCTGTGATAGGCCCCTGCTTATGTAGTTCAACTATCTATTTGATTCCCATGCATGCTTGCTCATTGATACCTAGATAATAACATTATTAATATTTCCACATATGCTCCTTTAATTTGATTTAACCTTTATGAGATATTTCTCAAGCCAATGGGGAAGATATTGAGAGGGGTGAGCTGAAAGTTTTATAGCAAGTTCGTATTGCCTCCCTCTTCTTGTAACTTTATGCTTGTGCTGAAAGTGTCTTGTCTGTCATGGTGTCTCTAGTACTATAATGATAACTACCATTGTAGGGTTTAAATCCCCAAGTGCTAGGACTGGACGCCATGTCACCAATGTATATAGGAACCTTTTATCCTGAATATTCTTCTTATATCACTTGCTTGCAGTCTACAGAAATGCAGAAGATATGAATTACCATTCAGTTTGCCTACACGTTCTTGCAGATTCCATTCGCAGGTAGGATGTGCTCTTTCTCTCTCTGTCCTGAGTGTGTGCTATACACATGTACATGGTTACATGTGTGCACACGTGTCCTTTTCTCTGTTTTTCTCTTCCTTTTATGTACAGCCTTCTTAAGCTGGTGTACTCCGCTTGTTTCTCAGTGCAGGTTTAATATTGGCATCATGGTTTTTGTCCCTCGGGTAATTGCTACTTAATATTAGGTTTTTGACTGTTTTGGCAATTCCCAACCCTTTCCTGACTTCCAAAATGAAAATTCCCCAATGCTCCTCTTCCCTGTTTTCAACCCTTTTCTTTCCCTTGTAATTTGCGTTTTATACTTTTCAGGGTTCAGAATGCTGAAGTATTGTGTTTGGGGCTAGTTTCAGTTGCAATCTTTATGCTTGTCATGCCCATGTTTAGAGCGACTGGAGGCATCTTGCTTCAAATGGCACCACCCAGCATTCCAACTTCAGCATTAAGCAAATGCTGGAGACAGGTAATTCTCTTTCCCTTTAGTTTATAGAAATACACTGCCACAAAAGAAAGAAAGGGGATGGAAGATGTTTTTCATTGATGCTGTCTAACCTTTTTGACATTTGACATTAGATTACTGCCCGTGAAGACGTGTCAGAAGTTTCTCAAGCTCGTTTTTGGGAATTGGTCCCTGGTCATGTTGTTGGCTCTATCTCAATACAGGTGAGTTTTTGAATGTAATCTATCTTCTTGCAGCAAATATTTCCCCATAGTATGGTAAGATTGTTTACATTATGGTTGGACATGTGGTGGCTTTTTGTCTAAATGCTTGAAAGATCTGTAATTTAGTGATTTGTTTTGGTGGGTGAAAAACTTACAGGTGAAGAAAGGGATAGATGATAGTGCAATACTCCACTTTGTGCATGGTTTGTGCCATGATCTGGGCGTACAGAACTTGACAGTTGAAACCAATGATGTTTGAGCTTTCTTGTCTTCTCATATGTGGTTTTATAACATGCTGGTACGTGACATTAATTTTAGAATGAGGCCCATGATTTGTTCATGTTGCCATGTCATCGTCAAGGGATAGTAAATGATGACTCTTGGTAGCATAACTGGTTCTTGTAATTCATTTAATTTCAATTAATTGGAAATAATTAGTCAAGTTTTTCTCTGAGTTTGTTGTTCTTTTCATCTTGCTTTCATATCCATGGCTATCTTGTAGGTCTGATCCTTAGATCGTTCAGTAAAGTGACTTTGGATCAAAGATGCAATTTTATTGAATCAACTCTCAAAAATTGTATTTGTCTAGCAGCTACATTGTTTTATTTATAGAGGGAAGTGAACAATAATAAACTCTTACCTAGTAATAAATGGAACAGGATGCTTTCCATTTTATTAGTATTTATTTCATAGTTATGATTTAAAGTTTATGCATCTAATGGTATACATGAAGTTGATGCTAACACGCCTTTGTTTTTTTTTAAAAAAAATTAAATAATATAGTGTCATGTATATTATTAGATGCCCAAACTTTATCTATTTTATTTGAAATACAGAGGATTATTGTCCACCTATAAAATGTGGAAGATGATTTGAACTCCTCAATCATCAATCATGTGATGCACATGGATCATCAGAAGAAAGAAAAAAATGATTCTTTAAGATTTTATTTTATTTTATTTTTACTTCCCTATCAAAGTTAGTCCAAGCAAAACCACAAGATCATCACAAACACATGCTCAAAGGCACTAATTAGGCACTAATGAACAATCATTTAAAGACTAACAGTCATCATTTTAGCCTTTAGCTTTCTCAAAGAACTTTTTAAAAGTTGGGAGGGATAGGAAAAGGTTGAAAATCATACTCATATATTAGGACATGACTTTTTCAAAAAAAAAAAAAAAAATGAAAACGGCCATGTGTGGCAGATCACAAGCAGATGGAGAAATTTGTGAGGAGAAAATTCTTCAAATGAAAGTGGAAATACATATGAGAAAGGTGCCAGATGCTTGGACCCAACTCAAATATGAGAAATTATATATATATATATATATGTGTGTGTGTGTGTGTGTGTGTGTGTGTGAGCATTTGTGAGTGTGTAGGTCAGTTTCAAAAATCATGTGCCTTTGACAAGTGAGAGCAGCATGTCGACCAACGGGTGAAAGCCGACCAATCTGACAGCAAATTTGATCGATATATATTGAGAGAGAGAGAGAGAGGAAATCTGCGTCAGACAGAACAATGACACAGCTCCAAACAGAATCCCCGAACAAGCTCTAATGCATGACAAGTCCATAATTGAGTTACTTTTTATACCGCCTACCTCTCTCTTCTCTCACCCCAAAAATCACACCATCTTATACAAAAGAGATACGTTACGGTGAACAAGTTTTTCATATTTGGTCTATGTTTTTTAATAAATTTAATAGATTAATTAATAAATTTGTGGGGTCTATTGTTGACCTTTGTATAAGTCTATAAATCTAATGATTGATTGTAAAAAATATATATATATTAACCTCTAGCATTTCTCAATTTTTTTTAAATAACATTTTTGTATGCATCATATTCACATATGTTAAAAAAAAAAAGAAAAGGTCAACTTGAAAATGCATGCTTAGTCGTAACATTTATCTTACTTGTATATTTGGTCTTCTCACCTCTTTTGACAGATGGACCGTCATATTGATAAAAACGCAAATCTCCTTACTTATAACATACCTTAATTGGGCCGCTAGCTACAACTCGTATGACTTTGGCAATTTTTTCACGTATTTGCATTCGTTATTAGATGATCTCCCCCTTCATCATGGTAGAATTTTGAGAGGTTGAATACTTGGTTTTTTTGATTTATTTATTTTTTAATTTTATTTTATTGTTGTTGTTATTGTACTATTTCGCTATCCCATTCCCATCCAAGGGTATAGCAACTACTCACCAAAACTCCTACAAATCCAAGAAATTGAAGACTTTGTCCTCGATCTTCACTAAACCTTTTAAGCCCAAATTAAATCTCTTAATAAGCGCCTTCTCTCTTACTTGCCTTACCTTTTACATCAACGTGGGTCCTTGAACACATGATGGAATGCCCACATGACGTCAAGGGATACATAATTAATGCATGGCTTAATCTGGTTTGACTTAGGTTGTGTATTTCTCTGGTTGCTCTTAGCCGTTTGTTTAGTTTTGTGTATTCCATTTTGCACCATGTATAGCTGCGGCTCGGCATACTCTTCTGCAATATTAAACTTTTATTCATTTCCAAAGAGACTTTGAAGAAGAAGAAAAGTGGTCCTGGTGAGTTTTATCTAAGATTTGGTATTATTTGATATCAGATCGTCGGACACAAGGGATTGCGACTTTGTTTTGGATAACCACGTACAGTTTTAATTGATCATGTGTATATAACCTTCCAAGCACCTTCTTGTAAGTCAATTTTTAAGAATGAATTCTATCCAAGATTTGAGCATCATGGGATCGGATGCAATTCATTGAATACACAATTGAAGAAGTTGTTGCTTTGTAATGGAGTCAAAAGAGCAATCTATAAGCTAGATTAAAATGTCTTAATTATTACCAAGTATGAACATAGTATTAAGCTATTGAATAAAAATAGCTTTCATCTTGTTAGTGTTAATAAAATTGTCTGTCGTGAACATCGACTGCAGAATGTGATGGTATGTTACAATTCTAAATGTTACACATAGCTTTTGTACACTTTTAATAATGTATACATAAATTTTTAAGCACCTTCTCCTTGTAAATTGGATTTTAATTGTAAATTCAATTCAAAGTTGGTATCAAAGAATAAGAATATAGAAGAAAGAAATTTTCTGAAGATTCATCAGAATATTCTTAAACCATAATACAAACACAGGATATATATATGCTTTTGATTTTTTTTTTTTCTTTACTTTTCTTTCTGAAGAGAGAGAAAAAAAAAGATTATAAATAAGTGAGAACTCAATGAAACATAAATGTTGTGGGCCATGAAGGACGGCCAGAATTAATCTAATTTAATTATCCTTAATAATTAAATGTTTCTGTTAAGAAAAAAGAGACAAACAAACAGCTAAGTGACAATGAAAGCTAGCTCCCCCCTGTAATAATCATTCTTTAGCGCTACCTTTTGGCATTTGCAAGGTCTTACTAAAATATTTCTCTGCATAATATACCACATCGATCTCCATCGTCAACAGACGCACTTGCACGGCACCTTAACACACACACACACACACACACACACACACACATATATATATATATATATATATATATATATATATATATCTGTGTGTGTTTTGAGAATATTTTTTAATTATTTTTTTAAAAAAGTGTTCTGATATAAAGATTAAAATAATATTTGTTAACAAACACAGTTTCTTGATAAACCCACCACGTTTGATCTTGCGGTATCAACTGATCAGATCAGTTGTGTGTAGATTTGAGGAGATGGCAGCAGTTAAATTGGGTTCATGCAAAAATGATTAAAACTTGTCTTTTCTCAATGAAAACGAATAATACAATATTACTAATCCTTCTACAGTAATTAATGTCGACGGACACAAGGAATCAAAACAAAATTTTGAGTCAAAACACAGTTGAGGAATAGTAGTAACAATGAACACAAACAAACAAACAAACGTGTAATGTGGGTTGGCAAATGACCAGCACTTTGAAAATTTTCCAAAACTGCATTAATCACGTATTTACTTTACTGTTAATATGGCGGCTATTTAATTATCGAGGCATAGTTTTGAATGCTTGTACGAGATCAGAAGAACAACTAGCAGACAAATGGGGAGATGCTCAAGTTTCATATATATATATATACTGATGCAATTATACACCATTTTGGCCTACAACCTCAAACCGCAGACGAAGATTCTGCGTTATTGAGGATTTCTATGTTAACCAGGAACCAATATCCGCTACCATTCAAACATCTGAAGATAATGCAGCAGATAGAAAGAAACGGCATTTCAAGTCCAAAACAAAAAGGAGTAAATGATTGTTTATATTGTTTTCTGATTCTGTAATCCTCTAGTGTAAATGATTGTTTGTGATCTGCTGCATTATCTTCAGATGTTTGAATACAGGAGCAGATATTGGTTCTTGGTTATCTATTATTGGATTCGACAAAGACATACAGCACCTTTAAATGATTTTTCACCACCGTACCACAGGAATACATGAAGAACCCATGCATGCAAACCCAAAATACAGCTCGTGGTCATGTTAGATTCTCCTGTTTTTCAGTATGTGGTTCAAGGAACAGCGGCTGAGAAATAGTAAATGTAGTGAAAAAGGCAATTGAATTTTAGACACGTTAATCTTTATACGATATATGAATGGTAATTCTAACTATCACATCAATAATTTAACACTTGAAAGTATATAATGTTTCTCGCTTTCTATTTGGCCCGTCTCTTTCTCTATATTGTCTTTACATATACTCTCAGTATTCACTCTTTTCAAGGAGTGAATCAAATGTTGATAAGAATAGTAATTTTAACCGTCACATTGAAAGTACATGTAATGTTTCTCACTTTCTATTTGGCCCATCTCTTTCTTTATATTGTCTTTACCTATACTCTCAAGTATTTACTATTTTCAAGGAATGAATCAAATGATGATTTTCATTGCCGAGTCAACTAGTGTGAGTATGAATGGCAATTCTCATAATCTAAACATTGCATGAGTTGTATAAACATGATGGGTAGGCGATTCCTCTTTTTGTTCAGACCAATTACCTCGGAGATAGTTTGGGTGATCACATGCTTTCCTTGTCACCGCCGTTTCCATTGACAGTATTGGCACTAATTTATATTGTTAATGATGGTTGCTTTGCTTTTACAAGGAAGAAAAAAGATATCGTAAACATTTGTTATATCTTGATCTGTCCAGTTTAACAAGTACGTTATAAAAATGATATCTTTTTTGTAATTAGAGGGGCATATCCAAGCTGGATTCCCAAAGGATGAAGTGTAATTATAATTAAAGGGGCATATCCAAGCTGGATTCCCAAAGGATATGACTCCCACCCCCATCTTAAGCCTATTGTATATACACTTCACCCTGCACTGCTTATAAAACCTCTGCAATAAAAGACAGCTTTTCAGCCTCAGACTCCACCTAGGGCCAAAGCAGAAATAATTATCAAATGATTGTGATTTTCGTCATCACAGGTTTCATGGATCTCATAAATATATATATGCTTCTGCAGTGCACCAGCCTGTAAGATCTTCTTTCCATGGCTGCCATTTTTCTAATTTATTGCACCTTCTGCCGGCTGCAGATAGGTTTAACTCTATAATATCAAATTACAAAGGTATAAAAATATCTGTGAAAAGAGTGTGGTCTTTATTTACAAAATTTTATTCTCAGGATAACGAAGTACTGTTGGGCCCTACAGTCTTGCATATACACTCCACCCTAGCTCCAACCAGAACACAGTAATTTGGTCAATGAAATGAAGAACAAGACACTAATGCATGTGCTTAATTAGATGCATTACATGTTAAAACCAGAAAAATCCAACACTGCATATCTATGGAAGCTAGCTACCTAGCTAGCAAGCTAGTAGATAAGGTTGTACAGATTCACCGCTACCTACCAAAAACCAGCCCGTATTCATCGGCTTCTATGTCATTTCATAGGTTTTCAAATAAACATTTCACATCGAAACAAACACAAACAGAGCCTAATTTTATACCTCAAATGATTAGTATATATCCGAACTAGGAAGAATTTGCTTAAAATGGGTGCTCGATCCTATCTACGCCATTAATTATATTTTCACCTGACTTAATATGTGGAAAAGGTTTTGGCTATTGTCTCCATCCCAAAAGAATCTCTTTCGGGCACCAGAAAAGATTGTACAAGAAAGGTCCAAACCAGGAAAATAAGTGAAAATTCAACACAAAAATGAAATTTGTTTTCCTATTTTTTCTGCATATATACCACAATAATTCATCTAACAATGAAGAAAAGAACAAAATATAAAAAGAGTAAGCATAATCGAAAAGGCAATAAGTAGGGCATGGGAGTCGTTTTTGTGGGTCAAGGAGGGCATGCGCAGGCATTCATCATAGTGGCCAGTGGGTAGTGGCCAGTGGCTACCTATCCTTTGCTAGAAGCCTAAAATGTATGGAATCAGAAAGCAACACTTCAACGGCAACAGTGACTTTTATTGCATTGGCGGCACATATTTGAGAAATAAAATCAAACAACTTTCAGCCATACAGACCTATTTTCCTCTAACACTAGCAATAATTAATAGAATCATATGCATCTCTCACATACGCCAAACCCATATATATGGTCAATTATTATTATTATTATTATTATTTTGCACAAAATTAACATGAAAATTGATTACTAGTGGCGATAGTTAAGATGGATCAAAATTTCTTCCAATTATTTTAAAATTATGTGAATTTAGGCAGTTTCATTCATTAAACAAGTTAGAAAATGCTACTTACTAAAAATGTGGCATGTTAAAAAAATTTCCTCCTAAAAACTTTATTCTTCACTTTATAATAAGAGATGTTTTGTTATGTAAAAAATCAAAAGATCAGCTTTTGGCTCAAAGCTTTTCTACAACATAAAGCGCAATAACTTAATAAAAATATACTCAATTCTCATTTACAACATGTCACATTGTTAATAGGTTACATTTTTCAAGCTGTCCTATGTAAGCAACAGCCTGAATCCACATAATTTTAGTTGTAAGGAATCCTTATCCACAGAAGACAGATTACAAAATATAGGCCTAAAAGTATAACATAAGTGGTACATGTGCTTTTCTCTTTTTTTTTATTTTTTTATTTTATGGTTTTGTTTTTTCTTAGGTAGGAGGGACATGCATGATGCTTAAGGTACTGCAACTTTTCTTACAAGTTGATATGACAGTTTTGTTGGGGAGAAAACATCTCACTGTGGGTTCCATCTAATTACATTTATTTACAATATGCCATCACCCACTCACCTTAAAACACATGTGCATACCATTTTTTCGACCTAGGAATAGAAGAAGAAAGGGGGACGGCTCTCTCTCTTCCCCCTCTCCTACATGTCCTTCTCCTAGGGACTCCAAAAAGTCTCTCTCACTTATCTCTGAAACGCTCTCTCCCTATCCGTAAATTCCATATGCATATCTACTTATTCACACAGATATATCAATAAAATGCACTATATTTTCTATCCACCAGTAAATATGCTAACTTAAGCATCGAAAAGTCTTTGGCTCTAACCAAAGATCCTCTGACCTTGCTTTGTTTTGTAAGAGCTTCATTGCCGTACAAGAAGTCCTTTCATAGCTCAACCATGAAGAAAAATTGTTAGATATATAGCAAATTCCACGACCAAAAACACACCAACAACAGTTCAATAATTGATGAAACGATTCAAAGTATATGGTTAATAAGTCGACCACTAATTAATTAATTAAATTAACAAGTTAGATTTTCCATAAACAATCTTTTCAACTATCACATTAGTTTGTAAAGAAATTAAGTTGTAATAAAAACAGTATCTCTTCTATTAAAAAAGACAACATAAGACATTAAGACCTTGGAGGAAAAAACTCACGACAATAAAATCTTTCGCTGTCAATTCCCCAAAGGGCCAAAGTCTTCCCCATCTCTACCCAACACAGTTCCTGACATCGGGCTCCATGACAACCGTGGTTGACAACCTTAATTTATGCCATTTCATATATATATATATATATAATGACTAGTGATTTTCATACCACCGACGTGCATGAACAGTAGCACATCGGTGGTTTATTTAATATAAAATAATATTAAACAATAATTGTTTAATAAAATAATATTAAATAAATCACCAGCGTGCTATATATTGTTCATGCATGCCGGTAGTATGAAAATCACTACTCTATGCATATATAGTGGGATTAAATGGAATAATGGCTGTAAATTAAGCTTTAAATTTACTTAATTATGCTGTGGCTACATAATAATTAAGTCTAAATGGGATAAATTTAGAAAGCGTATAGTAAAATAATGGGTTCAAATTATATGTACTAGATTTTCGTAGTCTTTACTACACTCCACTAATTATAATTAACAAAGGAAGACAATTTCATATACTTTGGTGGTCAACCGTAATGAAGTTTAATTATGACATAAAATTGTGTCGGAAGCAACCTAGGGCATCATTATTAATCCATAAATCAAAGTGCTATATGGCTCGGCTTGAGGTATAAAATAATCCATCATCTTCTACAATTTTTTACCTTTTAACTGTTAGTGCCATTTTTGGGGTCTAAGCTTTTCAGTCGTAAGTTTGTTTGATTGCAAGTGAACTGCATCAACTACGTAGAACATGAGTAATGTTATATACCACATCAATATTTACTATGCATGTGCACGTGATATTAACAATTTATTACTGAATTAGGTCTTGTTAAAAAAGAAAAAAAAATTAATGATAGATTAATAATGTCACGTCAATATATAAGTATAATAGTAGAGTAGTAGTATGTTATATATATAGCACTAAATTACTTGAAATGGTGAGGATCCTATTTCCTACTTAACTGTTAAAAAAAAAAAAATTAGAAAAACGATATTTAATTTCTTATTACCTTTATTCTCATTTACTTTATCCAATATGTATACATGGTAAAACCTTTTTTTTGTTTGAAGAAATAAATGCTAATTAAAACTTTGAAGAGCAATGTTGTTTATGAAACTAATTAGCCTGGATATGTGTAGGCATAAACGTTTTTTAGAAAATAGTTTTCTCATTTTAAATGGGAGTTTAGTGTGAGTAGAAAATAGTACTGTTTAAAAGAAAATCATTTTGACATCAGCAATAATTTTGCCATTATAGGAAGAAAATGGCTTTTGCTTCTCAAAAGGCATAAGCCATTCATTTTTTTATTAACAAGAAATGATCTAAAGGTCGTTAAGATTGACACTACCATCCATTCTTATGTCGCCTCTCGATCACCCGTCATCTGCCCTACCCTATCCAAATACCCCTCCCCCGCAACCCCCTAAAAAAACCCACCCCTCTTTGTAAAGTGTTCTCCGGTCGGAGTCTTCCACTTTTTTTTTTTTTTGGTGGACTATGGTATTTGGGATTTTTCCGGCAATTTTAAGTGGTTTTTCAGTTCATTTTTAACCACGAACAGTGAGATTATTATTATTTTTATTCCAACTAAACAATAAAAAATAGTTTTAATATATAATAGTTTCAGGATATCAATCAAACAATGAAAAACAAATGGGTAATTAATTTTTTTCTCAAAAAAAAAAAATTTTTATATGTAGATATGTTCAAACAACAGCAAACCGTGACATATTTAATTAAAGTAAAATTCACCAAATAAAAGTACAATCAAAATAGATGCATCGTGGTCCTGAGCATATATTATATATACTTTTCATGCTAACTTTGGTGTGTAGTACTACTGTAGAGGAACCTAACGACCTGTACGTACTGCTTCAACTATATCCAAGTACTTCTCGTTAGAGATAGAGAGAGAGAGAAGTTGATTTCATTCAATAATTGTTCGTCTTTAATTAATTTTACGACTTAATTAGTATTAATTGTTTTAATTTAAGCTCAAATTTCTTGCCCGGACTTTTACATATATAGTTTTTGATCAAATTAACTTCATTAAACACAGGAAAATTTCAAGCATTATTTGTGAATTAAAAAAGAGAAATGGATCGATCTATCTCAACCTACCATGTTGCAGATCATACCCCACCCCACCTATGAACCAAGGGAAACCAACCTTTTGCCAGCTATCCACAAAGTGCTTCAGTTTTCAGAGGACCCTTCTAGCCAAAATGGCCTCCACTTGTTCCCTCTCTTTTTTTTTCACCCAAAAAAAAAAAAACTAAAGTATTATTTTTTTATTGTATTTTTACAACATTAATTCTATAAATGTCAAACATGAACTTGTAAAAAAATGACAACTTTATTTTCCATGGGGGCTTAATTTGTATATATAGTTTTGTATTATTTCATAAACCCATTTGGCTTATATGACATAAAGCAAACCAATATATAGTTTTTTCAATGGTTCAGATTTAATTTCGTTAAAAAAAAAAGGAAGATGAATAAAATATGAACGGTTGAAGAGAGATGAAAACTTCTCAAAAAGAATAACTACAGTAGTACTTTTTTTTTTTTTTTTCCATCCTAAGATTTCCTGTATATATATTTATTTCATATAATTAGAAGATGATGGATTATATAGTTTAAACATGATTAGCAGGGGACTTAACAGTTAAAGAATTATTTTTGTGACTAAAAAATAGTTAAAACAGAAGTGGCATGAGAGGAAAGTTGCACATCGTAATTGAGATTTTGACAAAATATAAAACGAATACTCAAGTCAAAAGATATACAGTAAACATCCAAATTAGTGTCTGCTGGAGTAGTTCCCTACTTTGTATTAAATAATTAATTAGTTTTTAAACTATATTTATTAATAATTAGCAAGAAAAATCAACACTCAATATCTGCAAAATAAAGTCTCACTAAATAATTAACACCTTAATTATATTAATGAAGCAACTGTTATTAATAATAATAATTATCAAACACAAAATAGGATTTGAAAGAAGTTGCACCAAGTGTAACATAAACGTCAAACCTTCAACCTTGGTTGTGATTTTTTCGATCAGCCAAAACTGTTCCCGTTGTTGGTTTGGCCGAGCAAGCTGCTAATGGAGCGCGCTTTCACCATCCCAAGCTTCATTCTTTTCTTTGTGACCATCAATGGCTTCTTCTGATCAGCTTCATCTTCACCATCACCATGATCACCATGAGCCTTATTATCCAACACAGAATCCTTCGGTTTGTTTTCCTGAGGTAGAGACGATGAAGGTGCGGGTGGTGGCTGATCATGATCAGACGGCTCATGATCGTCCATCTTCGGTGCAGTGCCAGCCAATGATCGGCTTCGAACGCTTGTCATGCTCCGAAGCCTTCCCTTTCCCAAGTGATGCTCGCAGAGAGAATAGCCGACAAGGGTCTGCTGGAGGCACCTCCATCCTCTCCCATTAACACGACTGCACCTCGATCCCTCCATAAGTGCACCACCTCGAGCCCTCTTTTTTGTACTCTCCACACCCTCCTTTGCTTCCTTCTCTTGATGATGATCCTCTTCGTTATCGTTTTGCTGGGCACATTTTTTGTTCATTTTCGTCTTCATCTTAGTCTTCATCTTCTTATCTTTCTCCATTATAGCATCTTCGTTTGCTCTCCTCTCAAATGTGCTTCTCCTCTTCTTTGGTGGGAATGCTTTCTCCCCATCACACCATCTCACGGATGCTACATTATTGCATCCACACAACACAGCAACACCACATTGAATATATGCTATCTAATGGTAGAGATTCCATGGCTAATTATTTCTTGAGTAAATTAATTACCTTGATGGGTGTGGGTGTGGTTGTGGGTAGCAGTTGATTCTGGAAGAACACAAGTAATCGTTTCTGCGCCCAGAATGGTTCCCTTCCTAAAAGATCCACAACCACATACATAAAATTTACAGCCTAATTGGAAGAACCAAACAAAACCCAAAAGAAGAGGTGCAATATAAGAGCAAAATGTATTGTAGATGGGACCAGCAAACACATGCTAACGTGCACCGCATGGGCATATTAGTTAGCCAAGATAGAGATAAAAAAGAGCAGCTAGATTAAATTAGATTAGATTAGATGGGAAGGTATATTGGTGGCTACCCAAAGCTCATATAAAAACACCTTAAACAGTATTTCCACTTACAGTATTTTTTCTTTTCTTTTTTAATTTTTCTTGTGGGTAAAATCAAGTTATGGGCCTCCGTCTTTTCACCTTTTTTACTGCAAGATTTCATGAAATATGAGAATTAAGAACATGGGTTGGCTTTTTTAGCCTTCCTTTCTTACCTCATATCATTACTCTTCTCTCCCTCGCCCCCTCTCTCATCTTTTCCTTGCAACAACTCCTGCAAAATCACACAACAAATATATGATCCACTCATATATATATATATATATATATATGCACACAAAATTTGGCATCAGGAAAATTCATACGCTTGCCTGTTTAGGGCACATTGAACCAAAGTGCACCCCCACAAAAGTGCACCCCCACAAAACAAACATAAAACTAACAACAGTAAAAAAAAAATAAAAAACAAAAATAATAATAATAATGATAAGAGGCTATTTCACTGACCAAACAATCTTTCCTCAACTTCTTCTCCTCCTTGTGTGACCCACCAGCGTCATCAGAGCAATCCAAGCCGCTGCCTCCTCCGATCGTGTGATTGGGTTGATCAGATGGCTGATTATGGAAGTGGGCATGGCTATCGGGTGGTGGGGTAAGATTTGCAAGTGGGTGTGCGGGTATTGGGTCGTGGAGTTGGAGTTGCACCACCGGAGACCGGTTGAGGAGGGGATCTGAGAGAGGAACCGGAGAGAGAGATGAGAGAGGGAAGGGCACCTTTCTCTTCCGGATCCTCATCGCTGCAAAAGATGATAAGATTTTGATCTCTCTAGCTATGGAAGATTTTTTGGGCTGGCTTAAAGGCAAGACCACTCACGCACTCAGACCCAGAAGTGATCTTTCAGGTCAGATTTCACAGAGAGAAGAAAAGAAACAGAAAGAGAGAGAGAGAGAGAGAGAGAGAGAGAGTGCAAGACCATACACTACTTCTACTACCACCCCCCCAAGACCAAGAAAGAAAAAAAAAAAAAATTATGCTTTTTAATATCTTTGGTTCCCTTTCTCTCTCTAACTTTTATTTGTTGCACCAATTGCACCACAGAAAGAAGGGGGAGGCGTTTCTAAAGGGAGGAGAGAGTCGGCACGTGCGGAGAGACGGCACGTATGGAGAGGGACGGGCGGTGACCGGCTGAGAAGGTAGCCGGTGGGGGAGGGAGGCGAGGGAATCGGGACGAAGATGGGGACAGGGTACGGACGAGGATGCCAGGGTGGAAGGTGGGAAGAGGAATACAAAATGATGGGAAGTTGGGTGGTTTTATCGTTTATACTTTTAAGAAGAGAGGGGAAGCCCTGGGTCCCACTCCCACTCTCTCTCTCTCTCTCTCTCTCTCTCTTAACTACAACAACAACAACAACCAACGACCCAGATGCCCTCCGACTCCGACTGTGCACTGTTAGCTCTCGCCTCATTTTCTATCATATTTAATTTCGATCCTTAATTTTACATTTATATTTTCTACTAATTTTTATTTATTATATTATAATTTGAATTAATCTTTTTAAGAGAGGAATTTGGGGGAAAAAGAAGAAGAAGAAGATTGTTAGTGTAAAATCATCAAGAATAAATCATTTTAACAAAAAATACATTAGCAAAAGTTTAGTAATGATTCATGACCAAATTGATTAGCTTAGAGCATCTCTATCTATCAAGGCTTCAAACAAGTGTTTTAACTTAAATTTAGTTATTATTATTATTTTTGTTTCCTTAAACTTTCAAATATGGAAAGTTACTGTAACAACTTAATGACATGGTCGATGATGGGACAAACAAGAAATGAAAATGACTGTTTCTCAAAGTGCACAAAGAGAGAGGTGTTTGTATAAATACTTGAGTGAAGATTACATTGTTTGAATC